>JAVIAB010000046.1:47924701-48632201 GCA_032433765.1 Megaustenia siamemsis | reverse complement strand
AATAGGGTAACTATTCGTCCCCGATTTTTGGGGATAGTCCCCGAAGTGTAGAAGTTTTTCCCGAAAGAAATTTGTCCCCGATTTCAGTGAATAAATAAATGTTCATACATGGAATCGGCCCTCTTTTAAAATAATCACTAGGACTCAGGACGTTACTGTGTTGTGTTTCTTTATCCCAGACTGAGCGGCATTAGCAGGAAGATAAAAGAGAAGACTTGGACGCGTTGTGTCGGGGATAGCTCTTTGAACTCTTGAAGCGCGGTGCTACGTCACTTCTATTCCAGCCATTGACTTCTATTGGGATGGGTTTAATTTTAAAAAAGAAGACTCTCTCCACCGCTGCCTTTCCGGACATCTCCCGCCAAAGTATCTTTCCCGGCCATTTTCAAATCAGTCCGAGTGTAATGATAGCACAGCGCAGTCGTGTTTTCTATTTGTGATCAGTGGACGTCTGTTGCATAAAAACAATGCTTTCCAAAAAACGTTAGTGTCATTTTAGTGATTTGCTGAAAGCTGAATTTCCATTTATTATACAAGCAATTTTAGAGGATGGAACGCTAGTGAAATGTAAAATATGTAGTTCACATTTTTCTATAGCAAGTGGTGGAAGGACATCAATAACTGATCATCTACAAGCAAAAAAGCATAAGGATGCACTGCTTTGTAAGTCTCAGTCTGGGTGTATGACAAATTATTTTTATAAAACAGAACCCTCAAAAGATGAATACACTCTAGCTGTCCATGAAGGAACCTTCGCATATCATACTGTACTTCATAATCATAGTTTCCGCAGTATGGATTGTACAACAATTCTACAAAAGAAATTTTCAACGAAACAATTTTCCTGTGCAAGAACAAAGCGTGAATCCATAATTACCAATGTTTTTGCTCCTTGGGCTATTGATGAACTAAAAAATGACCTCAAATATGCCAGCTTCGTAACATTGTCTTGCCATACATCTAATCATAACATGTTAAGCTACTTCCTATTTTAGTTCGTTATTTTCAGGCTTATGAGCTGGAAACTCCTGAAAAGACCAAACTGATTGCTTTCATAGATATCCCAGGAGAAACGTCCGACATAACATTTGAACAATTGTTGAAAGCAATTGATAATTTTGACTTAAACAAAAAGATTGTTGGACTCTCAGCAGACAATACAAATACAAACTTTGGAGGTTTGTTGAGGAAAGGGAGAGATAATGTCATAACTAAAATAAAGTCCAAGTTAAACAGACACATAATGGGTCTTGGTTGCAACGCACACATAATTCACAGTTGTGCAAAAGCAGCGTTTGATTCCATGCCTATGGATATGGAAGTGATTTAAAAACAATATTTTTATACTTTCACATTTACACGGTTCGTGTAGAACGCCTAAAAGACTTCTGTGAATTTGCTTGACAGGAGTTTAAGCAATTATTAGGTTATTCGAATATAAGGTGGTTGTCATTACTTCCAGCCTTGGAAAGAATATTGAAACTGTTTCAATCACTGAGATCTTTCTTCTTGTCAGAAACACACTGTCCTACAATATTGAAACAATTCTTTGAAAACAGTGAATCAGAGCTTTGGCTCAGCTTTGCTCATTCTCACGCATCACTCTTCCATGAAACAGTTAAGGCGATTGAAGGCGATGACAAGAGTGCAACAGAATCAGCACTAGCTGTGAACAATCTCATTATAAAATTAGAAACTCGATGCGATGAAAATTTCATCCCACACATGGTAAAGAGTTTGTTAACTGATTTAGTAGAAAGTGGTGACATCCAAATGGAAAGGTATTTCCAAATAAGTAAAGAATTCTATAATTCTGCTGTACATTACTTGCTGTCTTGGAACAAGCACAATGAGGACTTGTCACAAGTGAGCTGCCTTCTCTTGGATAATGTGCCTGAAAGGAAACATTTTGATAATGCAGTAGAACATATATCTTCAAAGTGTTATGAAGTTGTAAACGTCAATCGTGATGAGCTTTTTGATGAATTTACTTATTTGCGAGGCCATCTGTTGCATAAAGAATGTGAGTGGTTCAGTAACAAGCCCCCATGTAGAAAATGGAATGAAGTACTCAGGTACTTGAAAGAAAATAATGTACCACATGCTAATGTGAAGAGAATTCTTGAACTTTTTATGTGCTTACCTGGCAGCAATGCATCCGTAGAAAGACTATTTTCTCAAATGAACTACGTCTGGTCCGAAGAGAAATCACGGATTATTGTGAGCACGGTGCAAGCCATGTTAACAGTAAAAACTAACATTAATTTATCGAGTGAAAGCTTCAGTGAAAAACTTGCTTCAAATCATGAGATCTTGAGAAAGAAACACTCAAAAAACAAGTACCACGCCGAGGCGACAAACTCTTCAGTAGAAATAAGGTACTGTAAACATTACTTTAATATTGCAATTGATATCTATATGTTGTTTACATTTTTTTTTTGATTTTACACTTTTTGTTGTTGTTATTGAGAAACAAAACTAGCTATTGTAATTTCATTAAGTGCGTGTATAGCATAAGTACCGTGAATATTAACAAAAATAAAATCAAACAGCAAATAAACACAGTTATTATGAAATTTAAAGTTATCTTTTTTTTTTTTTTTTTGCATCTACAAAATTTCTTGCGCACACACAGTCACACACCCACCCACCCACACATATTATAAATATATAAAAATATATATATATATATATATATATATATATGTATACACAAACATAGAGGCCAACAGAGAAAGGGAGCACTTAAAAAACATCAGAAAGAAGCAATCAACATTTTTCGGGCACATCATGAGAAGAGGAAATTGGAATATTTGGTTACAACTGGCAAAATAAAAGGAAAGAGAGATCGCGGGCGACAAAGAGAGAAAATACTGGATAGCTTGGCAGCTAAAGCAAAACTACTGCAGATCTACAACATTTGCTGGATCACAGATAGAGTGCCACAGGCATGGAGAGAATCAATTATGATACCATTACTAAAGCCAGGAAAAGATGGTTCAATGACATCCAGCTATAGACCAATCAGCCTTACAAGCTGTTTGTGTAAAACAATGGAACGTATAATCAATCTCAGACTGCAGTGGTACCTGGAAAGTGAAAATCTCCTTGTCCCACAACAAGCAGGCTTTAGACAGTGTTACTCTACCGAAGATCAAGCAACCTATCTTTCCCAGGAAATTGAAGATGCGTTTCAAGAAAAGAAACTGGTACTAGCAGCATGGATAGACCTAAAGAAAGCATTTGATAAGGTATGGAAGGAAGGGCTTTTGAAGAAACTGAGAAATTATGGAGTAAATGGCAGGATGTACAAATGGGTCAAAGCATACCTGCATAACAGGAGAGCCAGAGTGCAACTGGATGGTCTTAAGAGTAAGAAGGTCTTATTGCGCCAGGGC
Source organism: Megaustenia siamemsis (assembly GCA_032433765.1). NCBI lineage: Eukaryota > Metazoa > Mollusca > Gastropoda > Stylommatophora > Ariophantidae > Megaustenia > Megaustenia siamemsis. Next base: position 48,628,803 of record JAVIAB010000046.1, on the reverse strand, counting down.
GTTCCACAAGGAGGGGTACTATCTCCAACACTTTTTCTGATCTACATCAATGACCTAGTTACTGAACTACCACATGGCATCAAAATGGCAATGTATGCAGATGACTTGGTAATGTGGTGCACAGAGGAGTATGCAACAGTGGCCTCCAAATTGCTACAAAGAGCTATGAATGCACTGAATTCATGGACAAATAGATGGTGTATCAGCATCAATACAGACAAATGCAGTACTACACTTTTCACACTCTCCCCAAAACAAAAAGCAGGAGCCGTCTACATAAACAATGAGCCTGTGAAAGAAGACATACAAGCTACATATCTCGGAGTTACATTTGATAACAAACTATCTTGGAAACAGCAGATAAATAAGGCAACCCAAAAAGCAAGGAGGAAATTGGCTATTCTAAGAAAGTTGTGTGGAACCACATGGGGTGCGAGTGGGAAAATACTCAGTAAAGTTTACCAACAGAGTATACGCCCACATTTAGAATATGGATCATCCGCATGGTGCTCAGCATCAAACACCACATTGCAAGAACTGGATAAAGTACAAAACCAGGCACTTAGGGTCATCACAGGAGCAATGAAATCAACACCAATATTGGAGATGGAGAAATTGTGGAGGATACCAGCACTGAGAGAACGGAGAGACACAAAGGTGCTGATACAGGCAGAAAAATTTGTATGCATGCCGAGACATCCAATGAAGGACAGATTCCAAAATCTTGCATTGGGACGACTTAAGAGAAGCAGCTTTATCCACCAAGCCAAGCGTATTAGTAGACAAACACCAGACATGCCAAGAGTTGTTAAACCCCTTCTGCCCATACCAGAACAGACTCCCTGGACAGATGAATCAGGATTATCAGTTCAAATACGGACAGAAGTGAAAGGAATAGTTGACAAAGAGGAACAAAATAGTCTACAGCGAAAAACAATAACTCTCAGTTTCCTGGATGAAGAATACCCACAAGACCTATGGATCCGTGTGTACACAGATGGATCAGCACAGAATGCAGTAAAGAATGGGGGAGCAGGTGCATATATAGAGTACCCAAATAACACTAGGGATATGAATAAAATAGCAACAGGGAAATATTGTCACAATTATGATGTAGAAATACAAGCAATAAAGTTGGCAATAGAAAAACTGCTGAACAGTAATCTTAGCCCACAGCCTGTAGTGTTTTTGACAGATGCAAGATCAGTACTCCAGGCACTACAATCCAGAAAATTACCACATCTGCAGACCTTATTGACTGAACTCTGCAAGCACCACAGGGTTGCCCTGCAGTGGATCCCGTCTCACTGTGGAATACCAGGAAATGAGAAAGCAGATCAGTTGGCAAAGGAAGGTTCAACAGGCACACAACTAGATACACCAGTTACATACCATCATAAGAAACAGATAATCAAATCAATCAGAGGACCACAAGCCCCAAATCAGGATGCCTTTCATAATATGAATAGATATGAACAAGTTATCATTATACGCCTAAGAACAGGACACAATCGACTCCATAGTCACATGTATACAAAATTCAAGATCGGCACATCAACTACTTGTACATGTGGACAGGCACCCCAGACTGCTGAACACATACTTCAAGACTGCACTGAATATAGTAGACTGAGGAAAATCCATTGGCCCATAGATACAACACTACAGACAAAACTATATGGGCCACTGCAAGAATTACAAAAGACAGTAAAATGTATACAGGAAACGACATTGCAGATATAGACAATACTTCAGGCGAACGAAAGATAGATAGATAGATAGTCACACACCCACCCACCCACACATATTATAAATATATAAAAAAATATATATATATGTATACACAAACATAGAGGCCAACAGAGAAAGGGAGCACTTAAAAAACATCAGAAAGAAGCAATCAACATTTTTCGGGCACATCATGAGAAGAGGAAATTGGAATATTTGGTTACAACTGGCAAAATAAAAGGAAAGAGAGATCGCGGGCGACAAAGAGAGAAAATACTGGATAGCTTGGTGTCATGGCATGGAAAACAGTCAACAACAGAACTGATACGATGCACTGTAGATATCAATGCCCTCCGAGATGTGGGAAGAGCACATGACTTCGATAAACACAGATCCACGTCATTTCTTCGGATGAAAGAGATGGGAGTTAAGATGGGCACAGACAGAAATGAGAAACTTAGTGGCCGTGTAAGAAGACTTATCAACCAACATAGAACTGGAGTCGTCAGTCGCTGGACACTGAGGGAATTGCTGAGAAGGAGATCTGAGCACCTATGGACATGTTCGGAGTGCAATGATGATGACCCGCAAATAACTCAATAACTGTAGATAGAAGATTGTGGAGGGACATGATCGCCTACGCCAACCGGTATGGTACATGATGATGATGATACACACACACACATGTGTTGACGAAAGAAAGAAAGAAAATACCCAGTCCGCCCGAGTGAAAAGCTATCAAGCGGAAAGACAACCCGGTACTCAAAAATACAATGGTGGAGTTGGATGTTTTTGACTGAAAATTACAAAAATCACAGCTTGTTGTAAAACACGACACAGCGTATCTTGAATCACTTAACGCCCTTTTGAAGACGAACGATGATTAATCATCGGATGAGCGCAAGAATGAACGAAACAATAAACACTATTAATGTAACACCAAGAAATAAACAACATTATAGAAGGCATAAAAGGTAGACAGAAAAAATCTAAGAATACTAAAATAACATGCATTGCCAACAAACAGCGACCAGCAGAAATGGAATCAATTAAGAATGTCTTAACAAATAAATTAGCGTGTTAGGCAAGGTTGTGTGCTGTCACCAGATTTATTTAATATGTATATTGAGATTATTTTAGGATCCATAAGGGTCATGCCTGGAATAACAATTGGAGGTCATAATATAAATAATCTGAGGTAATTATGATGATACAGTCTTAATCGCTAAAAGCGAAAATAATTTACAAGAAATGTTTGATAATATAGTGAAGGAAAGCAAAAAATAAAAGACTCAGCCTCAATAGCAAAAAGACAAAAGTAATGGTAGCAACAAATAAAAAGACATCGCCACAATGCAAAATAAGCACAAGTGGATTAATAAAGAGGTAAATGAATTTAAATATTTGGGAACTTAGTTAACCTCAGACGGAAGATGTACAAAAGAGGTGAGATGCAGAATGGCTCAGACAAAAGCACCTTTCCAAAAAATGAGGAAGATACTATGCAATCCATTTTTGACAATAGAAACAAGAAAAAGAGTTCTAAAATGTTATGTAGAGCTAGTCTGAACATATGGATGTGAATCATGGACAATGGGACAACAGACAAGAGAATCACTAGAGGCTGTAGAAATGTGGTTTTACAGAAGAATGTTGAGAATACCATGGACAGCTAAGAAGAATAATGAAAACGTTCTGAAAGAGGCAAAAGCAAAAAGAGAGCTAATTTCCAATATTAGGAAGAAACAATCATCATTTTTTGGCCACGTAATGAGAAAGGAAAAGCTGGAATATATTGTGACAACTGGGAAAATTGAGGGACGAAGAGGTCGAAGGAAGCAAAGAGAAACGATATAAGACAGTTTAAGAGAATGGCTTGGCAGAAGGTCAACAACAGACATGGTAAATAACTGTCGAGATAGAAAGTTGTGGTGAGACATGATCCCCTTCGCCAGCAAGTAATGTACTTGATGATGATTAATTTTGCTTCCTCTTCTTCTTCTTAGCGCTCATTCGTTGGACGCGTGGCGTTGCTAACTTACGACAAAACCTCGATATTATGCGCCTTTCGGACCGATACATCGATCATTAGCGTCTTGAACAATTTGAAATTTGAAAAAAAAAATGACACGCTAGAAGGTAAATCTTACCTGTTTCCTGCCACAACTGACTTGGGATGATCACAAGGAAAACAAAACCATGAAAAGTTGAACTCCTTTCAGACACAGCCATGGATGCTGTTAACAAGTACCTAAAATAATCAATAAAAGTCTAGATACATTCATGGAGAAATAAATAAAATAGATATAGAGAAACAAAATAGAAATAAGCGGTACGGTTAAAGTTTCACGCAACAAGAGATAACACAAACCAGAACGACGCTTCGGCTCAATAGGCATTCAACAGGAACAAACATACAACACACACACACACACACACTCACACAAATATGTATTTAAAATTAAAAAAATACTAAACAAAAATATAATAATTTCGAACGAGATGTAGAAATAAAATAAAATCTTTTTCTTTTTAATTTTCCTTTTTTTTTAATTTTAATTTTCCTTTCAATTTTCTTTTTCTTTTTAATTTTTCTTTAAAATTTTCCTTCTATTTCTACTTCTCCTTCGAAATTATTATATTTCTTAGTATTTAAAAAAACAAAACAAATTTTTGTTTGTGTATTATATGTTTGTTCCTGCTGAAGGCCTGTTGAGCTGAGAACTCGTTCTGGTTTGTATTGACCTCTTGTTACGTGAAGCTTTAACCATACTGTTTGTTTTTCTATTGTTTTTTCTATATCTATTTTTTTTCATTTCTCCTCACAAATAGCTTCATTGCAGCTTCACGATTTAATGCATTGATGTGTATTTCTTTGATTTGACTCTTCTCTGTACATTTACATCGAAGACGAAGTAGAGAGTGGTGTGAACTTTTTTTAATTTTACATTTGTCAAAGTTCAATTGTTCATTAAATTGTTTCCATGACGTCAAAATACCTTACACCTAATCTCGCCATCTACATGAGTTTAAACAGTCGTCATCATCGAGGTCAAAGTACCGGACAATTGTCGTCACAGTCATTATCATAGAGGTCAAAGTACCGGACACTTGTCGTCGTCACTGAGGTCAAAGTACCGGACACTTGTCGTCATCACTGAGGTCAAAGTACCGGACACTTGTCGTCATCACTGAGGTCAAAGTACCGGGCACTTGTCGTCATCACTGAGGTCAAAGTACCGGACACTTGCCGTCACCACTGAGGTCAAAGTACCGGACACTTGTCGTCATCACTGAGGTCAAAGTACCGGACACTTGTCGTCGTCACTGAGGTCAAAGTACCGGACACTTGTCGTCATCACTGAGGTCAAAGTACCGGACACTTGTCGTCGTCACTGAGGTCAAAGTACCGAACACTTGTCGTCATCACTGAGGTCAAAGTACCGGACACTTGTCGTCATCACTGAGGTCAAAGTACCGGACACTTGTCGTCATCACTGAGGTGAAAGTACCGGACACTTGTCGTCATCACTGAGGTTAAAGTACCGAACACAGACAGACCAGACAGACAAATGTTTTACTTACCAACACCGAACACAGACTCTGCTCTGGCCCAATTGTTGTCAATTTAAAACTGACCTGGACTTCAAATAAAAAGTTCTTCTCTGTGAGACCACATTAAACTCTCGTGGATCGTAAAGCCCCTGAACAAATAATCAGATAGACCATACACATGAAGTGGCACTAATCTAATTCGGGCTCAAGAATAATAAAAGAAACTAATTGTAGTCCGCGTAAACAATGCTCAATATTACGTTTATTTTCATTTTTGATCATCAGACCATAATAGACAAAATAATAATAAATTACGATTAATTTATTTTTAAAACTATAATTAAATTCTAATTTAAAATAAAACTACTATCGGAAATTGTTTTGATATAAATTGAAGAAGGATGGAACAATATTACCTCCTTTATAGTAGAGCTGCTGTCACAGCTATTAATAGATGGATGTAGTAAAGTACCCCCGTCACGCCAAGTGGCGTATAGGGAATATGGTGTTAGTGACCCTATATTTTACAGACCTTCAGCACATGATTTTTGGGGTAATGTGGTCGGTATTACGCCCGTGCTGCTTTAGTTTTCCAGGAAAAATCCGGTGCCCATTTAAGGCTGGGTGAACCCGGAAACCGTCGGTTGGGATCGAACCCTACCCCTTGTCCGTTGTAGTCCAGTTCACTAACCACTGAGCTAATAGATGGATGTGTGCTGCTATACTCAGTTTTATATTTATTTAAAAAAAAAAAACCCCGCTAAAAACGATAGACGAGCCGAGCGAAAAGTAATGCGATTATTTACGATAAGCCAGCACTTCAGGGGTACCACACGACCACCAGCCAGCGCATAAGAAATACAAACGTTAGACTGGACAAAGTGGGTGATAATTTGGTCTTCAGCGACAATCAGACAAAAACGTTTAAAATAAAATCGTTTTTATAGTTGACCAATATAGAGGCAAGTTTAGATTTGTACATTGTCGTCGTTTCATTGTTTGCTCATTAAGTTTTATTCTCGATTGTTTGCTCATTAAAACGGCGTGCTCTTTTCACATTCTTGTCCCACGTGGTACGGCATACAAATGATAAAGCAGCGCTGATATTGAATCCATTTATTAGAAGAAGTGTTTTAGCACGCAGTCGTATAATAATATAGTATTCTGTTTAAATTTACAGCGAGTGTAAACGTTACTGATTGTTCATTGATAAAACAGAAGTCATGATATTAGGACGACAGACGCGGCACAGTTATTTGTCATTGATACTTTAGTATATTTGCTCATTTGTGTCTTTCCGGAGACAATAAAATAGAAATACTTCTTCTATTATATATTTACGTTTCATTAACAAATGCGTTTTTATGATAGTTGCTTGTTGTGGGTTTGTTTCGTTCGCCAGCTTTGACCTCTGACCAAGTCCCTTGAGACTAGGAACCGAATTTTGCGTGTTAATCCGTTTTTCTCTGGCAGTTGTGGCTTGTTAGACTTCTGATCAACGATTCTGTACCAAGCGGGAGAAAAAAAAATCCTCCATCTTGGATCCAAACCGAAAAAAGCAGCAGAAATCTGCTTCCTCAATGAGATAGGATTGCTTGCACAGAACAGAGACAAATGGTAAGATTTGATGAAGATCTTTGCAAGGATTGAGACTTCTAGAATGCCACACAAAAAAAAATAGAAAAGGAGAAAGAGTATCTGGGTCTATGGACCGGCCTCGGCTCGAAAGGGCAATAGATAGATAGATTATACATTTAACATGATTATAATTACAAATTGCATATTTCTGCCCCCGAAACTTTCAGATTTGGCCAAATTTAACTTTTTGTTATGAACATCAGCTACTTCAATATCATTTATACATTCAATATTTTCTTTAACAAACAAAAAACGCTCCGCTTTGTGTGTGTATGGTGTCACAAATTGAAACCATTTAGATAAAATATCCGGTCTAAGAATCAGGGGAACGTACTAGGCTCAGGACATCATCATCAATAAGTACTGCAGCATTTCCAAGATTTGAACGAAAGTGCCACATTAAGATTAAAATAAAAAGCCGTGACAGATGTTGAACATTATAAAAGTAAAAAAAAAAAAAAGTAAAGAGCCCCGTCACGCCAAGTGGCGTATAGGGAATATGGTGTTAGTGACCATCAATTTTACAGACCTTCAGCATATGATTTTTGGATTAATGTGGTCGGTATTGCGTCCGTGCCGCTTTACTTTCCCCGAAAAAAAAATCCGGTACCCATTTAAGGCTGGGTGAACCCGGTGGCCGTCGGTTGGGATCGAACCCTACCTCTTGTCCTTTGTAGTCCAGTTAACTAACCACTGAGCTATCGCTGCTCCCGAGCATTATAAAGCATGGGACGTATTTCTAGGAACGACTGTTGCAGTATATTTTTGAACTGATATTATTTGTATATATTGTAATTAGTACGTTCATTTGGTAGACAGACACATAACATAAATTCTGATGTTAACTTTAGCATTACTTTGTAGAGCCAATCGGTGGTGTTTGTAACAAGTAACTTCCGTGATCGTAATAAAGTTCTTTGGCAATCAATCTATAGTGGTTAGCTTATAATTCTATGTTCAATTCACACATCTCTTTTCTTGTAATCCGTAAGGGCGTTATAGTATCTCTAAGAAAACCTCTCGTGCTGATAAATAATCTATTTTAATAACCCCATTGATCAATCTCTAAGAATTACTCATTCTTATCTTAACCGCGAAGCCTCGATAACATCTGTCAATCACTCCTATTACCAGTTGCCATTGGCCTCCTAGACCAACCTAAGTTTCCTCAGAATTTACTTTAATATCTCATTCTGTGGCTCCCTATCTTTTGATCTCCTAGTCAGAGAGAACTCAAGCGTTTCCTACCGCTGGACATCACAAGACGTCTCGGTGTCTGGAATCATCCTGTGCGGTCGTGATTACGTCACCTTGTATGCTGGTTATTTCCGAATGTTTCAGAGCCACCCAGCGATCTCATGTCAAAGGTATCTAAGCCCGCCTAATATCAAAACCTGTTCGTACTGAGTCCAAACGCTATTCTCCATTGCCTTCCGTAACCTCGCCGGGTTAGTGGAATATCTGTCGATGGTAGAATATCTATTAAGGGCACTTAAATTGTATACCAATGAAATTGTTTTTTTTCATGAATTGTGTATTAAGTGAAATTTTTTTGGTTTCCGCTTGAGTTGTGTATTAATTGGAAAATTGTTTTTTTGTCTCCTTTTTTCACTTAAATTGTATACCAATGAAATTGTTTTTTTTCATGAATTGTGTATTAAGTGAAATTTTTTTGGTTTCCGCTTGAGTTGTGTATTAACTGGAAAATTGTTTTTTTTTTTGTCTCCTTTTTTCACTTAAATTGTGTACCAATGGAATTGGTTTTTTTTTATGAATTGTGTGTTGACATTTTTTTTGTGCCGCTTGAGTTGTGTGTTAATTGGAATGTTTTTTTTTAAATTTTATTTTATATTAATTGGGTTTTGTCTTCTTCGCTTAAGTGGTGGATCAATTGAATTGTTTTTTCCGTGAATTGTGGATTAAGTGAATTTGTTTTTTTTTGGGGTCTCTTGAATTGGGTATTAGTTGGAATGTGTTTGTTCTTATGAAGTGTGTATTAATTGGAAATTGTTTTTTTTTCTTTTCTTTGCTCAATTGTGTATCAAGTGAATTGTTTTTCTCGGGAATGGAGCATTAAGTTAAACATTTTTTCCTTCTCTTAAATTGTGTGTTAATTGAATTGTGGATTTAATGTAAATGTGTATTAATTAGAAAGGAATTGATAAAATAAGGAACGCAAAATTTATGGTGAATTAGAAAATTAAAATTTTGTGTGTGTGGAATTGGTGATGTAATGGATTGAAAATTTCTTTTGGAAAGAGTTAGAAAAAAAATAAAGAGAAAAAAAAAAGAGAGAAAGGTCTACAAGAATATTAGAAAGAGAATGGGTGAGGGGATGTTGGTTTTTTTTGGAAAGGAAAGAGTATAGAGAATATACTGAGTATTTAATAGAAAGTTGAATTTGTTGGTTTTCTAATAAAATGTTGTTGCTTGTGAATTGAATTCAACAAAATTGTAATTGTATAGTAAATTGACTCATTATTATGTATTATATTGAAAATCCTGTATAAATTGTTAATTAGAAAAGGCAGTCTGGCCTTAGTAGTGGATTGGGTTGAGAAATTCAACTAAAAATCTGTGCAAAATAGTGAACTAAAGAAAAAAAGAGAGAGAAGGAAAAGGCGAATAAGAGATTATCTCAGTCATCTGTGTCAGATAGAGATTTTTTTTTTACAGAATAGAGAAGTACAAGTAAATAAGGGAGAGGGAGTATAATAGAATAAGAAAAAAGAATTGAACACAAAAACGACACACAGGGCTGCGATAATGCGAAGAGGAAAGGAAACATAGAGAGCAGTGACGAGAAATAGATGGGGATAAGAAGTACTAATGAAAATACGAAGATAGAATAGCAAGGGAGTTTAGAAAAAAAAAAAGAAAATGGAGGGACTAACGCAAGAAGGGTATATGTGGCAGGCTATGCAAAAGATCGGGGAAATAGTGGAAAGATTGGGTAGTAACTTACAAATGCAATAAATAACAAGAAGAATACCTATGTTTGGGGGTGACCCAGAAAAATTTGAAGATTGGGTACAAGTAATTGAGTTCTGGGGGAAAACTAAGCACTTAAATCAATCAGAATGGAAAGAGTTAGCAGTGGCCACAAGTCAAGGTGGCGTAGCAAATTGTATGAGAAGAAGAATAGAAGAAAGAGGACAGGAGTCATGGAAAGAATTCTGGGCATATGTAGCAAAGCGGTATGGCAAATACAGGGATGAGCAGCATGCAATAATGAATCTAACAGTGGCACAACAAAGAAAAAACGAAACAATACAGGAATATGGAGAAAGAGTGAGAGAAATGGCACAAACAGGATTTGGAGTAGGAGTAGAATCAGAACAGGTGAATAAGATGTTGATAGCAACATTTATAACAGGGATTAGAGATGAAAGATTAAAATTGACATTGGCAAGAAAGAAGTTGTCAACAATATCTCAATTAATAGATGCGGCAGTCGAAGAGGAAGGCTAACAAAAAGATTTGAAGGAGAACAAAGAGAACATAAACAAAGGGGTGTAATACATAGAGAAGAAAGTCCGATGGAAATAGATCATGTCAGACCTACGAGGGAGCAACAAAGAGAAATAGGAACAGTAAACATGATACAAGAGGGGAGAAGGTGCTTTGGATGTGGAAGAAAAGGGCATATTATTCGACAGTGTAGGGAGTTGCAAAGTAGACAGAGAGGACGAGGCAGATACCAGGTGACGGGAAACGGGACAAGTACTCAAAAAAAGCGAGCGATTTTGAGTACACAAAGAAAGCCTGATCAATTTGGACAATATGGAAGAAGAGAGGATCCGTGTTCGTGTATAGTGCGGATTGGGAAACAGAAATTTAGAGCCATGATAGACACGGGGGCGAGTATCAGCGTCATCAAAGAGAGTGCCTATAGATTGATAAAAAGCAGAGGTAGAATATATAAGACAACGAATAGGCTAGAGTCCATACGTGGACAACGATTACAAGTGGTAGGGGAAACGCGGATAGCAATAGAGATCGGGAAGTGCAAGATGCAACATAAATTTGTGATAATAAAGGAGATGAATAGAGTGATGGTATTAGGAAGAGACTGGATGAAAATGAATGAAGTGATAGTAAATTATAAGACACAAATGCTCAGAATAGGGAGAATAGAACTACAGATGGAAGATGATATACATATTTCAACACTGGTGAGAGCAAAAGAAGATGTAATACTAAAACCACACAGGGTGCATATAGTGATAGCAAAGATAAAGCGGAGTGAGTATGTCAGACCCGGTATGGCAGTGAAGAAGACGAAAGCGAAGGAAATAATGGAGGAACCAAGTATAAAGGTGATTGATGGAATAGTAAAAATCAGTGAAGGAAACACTTGCCCAATAATGATAATTAACTCTTCATGGAGAACAATAAAAATAGGGAAAGGGAAGGTGATTGCACAAATAAACGAGAACATATAAATACAATAAGTACGAAGAGTAAAGTCCGAGAAACAGGGGAAGTACAACTGGAGGAAAAACAAAGCAGAATAGAAGGCAGACAGAAATACCTGCAATGGATACAACAAAGGTTCAAGAAAGAGAATAAAGAAATAAAAGAACAGGAGAAAAAACAACATAGAGGAGGGGAGGAAGATATAAACTACACAAATAAAGTTAACAAAAGAGAGGAAAGAGCAATTATTACAGCAAATACAAGCAAAAGAAAGTGATAGGGAGCAAGTAGAAGAATTAGTATGTAGCAATCACGAAATGTTCGCACTAACAGACTTCGAACTAGGAAGGACAAAAACAGTACAGTTGGAAATAGATACTGGAACGGCACAACCAACAAATATAAGAACGTATCGGACGCCCTTAAAAGATAGAGAGGTAGTGGAGAAAACAGTAGAAGAGATGTTAGAAGCAGGGATAATTTCACGAACAACATCGCAATGGTCATCACCTGTGGTGATAGTACAAAAGAAAGATGGAACGAAAAGATTTTGTTGCGACTACAGGGCTCTGAATAAAGTGACAAAAGACATCAGTTATCAAATGCCGAGGGTGGATGATATAGTAGCGCTGTTGCAAGGGACAAATTACTACACAACTTTAGACTGTAAATCCGGGTATTGGGCCATTCAAGTGGAGAATAACACTAGAGATAAACTCGCATTTAATACGCATGTGGGAACGTTTACATGGAATGTGATGCCATTCGGGCTAAAAGGTTCCCCAGCCACATACATGAACCTGATGAATCAAGTGTTACAAGGGTTAGGAAAATGTGCGCAAGCGTATGTCGATGACATAATCATATTCACGAAAGGTACTAAAGAACACCATGTTAAACACATTAAGACAGTAATAGATAGGTTAAGACAACACGATATAAAACTCAAATTAAATAAGTGTCAATTCATGAAAGAGGAAGTAAAGTATTTAGGATTTGTAGTAAATAGAGAAGGGATACTCCCGGATGCAGAGAAAGTACAAATAATTAAAGAAATGCAACCACCAACGAAAGTGAGGGAAGTAAGAAGTTTCTTAGGCATGTGTGGCTATTATAGGAGATTTATACCGAAATTAGCAGAAGTTGCAGAACCCTTGACGACCTTTACGAAAAAATGTGTAAAGTTTCAATGGTCAACGAGGCGTCAGAACGCGTTTGACACACTAAAAGAGGGATTGGTAAAGGTGCCATTGTTGGCGCACCCGAGTAAAGAGGGGAGGATGATTTTATACACGGATGCATCATATGTGGCAATAGGAGCGTGCCTAGTGTGCGAAAAAGAGGAATTGGATAGTAAATCAGGGGCGAAGAAAATACAGGAATGGCCAATTTATTTTCTATCTCATAAATTAAGTAGAACACAAACCAGATGGCCCACCATAGAAAAGGAAGCATACGCAATCCACTATGCAATTCAGAAACTGCACTTTTACATATACGGACAAGCAATAGTTATAAGAACGGACCACAAACACTTAAAAGCAATATTGGAAGCACCCATAAAAAATAGAAAGATAGATACATGGTCACTCACATTACAGAATAGTGGAGCTAAGATAGAATATATAGAGGGGGCAAAGAATATTTGTTCAGATTGGCTATCAAGGATGCTAAGAAAGGAGGAAGAACAGTTAGTTCAGGAGGAATCAGGCACAGACGTAGATGACAGAACGTTTCAAATAAATATAATAGATACCAAAAAGGTTTGGCGGAGCAGCACAACCACAGAAGAAGAACAACAACATGAAGATAGGGAAACCCCAAAAAACAGGATAAATATAACTGCACAAGAACAACGAAGAGATAAAGGGCTAGGAAAAATAGTAAGGGATATAGAGAGAGGAAAGCAAGAGAGATGGAAGAAGTTTATTATAGATGACGAAGATGGAGTATTGGGTTACATAGGAGAGGGAGATGAAGTACAAGTACAAGTAAGGGTGTGTGTCCCACAAGTATACAAAGAACAGCTATTAAAAGCATATCATGAAGAGAATGGGCACATGGGAGGAGACAATATGTTAGATGCAATAAAGCTAAGTATTATTGGAATGGACTATATAGAGCGGTGGAGGAACATACAAAAAGATGTAGAATATGTAAAACAAGAAACTTAGTAGAAAAAGGAGGACCAATAATGACAATGGAGAAACAGTATTTTCCCATGCAGAAAATTAGCATGGACATAACAGGGCCATACCCCACAACGACATCAGGAAATAGATACATCTTACATGTTACAGATTGTTATAGCAGATGGCCAGAAAGTATGCCAATAGCCAATAAGGAAACAGACACCATAATAGATATATTATTGAACGAAATCATTCCCAGATACAGTTGCCCACAAAGTATTTTAACAGATAATGGGGGGGGGGGGAAGGGGGAGTTTACAAGTGCAAAATTTAACAAACACTAGAGAGGTTAAATATACAACATATCAGAACGTCAGTATACAACCCCCAAGCAAATGGAATACACGAAAGACAGCATAGAACGCTAAACGACATCATATCAAAGCTAACTAGGGGACAAGAACAAGAATGAGATATTCAACTTAATCAGGCATTGGCAGAAATTAGAATGAATAAGAATGAAGGCACTTGATTCTCCCCATTTTTTTACTATATGGGAGGCACCCTATGTTACCATTAGACAACATACTACAACCAAGAAGAAGGTACATGGGAGAGGAAATACACGAGATAATACTACAACAAATGCATGAGACACAGAGGATGGTGTGGAGGAGCTTAAAAAGAACAGAAAAGAGAAGCCAGCAGGAAAGTAAGAATAAGGAAAAAGTAGAATATAGGGTTGGGGACAGAGTGTATTATAAGAATCAGACACCTACATCGAAGATTAGCCCAAAATGGAAGGAAAGGTATGTAATAATGAAAAAAACAGGAGAAGCAAATTATGTCATAAGCATATATATAGTAAGAAAGAGATATGAACGCATAGAAGGAATATAAGGAAAGACGAGGTGCTATGGTCAGAATAAGAGAAAGATCAAACAGGTAGGCCAAAAAGGAGATGTACAATGTATGGTAGAGCAGAGTCTACAGAAGAAACGCAGAATGAGGAGGGACAAGCAGAGGCAAGAGAAACAAGCGAAAACGAGGAAATAAATGTTACACAGAGCGGTACTGAGACAAGGAAGGAGGAGCAAGAAGAAAGTAGCAGGGAGGAATCGGATCGCACAGAGGATACACCATATAGAAATACTAGGAGTAGGTCAGAGAAAGACAAGAGAGGTGAGTCAGAAGGGAGAGAAAGACGTCGTCGGAAGAAGACGACATACCGATACCTGAAAGACGAGTAAGGGTAAAGAACAGAGAACAAAACGATAAACAATAGGAGGAGAGGGAGAAGCAAGCCAGAGAGGAAACAGAGGAAATGAAAGAGAAAGTAGAAAACACAGTTAGGAAAAGACAAGGCAGATGGTCGTCAGGAGAATCACCAGAGGAGAAGAGAAATAGAGAGCAAGATGATGAACAGTGGGAAAGTGAAAGTCAAGAAACAAGCGAGGAGGAGGATAATGGAACAATAGAAGAGGATGGAAATGACGAAACAGGGGAAGATAGAGTAGAAGAAGGAATAATAAATCTAGTGCAAAATAAGAAGAAAGAAAGAAAGAAGTGGGGGGGGGGGGTCGCATACGGTAGTGCCAAGGATATACCACCTTGGGCAAAGAAGAGGTTGGATAGAACATGGAGATTAAAGTCTATCAGCTCGGTTAGGGAAACCAGGAGGTCAGAGGAAAGAGACCACACAAGAGACACAATAACAGATAGGTCAGGGGGAACCATGACATCAGAGACGGCAGAATTAAAATTAGGGAATGTAGCACAAGAAACAAAAGATGTATGCGAAGTGCAACAAGGTGTTTATGATTTCACAAAATATAGGAAAGAAGATAGAAGATATGAACAATGTTATAGGAGTACAGGAAAAAAACAACTATAACAGAGAAAATCAAAGATGTAATAACAACCGATCAAAAGACGAATAGGGGAAATTAGAATAGATAGGGGATAGGGAGAACAGTAGAAAAAAAGGGAGGGGAGCGGCCTCCAGAAGTTCTGTAGGGGCCCTAGCAGAAATTGTGGAGGAGGCTCTCACTAGACAAGAAATAAAGGGGTATTGGGAAAGAAGGATGGTGCAAAGTAATTACTAAGAAAAATCAATAACTAAAAAGGAGTAAGGAGGTGGTAAAGTAGAGTATATTAGGTTCGGGATGAAGGGGTCATAATAAGACTGATAGGTGAGAATTAGTGGGGGACAAGGGGAGGTAAAGTAGACTGGTAGGGGAATTAATAGGAAACAGGGTGAAGTTCAGTCACGGGATACACAAGGACACGTGAGATAGGCAGTTCATGTGAAAAGCATGCGGGGAGAGTCGAATTAGGGGACAAAGAAAGAGTCAGTCGGTCAATGAGTCGAGTTTGAAGTCGAGAGGCTACGCAGACGTGTGTGAGAGCAGACGATACTGTGGGCCAGGGAAATGTGCTATTCGAGAAGACAGGTTAGTAAATGGATTGGTTCCAAGCTAGGCAGTTAGGTAGCTAGGAGATAGGATAGAGTTATAATGTTCAAGAGAAAGCTCTGTGATAATTGTGGACAGAAATATGACAGTGAGCTAGATTGCTAGATAGTGAATTGGCTATGTGCCGTTATTGTGAATTAGTTATCAATGTAGTGTACAAGATAGCTAAGCTCTGAGGAGTCAAGTCAGAATTGTACTGACATCAATAGAATAGTAGACAGGATTCTATGTGAAGTTGCTGTGTGCCCTTAGTGTCAAATTCTGTTAGTGGACAATGAACGTTGTCAATGAGACTATAGCATCAGGAAAGATGTTACATTATGAACTGGCTATGTGCCATTATTATGAATTAGTTATCAATGTAGTGTACAAGATAGCTAAGCTCTGAGGAGTTAAGTCAGAATTCTACTGACATAAATAGAACCTCAATTATGATGATAAGCGAGTTGGCTGTGTGCCCTTATTATCACAGATTAGTAGTAGACACTCAAGAGTGTCAATGAAAGACCTCGTCGGCCTATTGCTGAGAGGTGTGTGTGGGCTAAGTGCCCTTATAAACAGAGACTCTCACTGAACAATTACTAGCATCAGTACATTACTATTATCGGCATCAATCTGATAGGTGTGAATAGGCTGTGGGCAATTCTCATCAGAGACTATGAATCAACCATGTCGAGTGTCAAGTAACTACTATTATCAGTATCACGCTGATAGGTGTGAATAGGCTGTGGGCCATTCTCATCAGAGACTATGAATCAACCATTTCAAGTGTCAAGTAATTACTATTATCAGCATCACGCTGACAGGTGGGAATAGGCTGTGGGCCATTCTCATCACAGACCACGAATCATCCATTTTCAGCGTCAAGTAAATACATTATCACTACATTATCATACAATATCAGCATCGTGCTGGTAGGTGTGAATCGGCTCAGGGCCATTCATCATTCACGTTGCCATATCTCCATCGTGGTGGTTATGGTAGATCGCCATCACTTCTCTGGGAGAGGTACAATTAATAGGCCGTGGGCCTTAACTACAGGGACAGTTATAAAGATTATTGAATGTCAAGGTAGACCCTACCAATACCAAGGTCAATAATAATTATGGATGTGTGGCACACCTGCAGAGGCTGTCGGTGTTGATTGTATGAAACTGGGGGTCTACATACCAGAGACCACCAGAAGATTGCTTGCAATATGAATTCTATGTTGTTGTTGATTAAAAGAAACTGCTGTGCTTAACTCTGGTGTTGTTAAGATCTGTTACCAGGCTGTTGTCGAAGGGGTGATATTTCCTATGACGAACGTTCTTGGAGTCTGTCAGCAACTGAAACACAACGCGAAGTCAGGGCCGGAGAAACTGGTGGGGGAGTGAGAAGCGGCGCTTACCGAGGAATCAGAACAAAAGAAAGAGGAAATAGCCAGAGGGGCTATTTCGCTACAATAGAAAGATGACATGCCAGCATAAGTTATACAAGAGTACAGACAGAACGATCAAGAACAATAAAGTGCATTGTTGTAAGGATTCAACGAAATTGCAGTTTTTTTTTTTAAACACTTTATTTCTGCCATGAATTTTTGTTTGTGATTTAAGAATAATTTATGTGATTCGACCGCAGTAGTGGCCCTTTAACATTACAACATGTAGCATCTGGTAAAAGTGATTAACAATTTAAAAAAAAATATATATATATATAAGGTGGGACTCAAAAGTCCCGATATACTTTTTTTCATCATCATGTGCCATACCGGTTGGCGTTGGCGTAGGTGATCATGTCCCTCCACAATCTACTATCTACAGTGCATCGTATGAGTTCTGTTGTTGACTGTTTTCCATGCCATGACGCCAAGCTATCCAGTATTTTCTCTCTTTGTCGTCCGCGATCTCTCTTTCCTTTTATTTTGCCAGTTGTAAACAAGTATTCCAACTTTCCTATTCTCATGATGTGCCCGAAAAATGTTGCTTGCTTCTTTCTGATGTTTTTTAAGAGCTCCCTTTTTGTGTTCGCCTCTTTGAGAATTTCCTCATTGGTCTTTTTAGCTGTCCAGGGAACTTCCAACATTCTTCTGAGAAATTCCATCTCTGTGGTCTCTAATCGTCTTTTATTTTGTTTGTCTACTGTCCATGATTCGCTTCTATAGGTCAGAATTGGCTCTATATAACACCGATGAACTCTCTTTCTCACTTTTATTGACATAGATTTGTTGCAAAAGATGTTTTTCATTTTCTGAAATGCTATTTTGGCCTGAGCTATTCTGCATTTTATTTATGTGGTGCATCTTCCATATGATGTTATTATTGTACCCAAGTATTTGAAACGTTGCACTTGTTTCAGATTTGTCATGTTTATTTTTATGCTGCATGATGGTGGTGATTGTTTCAATATAACCATTACTTCTGTTTTCTTACTATTCAGACTGAGACCTTTCTTGTTGCTTTCTTTTACTATTATGTCTATCATTTCTTGCAGTTCATTCCTTATGTCTGCTATTAAGACTGTGTCATCCGCATATCGCAAATTATTTATGTTGTGACCATTGACTTCAATTCCTTTTTTGTCTACTATTGATCCTTTTGTTATGTGATATAAATGTATCATCATCATGTGCCATACCGGTTGGCGTAAGCGATCATGTACTTCCACAATCCTCTATCTAGCAGCATAATTTGTTTTAAAATTATTATTAAACATTATTTTAAAAGTTGTTTGTTTTTAAAAAAAACTTTTTGTCATAAAACTGATTTATTTATGCTTTTTGATCACTATCAACTTTGCTCTTTATCAAAGCTGCAATACAATACAATATTTTATTGTTAAATACTTTTACACAGATACTTTTCCCTGTTTTTAAATTGTCCTTCTAGCAGTCTCAATCCTTGTAAAGATCTTTTATCAAATCTCGCCATCTGTCTGTGTAAGCATCTCGATCTCATTGAGGGAGCCGATTCCTACTACCTTTGCCTCTCTGACCGATTTTCTTCTCAGTGTTTCTGTGGGTTGGCCTCTTTTCCTCCAACCTGTTGTTTCCCACTTGAGGGTTTGCTTTGTTATTCGTTTATTATCTCTTCTCATCACATGTCCAACATATGACCATCGTCTTTTCTTTATTACTGAAGATATTAGTGGTTGATTGGCGATTTCTCTAATTTCTTCGTTTGTTTTGAATTTGTTCCACGCTATACCAAGTATTTTTCTTAGACATTTATTTTCAAATGCATTCAACTTTGTTTCTATGTCTTTTGTTATTTTTCAGCTTTCACACACACACACACACACACACATACGTAAGGGTTGATAGTACATTTAATTTGAATAGTCTGTTTCATTTTTGTGCTGATGAGTTTTGATTTCCACAACTTTTCAAGGCTTCTGAAAGACATTGCTGCATTAGATATTCTGATTCTAATTTCTTTACTCAACCATTGCCATCTGATTATTGCTGTAGCGTTTACTATATTGTCTGTCTGTCTTACTCTGGACCTGGCTCTTCACCCTTCTCTTTTAATATAGACCTATTATTTTTATGGTAAGGAATCGTACTGAATCCTTTTTAGATTGACAAACCATTTTTTTGTTTGTGTCTATATGTAGAATACGATTGGTTCAATGTTAGTCTCATATACGTAGTCTCCTTTGTCTGCGTCCCTGGCCATGTAGAAGTATGGGGAAATGAAAGAGCGGACAACCTGGCTAGCTGTGATGTTGAAGATGGCCAACCAATAGATTGGGTGGACATCATCAATGCTCTCCGAGATGTGGGAAGGGCACATGCCTTCAACAACCATGAGTCCACGTCACTCCTTCAGATGAAAGAGATGGGAGTTAAGATTGGCACAGCCAGAAATGAGAAACTTAGTGGGCGTGTAAGAAGACTTATCAACCAACACAGAACTGGAGTCGAAGCTGCGGGACTTACTGACAAGGGGATCTGAGCACCAAAGAACATGTTCGGAGTGCAATGATGATGACCCGCAAAAAACTGAGATGTTAATTCGGGTGATTCCACTGGCACGGGCGATTGAGATATTATGGATTTTAATTCGTTTGCAGTGATACTGGGGCCTTCGACTATAATGTTATAACTACAACTACAACTGATTAGGAATAGCTGTCGCAATATTTGGTTTGCTATGCTGCATCAGACGTCTATTTCCTTACCAATTTTAATTTTACTAGCTGCATCCAATGTTGTTCCCAGATATTTGAAGTTTGTTACTCTTTACTCATACATCCATTTAAATTAATTTATTTATGGGATAAAAAAAAAACGAATTTCCCAATCAGCTATAACTGCTTCAAATAGTTCTAAATGTCAAGGAATAAGTAAGTGTAAGGCAAGCCATATTTAATTTCATTTGCTTGTCATTTATTTAAACAGAAAATAATTACATCACTGTTAACCACTCCAATAGCTTTCTTATATCATTTATATGCAAATATATAAATAAATACATGCATCTTAAAATAAATGTTTGAACACTGAATAAATATACATAATTTATCATATATTATTATATGACATTATCGCACTCAAGTTTGAGCAAATTATGACATGCTATTTGGCATGGGGTTAGTGTTGCATTTCAAAAAGTTGTACACAATAATTTATCTTACAAACCCTTTCAATTGCACGTGACCTGCACTTACAAAGAAAATGTCTATAAATATGTTTTTGTACATTTCAGAGAACCTGAATCAGGATAGTGGAGTCAGGATCATGGAGTCAGAAACATGGAGTCTGTGTCTGCAGCAGCTTTGGATGGAACTGAATATCATGAACAAATTGTAGAGAGCTGTGCAGAGACAAGATTCAGGAGTAAACTACAGAATATCCAAGGTGTGAGTCAAGGAGTAGGGAGCAATTTTTGATGGAGTCAGAGTTATAATACAAAAGTTAAATACAAAAGTTGAAGACGAAATCTTTAGTACCAACTCCACAGTCATGTTCTAGAACCCTTCTTTGGTGAAATAAAATTCATGAAAATTCTTGCCAACAGTGAAATTAAATAGATACAAATTCTTGCCAACAATGAAATAAAATAAAAAGTTAATTAAAGCATCTTTTATATTCCAATAGTTATAATAAACATGTGTTGTACTTATTCTGACTTGATATATTTTCTTTTACTGGTTTGCATTGATTTTTTATATACTCAAACGTTGAAAGGTTTTAAACAAGTGTTTGTTAGTCAAACCACAACAGCAGATAAATTATTATATAAATATAAAAATATATAAATAAATAAATTATTTGAAAAACAGTAATATAATGCTTTATATCTGCAGCATTTTTGGATAGATTTTATTGTTGTTGATTTTGGTTGTAATATAACTACTTTGTGTTAACAAACAATATATTTGCTAATAAGCTAGAACACATTTTTTTACAACCTTCACGTTCTGAATTTATTAATTTCTAAACTAAGACTTACAGTTCATGTCCTAGGATCCACATCCCTACATATGACCTACTTTAATTCGTCAATTGAACGATAATACACTGCCCATAAACCATATCAATCTTAGATTCCACAATGTGGGAACAGTGGTAATAACTTGTCATGAGATGTATGTCAACAGTACAGAGGCCTCAAGTTAATACAGGCAGCAATGTTTGATAAAGGCTTCTTAAACCAGTGCTATATCACCTGATTGGGGTTAATGCCTCATAAAAGACATTTCCCACAGTTCTTCGGGGACAAAAAGACAACACTTTAACCAAAAGTCTTAACAAGAAATTATGAAAATTATTAATGTGCTAATAACGTATAATTTGTATGAGTAATAAATTGAATATTTAACATTACAACAACAAAATTGTGTAATTTGAATAAAGGCCTACAAAAAACATACAATCAATACATAATGGTCTGTATACTTATAAATATAATATTTGGATTTCCATATACATATAAATGACAGTTACAAAATGTATAGTAAATGTGTAAAAGACATTATAGCAAATATTCATTTTATCATGTACAAAAAGATGAAAAAACCTGGCAGAATAACATTTCATCTCATTCACTTTATATCTATCTAACTATTGACCTTTCGAGCCGTAGCTGGACCATAGGGATAGACCAAGATACTCCCTCTGTTACCTGAATTTTTGTTCTAGCAGTTTTCTTTTAAAGATATTTTATCAAATCTCGCCATTTGTCTCTGTTCTGTGCAAGCAGCTCTATCTCATTGAGGGAGCCGATTCCTGCTGCTCTTGCCTCTCTCATCAATGTTCTTTTCAGTGTCTCTCTGGATCTTCTTTTCCTCTTACCTGTTGCTTCCCATATGAGGGCCTACTTTGCTATTCGGTTATTATCTCTTCTCATCACATGTCCAACATATGACCATCGTCTTTTCTTTATTACTGAAGATATTAGTGGTTGATTGGCGATTTATCTAATTTCCTTGTTTGTTTTGAATTTGTTCCACACTATACCAAGTATTTTCCTTAGACATTTATTTTAGAATGCGTTCAGCTTTGTTTCTATATCTCTTGTTGTTTTCCAGCTTTCACACGCATACATAAGAGTTGATAGTACATTTATTCACTTTATATAATTGTTACTGTTTTGATAAGGCAAAGTGTTTTGATAAGGCAGGGTTCCTTCTTAGGTTTTTTTTTTTAAGACTGCTAGTGAAAAATAAGCACAGGTAAATGAAATGGAGATAGTTCAGAGCTACAACTACCTTGGACATACTATAATGAGTGATAGAAAATGTAAAACTGAAATAAACAAAAGAATAGGAATGGTAAAAAGTAATTTTAATGCCATAAAAAATATCATCATCATGTGCCATACCGGTTGGTGTAGGTAATCATGTTCTTCCATAATCTTCTATCTACCATACATTTTATCATTTCTGTTGTTGACTATTTTACATGCCATGACACCAAGCTAACTAGTATTTTCTCTTTTTGCCATCCGTGATCTCTCTTTCCCTGTATTTTGGCAGTTTTAACGAAGTATTCCAACTTTCCTCTTCTCATGATGTGCCCAAAAAATGTTGACTGTTTCTTTCTGACATTTTTTAGGAGTTCCCTTTTTGTGTTGGCCTCTTTGTTGAATTTCCTCATTGGTCTTTTTAGCTGTCCAGGGAACTTTCAACATTCTTCTGAGAAATTCCATCTCTGTGGCCTCTAATCGTCTTTTATTTTGTTTGTCTACTGTCCATGATTCTCTTCTATAGGTCAGAATTGGCTCTATATAACACAGATGAACTTTCTTTCTCACTTCTATTGACATAGATTTGTTGCATAAGATATTTTTCATTTTCTGAAATGCTATTTTGGCCTGAGCTATTCTGCTTTACATTTCTGTGGTGCATCTTCCATCTGATGTTGTTATTGTGCCCAAGTATTTGACGCTCTGCACTTGTTTCAGATTTGTCATGTTTATTTTTATGCTGCATGATGATGATGATTGTTTCTTCGATATGACCATCACTTCTGTTTTCTTACTATTCAGATGACCTTTCTTGTTGCTTTCTTTTACTATTATGTCTATCAATTCTTGCAATGTAATTGTAATTATTATTATTATTATTAATGTTGTTATAATTATGTTAATTTATGGCAATAATTGAGGGAACTATATATTACATATCACAAATTGCTGTAATGTTTATGTCGCAAATGATCAGGTTAAAGGTCAAACTAAAAGTTCAGTCTCATGTCTGGTCTCCTCAAGTTTCAAAGTCACCGTCTGCCGCAGCAGCAAATGGAGATTTCTTGACACATCTCTGTGGTTGTTTCATCTACCTAAAGATGGCATATAAGCAGAAATTCTAGACTCTCTCTGTCTGGTGATCTTTGTTATCAAGTATCAGATCTTGCGCAGAACACACATTGTATGTCACCACATGCTCCTGTTCTGGGCAAGTCAATCTCTGTGAGGGGGCTGATGCCTGATGTTATTGCTTCTTGTGTCAGTGTTCTTTTTAGTGTTTAGTGGTTGTTTCATACTAAATTATTGTTATTTTTGAAGTATTTGTTTTCCATTTTAGTTATTGTATTTGGATGTTGATTCTTGTTGCAGGGTACTGATTACTAGTAGTTGTCTTATATATATCCCAACTCTTTATTTTGTTCTTTGGGTGAAAGGTAATCAAAATCTGTAACTGTTGCAGTGGTGTAGTGGTTGAGTCTAGGCATCATAACATAAATAGAATGGGTTCATTTCTTGGTAGATTCTCTTGTCAGTCTCACTGTTATAATCTAGGTCTGATTTAACTTCCATCAATAACCCTGATGATTCAAAAGCATTATGACCAAACACAATCATACATCATCAGTTATATTTTCTTGATATAAAGTACAAAGTTCACTCGATATTTTTATTTCTATTTTGACAAGCTTTAATTGAAAAGACGAATAAAGAGAATGTTTGAACATGATAGTATTAGATATCTTGCAATTGCAGAGCTAAATAGTTCTCACCAAAGCAATGAAATAATTCCAGAGTTCAAGAATGCAGCAACAGCAAGTAAGGTCACCAGTCATATTTACCTCCAAATACTAAAGTTTAGTTTTGTGATTTTAAAAGCATTTCACACCTCTCAGGCATAATATGATATGGGATTAGACTCTGCTTTCAGTCCCATGAGGGATGGTGACCCTCTCATTCATAAATTGCAGTGTTCAAATTCTGAGTGCAGTGAATGTTTTTTTTTTTTTAAATCTGTGATCCTGATCTCATTGTAAGTGATATCAGGAGCCTAATATAATTTAATAAAGATATTAAGATGTAGGTTTCACATTCAAATTGTGTTTGTAAAAAAAAAAAAAAAAAATTGGCATTTTAAATTGGAAAAAAGCAGACTGAACGCTCTCACACAGGCCAAATTATTGAAACAGATAATAATTGGTATCCAGTCTTTTCAATGTTAATTCAAATGTTTATTAGATGTACTCATCCTCTATGTAAGGAAAAGAGGACTAGGTAGTTGGGGCATTCACTGTTTCTAGAAGCAAGAGAATACACTGAATTGGGTTGTCAATGGCAAAAAGCCCACATGTTACTGTACATGTAATAAAAATTGATCAAGAAGTTTCTATCCCTTCTAAGTCCTTATGTCAACTAAATATGGGCTTTGAAGAATGACATTTCACAAGAAATTCAAATATTAAGAAGTATTATGTCTTCTATTTCAGCAAAAACTGCATTAAGTGCATAGAAAATTGAAAAATAGATCAGTTGAGTTGATTGTGAAAACATCTGACCAAAAAAAACTGATAAAATAAAATAAATTATCGTTTTTCCACATATATATTTCCACTCAAATCTTCAGCCATTTCTTCCTGCCTTACAACATTATCCAAGTGCTGAAAAGAATTGGATTCTATATTTACAACTCACATTCATTGCATACATCCCCAACCAATATTCTATTACTTCATAGACTTTTGATTTTAAGATTTTTCATAAACAAATTTCCCTGTTGATAATGAATTACTATATAACAACAATATCATATACAATAAAAATACATGTTTAAAATATAAAGATGTACTAACATTTATTTTGTAGGGTAAGGGTTGAGAAAGAAGCAGGTAAATATGTACTTGAAAAATAATGAAATTGAGAATGAAAACAAAAACAAAAACATTGAGATATATATCTATTAGGCTCTCAGTTGTCGTTTATTTAATTCTGATTTCAAATCTCTCTCTCTCTGCGATCAAGACTCAATCAGAGTAGGATTCCAGACTCTCTCATGAAGTCAGCCGTCTGTTTAAGCGAATCGATTGCCCCATATAGTTTTTCTTCCAGGGAGGTGGGCGTGGACCACATTGCTCTTCTCAAGTCTGTGTACTGGGGACAATCCTGTAGAACATGTTTTGTAGTCATATTGTCCAGTGTACAGTGGCATAGGCTGGTTGCACCTATTTTGAATTTGGTGAACATGTGATTTCTCATTCTATTGTGGCCAATGCATAGGCGAAGTATGATGGCTTGATCCCTCCTTGATAGTTGGTGGTATCCATCACTTTCATTATGTTTTGGGTGTTCTTGTTTACATTTTTCATGGAACTGACATTTGAGGATGGATTTGGCTTCATCATAACTGAGCGGATGGTTCTCTTGTGGTAATCTCCCTCCCTCTTTAGCTAATTTGTCTGCGCGTTCGTTCCTGTGTATATTACAGTGTGATGGTATCCACTGAATGACTACTCTCTGGAAGTTATTGCATAGTTGGTCCAGAGTTGTTCTCAAGTCATCTAGTTCATTGTTTTTGGGGCTGTATAGAGCTGATAGTATTGACAGTGCATCAGTCAGAATCACCAATTTATTGTGCATGTTATTTTTCTGTTGAGTATTTCAAATAAGATTATACATAGACCCTTAAAACATACCAAAACACTAATAAAAAGAAAATATAACAATGTGATCAAGAATAAACAGCAAATTGTGATGTCTTTGTACTGAAACTGAACATAAGACAACAAACCATGGTAATTCTCATTCATAACAGGAGATTGCAGTTTGAAAGCACACCACTATAACTTGATGCAACTACGACCCACCCAGTGCATGTCAACCAGGCCCCTGAGCTCAAGAATACATGCTATGACAGTTGAGAGCTGTTAATAGACATAGGGCCAAAAATATGGTTCACAGAGCAAAGTAAAGAAAACAAAATATAGGAAACTTATTGCTACTTCTTGCTAACATTCATATTCACAGGAATGACTCATCTCATAGTGAAGCTCTCTAAGCATAGGAAGCTGAGTGCAGAAGCAGATGACAAAGTGAGAGAATTATTTTAAGTAAGTGAAAGGACATAACACCTTGCTCAATATCATGCTAGACTTTTTAATGCAAAGTGGCAGAGAATAGCAACACTAGTGATCCATTTCATAAGTAATAACATACAATGGACAAACATTAGTCTTGCAACATATACCACCATGGCATGAGATGTTCTGTTGAGGATATATTACACTTAACCTGGAATAATAGATAGGGTTCCCTCCATGCCTCTAAGATTAAAGATTAATTGTTAGTGTACAGATTTTTCAAAGATGAATGGCTTAATTTCATAGCAAATATGGCTGCAATAATGCCAGGTTGACTAACTTTCTCAGAAAAAAGCCTCTGTATCCATTTTCAGAGGTTTGGTGAAACTTCAAACCATATAAGCCTGAAAAAGTATTTGCTACATAAAAAATCTGGATTCAGAACCTTCTGGTTAGTGGCAAGTGCCAAAATCATTCAGCTGTCACAACATACAACCTTCAATAAAATATCTGACAAATGTTTAGGAACAGAATGCTACATTTTAATTAAAGAGTGTAAGTAAAGTAAAAAATTAAAGTGCCCCGTCACGCAAAGTTGCGTAAAGGGAATATATGTTAGTGACCATAATTTTTATAGACCTTTGGCACATGATTTTTGGGGTGATGTGGTCGGTATTACGCCCATGCTGCTTTATTTCCCAGACAAAAATCTGGTACCCATTTAAGATTGGGTGAACCCAGAAGCCATCGATCAGAATAAAACCTGACCCTTTGTTCTTTATAGTCCAGTTCACTAACCCCTAAGCTATCACAGCTCTAATTAAAGAGTGTGCTTTCCTATAATGAATTTTTCTACTGCAATGATGTTTTTCCTGATTATTTCCTAAATTTCAATGATAGAGAGTTTTATTTACTACCATGCCACAGAAAAATTGAAAACAAAAACCAAACTCATATATTTTGGCTCATTTCTCTATATGTGGGGGCCACATACAAATGTACAAATGAGAACATTTTATACAACACAATAATAATACAGCAAAAGTGACAACGTAATATGAGAATAAGATCACAACCCTGAGTTGTGCATTGTTGTGTGCAACAATATTTAATTATGTGTGAAAATATAAATATTTATTAGACTTGTTACTCAGGTATCATTATTTTGATTGGGAGTATCACAAAAACATTAGTACATACAAAGTATATTTGTTAACATATCAAGACTTTATTCCCCTTCTCTCTCACTCTCAACTCAGCCCAAAAATATAAAGATAGACTGTACGATCATCATATCACTTTTAACATCTGCTCCTTTAACATTTTCTTACAGGAAATTAACACAAATGTTAGTAATAGACTTGAGCATCAATATTGTGATGGTAGCTTGTTATCTACTGTCCTTTCGAGCCGAAGACGGCATATAGGGCAGAACCACAATTTCAAAAACAGAAACCTTGTGTGCCAAAATGCCCACATATTGCAGAGATCACTGCTTCTTAAATCTATGGCTCTGTTTCCATAACAATACTTTTTTACAATGGTAGCTTGTTAGCTTGATGATAAATGAACATGTATTTGATCACAGCTATATGCCATCCAGTCAACTCAACTGAAACAATAAATGGGTACCTGGCTCAAGGAGTTGGTGAAGATAAACAACAGTTAGAAAAAACACTGACCTTCCCTCTTATGTTATGGCCTGGTATAGTTAAGTTTACAATTTCACTCTCTATGATGTTAATGTGTCATGGGATATCATTTTGTAATATACTGCACTATTTGCACGTTTATTGAGATTGAAGATCAATTTAAATCACAAATCATTTTTCATTATTTCAGCAATTTGGATTTTGATATCTCAATATTTATTTTTTCAGTAATGTTTCTGTTGTTGCATTTGATACCTAACTTTTTATCTCCTGTTGTCAGGTTTCTATGGTTACCATACATCTACTTGTCAGCAGAAGGGAAGTTCTTGTTTATACCTCAAAACTTGTCTATGAACTATTTTTTTTTAGGTCAGATCTAATATTAAATCTTTGTACAATTTGTATGCTATACCACATATCCTAAACTTTCCATATCCCTATTATTAAATTTTATTTGGCTACCAAGCTGAGAAATAGGGAAAATGAGAGTGGCAGTGAGACACATCACTTATCAAAACCCTAAATACTAAGACTTATTAGTTCTGTTAGGTCAGAAGTATTCACATTCCTAAATGACATTATATATTTTTCTCTCTTTTCACTTTCATCATTTTAAATGTTCATAATTCATTTATTAAAAATCAGCTGTATCACAATTTTTGTAAAAAAAAAAATGTAATCTTACAATAAAAAGATGCAGGAAGTGACTTAATAGTAAAAGAGGTTATGTTGGTAAAGTGAAAGATTGAAAAAATAAATTGGAAATAGTGGTATGGCCATGGTTTTACATAGGTGATGATGCTGCTCAGTAGAGGCCTTCAGGTGAATCAATGGACACAGAACAAATATATATATACTTGGAAGGGGTAAGACACAGAGAAAAAAAGGATAAAATGGATTGTTAGATTAGATAAGGAAAACATTAAAAATAATCAAAGTAAACCCAGAAAATTAGTTTTAAAAAGTAATAATGACTTTGACCAAACACTATTCTCTAAATAGCCTTTTATTAATCTATCTATCTATTGGCGGGTGTTTTATATTCGGAGTGTAGATTGTGTGATTAAAGTGATTAAATATAGTGTTTCCAACAGGATATAATTTTCGAAAAGTTGTGTAAAGTTTTCTACCAAGGAGGAGGATAAGAACTGATAAGTACTTTTTAAAAGGTAATCAGCTAAAGTTTTATATTTAGATCGTAAAAGATCGCATGTGAGACCTTAGCGATCAAACATGTGGGGGGAAACATCAGTCGGGCTAAACCCCCAACGTGTGTTTTTCTTAAGTTAAGCCCTTCACTTACGACTGACTCAGCAGGTTGGTAAGGGATAAATGTTTTATGCTTAGAGAAGTACACAGAAGATGGAGATTAAAGTAGCAACAGAGTAAACCAACATCTAACCAACTTTATTAAAAGTCTCTATGTCAACAGCAGCTGCAGGGTCAGAGCAGCAGCAGGCTACACAGACCACTTTAAAGTTAGATCAGGTGTAAGACAGGGGTGTGTACTATCCCCCCCTACTGTTTATTACATACATGGACCATATATGCAAGCTAGCCAACCCATCAGAGACAGAGGAGATCAAAGAACTTCTATTTGCAGACGAACAGGCACTAATACATGAAACAATTGAAGACCTACAAGAACACTTAAACAAACTCAACATCTCAGGCACAAAATACAACATGAAAATCAACATCAACAAAACAGAAGTCATGAATGTCGCCAAAATTAAACAGAACATCAACATAACTATAGAAGGCAGACAACTAAAACAAGTAGAGGAATTCAAATACCTAGGAAGCCTAATGACAAACGATAATTCTCAAACAGCAGAGATAGAATCAAGATGCAATAAGCTTGTCAAATCATCAGACAGTTATCACCACTATTGTCCAACAAGGAAATAACTCTGGAGGCAAAACAAGCACTATACAATACAATCTTCATCCCAACATTGTGTTACCAATGCCAGACCTGGACCCTAGATGCAAGAACAATAAGAAAAATAACCTCTACAGAGATGAAATGTGTTAGGCGAATGACAGGAAACAGTCTGAGAGATAAGATCAGAAATGAAGAACTGAGAAAAAAGCTAGGAATAGCCCCCGCCATAGAATATATAAGGAAACAACAGATAAAATGGTTTATGGTTTAGCTACGTGACAAGGCAGAAAGAACAAAACACAACACAACAAGCCTTCAACAAACGTTATGAGAACACCAGACCCAAGGGTCGACCATGAAAAAGATGGGTCGATGGAATATTAGAAGCACTAGGAAACATAACAGCAGCAGAGGCAAACAGAAGAGCAAAAGACCGCAAATTATATCTCCCTTCGACACTGAAAGGTAGATGAGGAAGGAAAGAAGAAGAAGATCTATCTATTGACCTTTCGAGCCATAGCCAGCCCATAGGGCATAGACCCAGATACTCTTTCTCTTATCTAAATTTTATTCTAGCAATTTTAAATCCTTGTAAAGATCTTTTATCAAATCTCCCCATTTGTCTGTTCTGTGCAAGCAACTCTATCTCATTGACTGAGCCAACTTTTATTAATGGCAAAACTATAATAATCAAGAAGAATTACAAGAGATATTTCATAATTTTACATTCAAGGAAAGGGTCATGATTTTAACAAGGTAATATATGACATAAATTTTGCAATCTGAACAAAATGTTCTCAGGTTTTAATTTTGAAATCTGAAAAATAAATTGATCACAAACTGATTTCATTACAAGACAGAAAGACCAAATCATAACACAACAAGCCTTTAATAAACAACTAAATAACTTTGCAAAAACACTAGACTCAGAAGCTGACCATGAAAAAGA
Source organism: Megaustenia siamemsis (assembly GCA_032433765.1). Classification (NCBI taxonomy): domain Eukaryota; kingdom Metazoa; phylum Mollusca; class Gastropoda; order Stylommatophora; family Ariophantidae; genus Megaustenia; species Megaustenia siamemsis. The sequence continues at coordinate 48,597,624 of JAVIAB010000046.1, read as the reverse complement.
TGGATTGACAGAATATTAGAAACTCTAGGAAACATAACAACAGCAGAAGTCAACAGAAAAACAAAAGACCACAAATTATATCTTCCCTCAATGCTGAAAGGCAAAATGAGGAAGAAAGAATTCACGAGAAATCTTATTTGATTCTGTTTTTAAAATGTTATACTAAACGTCTGCCTAGTTTAGGAGCTAAGTGAGATATCTCTTCTTAATTCAAAGCTTCTCAATCCAAACAGGCTTTATTCCATGCATGGATAATGTTTCATTCAACTGAACAACAAATATGTGCCTTACTTGCTGAGGTAGGTGGAAACTAGGAATCATTTCCTGTAGCTACAAGGAATGGGCTCAAACATCTGCAATGGTGATAATAGCTTTTAGCTGTTGTTACTGACCATTCTTTTAAGTATTTTTTGGGTGAAATGATTACAAAAAACATACTTTTCAAGTTCATTTTATTTCTATTTAAATTGTAGACTGTTTAGCCAATTTGACAAATTAATTTGGTAAAATTGTATTTATTGTTAGGTGAAGTTTAATGTCGAATGTTAACCACTGCAAACTTTTTTATTATTGTGGATCACATCTTCTAGAATTGGTCATTATCTCCTTCCACAACTATTTGATTTTGAATGTTTTGAAAATTCATATAACCTTTATTTTTTTCAATCAGTTTGTCATTTTATTCTGATCACCACCAATGTCATTAAGTTTTCCATATCTCCGTATATCTACTATTAATTAACACATTCCATACCATAAGCCCCAAAATGTGATTCTAGCAGGTGAATGAAGACCAAGAGCAGCGCTTTGCAGCTTTTAATTTATTGGAATTTTTGCAATATTTCAGCTAAAACATAATTCTCTTATTGAACATTTTTTTGACTTTGTGAAAAAATTGCCCTAACAAAATGCATGTTTTAGATCAATTTTCATGATTTTTTCTCTCTGTTATTTCAAATTGTAAAAACATCCAGAAAAACTGTGAGGCAACAGCATGTTAATCCCTTGGCCGTAAATGTGTTAAAAAGATCATTTTTAATTGGAACAATATTTTCAATTCTAGTTAATTGTTGAGATTTTACTATCAAATTGCTTCACAAAAAATTACCATAAATTCTAATGAGACTGTCAAGGGCTCACAAAAAAATGAGAACTTCAAACATTCACAGTATCTGAAACTTCAAAAATGTAGTCACAATTAGTCAGCCCACAATGCAATGATAAAAATGACCTTTATTATGACTATAATTCAGATCTCTTATACAATGATGTATATTTATGAGATCTAGCACAAAATGCTGATTTGGATTAGACTTATTTAAAAAAAAACTGATAATGTAATTCTAACGTTTCAGCACTTTTAAGTAGTGTCCTCAGAGTCCTCTTTGTTTCCCATCTGCAAAATATGTTTTAAAAATATAGTATTAGTTTAAAAACAAAGTCAACAAAATGAAAGAATTAATTTAAAAAAGAACTAAAAATTCAATTTAAATCTCTAAATTTGCATTTTAGAAAAAAAAAAATGAGGGCTTTATCCAATTACATTTATTACACTGACAGAATTGTACTCAGTGCAGTTTGATTTATGAAATAATATGAATACTGAAAGTAGAGAATAATTGGTTATAAAATAAATGTGGATTAATGCAATTTAATTTTCAACAGTCAGTGCAGCTGAAAAAAAGAATTGGCACTTTGGCTCACTGAGTTCGTTCCATCTGTCCATCCATCTACCCATCCATCCATCTGTCCATTTATCTTTATATTGTCCTTTTGAGGGGAAGATGGCACATAGGGCAGAGATTCTAGACTCTCCAAAGACCTTTGCTATCAAGTGTCAGTCTTGCTGAGATAATCATAAAATCACTGTCATTACCTTTTTTATCAGTTTTCTTCTAAGTGTTTCCCTAGGTTTACCTCTTTTTTTTCTCTTGTTTGCTATTTCCAATGTAAGGGCTTGCTTTGTGTTTCTCTTATTATCTTTCACACCATCATTATCATCATTGTGTACCATACTGGTTGGCGTAGGCGATCATGTCCTTCCACAATCTTCTATCCACAGTGCATTGCATCAATTCTGTTGTTGACTGTTTTCCATGCCATGACACCCAGCTATCTAGTATTAGACTACCTTGCCCAAGGGTGTCCTGAAGCCTAGCAGAAGAAAGGAGACTCTTTCACGTCACATAACCAAAATATGCTCACCTTCTTTTCTTGATTACAAATAAGATTGTTGGTTGCATGGTCAATTCTAATCAAAAGTTAATTTGAGTTTCTCTCAAGTTCCATAGAGCAGAAATTAAAAAAAATTATCATTTTTTGTGATTCACTGCTGCTATACTTCCAGTGTTATGAGAATCTACACAGGACATGCAGTTTTTCTTGCCACAAATTTCTGGGCCAGCTCTCAATCTCAGCAAAAAGCCTGATGCTCTCTGTTGTTTTCTCATCCGTGTTCTTCTTAATCAAGAGTACTAGTTTGTTTCCTTATCTATTACATACACTTTCTATTCTCGCAATTTTTCTGTTGACACAAAGCTTTAGCCATGCAAATTTGTTTAAAAAAATGCACATTGGAACAATATCTTTAGTTTCATTAGCATTGATGGTCGTGGTCAATGGTCTCATCTGGGATAACACCGATGAGAAAGATGCAGTCATCTATACAGACGGATCTGTAATACGAATTCAAGGAGTGCATGGGCATTTACAGCATGCTCGGCATGCGGAACTATCAAAGAAGACAGTGGTGCATACGTTATGACCACAGGTTGCATGACGATGGAGATGATGGCAGTGGCATGGGCATTCATCTGGTTAGAGTCACAAGACTACACCCACACCTGCATACTAAGTGATTCGATGAGCGTGATAAAAAAAAGGTGTAGGTGGGCTCTGTATGCATGCAATGGGTAGAGTCATTGCAGAAGTAAAAAATATGTAGGGTCACCTTTGTCTATGTCTCTGGACATGCAGGAGTACAGGAAAATGAATGGATGGACTGGTTGGCTAGCTGCATTGTCATTAAGACGATCAACCAATGGATTGGGCGGACATCATCAATGCCCACCGAGATGTGGGAAGGGCACAGGACTTTGACAACCATGAGTCCATGTCACTCCTTCGGATGAAAGAGATGGGAGTTAAGATGGGCACAACCAGAAACGAGAAACAAAGTGGCCGTGTAAAAAGACTTATCAGCCAACACAAAACTGAAGTCGTCCAGTCACTGGACACTGTGGGACTTGCTGAGGATGGGATCTGAGCCCCTATGGACATGTTCAGAGTGCAATGATGAAGACCCACAAATAACTCATAGCATGATGAGAGCTGGGTATCTAGAGGTAAGACATCAGTCTCTGGAAGAGAAAGTCCCAGGTTTGATTCCCATCAAAGGTGGTGGAAAATTCATTTAAAAAAATAGAACCTGTGGTTTCTATGTGGCTTTACCCTCCCCTGGTCTCTGGTAGTGAGACCCAATGTCTAGCCCTCTTGGGTAACAGCCAAAAAAACAGGAGGTCCTGTTTGCATTCTGTGCAGATTAGAGAACTCTTGGAGGCAAAGGCGCGCCTCACAGCAGCAGAGCTGGAAGTTGTTAGCTGATGGTTTGTGCCAGGATTGTTGAACCAGAACCACTGAGACTCTGCTCCACCTCTATGTGGTGCCTCCAGCAACAGACTAACCTGTCTAGTCTGGCCAAGTGAGTAGGGATTGAAGAGGGAAGACAACCAGGTACTCAAAAATGTTGTGCTGAAGTCAAGTGTGTTGGGCCGAAAGGTGCAAATATCACAAATATACTGCAAACCACAACACAGCTCACACATAACATCCTTCTAAGGGTGGATAACAAAGCGATGTACTCCTTTAGTCATCGGGTGAACTCAAGCAAGCAAGCAAAAGAACTCTTGGCAGTTGGAAATAGAAAAGATTAGTTTAGAAATGGCCACTTCTGGGAAAAATTAGTAGAAAAAAAAATCTAGTGAAAATGGTAAAACTCTCAACAATAAAAATGAGAGTACCTCTGAAGTTGGGGAATATCCACCTGTATGGTGAGGGACACCTGAGCACATAGCTATTAATGTAAAAAATATGAAAAAAAAATGAGATTCATAAAAATTCAGTCCTTTGAGACATAAGTAGAGAGATAAAGCTGATGAATGCAAATAACAGCATTAGCATTGATATTTAATATTGCTTTCTGTAATCTTCTTCTCCTGTGCTGATTCCTCATGAATCTTTGTTATTAGCATGTGTCACCAAATGTGCCCCATAGATTCTCATCTATATTTTTCTCTTGAAACTATTATAACCATGAATTGAATTAATTTTTGGGGGTACTGTTTCCTCATTTTACTTAATAATCAACAATACATTTCTGTGACAGATGAATCAATGAGCAAATATATGAATTATAAATAAGACACAGCTAAGTGATTACTTACTGCAAATGTAGGATTTGGTGTGGTTTCATAAAATGGTCGTTGTATTTCAAACTGAAAAAAGATTTTGAGAATATCAACCTTTTATGAAATAGTATTTCATGCTGCAGTCATTGATACACATTCATTGTATTATTATTATATACCAATAACAACTAATATCTTCAATAATCAAGAAAAGGTGATGGTCATATGTTGGACATGTGTTGAGAAGAGATAATAACCAAATAGCAAAGCAAGCCCTCATGTGGGAAACAACAGGTAAGAGGAAAAGAGGAAGACCCAGAGAGACACTGAGAAGAACATTGATGAGAGAGGCAAGAACAGCAGGAATTGGCTCCCTCAATGAGATAGAGCTGATTGCACAGAACAAAGACAAATGGTGAGATTTGATAAAATATATTTAGAGGAATTGAAAACTGCTAGAATAAAAATTTAGATAAGAGGAGGAGTATCTTGATCTATGCCCTATGGGTCGGCTACAGCTCGAAATGTCAATAGATAGATAGATATACCAATGGCTATTTATAATTAAGCCTGTAATACTGTAATAACTTCAAAATAATAAGGATGATTTTGGTATGTATGTTATTCAAATTAAACATATATTACATTGTATCAAAATTTACAGTGAACATGTAATATTTGGGTATCTTTTGGAATGAATTGGCCTAGAATAAAACTTACTGAGGATAAAACTTACTGAGGATAAAACTTACTGAGAATAAAACTTACTGAGGATAAAACTTACTGAGAATAAAACTTACTGAGGATAAAACTTACTGAGAATAAAACTTCTATCTATTGACCTTTCGAGCCGTAACCGGCCCATAGGGCGTAGACCAAGATACACCTTCTCCTATATGAATTTTTGTTCTAGCAGTTTTCTTTTAAAGATATTTTATTAAATCTCGCCATCTGTCTCTGTTCTGTGCAAGCAGTTCTATCTCATTGAGGGAGCCGATTCCTGCTGCTCTTGCCTCTCTCATCAATGTTCTTCTCAGTGTCTCCCTGGGTCTTCCTCTTTTTCTTTTACCTGTTGTTTCCCATATGAGGGCTTGCTTTGCTATTCGATTATTATCTCTTCTCATCACATGTCCAACGTATGACCATCGTCTTTTCTTTATTACTGAAGATATTAGTGGTTGATTGGCGATTTCTCTAATTTCCTCGTTTGTTTTGAATTCGTTCCATTCTATACCAAGTATTTTCCTTAGACATTTATTTTCGAATGCGTTCAACTTTGTTTCTATATCTCTTGTTGTTTTCCAGCTTTCACACGCATACGTAAGGGTTGATAGTACATTTGATTTGAATAGCCTAAGTTTTGTGTTTGTGCTAATGAGTTTTGATTTCCACAACTTTTCAAGGCTTCTGAAAGACATTGCTGCTTTAGCCAGTCTGATTCTAATTTCTTTGCTCGTATCCCCTTCTCGATCAATGTGACTTCCAAGATAGATAAAGTGATCGATCTCTTCTACTGGTTTGTTTTCCATGTATATTTTGTCACTTGTTGGAATTAAACTTTTCATGACTTTAGTCTTTTCATGATTGACCTCAAGCCCAATTTTGCTGGCTATTGATGATAGTTCATTTGTGTTTTCCTGCATCGTTTTTATCTGACTGCTGATGAGAACTATGTCATCAGCAAAGTCGAGGTCCTCCAAATGGTCTCCTTGTATCCATTCGATGCCTTTATTACCAGTGCAGCATTTCTTCATTATGAAGTCCATAACAATTCCAAATAACAAGGGCGATAAAATACATCCTTGTTTAACCCCAGTTGAAATAAAACTTACTGAGGATAAAACTTACTGAGGATAAAACTTACTGAGGATAAAAGATTGGGTTCAATTCCAAATCATGATTTTTCTATCTATCTATTGTCCTTTCGAGCCCAAGACGGCACATAGGGCAGAACCACAATCTCAAAAACAGAAACCTTGCGTGCCAAAGTGGCATATATTGCAGAGATCACTGCTCTAAAATATATGGTGCTGTTTCCATAACAATACTTTTTACAATGACAGCTTGTTAAGCCATCGATCAACCTCCTTAGTCGCCTCTTACGACATGCCTGGAAGGTCACAGTGTCACTATTCTTTACTTCCCTCATAATGAGGCCCCGGTAACATACAGGAATGACTTTTAGGTTAATTAAATAAACACTTTGGTACAATCAAAGTTGGAATATGTTTTTACTCCTGTCTTGCTGTGTAACGGTTAGGCATGGTACTGACTATCTCACCCTGAAACTCGCCTGGGCGGGAAAAATCATGAATGTTGTATGACCTTGTAGTATTTTAATGAATCATGTTACAGTTATAAGAGAAGCAAAGTTGGCAGGCACTGACTCATTAGATAAGATGAAAAATCTTGCCAAGAATAGAAATACATGGAAAAAACACTATGAGTCCTATGAGATGTCTAGCACCACTGGAAGGATCAAGATCATAGTTCATTTATCCTTAAAAGATACTAAATTCTTCTCAAAAAGAAAGACAGTACAGGTGTAATTATGACCATATTGCTAAAAAATGTGCGGATAATAAAAAAAAATAATTGAGCACTAATACCATATTCACTATATGTCACGGGACATGGTAGAGTTCCATCATGGCAATTATTTTTGTTTGCCTTAAGGCGCGCCTCCTAGCACCAGAGCTGGAAGTTGTCAGCGACCCACAGCTGATGGCTAACGTCAGGATCGGTGAACGAAAACCATCCAGACCCTGCTCCATCTCTCCGTGGTGCCTCCAGCAACAGACTAACCTGTCTAGTCTGGCAAACCACAACACAATGCAGATACATCCACTTAGCATTCTTTTAAGGGTGGATGACGATGAGGAATTCTACAGTCTACGAATACTTTAGTCATCGGGCGAACGTAAGCAAGCAATATGGTTGGACAACATAACACATCTCCTGGATCACCACATAAGTCGGAGTAGGAATTGACTAGCATTGGTTTGCTGATCTTGATGATTAGGTAAGTAAGTTGATAGTTTAGATAAATAGATGAAGCGCAATGAGACAGAAAGACAAAAACACAACACAACAAGCCTTTAATAAATGTTGCAAGAACACCAGACTCAAGGACCAACCACAAAAAAAAGATAGATTTATGGAATATTAGAAACACCAAGAAACATAACAGTAGCAGAGGCCAATGGAAGAGCAAAAGACAGCAAATTATATTTCCCCTTGATGCAAAAAAAGCAAATGAGAAGGGAAAGAAGAAGTATAAACAGATATTTCTTCAGTTTTGTCACTAAAATGTTAGACTGCAAGCAGTTGAATGGATCAAATCCCACAATTCTTTAAATAGGAATAGCTCAAATCATTGTAGAATGAACAATTTTTTGCATCGGGGGTTGAAATACAAAACACTTACCTAAATACTATGCTGCAACTGCACTGGGAACACACCCTTACTCTCTAGCTTCTCAGAACAGCCACCAGAACACCCACCACAACAGCCACCACTACAGTCACCACTACATTCACCACAACAGCCACCACAACAGCCACCACAACAGCCACCACTACAGTCACCACAACAGTCACCACTACAGTCACCACAACAGCCATCACTACAGTCACCACAACAGCCAGCACTACAGTCACCACTACAGTCACCACAACAGCCACCACAACAGCCACCACAACAGCCACCACTACAGCCACCACTACAGTCACCAGACCAGTCACCACAACAGTCACCACAACAGCCACCACTACAGTCACCACTAGTCACCACAACAGCCACCACTACAGTCACCACTAGTCACCACAACAGCCACCACAACAGTCACCATTACAGTCACCACAACACTCACCACAACACCCACCACAACAGCCACCACTTCAGTCACCAGAACAGCCACCACTATAGCCACCACAACAGCCACCACTACAGTCACACAACAGCCACCAGAACAGCCACCAGAACAGCCACCAGAACAGCCACCACTACAGTCACCACAACAGCCACCACGACAGCCACCATGACAGCCACCACTACAGTCACCAAAACAGCCACCACAACACCCACGAGAACACTTATAAATGAGATAATAGCTGTACCAATACTTTTATTGAAAGTGATAAACAGTAAATCTGCTAGAGAGGTCAAGCCTGTTTAGTGCATCTGTTGAAAGTTGTTAACAACCCATAGCTGATTGTTGGATTCAGGCTCAGTGAACCAGAACTGAAAAAATTCCTAACCCACCTCTCAATGTTAGTCTTGAAAACAGAATAATTCATCTGGACAAGCAAATAAACAATGAAGAGGGAAGACAAACTTTTTAATTACAAAATTGTATTGAAACCAGAAGTCAAAGGGAGCAGATAAAGCCATGTATGACAAAATGCAGATCACACCCACTTACTCCTTTTAAGAGTGGATTAAGAGGGTGGACTGTTGAGTGAATGCAGAAATTATTTTTTTTTTAAACTCAAAAGGTGTTTCAAAAAAACAAAAAATTAAGAAATATATTACACTCAGCTGCATACTTTAATGAAATAATTTATGGTAAAGAAATAATGTCATAATATATCATTTCTGCTTGAAAGTTTGTCTGCAATAGATCTCCAACACCATCTGTCTCTTGTACTAGTGATACATTCTTAAAGGCTGTGATTTGTCCATTCTTGATGATATTCTCTCATCTTTATGGCTCTTGTTCTAGTGATCAATTACATTTGACAATGTCTCTTGAAAGATCTTTGGTATAGTAACTATTCTCTGCTCAAAATGTTTCACATCACATCTTATCTTTCCTCATTTATCTCAGCTACTTTAAGAGCTTATTTTAAAATAGGTCTATGAGATATGTCCAGGGTGTCTTTTTATTAATGTTTCAAGGGACTCTATTCTATTTGCAATAGTAAATACAAGATTAAAATAATTGCAATTAATTAAAATCCAATTTACTTACATCTTTATGGGGTTCCAAAAGTCGGAACATGTATTCCCAAGAGAAATTGGAGGTAGGTCCAGCGACTTCTGTTGATGCTATAGAAGAAATAAAAGAAAAATAATGGATCCAGTTTTGAGAAGCTCTAGAAGGAGACAGATCTTAAAATATATATGTTGTGATCATATTGGTAGTAAAATTACCATTATAGTTTTTTTTTTTAATAACAGACTGGTTAAAGTTGCTTTGGTATTTATTTATAGATATTTAATATAGTAGTTTATATGGATGCTTCAAGGGCCAAGAAAAATAGACTGGCGGGCCGGATCTGGCCCTCAGGCTGCCATTTGATCATCGCTGGTTTACAGTTTGATGATCTTTTTCCCTTCATTTTTATCTATGGAGAATACCAAGTTTAAATTTGCCTAAATTTGGAAACACTTGCATTGTGTGTTAAAGTGTTTTGTTTCAGTCTTTCTTAAAATATGTATCTACTCCACTGCCTGTTGCAGCATTTCTTGAAGGTGGTCCCAAACACACTCTGAGCACATTAAAGAACCCTTGGAAGTTAAAGGTTGGTAAAAGTAGACCTAATATATGTCCATTGCCCAGAGCAATTTAAAAACTACTCATGCTGAAGATGGAAGTTTAGGGCTGAAAGGAATATGACATGACTTGTCAGAAACTATGACATGACTTGCAATAAACTAGTAACATGACATGACTTGTCAGAAACTATGACATGACTTGTCAGAAACTATGACATGACTTGTCAGAAACTAGTTACATGACATGACTTGTCAGAAACTAGTAACATGACTTGTCATAAACTAGTTACATGACATGACTTGTCAGAAACTATGACATGACTTGCCATAAACTAGTTACATGACATGACTTGCCATAAACTAGTAACATGACATGACCTGCCATAAACTAGTAACATGACATGACTTGCCATAAACTAGTAACATGACATGACCTGCCATAAACTAGTAACATGACATGACTTGCCATAAACTAGTAACATGACATGACCTGCCATAAACTAGTAACATGACATGACCTGCCATAAACTAGTAACATGACATGACTTGCCATAAACTAGTAATATGACATGACTTGCCATAAATTAGTAACATGACATGACTTGCCATAAACTAGTAACATGACATGACCTGCCATAAACTAGTAACATGACATGACTTGCCATAAACTAGTAACATGACATGACTTGCCATAAACTAGAACATGACTTGCCATAAACTAGTAACATGACATGACTTGCCATAAACTAGTAACATGGCATGACTTGCCATAAACTAGTAACATGGCATGACTTGCCATAAACTAGTAACATGACATGACTTGCCATAAACTAGTAACATGACATGACTTGCCATAAACTAGTAACATGGCATGACTTGCCATAAACTAGTAACATGACATGACTTGCCATAAACTAGTAACATGACATGACTTGCCATAAACTAGTAACATGACATGACTTGCCATAAATTAGTAACATGGCATGACTTGCCATAAACTAGTAACATGACATGACTTGCCATAAACTAGTAATATGGCATGACTTGCCATAAACTAGAACATGACATGACTTGCCATAAACTAGTAACATGGCATGACTTGCCATAAACTAGAACATGGCATGACTTGCCATAAACTAGTAACATGACATGACTTGCCATAAACTAGAACATGACATGACTTGCCATAAACTAGTAACATGACATGACTTGCCATAAACTAGAACATGGCATGACTTGCCATAAACTAGGAAAATGACATGACTTGCCATAAACTAGTAACATGACATGACTTGCCATAAACTAGAACATGGCATGACTTGCCATAAACTAGTAACATGACATGACTTGCCATAAACTAGTAACATGACATGACTTGTCATAAACTAGTAACATGACATGACTTGCCATAAACTAGTAACATGGCATATACACTAATTCTTCCATCCACATAATTCTACCAATAATACTACAATTCTTCCAACCACTCAATTCTATCATTAATACTACAATTTCACTACCTATACAACTCCATCATTAATGATATAATACTCTATCCACACAACATTACTTTCATTCACACAAATTCTCCATCCATACAACTCCATCATTAACAATATAATACTCTATCCACACAACATTACTTTCATTCACACAAATTCTCCATCCATACAACTCCATCATTATTCATATAATACTCTATCCACACAACATTACTTTCATTCACACAAATTCTCCATCCATACAACTCCATCCATACAACTCCATCATTAACGATATAATACTCTATCCACACAACATTACTTTCATTCACACAAATTCTCCATCCATACAACTCCATCATTAAAACTGTTAACTTTATTCATAAAATATTCCCTCAATCCATCCAACCCCTCCTGTTAACAACTCATCCATTTAATTTTCCCATTACTATAATCTCCCCATCCACACATTATTTAGGTTCCTCTATCCATACAAATTACATATACAAAACAACCTCCATCCACATAACAGCTTCTTCATCTCCACAACAATCTACCAATCCACACAATAAACCCTCCAAATACACAACTCTCTACCTACACAAAATCTACCTTATCCACACATATCCTCTTTTCACCATCCATGAAACAACTCCACCCACGCACTGTCTTCATCCACACAAGAGTTCATCTTCCCACACAAACTCATCATTCATGCAATATGAACCAAAGCATCAGATAGCAAATCACAGCTGACTTTGTAAAGGTAAAGTACAAGACTTCAATCACTATCTTACCACGTGAGTTTTCACCCTTATGTCCTCCACTGCCTATCCAGAAGCGCTCGAAGACAGTGTCCCTTCAAGCATCAAATCTCACGATGTGAGGTGACATTCCTCACCTTCCCAGAGTACTACCCTGGCACCCATTTCTGCCATTGGCTGGGTCGACCACGAGGTTATTTTTTTTTCCCAATCACAAGTACAACTCATACTGCTTCCAGCGGGAAACAAACATGGGTTGTCCAAACGTTGGTAACCTAGTCGAGTGGTTTTCCCAACTAGGCTACCAAGGCCCCCATCCTGCCTTTTTATCAGGATCAATGAACAGCAGCTGATGCAGGCACAACTCCACTTCCCTGCCCCTGGAAACAGACTAACCACTCTGAATGAGAGGGACAGCAACCTCAGACCCCAAAATATCATCCGTAAGTTAGATGCATTGGGCTGAAAGACACAGATTATCACAACTTGTTGTGAACCTAAACACAAAACATCTACACCCATTTAATGCCACGCTTCTGGATGATGAAATGGAGTAATCTTTCAGCAAATGCAAACAAACAGCAACATTCACACAAAAGCTTTTCTAACTACACAACCCCTTCACCCACACAACATTAACCGTTATAACTTTTAACAGCACCTGTATCCACATAAAAGCCCTTTCATCCACACAACATTAACCGTTATAACTTTTAACAGCACCTGTATCCACATAAAAACCCCTTCACCCACACAACATTAACCGTTATAACTTTTAACAGCACCTGTATCCACATAAAAGCCCTTTCATCCACACAACATTAACCATTATAACTTTTAACAGCACCTGTGTCCACATAAAAGCCCTTTCATCCACATATTGACCTTCCAATCTGTACACAGTCCATACATGAGCACTTACTTTCTTTGCTCTCTGGAGCAAAAGAAGAAGAAGCCCCTCTATTGTCGAACCATGGTGAGTCCTGAAAGTCTGAGCGACCCATCTGTCTTGTCTTAATTAGTCCCCCAACCCCACTCTCATTTGTACTTGCTTGTGACAAAACATCAGATCCAGGGAACCCATATGGGGTTCCCCAGGACCCCTTTGTCGATACTCGTGTAGGAAATTGAGTTCTAAATGGAGCCATACTGGAAAAGAAAAAAAAAAAAAAGGTTAAATTTAAGATCATGAATAGTTAATTAGCTGACAGAGTTACTCAATATCATCTCCCATGTTTGATCCTTAGTGTGCATGTCTTGAAATAATTCTGGCCTGCAGTTCTAGTTCTCTTTACATATTCTTTAAAATGTTTATAAAGAAGATGGTTTGTGGTATACAAAGCTTTAGTGTGTGTTTTTATATCATCACATAATTTAGACTGACGATTGGAGGAATGAAAGAAACATTTTCTAATGTTTATTTCTTTACAGCAGAACAGAACACTGCAACAGAACAGTAAATTGAAGCCTTTGAAATGTGGGTTTATAGAAGAATAGGTAGAATTGGATGGAAAGAATAGGAAACAAATGATGAAGTATTAAAACAACTAAAAATGAAAAGAGAACGGCTAAACACAATTAGAACAAAACAAATGAAATTTTTGCAGACCAAGACTGACATGGATGAGTAAAATCAAAAGATGGACAAGTCAACCTATGACAATCTGCACCATCAAAACAAGAGACAGAGTGGAATGGCGCTCCGTGGTAGCCAACCTTTGATGTGCAGATGGCACTCAATGATGATGATGATGATTTCTTTACAAAGTTGTATGGGTTCCTCCAGTGCTGCTAGACATCTTATAGGGTTTTTAGTGATTTTTGCCTTCCATCTCTATTCTGGGTGAGATGGTCAATCTTGTCCAACGAGTCTATGTCTATGGGTCAGGGACCAGTTGCTATAACTAGGTTAGCTGGAGTATATTAAATGTTATATTTATTCTTTATTTTGAAAATAGGGTTACTAACTCTGAATTTCCAATATGCTTGTCAAGACATGAAGGAAACCTTTATTTTTTTTCATGCTTTAGCAGGTTTATAATTTAATATATTGAAATACAAGATTACTTTGAAATATTTTAATATTAAGGAAACTATTACACTTAATTATATGACAATATCAGAAAATTATCTATTGTAAATTATCCTACAAAATATCACCTTCAATTTGTAAAGATCAAAGAGTGCATAATTTTGAAAAGGGACTGGTAAATTCAAAATGTCTGCAATTGAAAACAAATATTCAGTTCAGTTCTGCTCTCAGCATTTTTGTCCCTTGAAGGATCAAGAAAAAAAATATGTTCTTGATACTCTTCTGCAATTTACTTCTTATGCTGTAGTTAGTGTAAAAAAAAAGTGAAGAGCCCCATCACACCAAGTGGCGTATAAGGAATATGGTGTTAGTGACCATAATTTTTACAGACCTTCAGCACATGATTTTTGGGATAATGTGGTCGGTATTACGTCCATGCCTCTTTACTTTACCATAAAAAAAATCTGGTACCCATTCAAGGCTGGGTGAACCCAAAAGCCATTGGTTAGGATCGAACCCTAGCTCTTGTCCTTTGTAGTCCAGTTCACTAACCACTGAGTTAGTGTGGCATTTGAAACTTTGCTCATATTTTGAGATACTATATGTTGTTGCAGCTAATTGTTAATGCTTATTGTGCGATTTTATTTGATAGTAACTGTGTTATGTATCAAAACCTTTTAATGAACTGCTTTCTGGATGTAGTTCAGAAGTGGTTTTACCTAAACTTTTCCTCTAAAGAATTCATTACTGTGTTTACCTCTTCTTGCTACATTATGTATTTTTTTTAGATATATTTCATCTCTGCAACTGTGGTTTTTATAAAATGTTTTTTGTTTTGTTTTTAATGTCTGTATTTGGCATTGATAATACAATATGAGCAGAATGATTTTGCTATATGTTACTATTAGTGTGTTAAGTCTAAAACTCCAACTCAAACAAGATTCAGACAGATTCTTAGAAAAGAGAATACACAGTGAAAGAAAAGAAAAAAAAAAAAACATTTCTAAGGGCGCTGAAAAACCCATATTCAACTATGACTGACGGAGGCTACTATAGTCAACTATGACTGATGGAGGCTGCTATAGTCAACTATGACTGACGGAGTCTATTATAGTCAACTATGACTGACGGAGTCTACTATAGTCAACTAAGACTGACGGAGTCTACTATAGTCAACTAAGACTGACGGAGTCTACTATAGTCAACTATGACTGACGGAGGCTGCTATAGTCAATTATGACTGACGGAGTCTACTATAGTCAACTAAGACTGACGGAGGCTGCTATAGTCAACTAAGACTGACGGAGGCTGCTATAGTCAACTATGACTGACGGAGGCTGCTTTAGTCAACTATGACTGACGGAGGCTACTACTAATGTATTATTCAGCACATTTACTTGTTATAATTGACATTAATTCTTGAATTATTTGGTTTTCTTGGTTTGTTTTCTTATAAAGAAATTAAATGACAATCCATTTCATATGTGGAGCTATTGCAGAGCCAGCATTTACTGAATTAATTTACAGTGGACAAGAGGTTCAATCAGTGGCTTGCAGGCTCACTCAGACTTAAATGGGCAAGGAATTTTGTGGGAAACAAATAACAGTACTGGTGTAATACTGACCACATTAACAACACATGTGCAGATAGTTATAAAAAAAATAATATGATCTTATACCCATATATAATGGGGTTCTTTCTTTTTTCTATTCACTTCATACAGACCTGTGGATAAAATATTCCCAGTGTATTCTTATGTTTATTCATATGTTGGCTGTGTAATGAGATGAGGCAAGATGAGAATCTTAAAGCAGGCTTTCAAATGGGAACCAGATGGTAAAAGAAAAAGAGGTTGACCTAGAGAATCACTAAAAAAACATTGAATGAGAGGCAACAACAGTAGACGTCAGCTCCCTCGCAAAGATTTAACAACTGCCCTGAACAGAGCCATATAGTGAGACACTACAGGTTCTGTGTAAGGTCTGATGCTTGATCACAAAGATCACTGTACACAAAGAGTCTAGAATTTCTGCCCTATGGACTGTCTTTGGCTTGAAAGGACAATAGGTAGATAGATAGAATGTATTCTTAATGAAATCCAGATACATTAGTTTGTAATAAATAATATTGTATGTAGTAATATGTAATAAATATCATCTTCATCATCATGTGCCATACCAGTTGGCGTAGGCGATCATGTCCTTCCACAATCTTCTATCTACCGTACATTGTATCAGTTCTGTTGTTTAATGTTTTCCATGCCATAACACCAAGCTATCCAGTATTTTTTCTCTTTGTCATTCACAATCTCTCTTTCCTTTTATTTTGCCAGTTGTAACCAAGTATTCCAACTTTCCTCTTCTCATGATGTGCCCGAAAAATGTTGATTGTTTCTTTCTGATGTATTTTAGGAGCTCCCTTTTTTGTGTTGGCCTCTTTGAGAACTTCTTCATTGGTCATATTAAGGTATGTAATAATATATAAAAATATGTAGTTTGTAAAAATAACAACACAATATAAAATAAACAAAACACTATGTAATAAAAATATTGATAATGGTCTGTATGAAGTACCCGGTTTGGATGGCTTTTTTCAAAATACCAAAATAACTGCATATGGAGAAGAAATTTAATGTAAAATGGGCTACAAAGATTAACTGATTAACTTACTGGTCCACAGATTGGCTGCTTGATTCCTGTAAGGACCTCCTCTTTCTCCGAACATAAAATACAGCAAGTAATGCCACAATGATAATGAGAAGAAGAAAGAGAGGTAATCCAACAGCCAGTCCAATAATGAGGTCAGTCATTTCTCCTGCAATATAAACACAAACAGTGTGTAAAGCATTAGCAAAATGAATGAATTAAGAGTTTCTAAATATAGAACAGACTATATCTTTATCGTGTATTTATATATATATTTATCATTACTTATGAGTCATAGACTACGGTGGCTGGGTCATGTAAGAAGAATGGCAAACATTTGTATTATGAAACAAATATTGCATGGCAAACTTAAGGATGGAAAGAGACCAAAGAGCAGACCAGTGCTGATATATTACAATGTTTGCAGGGCTTCCTTGAGGGAATTCTCTATCAGTGAAAGAAACTGAGAAAATCTGGCTGCAGATAGTAGCACGTGGAGAACAAAAATAAAAAAAATAGCACAGCATCTTTTGAGGAAGTTCTGATATCAAATTCAGAAGACAAAAGGTGCAGGAGAAAGGAAACAAGGCAAAGCACCATGATTAAAACTTATTTGTTTTGTGGATGGATCAGTCTATCCAATATTGACAGATTCAGCCATGAGAGCAGCTGTTCAGCAAAGCTGCATCCAGCTTAAGACACTAATTCATTTTTTATCAAACTATTGACTTATCATGATTGCTTGCAACCAACCATCTGTCAAGACGCCAAAGGCCATATATATATATATATATATATATATATATATATATATATTTATCATTACACCAAATGCTGTATTCAACTCTTGAACAATGAACGCTTGACAGGTTTTAATTAGGAGAAAAATTATATCAGATATTTTACAATATTAAGACAGATAATTCTGTAAAAAATTCAGATTAATGCTGGAGTTAAAGATTAACACAAATTGGACTAATTTGTCATGTGTATATATATATATATTGTCATTTTGAGTCGAAGACGGCACATAGGGCAGAACCACAATCTCAAAAACAGAAACCTCGCTTGCCAAAATGACACATATTGATCACTGCTTCTAAAATCTATGGCTCTGTTTCCATAACAATACTTTTTACAATGACAGCTTGTCAAGTCATCGATCAAACTTCTTAGTCACCTCTTATGACATGTCTGGAAGGTCACAGTGTAACTATTCTTTACTTCCCTCCTAATTAATTCACCTCTTTCTGGTGCCATTATTAACATACTTACGAAGTCTAGTCTACCCAAGTGATTAGGGATCAAGAGAGAAGTTATGGTTATGGTTAGTCGAGAGGCCCCGGTATCACTGCAAATGAATTTAAATCCATAATTGCTCAACCACCAGTGCCAGTGTAATCATCCAAATTAAAACTCATCTCATTGAAGGATCCAAACAAAGAAAGACAGCTGCAGTCCCCACCATAGCAGCTACAGCACACTCTAAAAGATATAAGGCCAAGCAGCACCAAAAGTGAAGGCAGCCAAACTGTCCTTCATCATACGATATCATTCATTATAAGCAATCGGAATATCGAAACACGATCCGGATAAAAAACACAACTCACAGTGGGTACAGAGCACTAAACTCAATAGCTCCGGCAGCAGGCCAGTACTTGGAATATGAGGAAACTGCTACAAGGAACACTTTTCAGACTGGACCTCAATGGTCCCTGTCACTTGTCTGCCATAGTGACCAGAAGTCTCAAGAAAAAAAGCAGCCTTGTACTAAAACATGCCATACTGGAGTCAGATATGTTTGATTGAAAGGCACAAATAGTTCTACAAACCAAGGCTGAAAGCATTTACACCCACTTTATCTCCTTTATGAGAGAGTGATGAAGAAGTATAACTATTCCTTCAGTCAATGGGTGAATGAAAACAAATGAATAAGGATGTGGACAGTACTCAAATGCTTCTTCATACTCACCAGCCTTCACTTCACAATTGGTACCCATCCAATCTGATTTACATAAACATGCTCCACTTCTGTCATCACAGTCCAATGTGTTGCTCGTCACACAGCTGCAGTTATTGAGACATTCATCCCCATAATGGGTGGCATTACATACTGTTGGTCACATTTGAAAAAACAAATACTTTACTTCTTGAGAAATTGTTTCATCAAAGGAAAATATTTAGATTTAATCAACAGAGGGAGAACTAAAATAAAAAAATGTTGTTGCTACTTAAAGGAAAAATAAAACAAATTACATTAAAAAAGATGTGAACTACCAGTAGTTTATTTACAGAAAGTCAGTCCCATTTTAACTCTTTCCGTACGGAAGCTTTTTATCGATGCAACTGACGAGATTTCAGAGACAAAATTGTTCATAGTTTTAAGAATCAATCTACATATTTATATTTATCTAACATATAACATATTATATATGAATGTTTAGATAATTGAACAAGGTATAAGATTTCACCAATATCCGGATGATATAAGACATGTAAAAAGAATATGGTTTGATGGCATTCACACTAATCAAATTGAGCGTGGCGCACAATGCGGCGAAACGTACGGAAAGAGTTAAAGAAGACAACTCCATCACAATAAGTTGACAAATGGAAAAGAAATTACTGGCTTCAAAATTTAAGAATAGAATTAAATAAAATAAATAATTTTTTTTTGCAGGCTACATTCTAAATTATTTTTAAAGAATTTATCAGACAAGAATGTAATATAATTATAGAAGGACAGGCTAAATTGGTGTACCAGAAATACACTATACAATAAATACTGCATGCTTAAATAAAATATTTTAAATTATATTTTTCATCATCATTAAGTACCAGGCCTACTGGCGTAGGTGATCATGTCTCTCCACAACTTTTGATCTCAACAGTTCTTTATCATTTCTGTTGTTGACCTTCTGCCAAGCCATTCTCTTAAGCTGTCTAGTATTTTCTCTCTTTGCTTCCCTCTATCTCTTCGTCCCTTAATTTTTCTAGTTGTTACAATATATTCTAGTTGTCCTCTTCTCATTACATGGCCAAAAAAATGACGATTGTTTCTTTCTAATATTGGAAATTAGCTCTCTTTTTTCTTTGGCCTCTTTCAGAACATTTTCATTACTCTTCTTAGCTGTCCATGGTATTCTCAACATTCTTCTGTAAAACCACATTTCTACAGACTCCAGTGATTTTATATTTTTCATAGCACAGACAAAATGAATACATTCCATTTCTCACTGAGAGAAAGGCAATTATGGACATGCATTTATAAGAACTAGGAAGACTTTTATAGGTAGAATAAGTGCACAGTTGTTTTACTTTAACAAAGAATAATGTCAACAAATGGTAGTCTGCTAAAGAGAAAGGACTAAACTTTTGATTTTATATATATGTCCCTCCATAATTCTCTGTTCTGAATGTGCCGCATTAATTCTGTTGTTGACTGTCTGTTGTGCCACGACACCAGACTATCTAATATCTTCCCTCTTTTTCATCTATAATATTTTTTCCTTATATTTTGGCAATAATAACCAAGTCCAACTTTCCTTTTGTCATGATGTTCCTGGAAAATGTTGATGGCGTCTTTCTTATATTTTAGGAGCTATCTTTTTCTGTTGATCTATTTCCTCTTTGATCTTTCTGGTTGTACAGAAAAATATGAACATTCTTCTGAGAAATCCCATCTCTGTGGTCTTTAATAGCCTTTTCATTTATTTTCATGCTACATCAGCAGTATCTATACAAAATTAGAAGAGCATTATATCCCTTAAAGAGTGGGACATAATATAGATTCCTATCACAGGCATTTTACTTCTGTAGCCTATTTATCTACTTGTAGATTGTCACATCTCCAATATTTATTATTATAGACTGATGCACAAGGATTTTATACATTTTTATTACATGTGAACTATCAAATGTGTTACTATCAATTTATGGATTATTTACTACTTTAAAAAATGAAAGCAAACATGATTTAATCAACTTTTAAACATATTTAAGAATTAATAAATACCTGGGCATATATTATCTATACATTTTTTGTCAGACTTGCATGCATCTATTGCCTTCATAGCATCACACAGATTTTCTACATTTTCTGCTGCATCTTAAAAAGAAAATAAATAAAAAAAACATGAGGCCATTTAAATGTCTCTGCAATGTCTAATGTATTGATATTTGATGCATATATAAAACTGACATGATGTATAATTTTTATGGTAATTTATATTTAGTGCAATGTAGAAGCTGTACTCATGTGTACAATTAAATGAATTCAAGACTAATATTCTATCTATCTATTGACCTTTCGAGCCGTAACCGGCCCATAGGGCGTAGACCAAGATACACCTTCTCCTATATGAATTTTTGTTCTAGCAGTTTTCTTTTAAAGATATTTTATCAAATCTCGCCATCTGTCTCTGTTCTGTGCAAGCAGTTCTATCTCATTGAGGGAGCCAATTCCTGCTGCTCTTGCCTCTCTCATCAATGTTCTTCTCAGTGTCTCCCTGGGTCTTCCTCTTTTTCTTTTACCTGTTGTTTCCCATATGAGGGCTTGCTTTGCTATTCGATTATTATCTCTTCTCATCACATGTCCAACGTATGACCATCGTCTTTTCTTTATTACTGAAGATATTAGTGGTTGATTGGCGATTTCTCTAATTTCCTCGTTTGTTTTGAATTCGTTCCATTCTATACCAAGTATTTTCCTTAGACATTTATTTTCGAATGCGTTCAATTTTGTTTCTATATCTCTTGTTGTTTTCCAGCTTTCACACGCATACGTAAGGGTTGATAGTACATTTGATTTGAATAGCCTAAGTTTTGTGTTTGTGCTAATGAGTTTTGATTTCCACAACTTTTCAAGGCTTCTGAAAGACATTGCTGCTTTAGCCAGTCTGATTCTAATTTCTTTGCTCGTATCCCCTTCTCGATCAATGTGACTTCCAAGATAGATAAAGTGATCGATCTCTTCTACTGGTTTGTTTTCCATGTATATTTTGTCACTTGTTGGAATTAAACTTTTCATGTTAAAAGACTTTTCATGTATAAAAGACTAATATTGGAATAAGAGAAATGGTCATGCAACCAATGATCTCATCTACAATTAAGGAAAAGAGATGTACATATGTTGAATATGTGCTGAGAAGAGACAACAAGAGAATTCCAAAACAGGCTTTTCTATGGTAAACATCAGGATACAGAAAAAGAGGAAGACCTAAAGAGACACTAAAAAGAACACTTATATGAGAAGCAAAGTTGACAGGCATAAACTCATTAGATAAGATTGAACATCTCTCACAGAATAGATAATAGAGATAGGTGGCAAAAAACACTACAGGCCTTATGCGACATCTAACAGCACAGGAAGGATCAGGAATCAAGAAGCTGACAGATTTGTTATATGGCTTCTGTTGTGGGAACAATAATTATATACAAAGGATACCAGGGTAGGTCATTTAGTGATGTGATTTAGTGATTTAAATGTAGACAAGATAATCTCAATGTTGGATGCCACCACGTACTTCTATTCACAGATCCTTCTTTGGTATCAAGCAAACATGACAAGATTTTCTAACATTTTCTTGCCAAAATCTATTTTGCTAACACTATGTTTTCAGGTCTAATCTTCTAGTTATTTGAAATTATTGATTTAGTTCTAATTGTTCTCTTAATGTAAGTTCTTATTTTTATTTCCTGCCATGAAAAGCATTTCTCTAATAAAATCCACGTCCCATAACTTCACACATTAAACAATTTTTCTAAATGACTGCAATTCTTGTTGGATCCATCAATTAGTTCTAATTTGCTTAATTGACAAAAATATTTTGACTTCAAATAATTGTTTACTTAACGTTTTTTTTTCTGAATTTCTGCAATCATCAGATGTCATAAAATGTAGAAAGCCTGAATGAAGTCAAAGATGTTCCCATCATCACAGAGTGTTGCAACTTAGACAGACGCAGTGGTATATACAAAATAAAAGTATTTCTTCTTCCCTTCCTTATTTGCCTTTTAGCATCAAAGGGAGATAGAGTTTATGGTCTTTTGCTCTTTGGTTGGGCTCCCCTGCTTTTCTTTCCTAGTGTTTCTATTATTCCATCAATCCATCTTTTTTGTAGTTGACCTTTGGGTCTGGTGCTGTTGTATCATTTATTAAAAACTTTTGTTGTGTTTTGATCTTTTTGTCCTATCACGTGGCCAAACCATTTTATCTGTTATTTCTATATGTGTTCTATGGCGGCAACTATTTGTAGCTTTTTTCTCAGTTTTTCATATCTGATCTTATCTCTCAGGCTATTTTCTGTCATGCCTCTAACATAACTTTAATATTTGCAGAAATACTGTTCAACAGATACTGCTCTGAGCAACAGCTCTTCCTTGCTGCTCTGGAAGAATTGGAGACAGCAGTTCAGCTAGTTTTGGATACCAACATTGGTGTCTGGTAACGCTCAACATGAAATAGAAGAAAGAAAGAAAGAAAGAAAGAAAGAAAGAAAAAAAGAAAAAAAGAAAAAAAAAAGAAAGAAAGTTTATTTAGTCTTTCACACAAATCCAGTCAATGTGAAGTGAGAAGTAGTCTAATCCAATTTCAGGAATTAAGTTATTTTGTTTGCATTCATTATTTATTTGTTCAAAGTTAAAATACTTACAAAGTTTCAGAGGCACTTCTGTGCCATTTAATGTAAAGTTTCTCCACCTGCTTTTGCTATAAGCTAGTTTTGCTGCATCTTTAGCAGGATTTTCTGATAATCTCTTGTTGATTCCAACTGTTGTATTAGCAATTATTGATCCCTTGCTGAAAGAAAATCATGTTAAACTTTTGTTTCATTGATTATTACTTTGAAAATTATGTTTAAGCTGTGGTAGATGAAAACAATATACAAACTAAGTGATTATTAAATCCTAATAAAAAGTAAGTGATTGTTAGACTATAATATAAAATAAGTATTGTTAAATCTGAATGAAAAGTAAGTGATTGTGAAACCATAATACATAGTATGGCCTTTGGCATCTTGACAGACGGTTGGTAGTAAGCAATCATAATAAGTCAGTACTTTGGTAAAACATTAGTGTCTCATACTGGGTGCTGCTTTACTGAACATCTTCTCTCGTGGCTGAATTTGCCAATCCTGGATAGACAGATCCATCCACTGAACGAGCAAGGAGTAATTGCGGTACCTGGCCTTGTCTCTTTACTTTTGCGCCTTTTGTCTTCTGAATTTGATATCAGCACTGTCTTGAAAGTTGCTGTGCCATTTTTTATATTTGCTCTCCATGTGCTACAATCCGCAGCCACATTTTCCCAGTTTCTTTCACTTATAGAAAATTTCCGCAAGGAAGCCCTGCAAACATTCTTATATCTTAGCACTGGTCTGCCCTTTGGTCTCTTTCTGTCCTTAAGTTTACCATACAATATTTGTTTGGGACAATTGTTTGCCATTCTTTTTACATGGTCCAGCCACTTTAGTCTATGAATCCTAAGTGTTGCCATCATCGATTTGGCTCATTATAAGACATTAGAATTAGTTACTTTGTCCTGCCATGTGATTGTTATATCATAATACAAAGTAAGTGATTGTTAATTCATGTGAAATATGTTGTAGATTATTATAATAGACCACACAAGTAGCTAGAAAGTCTTGCCTGGTTTACTCTGAAAGGTTACAGGCTAACTGAGTTTGGGTGACTAGTCTGCAAGCTGATAGTGAATATTATTTTTCTAAGAAATGTTATAGTTATAAAGGTGCAAGGAAGAAAGATTTTTTAGAAACCAAATTAAACTTAATATATTAATGATAAAGGAAATATAACACAACTAAAATAAAAACACTGAATATTAGTGGACTAATTAATTAACTTTTTCCGTACATTTTGCCGCACTGTGTGCATAACGATGGTGTTTTTTAAACATTTTTTCTAAGGAATAAGAATCTGAAAATCTTTGGGTATTTTGTCTTTTATGTAGTTTACTTATATCAAAAATAGTCACAAGAACAGAAGAATATATAACAAAGGCAAAATATATTAAACAATTTATGAACTTAAATTACTGTTTTATTTTTAACATTATTATTCCAAATAGTTCAGTTTTGTATGGCACTATTTGAAGCAGAGCACCACTTTCCACCTAATGCCATTGTTATGAAATGGCAGGTCAAGTCTCAAAATCACTATTTACTACATTTTTCAGAAAATGGCCAAGAAAAAAAAAAACCTAAGAAAACCTATGGAAAAGAAGCAAGGAAGAAAAGTCATAGCAATAATTATTGGTTACATCCCTTGTCAAATAAACTGTATGACTTTTTATTAGGGACAAATATATTCTCTTCCTAATTGTAGATGAAGAATGAGATCATTGGTTCTTCTTCTTCCTCTTCTATCCTTCCTCTGCTGCCGTTGGCGTCGAGGGGAAAAACAATCTGCGATTCTTTGCTCTTCTGTTGGCCTCTTCTGATGTTATTCCTCCTAGTGACTCTAGTATTCCCTTTATCCATCTCTTTCTCGGTCTTCCTCTTAATCTGACGTTTTCGTAGCGTTTGTTTATGGCTCTTTGATTCATTGTTAGTTCTTTCTGTCTTGTTATGTGGCCGAACCAATTTATCTGTTGTTTCTGTATTCGATGGCTGGTGCAATTTCGAGTTTCTTCCTCAGGTCAGTGTTTCTTACTCTGTCCCTTAAGCTGTTTCCTGTCATTCTTCTGACACATTTCATTTCGGTGGTCGTTATCTCATCATTGGTTGCATGACCATTTCTCTTATCTCTATATTCATCTTGAATTCATTCCATTGTACACAAAGTATTCTTCTTAGGCATTTGTCTTCAAAAGTGTTTAATTTTTTCTCTATTGCTTTTGTTATTTTCCAGCTTTCACATGCATAGGTAAGGTTTAGTAAGATATTTGAGTTGAACATTCTAAAATTGCAAAATTATAGAGAGCATAAATAATAAATTAAATACATATAAAGTAGCAGTGGTGAAGATGATGAATACAAATTGTGGAAGCAAGAATTTACAATAAGGTTGATAGATAAGAGAATCGTCTCCTCGAATAATGAAGTAAATGCAGCAATAAAAAATAAGCAAAAAATAAATTAAAAAAAAAAAAGATACTATATAAGCCTGGAAAAATCAAAGTTGTAAGAATGACAAATGAGCATAAATTGCAAGAAGATACACAAATCATATAATTAAATAAATGAACAACGTATTTTAGCATATTTTATCTTTATGCCTTTACCCCCTTACTTTTCTCTTGTGTGCATTGCACACATACCCAGTGCGCACTAACATTCATTGTCATTCTGTCCACAGTGAAACCATTTTATTCCTATTTTCATTTTTATTTCCCATTCTAGTTCAAAATTATTATTTTAAAAATTATTAATTATTTTTTAAATTTTAAATACATATCTATGTTTGTGTTGTATGTTTGTTCCTGCTGAAGGCCCATTGAGCCGAAACGTTGTTCTAATTTGTGTCATCCACTTATTACGTAAAGCTTTAACCATACCATTTTTCTCTATTTTTTTGTCTATATATTTTTTTTCCATTTTTCCTTATTTTAGCTTATGCAAAAAAAAACAATAACATTATATATACATTGAACTTACCGGAATTTAGTTATCATAATGTACACTAAGACACCATCTTTTGTTGTTACTTTTTTGCCATAAGCATATAACTGTGGAGTAAAAGATAAAAAAAAAAAAAGAAATAAAAAAAAAATTCCAACATGTCATCAAAGCAATAAATGTTCAATAATAATTTTTGGCGCACCAAGATATTAATAGATTAATCAGTGAATAATAGGCAACTGACAATGTCAAAAGTTAAAGGTAGATTTTTTGCTGCTGTATTTGAATTCTATACTAATCATCATCATCATGTGCCATACCGGTTGGCGTAGGCGATCATGTCCTTCCACAATCTTCTATCTACAGTGCATCGTATCAGTTCTGTTGTTGACTGTTTTCCATGCCATGACACCAAGCCATCTAGTATTTTCTCTCTTTGTCATCTGCGATCTCTCTTTCCTTTTACTTTGCCAGTTGTAACCAAGTACAACTTTCCTCTTCTCTTGATGTGCCCGAAAAATATTGATTGTTTCTTTCTGATGTTTTTTAGGAGCTGCCTTTTTCTATACTAATACTACTACTTAAAGTATTAAAATGGAGACAGAAGTTGGGACTGCAGTTCTGAGATGGTTTTCTGACACTCCATTAAGTGTGTCTGTGGAGATGTCAGGTTCCAAGCTGAAGAAGGCACAAAATGGGTAACTGTGATACGACTGGTTGAAATACATTTATTTGCTGTGCTAAATTTAGAAGATCTCATCAACATTCATCATGAAAATGAACAAAACATTCAATCTTCAAACAATGAAAGTTGAAAGGGACAGATGAATCCACATCAAACTGAAAAATTCAGAGTTTGTTTATCCATGCTTTAAAAAAATGAAAAAAAAAAAAAAAATATATATATATATATATATATATATATATATATATATATATATATATATATATATTGAAAATGGCAGATTTAAGTAGATCAACTTTATTGAAAAGGTTGTCATCATCATTGGGTGCCGACTCCACATCAAAGGTTGGCTGCAATGTAGAACATTTTATTCTGTCTCTTGTTTGGTGTATGTTGTCATAGATTCATCAGTACATCTTTTGATGTTATCAGTCCATTTTAGTCTTGGTCTCTTGATTATATTTTTCTTGCTGTTAAAATTGCTTTTTGCCATTCTTATTCTTTAGTTTATTTCTGTCATACATTGTCCATAATTTGTTACATCATGTCCAAGATACTGTACGACAGCACAAAGAAATTAAGTGGAAAATACAAACAAATCAATGCCTTTATTAAAACTAAGAAAGGAAATCTGCTTAATAATATAAGGGAATAAATGGAGAGATGGAAATAGCACTTTGAAGAACTTTTGAACTGACCCAGCTCAAATAGCCCTCCAGATATTCTACCAGCAGAAGAAGAGTTACACGTTAACTGTGGAAAACCAAGCATAGAAGAAATAATGAAAACCATCAAACTATTAAAAAATGGTAAAGCCACAGGACCAGATGAAATTCCTTCAGAAGCCATCAAAGCAGATATTAATACCTCTACCAAGATGCTAATCTATTAGATAAAATTTGGGAGAGGGAAGAAATACCTAAAGACTGGAAAGAAGGTTATATGATCAAACTACCAAAGAAAGGAAGTTTACAGGAGTGCACAAATTATAGGGGAATTATGCTACTATCAGTGCCAGGAAAAATATTAGGCAGAATCATTCTGGAGAGACTAAAAGAGGCTATAGAGAAACATTTGAGAGATGAACAAGCAAGTTTTAGGAAGAAACAGATCATGTGCTGATCAAATAACTACTCTACGTATAATAGTTGAACAAAGTTTAGAACTAAAATCCCCACTATATATTGGATTCATGGATTACGAAAAGGCATTTGATAGTTTAGACAGAGGAATGCATTTGAAGTTGCTGAGTCATTATGGAATCCCCATAAAGTTTATTAACCTGATAAAAACAATGTATGAAGGAACGAAATGTAGTGTGGTGCATGAAGGACGGATTACAGAAGCATTTGAAATAAGAACAGGAGTAAGGCAGGGATGCCTTCTGTCTCCATTTCTCTTTCTGCTGGCCAAAGATTGGATTATGAAAATAACTCAAAACAACAGAAATGGAATCCAGTGGTCACTGACCAAACAACTTGATGATTTAGACTTTGCTGATGACATAGCTCTCCTATCACACAGCCATCAACAGATGTAGAATTAAATGAGCATACTTGATGAAAGATCACAACAGCTAGGACTGAAGATTAATAGAGATAAGACCAGCATTATGAGAATTAATACAGTTGGCAATAACCAAATAAAACTAGGAGAATTACCTCTATTAGATGTACAATCTTACATATATCTGGGCAGTAATATAGATAAAGAGGGAGGAACAGAAAATGATACCAAAATAAGGATATCAAAAGCAAGAGGAGCTTTCATTGCACTGGGAAACATATGGAAGTCCAAAGAAGTTAGGTTAAATACTAAAATAAAAATTTTCAACTCAAATGTTAAGGCAGTCCTATTATATGGCTGTGAAATATGGAGAACAACAAAATTGACAATCACGAAGATATAGACTTTCATTAATGGATGCTTACGCAGGATAAAAGGATAGAAATGGCAGGACAAAATCACTAACATAGAATTATGGAAATGTACCAGTCAAACACCAGTGGATAAAGAGATACAGAAAAGATGATGGCGCTGGATAGGACACACACTACGGAAGCCAACTGAGAGTATTACACAACAGGCCCTTTTTTGGAATCCCCAGGGGAAAAGACAAAGAGGAAGACCAAGGAATTCTTGGAGATGACAGATAGAAGCAGAGATGAAGATGATGGGGAAGACATGGAATGATCTTAAAAGAATGGCAAAAAACAGAACGACTTGGAAAGTGTTTGTTGAAGACCTATGCTCCACTGGGAGCTAAAAAAGTAGAAGAATGTCCAAGACAACTTATTCTTGAACTCTTTCTAGGTTTTTTTCCATCTACTTGATATCCACATGTGTATTTTATGTTTTCTGTTTTAATCTTAGTTTTAGTCTTTTTTAATATTTATATCCAACCCCTGGTCGTTGCTTGTCTTGCTTATTTTGATAGGTAGTTGTAGGTCTTCTGGATTTTCTGGCATTATTACAGTATCATCAGCATATCTTTGATTATTGATTATAAATCCATTAATGTTTAAGCTTGGCATTCCTATAACAACTTTAAAGTTATGCTCAGTGTAAAATTTGAACAGACATGGTAATATAATGCAGCCCTGTCTAACTCCTCTTTTTATGTCTGTAGGTGTAGAGTTCTTATTGTTGTATTTTACCATAGCTGTTTGTTCTCAGTATAAATTACATATCAGTTTTATGTCAGCATCATCTAGATGTATATCTTTGAGGTATTTTATTAGTTGATTATGGTGTATTCTGTCAAAAGCTTTGGTTTAGCCTATGAAGCATGAATAAATTGGTTTGTTTACTTCTATTTATTTTTCTATGAACATTTTCAAACAGAAGATGGCTTCTCTTGTCCCACTGTTCTTTCTAAATTCAAATTGTTGTTTTGTTAATTCCATATTGATTTTAGTTCTTCCCTGTATAATTTTAAGCAAGACTTTTGTTGTTTGGCTCATCAAACTTATTGTTCTAAAGTCACTGCACTCCACAGCTCCGGTCTTCTTTGGCAAGGCAATAAATACTGATGTTTTTAGTTCATTTGGTATATATCCTGTATTGCATATATCATTACACAGGACTGTGATTATTGCTGTTCCAAAATCTTCTAGGACTCTTATCATCTCAATCTGTGTATTGTCTGGGCCTACAGCTTTCAATTTTTCATTATATTTATAGCTTTCTCTACTTCAGATTTTAAGATTTTATATCCTGATATACACCTTTTGGTTGGCTTCTTATCTCTTGCATTTTCAAACAGTTATTCTATGTATTTCTGCCATCTGTTGTCTGTTAACATGTCTCCTTTTTTATACATCTCCCTTCTGTGACTTTCTAAACCTTGTTGGTCATTATTTTTATTTCTGTATGCATTCCTTTTAAATCTTGTTTCTTTAGGAAAAGAAACAAGATTTTAAAAAGGCTGCAGAAAAAGCAAATCTTATGAGCTCTAAGAGAACAATAACACTTCACACAAAACCCAATGTAAAGTTTACAGAATATCTATTACATGATAGAGGGCATCCTTGACATAGTCAATAGAAATTGTATGATGTCTAACTAAGTAGAGAACTAGCTTATACATAAAGAAACACTAACCAAATATCTTTTGAATGTTTACACACACAAATAGATTAGTAATAAATTGTACATCATAAAAGATGACATAAATCTTCATTAGCTAAATAAATAGCCCAAAGAAAATAGTCTCTTTGACAACAAAATCCACATTTTTAAAATTAAGTGTTTTTAAGTGGCTTTTTTTTTTAAGTTCTCCTTTTACTTAGCTCAAATGATTTCCAGGAATAGCATGCCCCTCCTGTATGAATTTTGAAATACTGAACTTTAAAAAGTGTGATTACCTGTGACATTTTAATACAAACTTAACACTATAATCATCACATCAACTGAGTTATACTACCCATATAATCATTAGTCAGGTGAGACTGTTTCTAGTAGAGACCTCTACAAACTACTTCTGTCTTGCAGAAAGGGCAAGAGATAACTGTAGACTAGGGAAGAAATTCCAGAAAACTGTGGCACTGAACTTGATTCACTAGCGTAAATCTCAAAGCGATGAAGACATTGATGTCTTATCTGACACACCATTGAAGATTTTTTCATTCTTCTTCTTCCTTTCAACTCCCAGTTGAACATAGGTCTTCAAAAAACACATTCCAAGCCATTCTGCTTCTTGCCATTTTGTGTGTGTTTGCCAGCTTTCACCTCTGATGAAGTCCCTAGAGACTAGGAACTGAATTTTGTATGTTAGTCCATTTTTCTCTGGCAGTCATGTGCCCAGGGGTCCCTCACCACACAGGCAGATAACTCCGTTTTCTGAGGTACTCACATTTTTTTTGTCAATGAGTAATTAACGTTTCAAACTGAGCCTCAGTGCTAAGATCAGGGGTGGTTGCCGCAAAGAGAAATCACAAATGAAAATCCCAACTGGAGCAGTCAGGATTTGAACTCACAACCTCTCTGTCTCGAGACCGGCATTTTGTCTCAAGACAAACCAGTTACCCTGCCATTCTTTTAAGATCATTCAATACCTTCCCCATCATCTTCACCTCTGCTTCTGTAATGTAAAACACTTTGGATAGGGATTTGTGAGGTTTTATTATGCATCAGGTAAAGCATATGATCAAATAAGAAGGAAGACTGCAATAAAAATTAAATGAAAGTCAGCATACTCACAGCATCTTCAATTATTTTAGCCAGTTGCTTGAAGTCATTACTATCACTGTTGTTCATTATGTCACCAAATTGCTGAACTTCCGTGTCAGTATAATTAATGATTATCTGAATTTTGAATATTTCTGAAACATGAAAACAGTTTAAAAATACAGACTTAAATCAGCAACTGTAGTTACAAATATTTCTGAAACATGAAAACAGTTTAAAAATACAGACTTAAATCAGCATCTGTAGTTACAAATATTTCTGAAACATGAAAACAGTTTAAAAATACAGACTTAAATCAGCATCTGTAGTTACAAATATTTCTGAAACATGAAAACAGTATAAAAATACAGACTTAAATCAGCAACTGTAGTTACAAATATTTCTGAAATATGAAAACAGTATAAAAATACAGACTTAAATCAGCAACTGTAGTTACAAATATTTCTGAAACATGAAAACAGTATAAAAATACAGACTTAAATCAGCAACTGTAGTTACAAATATTTCTGAAACATGAAAACAGTATAAAAATACAGACTTAAATCAGCAACTGTCGTTACAAATATTATTTATGAAAGTGATAAATTGGAACTGCACTTAATAAGCTTCATAGAAATAAACAGGGTTACAACAAATGAAAGAGCCAGTTTTAATATTTCATAATATGAGGTCAACAGGCTCATCTGGGATAAAACTGATAAGGAAGATACTGTCATCTATACTGAAAGATTTATGACACCAAAGGAGTGCATGGACATTTACAGCATGCATGGCAGGTTAATAGTCAAAGAATACAGTGGTGCATACATTAGGACAACATGTAGCATGATGATAGAGGTGATAGCAGTGACCAGGGCATTCATCTGGTTAGAGCTACAAGACTACACCCACGCCTGTATACTAAGTGATTTGATGAGCATGATAAGAAAAGTGGAGGTGAGCTCTGCATGCAGGCAATGGATAGAATCATTGTAGAAATAAAAAATACATAGTCACCATTGTCTATGTTTTTGGACATGCGGGAGTATGGGAAAATGAAAGAGTGAACAGGTTGGCTAGCTATGCTGTCGTTGAAGATGGTCACTCATTGGATCGGGAGGACATCATCAATGCCCTCTGAGATGTGAGGAGGGCACAGGACTTTGACAACCACGAGTCCACATCACTCCTTTGAATGAAAGAGATAGGAGTTAAGATGACCACAGCCAGAAATGAGAAACTTAGTGGGCGTGTAAGAAGACTTATCAACCAACACAAAACTGGAGTCATCATTCACTGGACACTGTGGGACTTGCTGAGGAGGGGATCTGAGCACCTATGAACATGTTTGGAGTGTAATGATAATGACCCACAAATAATTCCATAACTCAATTTCATAAATTGAACACTTTTGGTGATATGTACACCTCAGCTTGGAAGTCTCTGTATTGAAACTTTCTAAATGTTGCTGTGTCTAGTTAGAGATGTTGAATGTTTACACCCTTGGTGAAAAGGCAAACGTCAAGAAAAGAAAAGAACAAGAGTGAACCGCCTTATACCCCAAATATGATAGTCCTTTATGAGAAATATGTTTTTTTTTTATTTACATATATGTTTTAGCTAAATATGCTCAACACTATGCAAGCATTGTCTTTCTTTCCAAGAAAAAACATCTGTGGTACCCGTTTGAGTCTGGGTAAGTTTAGAAGACAATTATCTGGATATGGCAGTAAAATTGTTTCCAAACTTGTGTCAGCAAGCTCTTAGTAACTTTATACTTCATTGTTGATTCTTTGTTGTGATCTTGTCTGTTCATGCTGACGTCACTGTGTCATCTATCTATCTATCTTTCATTCGCCCAAAGTATTGCCTACATCTGCAATGTCGTTTCCTGTATAAATTTTACTGTCTTTTGTAATTCTTGCAGTGGCCCATATAGTTTTGTCTGTAGTGTTGTATCTATGGGCCAATGGATTTTCCTCATTCTACTATATTCAGTGCAGTCTTGAAGTATGTGTTCAGCAGTCTGGGGCGCCTGTCCACATGTACAAGTAGTTGATGTGCTGATCTTGAATTTTGTATACATGTGACTATGGAGTCGATTGTGTCCTATTCTGAGGCGTATAATGCTAACTTGTTCATATCTATTCATATTATGATAGGCATCCTGATTTGGGGCTTGTGGTCTTCTGATTGATTTGATTATCTGTTTCTTATGATGGTATGTAACCGGTGTATCTAGTTGTGTGTCTGTTGAACCTTCCTTTGCCAACTGATCTGTTTTCTCGTTTTCTTGTATTCCCCAGTGAGATGGGATCCACTGCAGGGCAACCCTGTGGTGCTTGCAGAGTTCAGTCAATTATGTCTGCAGATGTGGTAATTTTCTGGATTGTAGTGCCTGGAGTACTGATCTTGCATCTGTCAAAAACACTACAGGCTGTGGGCTAAGATTACTGTTCAGCAGTTTTTCTATTGCCAACTTTATTGCTTGTATTTCTGCATCATAATTGTGACAATATTTCCCTGTTGCTATTTTATTCATATCCCTAGTGTTATTTGGGTACTCTATATATGCACCTGCTCCCCCATTCTTTACTGCATTCTGTGCTGATCCATCTGTGTACACAAGAATCCATAGGTCTAGTGAGTATTCTTCATACAGGAAACAGAGTTATTGTATTTCGCTGTAGACTATTCTGTTCTTCTTTGTCAACTATTCCTTTTACTTCTGTCCGTATTTGTATTGATAATCCTGATTCCTCTGTCCAGGGAGTCTGTTCTGGTATGGGCAGTAGGGGGTTAACAACTCTTGGCATGTCTGGTGTTTGTCTACAAATATGCTTGACTTGGTGGATAAAACTGCTTCTCTTAAGTCGTCCCAATGCAAGATTTTGGAATCGGTCCTACATAGGATGTCTCGGTATGCATACACATTTTTCTGCCTGTATCAGCACCTTTGTGTTCCTCAGTGCTGGTATTCTCCACAATTTCTCCATCTCCAATATTGGTGTTGGTTTCATTGCTCCTGTGATGACCCTAAGTGCCTGGTTTTGTACTTTATCCAGCTCTTGCAGTGTGGTGTTTGATGCTGAGCACCATGCGGATGATCCATATTCTAAATGTGGGCGTATACTCTGTTGGTAAACTTTACTGAGTATTTTCCCACTCGCACCCCATGTGGTTCCACACAACTTTCTTAGAATAGCCAATTTTCTCCTTGCTTTTTGGGTTGCCTTATTTATCTGCTGTTTCCAAGATAGTTTGTTATCAAATGTAACTCAGAGATATGTAGCTTGTATGTCTTCTTTCACAGCTCATTGTTTATGTAGATGGCTCCTGCTTTTTGTTTTGGAGAGTGAAAGTTGTAGTACTGCATTTGTCTGTATTGATGCTGATACACCATCTATTTGTCCATGAATTCAGTGCATTCATAGTTCTTTGTAGCAATTTGGAGGCCACTGTTGTATACTCCTCTGTGTACCACATTACCAAGTCATCTGTATACATTGCCACTTTGATGCCATGTGGTAGTTCAGTAACTAGGTCATTGATGTAGATCAGAAAAAATGTAGGAGACAGTACCCATCCCTGTGGAATGCCCTGGCACAGTAAGACTCTTAAGACCATCCAGTTGCACTCTGGCTCTCCTGTTATGCAGGTATGCTTTGACCCATTTGTACATCCTGCCATTTACTCCATAATTTCTCAGTTTCTTCAAAAGCCCTTCCTTCCATACCTTATCAAATGCTTTCTTTAGGTCTATCCATGCTGCAAGTACCAGTTTCTTTTCTTGAAACGCATCCTCAATTTCCTGGGAAAGATAGGTTGTCTGATCTTCTGTAGAGTAACACTGTCTAAAGCCTGCTTGTTGTGGGACAAGGAGATTTTCACTTTCCAGGTACCACTGCAGTCTGAGATTGATTATACGTTCCATTGTTTTACACAAACAATGATTGGTCTATAGCTGGATGTCATTGAACCATCTTTTCCTTGCTTTAGTAATGGTATCATAATTGCTTCTCTCCATGCCTGTGGCACTCTACCTGTGATCCAGCAAATGTTGTAGATCTGCAGTAGTTTTGCTTTAGCTGCAGTTCCCAAGTTCTTAATCATTTCATTGGACACTCCATCATTGCCTGGTGACTTTTTCATTTTTAATTTGGATATTGCCAGCTCTAGCTCTCTTTGTGTAATGGGTATTCCATGACTTCATGTGCGGTCTCTTCTTGTCTTACATTTTGTTGTTTTAAACGGGTCTCTTGTCGTTTCTCTAGGCTAATTTCAATATTATTGTAATTTGCAAAGGAGTCTGCAAAGTGATTTGCTGCATGCTTACCTGTTAGGATGTTTCCATCCTTCTTCAGTGTAATTTTGGTGTTCCTTTCTGTATCCTCATCATTCAGCTGTTTTACAAGCTTCCACACTTTTCTTGTGTCTTGTTCAAGATTCAAGTGACTCTGTTTTCTCTTTCCAGCTTCTCCATCTGGCTTTTAGTTTAGCTCGTTGAAATTTGGCTTTAGCATGCTGATAGTTATTGTGGTGTACCTGGCAAGGGCTATTTTCTGCTTGCTTTCGAGATGTTTCCATGTCATTGTGCAGTTGCTCTAGTTCACTACTCCAGTATGGTTTGTAGTGTTTCCGTGCCCCTCTGGGTATTGTTTCACTGGCAGCATGTACTATTAGTCTACTGAATTCATCAACTGTTTTGTTGATGTCTCTGTCTGTATTTATATCTTTAGTCAGTACACTGGTGTAGTGTTGATACATTTTCCAGTCTGCCTTTTTGTAATTCCATCTGAAGAGAGTGCTGCTCTCCCTGACGGCCTAATTTTGCACCACTAAAAAGACTGGTCGGTGGTTGCTGCCTCCAAGTTGTTTCCCACAATACGTGTGATATTCCAATCCAGGTCTGGTGAATGGAAAGCAAGGTCTGGTGTAGATGTGGTATGCCATGATCTGGAGTAGAATGTTGGTGGATCTGTTGCCTGGTTTAATAGTATAAGCCCATTGTCGTCCTGCCAATTTTCAAGTTCTTCACTTCTCTTGTCCATATGTTCATAGCCCCAGCTCTGTGAATGGCTGTTAAAGTCTCCACATACAATTATTCTTTCTTTTAATGTAATTGTGTCTAGTGCTAGTGGGCGGTCACTCGGACAGTAGTAGTTAAGTAAGTGAAAGTCTGTATATTTTCTGTCCTGAGGTGCAGTATTTGATATTCTGCCCCATCCATATATACTTCAATCTGACATGCATTAATGTTGTTCCTTACAAGTGTCAGTATTCCACCCTTTTGTCTGTTTTTTCTGTCAGGTTGGAAACACTGGTATCCCCTAATCTTCAAGGCTATGTTGTTGTTTAGATGGGTTTCCTGCAAACAGCATATGCTTATTTGTTCTTCATGCAGGATATTTTCTAATTCTATCTTTTTACTGTACCCGTCTCTTTTGCTGTTAATACCCTTGGTATTCCAGTGCATTATTTTGAGTGGTCTTATTTTGGATTGGCCAGTAGCTCTATTCTCTCGTCCCCTGACTCCACAGAGAGGTTGAGAAGGACATCCAGTAATAGAGGTTGGGTCCTTTCGAGGCTGAGGGCCCGGCAATGCACCTGCCTGAGTGTCTATCACAGAGTGAGTGCCATATTGATTTGCAGTTATAGACATACTTCCCATTGGCATGAGTGTGTGGCATCCTGATTGTTGTAGTGCGCCCTTTGGCTGGTTGCCTCCGACTTCAGCACTTAAACTTGCTAGAGCAGACTGTGGTCTTGCTCGGTTGTAGGAATGCCTGACCAGTCTTGTTTTTCAGTCCCTGGTGACTGTTAAGCCCCATCCCCATGACAAGGAGCTGGCCTTGATGAGGATCACTGTTTCATCTTTGTGCATACAGCTCCCAGAGTTCCTCAAAATGAACATGCAAATTGAACATAGGCCTATATATATATAGTCTACAGACAAGAAATTTCTTGCAGCTAAAAACATAATTTACATTTTAAAAATAAATAATCAAAGATTTCTTGGCAGAGAAAAAAAAATGTTTTAAAAAAATCCTATAAAATTCAGAATGGAAAAAAAAATGGGCAAAATGTACAAGTTGACAACATGTAGACACAAACAATCAAGTATAACTTTACCTATATCACTTTCTGGTACACTACAGTTGGTATCATGCCAATTTGATTTACAGTTGCATTTTCCACTGATATCATTACAATCCAAAGTGTTGGTCTCATTGCAAGCGCAATTGTTCATGCATTCCTTGCCGTAATGTGTAGCATCACAAACTATAGAAAAATGTAGAAATTTTGTAATGTGATTTCATTCAAATGTTGTGTGGTTAAATACCTAATCATTAAAATACAAAACACTTTTAATAAAAATATTAAAATAACTGTGTAACATATAACAAAGAACTGATATCGCAACAAAACTTAGATTTTTAAGAGAATGTATTTGTCTTATAACAACATATAGCTGTGAAATGGGGACTATCAACAGATCTGCTGCAAAACACAACAGTCCTTTGAATGTAGGCGTTATAGAAGAATACTCAGAATGCAAGTAATAGAGAAGAATACTCAGAATGCAGGTGTTATTGAAGAATACTCAGAATGCAGGTGCTACAGAATAATTATCAGAATGCAGGTGTTACAGAATAATTATCAGAATGCAAGTGTTACAGAGCAATACTCAGAATGCAAGTGTTACAGAGCAATACTCAGAATGCAGGTGTTACAGAGCAATACTCAGAATGCAGGTGTTACAGAGCAATACTCAGAATGCAGGTGTTACAGAGCAATACTCAGAATGCAGGTGTTACAGAGCAATACTCAGAATGCAGGTGTTACAGAGCAATTCTCAGAATGCAGGTGTAAAGAGCAATACTCAGAATGCAGGTGTTACAGAGCAATACACAGAATGCAGGTGTTACAGAGCAATACTCAGAATGCAGGTGTTACAGAGCAATACTCAGAATGCAGGTGTTACAGAGCAATACTCAGAATGCAGGTGTTACAGAGCAATTCTCAGAATGCAGGTGTAAAGAGCAATACTCAGAATGCAGGTGTTACAGAGCAATACACAGAATGCAGGTGTTACAGAGAAATACTCAGAATGCAAGTGTTACAGAGCAATACTCAGAATGCAGGTGTTACAGAGCAATACTCAGAATGCAGGTGTTACAGAGCAATACTCAGAATGCAGGTGTTACAGAGCAATACTCAGAATGCAGGTGTTACAGAGCAAT
The DNA here is from genome assembly GCA_032433765.1 of Megaustenia siamemsis. Classification (NCBI taxonomy): domain Eukaryota; kingdom Metazoa; phylum Mollusca; class Gastropoda; order Stylommatophora; family Ariophantidae; genus Megaustenia; species Megaustenia siamemsis. The sequence continues at coordinate 48,558,620 of JAVIAB010000046.1, read as the reverse complement.
ACTCAGAATGCAGGTGTTACAGAGCAATTCTCAGAATGCAGGTGTAAAGAGCAATACTCAGAATGCAGGTGTTACAGAGCAATACTCAGAATGCAGGTGTTACAGAGCAATTCTCAGAATGCAGGTGTAAAGAGCAATACTCAGAATGCAGGTGTTACAGAGCAATACTCAGAATGCAGGTGTTACAGAGCAATTCTCAGAATGCAGGTGTAAAGAGCAATACTCAGAATGCAGGTGTTACAGAGCAATACTCAGAATGCAAGTGTTACAGAGCAATTCTCAGAATGCAGGTGTTACAGAGCAATTCTCAGAATGCAAGTGTTACAGAGCAATTCTCAGAATGCAGGTGTTACAGAGCAATACTCAGAATGCAAGTGTTACAGAGGAATTCTCAGAATGCAGGTGTTACAGAGCAATACTCAGAATGCAAATGTTACAGAGCAATTCTCAGAATGCAGGTGTTACAGAGCAATACTCAGAATGCAAGTGTTACAGAGCAATTCTCAGAATGCAAGTGTTACAGAGCAATTCTCAGAATGCAGGTGTAAAGAGCTATACTCAGAATGCAGGTGTTACAGAGCAATACTCAGAATGCAAGTGTTACAGAGCAATACTCAGAATGCAGGTGTTACAGAGCAATACTCAGAATGCAGGTGTAAAGAGCAATACTCAGAATGCAGGTGTTACAGAGCAATACTCAGAATGCAGGTGTAAAGAGCAATACTCAGAATGAAGGTGTTACAGAGCAATACTCAGAATGCAATTGTTACGCAGCAATACTTAGAATGCAAGTGTTAGGGAAGAATACTCAGAATGCAAGTGTTACACAGCAATACTTAGAATATAGGTGTTAGGGAAGAATACTCAGAATGCAGGTGTTACAGTTGCACTGCTAACACTTGTCAAATGACATAATGATCTGAAGAAGATAATTATGGAGGGCATAATTCCAGGTAAACAAGAATGAAGGACTTAAAACCTTTGTTTTTTTTAATTTTGTTGTGCAAAACCTCACAGTCTTTCATAATGAATTGTGCAAAATGTATTTTTAACGATATAAACTGAGGGTATAACTTCATTTCCTATTCGAAAAAAAACACAACTGCCATGCTAGTAGAAGCAATAGCACACTGATAAGAGCAACGCTGTTTTTCACAAATAAAATTGACTCCACAGTTTAATGTCACCTGAGCATGTAGGACCAGCCCATCCATCTATGCACACACATGTACCATTAGTAGCTAAACACTGCTTGGTATTGTTCACGTTACAAGTGCATGCATTATTGCAGTTCAGTCCATAAAACCACTTGTTACATTCTATAGAAGAAAACAAGAAAAACAAAAGTAATTTATAATATTTAAATGTTTGTGCACATCTTTTAAAGTTTAATGTGTGTAAGTTTCCTTTTATTTGTAAACATATTTTTATTAATTTGTTCTATTTTTTTGTTTCAGTTAATCTTCATCACATTTTTCCCTGCTCTTCTAATTTTTGATGGGTATTTTTCTTCAACTCTCAGATTTGTTTAGTTACTATTTATTTAATAGAGACTAATGTGAATTATTTGTTTTTTAATACCATAGACTCATAGATGCAGCTTCCATTTCTCCTCAAGGAAAAGAATTTACTGTCCAGTTTTTTAACCAACAAAGATTAATGACAACAACTGCTGGTCTGCTAAAGTAAAATGGTTTACAAAATGTTTTGAAAGCAATTCATTTACTATATTTTTACCTTACATCCCATTTATACTACAGATTTATTGAAAAAAAAAAAACTATTTGTTGCAGCTTTATATTAATTTTGGAGTCTTCCTACAGCTTAAAGAGGGTCTGAGAAAAAGGTAGCATATCTAGTGCAGTGAAAAGTAAAGTTGTACTAGTTAACCTCATGGCTACCAATGGGATTAACATGCTGAGGCCAGGCCGTTCTTTAAAATGGAAATTTGTTAAATGTGAAATAAAAACAAGACAATAAATTAAAATTACACACTGTTTGTTTAGAGAATCTGCTCAGAGTTAGAGTCAGAAAAGAGATTTAAATAGGAAAATTAAAAGATTTTAGTTGAAGTATTTGGGGAAACATCAATAAATTAAAAGCTGCCGAAGTGGCTCCTGGGTGTCTCACAGCGGTTATTAGAGCCACAATTACATAAACTTTTTCTCTGCTACTTAAAAGACAAAGAGTGAAGATACTAGATAGCTTGGTGTCATGACAAGGGAAACAGTCAACAATATAATTGATACAATGCACTGTGGATTGAAAATTGTGGGAGGACATGATAAAAAAAAAACAACCATTAGTTTGGCACATGATGATGATGATGTAAAAGAAAAACAAAACAAAACATATTTAAAAAACAACATGTGAACTACCAAAAGTTTATTTGACAGAAAATCACTCCCATTTTAAGGAAGACAACTCTATCACTATCAGTTGACAAGGGGAAAAGAAACTACAGGTTTCAAAACTTTTAAAAAGTAAATTTAAATGAAATTTAAAAAATCTGTCTGCAAGTTGCATTCCACATTTTTTAACGAATTTTTCAAACAGGAACAGATTAATTATAAAAATATGCCATAAATATGGCTCAGTGTAACAGAATTACACAGCACAATAATTGCTGCATGTTTTAATATTGTGATATTTTTTTATGGCACAGTCTATAGGTGCAGCTTCCATTTTTCACTGAGGAAAAGGCAGATTTTTACAGGCAGAATTAACTGAGCAGTTTTTTAACTAACAAAGATTGGTGTCATTAACAGCTGCTAGTCTGATTAAAAAAATAGCTATACATTTGATAAACATTCCATTTACTGTACATTTATCTCACAGTAGTGCTTATTTCATAAACAAATTTAGTAAAATGTATTTTTAATAGCCTAAACTGATGGCTACAGCATAATTTCTTTTTGAAAATATCCAATTACATGCACATGTACACAAACACAAACATTGGTAGGAACCATTCTAATTTTCACAGAAAGAATTCACTCCAAAGTTTAACAAAATGCAGAATGCAGTTGGCAATAACCAAATAAAACTAGGAGAAATACCTCTACTAGACGTACAATCTTATATATATCTGGGCAGTAATATAGATAAAGAGGGAGGAACAGAAAACGATACCAAAATAAGGATATCAAAAGCAAGAGGAGCTTTCATTGCACTGGGAAACATATGGAAATCCAAAGAAATTAGGCTAAATACAAAAATACAAATTTTCAACTCCAATGTTAAGTCGGTTCTATTATATGGCTGTGAAACATGGAGAATAACAAAATTGACAATCACGAAGGTACAGACTTTCATTAATGGATGCTTGCGCAGAATAAAGGGATGGAAATGGCAGGACAAAGTCACAAACGTGGAATTATGGAAATGTACCGGTCAAATACCAGTGGATAAAGAAATACAGCGAAGACGATGGCGATGGATAGGACACACACTACGGAAACCAACTGAGAGTATTACACAACAGGCCCTTTTTTGGAATCCCCAGGGGAAAAGACAAAGAGGAAGACCAAGGAATTCTTGGAGAAGACAGATTGAAGCAGAGATGAAGATGATGGGGAAGACATGGAATGATCTTAAAAGAATTGCAAAAAACAGAACGACTTGGAAAGTGTTTGTTGAAGACCTATGCTCCACTGGGAGCTAAAAGGTAGAAGAAGATTCTAATTTTCACAGAAAGAATTCACTCCAAAGTTTAACAAAGTGCAATTATTACATTCACCAACGTCACCTGAGCATGTAGGACCAGCCCATCCATGATTGCACACACATGTACCATTAGTAGCTAAACACTGCTTGGTATTGCTGACATTACAAGTGCATGCATTACTGCAGTTCAGTCCATAAAACCACTTGTTACATTCTATAGAAAAAAAAAATAAAAACATATGTAAATAATAATATTTGAATGTTTTTGTCCATCATTTAAAGTTTAATGTGTGTATAAGTATTTTTCATTTGTAAATATATTTTTATTAATTTGTTCTACTTTTTGTTTCATCACATTTTTTCCTGCTCTTCAATTAATTTTTGACGGGTCTTATTCTTCAACTCTCAGATTTGTTTAGTTACTGTTTATTTAAAAGAGACTATTGTGAATTATTTATTTTTTAATACCATAGACTCATAGATGCAGCTTCCATTTCTCCTCAAGGAAAAGAATTTACTGACCAGTTTTTTAACCAACAAAAATTAATGACAAGAACCGCTAGTCTGCTAAAGAAAAATGGTTAACCATTTTGAAAACAATTCATTTACTGTATTTTTACCTCACAGTATTTCATGTCACATTTATACTACAGCTTTATTTTTAAAATACTATTTTTTGCAGCTTTATATTATTTTTGGAGTCTGGCTACAGCTTAAAGAGGGACTGAGAGAAAGACAGCATATTCAGTGCAGTGAAAAGTAAAGTTGTACCAGTTAACCCAGTCACTACCAATGGGATTAACATGCCAGGCCACTGTTTGGAAATTTGTTAAAATGTGAAATAAAAACATACAATAAATGAAAATTGATCTAAAACACACACTGTTTGTCCAGAGAATTTGTTCTGTGTCAGTGTCAGAAAAGAGATTTAAATATGAGAATTACTGTTATAGTGTCACCACACATCAAGATCTTTCTCTCATACTTTGCTGACTGAAACAGCAACAGTCATCATAAAAACAGCAATGAGTTTATTCACCATCATCTTGGAGCTGAATAATATCAATATCTTCACTATCTCTAAGTGACTGAGCTGAACTAACTGTCCTGAGTGAACTAACTTGACTTCTGAGAGAGAAAGATTTGTCTCTCTTAGCTATTTATATTTGCCTCTAACTGCTATCCCAAGTTCCTTCATACATTCAATCAAATTTCGCACCTGTAAACTCCTTTGTCTCCTATTTGCAAAAATAATATGTCACAGCCTCTTTCCCACTGAGAACCTTCCAGATCACTCAACCTTGAACTTTCGACCTTGGACACATTCATGGACCTATTTTCTACCAACCTATTTCTCTCCTCATGCCCTACACAATTTCCATAATCTCCTCGCCCATACACTCTAGGTGGTTATACTATTACATTACAAGATTTTATAGGAAATATTTTTAGAAACGTCAATAAATTAAAAGCTACCAAAGTGGCTCCTAAGTGTCTCACAGCGGTTGTTAGAGCCACAATTAGCAGCTCATGGTACAGAATGTGTTTAGATTTACTTTATTCACCACTGACAGAAAACAACTTTGGCTACACCAGTAATTTGATCATTTTCTCCTGATTGGAGAAATAACTCATCCAACTCACATGACCATCAGCTCACACAGGCTGTCAGGAGTTCTACAGACTTTTTTCTACTAATCAATAAACAATGTTTATTTTCTCACAAGGATAACAAAGCAATAAATTCATCAAAATGAAATTAACTTTACCTTTACAGGTAATTTGATCTGCACTTAATTTTGATCCACTAGGACAATCACAAGTAAATGATCCGTTGAGATTCGTGCATGTGCCATTGACACAGGGATGCTCCAAACATTCATCTTTATCTAAAAAAAACAAATGGAATAATAAATGGTACTAGTAGATTTCTTTTCAACAAAAAATTTTAAACCTTTCAAATAGATTTCCAGTGACTCTGTTCTAGACAAATATTTGTCAACAGAGGAAAATGTCAGTATTTCCTGTTAAAAAATATGAATTTAAAAAAAAATTAAATCACGAAAAAGAAATTTTAAAAATATGTAAACAACTGGAAATAGCAGAAATGTGAAAATAAACAATTATCATGTGTTGTGGGAAAGCAATGCACAATGAAATCACACTAATAAAAATGATGGAATCAGGTTTGTATTAAAATATGGGCGGGTGATAGACATTTCTGGAGCATCCATGTTTTATGAGATGGTGTGGTTGATAACAAGATAATGTCAGTGTTATCTGAATTTGGTGAAATAGAAATGAAAGGTTATAAGACACTCTTGGGTAATTTATATTTAAACAATTTCTGTCAGTGTTAAACTCACCTTCACAAGTAATTTGATCTTTGGCCAACTGATAACCAAGTTTGCAGGAGCAAACATTTGTTGCATTAACAACTGTGCAGATATCACTGCAGTTACATGGTGGAGCTGACACATTTCCTAAAATAGAATAAATCATCATTACAATGATTGTTTATACACTGCAGCTACTATGCAATGTCTGACACTTTTTGAAACGTAATAATCATACAATGAGCTAAACTCCCATGTATCATGGCAACACTCAGGTGTTGTAGATTAAGGTGGCTGGGTCATGTAATTAAAAATGGCAATCATATTCCCAAACAAATAAAGTGTGGTGAACTTAAAGTCAGACCAGTGCTGAGATATAAGGATGTTTACAGAGCTTACTTGAGTGAATTCTTGATCATTGAAAGAAAGTGGGAAAATTTGGCTGCAGATCGTAGCATATGGAGAACAAAAATAAAAAATGGCACAGCATCTTTTGAGGCAGTGCTGATATCAAATTGTGAAGACAAAAGATACAGAAGAAAGGAGATTAGGCCATGCATCATGAGTACATCATGTTCATTCTGTGGACTGATCTACCTATCCGATATTAGCATATTCAGTCACAAGAGCAGCTGTTCAGCAAAGCAGCATGCAACATAAGACACTAATATTTTCATCAAACTACTGACGTATCATGATTACTTGCTACATGAAGGGTAAAGGCATAAAGATGCATAGAAATCTGAAGCTGCTGTAATCATTGCTTACTACCAACCGTCTCTCAACACGCCAAAGGCCATATACTTGTTGAAGTGTAATAGTGAATCACCAGACTTGGAGAGTTGTTTATTTTTGACTTATATTAATATCTTCAGTTTAGAAGAACTAACTAACCTATAATTATAATTTTGTAAAAACTGTAATTTAAAAAATAACATGTTCAAAAAGACAATTAAAGAGGCAGAGGAAGCAGCAAACAAGAGAATAGGAAAGAACTGTACAACAGCACAAAGAAATTAAGTGGAAAATACAAACAGATCAATGCCTTTATTAAAGATAAGAAAGGAAATCTGCTTAGTAATATAAGGGAATAAATGGAGAGATGTAAAGAGCACTTTGAAGAACTTTTGAACAGACCCAGCTCAAATAGCCCTCTGGATATTCTACCAGCAGAAGAAGAGTTACACGTTAACTGTGGAAAACCAAGCGAGGAAAGAATAATGAAAGCCATCCAGCTGTTGAAAGGTAGAAGAATACGAAAAAGACAATATTCAGGCTAGAGAATATATAAATTGAACTTTAACATAACAACAGAATAAGCCTACATTAATATAAAACTGATACCATTTTTATCTTTGTTAGCTTTTGTATTGATCAAACCAATGCATGCATCATTGAGGAATTATTTTCTTTCAAATCATAAAATGTTTTGTTGTTTCCTAATGGGGGTGAGGGGGATTTGTTTTACTAATGGACACTGTCCAGTTACACAGATTATGGTTCTATGCACACATTCAAATACTTACTGTAACAGGTATTATTGGTTGTGGTGTTAAGGAAATATCCTTGACTACAACCACAAACAAAACCTCCAGGGATGTTGGTGCAATTTTGATCACATGTCTCAGGTTTCAAACATTCATTAATATCTGTGAATCAGTGACACATTTGGAAAATGTTAAAACAATTCAAAGAGGGCAGTAATCCAAATGTACATTTCTTACTATTAGCTTGATAATAATGGCCACTTCTTTTCAATGGACTATTCACAATTGTGATTTGTTTTTGTCTTGTCTCATATTTGTCTCTACTGAAAAGACAAACGCAAGAACCAAAATAATTATGTCTTTGCAATGTGCATATATATCCAAAAAGTACACTCCAACTAAATTGGAAGTCATTAAAAAAAAAAAAAAAGGAATACAATATTTTCAGCTATCTAAATTAAATTCAGATACACAAACATTTAGGCAGTGAATGAGTTTATAAAATATGTTTCTATTTATTCCTTTTTCAGGCTGTTCTTTTACATTTCTGTCCATTATTTTGTTATGTTCAACTTAAAGGTTTTTCATATTCCTTATATCATGTATTTTTAAGTTGTTCTATTTTGTGTGTGTCATGATTAGAGTACTAGAACTGATTTGCAATTACTTGTGTTGACTTTTTTATCATCATCTCAATTTCTCACTTTTGCCTTGTGTTTTTTTATTTTATTTTAGTGATCTTATCAAACTGTTCTGGTCACAAACACAATTAAAGCAATTATGTTTGTAAGTTTGTATTTTCTTGATTGTCAAAATTGTTATTCTTCAAACAAGCATGAAGCTGTCATTATCATCTTTAATTGATGTTTATTACTATAAAACACTGAAGACAGTTATGTGTGATTAAAGAAAAAAGATAACCAACAGTACCTGCACAGCCACCACTAGAATTATGTTGATATCCAGAGTCACACCTGCATTCAGCTGACCCATTTATATTGTAACATGTATCATGAGGATCTGGACAGTACTCAGGTGTTGCTGTACACGCATCAGTTTTCACATCACATTTGATACCCATCCAGGTTGGTTTACAGATACATGTTCCATTGTTGTCATCACAGTCCTGTGTGTTGTTCATCACACAGCTGCAGTTATTGAGACATCCCTGGCCATAATGGGTGGCATCACATACTGTTGGTCACATTTGAAAAAATAAATAATTTACTTTTGAGAAATTCTTCATCAATGATTTTAATTAAAACATTTCAGATTTAGCAAATAGAGGGACAATTTTGGGGTAAAAAAAATAAACTTTTTCTCTGCTACTTAAAAGACAAAGAGTGAAGATACTAGATAGCTTGGTGTCATGACAAGGGAAACAGTCAACAATATAATGGATACAATGCACTGTGGATTGAAAATTGTGGGAGGACATGATAAAAAAAAACAACCATTAGTTTGGCACATGATGATGATGATGATGTAAAAGAAAAACAAAACAAAACATATTTAAAAAACAACATGTGAACTACCAAAAGTTTATTTGACAGAAAATCACTCCATTTTAAGGAAGACAACTCTATCACAATCAGTTGACAAGGGGAAAAGAAACTACAGGTTTCAAAACTTTTAAAAAGTAAATTTAAATGAAATTTAAAAAATCTGTCTGCAAGCTGCATTCCACATTTTTTAAAGAATTTTTCAAACAGGAACAGATTAATTATAAAAATATGCCATAAATTGGCTCAGTGTAACAGAATTACACACCACAATAATTGCTGCATGTTTTAATATTGTGATATTTTTTTATGGCACAGTCTATAGGTGCAGCTTCCATTTTTCACTGAGGAAAAGGCAGATTTTTACAGGCAGAATTAACTGAGCAGTTTTTAACTAACAAAGATTGGTGTCATTAACAGCTGCTAGTCTGATTAAAAAAATAGCTATACATTTGATAAACATTCCATTTACTGTACATTTATCTCACAGTAGTGCTTATTTCATAAACAAATTTAGTAAAATGTATTTTTAATAGCCTAAACTGATGGCTACAGCATAATTTCTTTTTTGAAAATATCCAATTACATGCACATGTACACAAACACAAACATTGGTAGGAACCATTCTAATTTTCACAGAAAGAATTCACTCCAAAGTTTAACAAAGTGCAATTATTACATTCACCAACGTCACCTGAGCATGTAGGACCAGCCCATCCATGATTGCACACACATGTACCATTAGTAGCTAAACACTGCTTGGTATTGCTGACATTACAAGTGCATGCATTACTGCAGTTCAGTCCATAAAACCACTTGTTACATTCTATAGAAAAAAAAATAAAAACATATGTAAATAATAATATTTGAATGTTTTTGTCCATCATTTAAAGTTTAATGTGTGTAAAAGTATTTTTCATTTGTAAATATATTTTTATTAATTTGTTCTACTTTTTGTTTCATCACATTTTTTCCTGCTCTTCAATTAATTTTTGACGGGTCTTATTCTTCAACTCTCAGATTTGTTTAGTTACTGTTTATTTAAAAGAGACTATTGTGAATTATTTATTTTTTAATACCATAGACTCATAGATGCAGCTTCCATTTCTCCTCAAGGAAAAGAATTTACTGACCAGTTTTTTAACCAACAAAAATTAATGACAAGAACCGCTAGTCTGCTAAAGAAAAATGGTTAACCATTTTGAAAACAATTCATTTACTGTATTTTTACCTCACAGTATTTCATGTCACATTTATACTACAGCTTTATTTTTAAAATACTATTTTTTGCAGCTTTATATTATTTTTGGAGTCTGGCTACAGCTTAAAGAGGGACTGAGAGAAAGACAGCATAACTAGTGCAGTGAAAAGTAAAGTTGTACCAGTTAACTAAGTCACTACCAATGGGATTAACATGCCAGGCCATTATTAAATAAAAACATACAATAAATGAAAATTGATCTAAAACACACACTGTTTGTCCAGAGAATTTGCTCTGTGTCAGTGTCAGAAAAGAGATTTAAATAAGAGAATTACTGTTATAGTGTCACCACACATCAAGATCTTTCTCTCGTACTTTGCTGACTGAAACAGCAACAGTCGTCATAAAAACAGCAATGAGTTTATTCACCATCAGCTTGGAGCTGAATAATATCAATATCTTCACTATCTCTAAGTGACTGGGCTGAACTAACTGTCCTGAGTGAACTAACTTGACTTCTGAGAGAGAAAGATTTGTCTCTCTTAGCTATTTATATTTGCCTCTAACTGCTATCCCAAGTTCCTTCATACATTCAATCAAATTTCACATCTGTAAACTCCTTTGTATCCTGTTTGCAAAAATAATATGTCACAGCCTCTTTCCCACTGAGAACCTTCCAGATCGCTCAACCTTGAACTTTCGACCTTGGACACATTCATGGACCTATTTTCTACCAACCTATTTCTCTCCTCATGCCCTACACAATTTCCATAATCTCCTCGCCCATACACTCTAGGTGGTTATACTATTACATTACAAGATTTTTTGGAAATATTTTTAGAAACGTCAATAAATTAAAAGCTATCAGTAAAGTGGCTCCCGGGGTCTCACAGCGATTGTTAGAGCCACAATTAGCAGCTCGTGGTACATAATGTGTTTAGATTTACTTTATTCACCACTGACAGAAAACAACTTTGGCTCCACCAGTAATTTGATCATTTTCTCCTGATTGGAGAAATAACTCATCCAACTCACATGACCATCAGGTCACACAGGCTGTCAGGAGTTCTACAGACTTTTTTCTACTAATCAATAAACAATGTTTATTTTCTCACAAGGATAACAAAGCAATAAATTCATCAAAATGAAATTAACTTTACCTTTACAGGTAATTTGATCTGCACTTAACTTTGATCCACTAGGACAATCACAAGTAAATGATCCGTTGAGATTCGTGCATGTGCCATTGACACAGGGATGCTCCAAACATTCATCTTTATCTAAAAAAAAACAAATGGAATAATAAATGGTACTAGTAGATTTTTTTTCAACAAAAAATTGTATATCTTTCAAATAGATTTCCAGTGACTCTGTTCTAGACAAATATTTGTCAACAGAGGAAAATGTCAGTCATTTCCTGTTAAAAAATATGAATTTAAAAAAAAATTAAATCACGAAAAAGAAATTTTAAAAATATGTAAACAACTGGAAATAGCAGAAATGTGAAAATAAACAATTATCATGTGTTGTGGGAAAGCAATGCACAATGAAATCACACTAATAAAAATGATGGAATCAGGTTTGTATTAAAATATGGGCGGGTGATAGACATTTCTGGAGCATCCATGTTTTATGAGATGGTGTGGTTGATAACAAGATAATGTCAGTGTTATCTGAATTTGGTGAAATAGAAATGAAAAGTTATAAGACACTCTTGGGTAATTTATATTTAAATAATTTCTGTCAGTGTTAAACTCACCTTCACAAGTAATTTGATCTTTGGCCAACTGATAACCAAGTTTGCAGGAACAAACATTTGTTGCATTAACAACTGTGCAGATGTCACTGCAGTTACATGGTGGAGCTGACACATTTCCTAAAATAGAATAAACCATCATTACAATGATTGTCTGTACACTGCAACTATTATGCAATGTCTGATAACACTTTTTGAAGTGTGAAAGTGAATCACCAGGCATGGAGAGTTTTTTATTTTTGCCTTATGTTACTCTCTTCAAGTTAGCTGAACTAACTAACCAATAATTCTAGTTTTCTCAACTCTATCATTTTATTAAATAACACAGATTAAAATGACAACTCAGAGGATAGAGAATATATGAACTCAATGTTAATGTCATTATATAAGAATGTATAAGAAAACAATTTTTTTTCTTTCTTAGCTTTCATGCTGAACAAGCTATTGTATACACTGGGTACAAATAATAATACATAAATATTATTATATGGGGAACTTCCGAGGCGGAAATAGGGAATAATAGAACAAAGAAGTATGTGTTAGCACTCTGAAAAATTGACAGACAAACAACAATAGAAAAAAACGAAGAACAATATATGGTCCGAAGTGGGATCGAACCCGTACTCAGTGGCACCGCGCCTTGCCACGAGAAGCCGAACGCTTGGCACACTGCCACGCAGCCAACTAAAAAATTGGCTATTGTAGCAGTGTCTTACACTGATTATGATTACTTGCATTAATAGGAAAGTACAAATATACATACTTGCATTAATAGGAAAGTACAAATATACAACTACTATTCGTGCTGTTTCGTCCAATAAATGTTTGTCTACAATACAAGTATTCAGCCCTGCTGGGAGATACTTGCATTAATAGGAAAGTACAAATATACAATTTATTTCCGGTCTGTGATCGTTACCCTATGCTATAGTCATTGAGAACGTCATCGTGTAAGACACTGCTACAATAGCCAATTTTTTAGTTGGCTGCGTGGCAGTGTGCCAAGCGTTCGGCTTCTCGTGGCAAGGCGCGGTGCCACTGAGTACGGGTTCGATCCCACTTTGGACCATATATTGTTCTTCGTTTTTTTCTATTGTTGTTTGTCTGTCAATTTTTCCGAGCTCTAACACATACTTCTTTGTTCTATTATTCCCTATTGTATACACCATGGTTGATTTATTTTTTAAAGACATTATATGTAATTATGTTTATCAAATGCTATATATTCACACACTAAACACAGGCATGACATATAACACACATACACACTCACATGGGGAATATTGTTTTACTAATGGACACTGTCCAGTTACACAGATTATGGTTCTATGCACACATTCAAATACTTACTGTAACAGGTATTATTGGTTGTGGTGTTAAGGAAATATCCTTGACTACAACCACAAACAAAACCTCCAGGGATGTTGGTGCAATTTTGATCACATGTCTCAGGTTTCAAACATTCATTAATATCTGTGAATCAGTGACACATTTGGAAAATGTTAAAACAATTTAAAGAAGGGCAGTAATCCAAATGTACATTTCTTACTACAAGCTTGATAATAATGGCCATTTCTTTTCAATGGACTATTCACAATTGTGATCTGTTTTGTCTTGCCTCATATTTGTCTCTACTGAAAAGACAAATACAAGAACTAAAATAATTATATCTTAACAACGTTCAAACACCCAATAAACACACTAGAACTAAATGGAAAGAAATGGCTATTGTGCGCTGTGGCATAGCTGATTGAATCAAATTACAAAATGACAAGAAGATAAATAAAACATGTTGAGTTTCCCACTGATTAGAATAAAAACCAAGAGAAAGATGTGACATCAAACATCAAAGTCAGAAAATTGTGGAGAGGCATTGTTATCTCATCATCCTCTAGTACCATACCAACTGGCATAGGTGATCATTTCTTTCAAAACTTTCGTTCCTAAAGCTGTTTATTAATTCTGTTCTTGATTTCCTACCAAACCATTCTCTTAAATTGTTTCATGTCTTTTCTCTCTATACTTTTTTCCTTCAATTGTTCCAGTTATTTTTTAACGTATCAATAGCTACCTTCTTATTATATGGCAAAACAATGATGACTGTTTTCTCCTGATGTTGGTAGCAAGCAGTCTCATTGCCTTGACTTCTTTCAAAACATCATAATTTCTTTGCTTTTTCAACTGTCTGTGATAATTTCAACATTTTTCTCTACAACCACATTTCTATGGCCTCTACTGATTTTCTTGTCTGTTATCTGATTGCCAAAAATTCACATCCGCATTTCAAAACTGCCTCCACATACCACCCACTGAAGAACTCTTTTTCTTATTTATATTAATAATAGCAGGTTACATATCTTTCCTATTTTCAAAATCAGCCTTTGTTTGACCTATTTAGTGCCTCATCTATGTGGCTCTCAATAAACTTTTTGAGGAAAATAACAAACCTAAGGGCCGACCACAAAAAAGATGGATTGATGGAATATTAGAGGTTTATGCAGCAGACAATGGGAAATTGATTGAAGTGTAAGGTCCTAGGTCCCGACTTTGCCCTGGGATGAGATGTGTAATCTGTGGTGAACTGCAAATTTGCCACCAGTTGAAAATGGTCAGATTAAGTGTTTCACTAAAGTGGAGACCTGACTTAATTTGTTGGGATAATGATTCTTGGGGCACACTCGCTGATCATGAAGTCTAAATTGATTTGGCACAGGCACATGATGTTTATGCTGCCCATGATGACCTTTATAGCGACCCGGAAGTGCACATCATAAACTTTTTTTTAAAAACGCAACATGCTCACTAAAACAGTTTGAACAATCCGGATGACAACTCTTTTGGTTACAGGAGTGCCCTGCCTGTAGACCCAACAATTGATTCTAGCATCTAATTCTCCAAAAGACACTAATAACTACCGTAAACCCAGCCAGTGGCAATATTTCTGGGCATACACATTGAGTCACTGAGGAAACACAAGTGTATATTGGGGGCCTCGGTAGCCTAGTTGGGAAAACCACCCGACTAGATTACCGACGTTCGGACAACCCGTGTTCAATTCCCGCTGGGAGCAGTGTGAATTGTACTCGTGGTTGGAAAAAAAAAAAAAATACCCCCACGGTCGACCCAGCCGTTGGCAGAAATGGGTACCAGGGTATATTATCCTGGGAAGGTGAGGAATGTCGCTTCGCATCTGAGTTTCGATGCTTGAGGCTACACTATACAGAAATATCCGAACATTTCTGGATAGGCGGCCGAGCACATATGGGTATATACTCGCGTGCTAAGACGCCGGTTCAAGTCTCGTACTTTACCTTTACCTTTACACAAGTGTATAAGTCTGTATCTCAAGCCATGCTAAAAAAGCATAAAGATAATACAGCTATGAACGACCGGCTATGGGCAGTAGATTCAATCACAAGTGTTGTGCAGAATAAGCTTATTTATTATACATCAAATATAGCATGGGTCTTCAGTACCAAATATAGCATGGGTCTTCAAGTTTATCACAACAGAAGGTTCATGCCCATGTCATACAGAAATATGTGACATTCTCTTACTATTGTTTTGTTTAATACTTGTGTTATGTAGAAGTAGTGTATTTAATTTGTTCCTTACCTTCACACCGGCCACTGCTTTCTTTGTAGCCTGGTTTACAAACACACTCAAAACTACCATCTCTGTTATTACATATTGTGATATTTGAACAATTATTCTTCTTTGAATCTAAACACTCATTGATATCTGTGGAGAAATTATTGAAATATTTTTGTATTCATGTAATTTTGTCTATTTTACTGTAATATCAATCAATAAAAACCTGACTAAGAAATGTTCTTAGGAATAATTTAAATGAATAGAAAAATGCTAATAATAGTGGCTTACTAACTAGGATGTGTAATAACCAACAGTGAAGACTTTCATGATGAAATCTAATGATGACTGACGAAAGCAATAAAGAAAGTAAGTACATGAAGAATAAGTGTCACAGTATCAGCAATAGAGAAGGGTAGATGAAGAATAAGGTAGTTCCAAGATATCAAAGAGAAAGATAACTTGAACTTGACATCAGAAGATGTATGATAGAGACAGACATTTTATCAGATGGGCTGTGATAAGAGCACATTCTCCAAAAGATGTGTCGTTAGATGAAAATCAGAAAATGACTCTATAGACATACAGACTATATTTCATAAAGTTGATTTAGCATGGACTGTTCTTGGAAAAAGAAAACAAGCATCCAAGAATTGCAATTGTAAACATGTAGGCAATGTAAGAGAGGATAATGTGTAACATAAACTAGGGGGAGATAATAAATTGGTAGTGATTAATAATATTGAGAGTAGTCTCAACTTGAGTGGTATAGTCACGGATGCTAGATGAGTAAAACCTATTCCAAGAATAGAATAGAATAGAATAGAATAGAATAGAATAGAATAGAATAGAATAGAATAGAATAGAATAGAATAGAATAACCAATGCTGCTATGGGATTTTTGAAATATTGCCTTTTCATCTCACTTTGATGTTCCTCATACAAATAGAGACTAAGATCTTTCCAGCACTGTCAATCATCATACAGTGTACATCACCTATTTTGATAGTAATTTCAATCTAAGTACAGGAATATATGCCTGCTGTGTATTTGCATGCCTTATCCATGCTCTTCTCAATGTTTCAAGGGATTGGTCTCTCATTTTTCCCTTCATTTTGTTTCCTAATTGAGCATACTTTGTTTGGGTTTCTCTGGTTGTTTCTTCTTATCAGATGGTTGACTTACATTCACCTTTTCTTCTTTATTATTAATGATAATTACTTGCATGGTCATTTCTTTCTTTCTAAACTATACTAATTATTTTTTATTTCAGTATATCTCAAAGTTTCTGAAAATCAATTGAGTTTTTGCTATTCTAGTTCCTGACCTATTTTTATCTCTCCTTCTTGATCTATCTTACAGATTTGTGAACCAGACCTTATTTTCAAATGTTGGAGCTGATTTTTTTAATTGGATGTTATTTTTAGCACCAAAAACTCTCCAATTTATATTAACACATTCTGCATCAAAAGCAGCAAAAAGCGGCTCTAGTAACTGACGCAAAAAACTCAGGAGCCATGTTTTATGTTTTTTAATTTATTGACGTTTCCTTAATTATTTCCACTAAAACTTTGGTGTGTGCTGTAGCTGCTATGATGAGGACTGCAGCTACTTTTCTTTGTTTGGATCCTTAAATGAGATGAGATGTTAATTCAGATTAATCCACTGGCAAGGACGGTTGAGCAATTATGGATTTTAATTAATTTTCAGTGATACCGGAGCTTTGGACTTACTACAATTTCCACTAAAATCTTGAATTCCCTTATTTAACATCTTTTCCAAAGTCTGGAGCAAGTTGTCTGAACAAAACTTTGTGTTTTCAATTTTCATAAATTTTCTTCCTGTTATTACATTTAAACAAAATCTGAAGAAACGCCTTGTCACTGTTTTAAACCTTTTTGTGGAGTATGTTATAATGAGGCTACTCAGTGATTGTAACATGCCATATTGGTCTGTCAATTCTTTTCAAGCAACTATTTTCTGAAAATTAAAGTATTTTTTTATTGTCTTAATTGATCTTCAAACAAGCCAGAAATCGTTGTAATCATTAACTTTGAATTATGTATAGTACCATAAGTGAATGACAACATTTACATACAATTAAACTATAACTGTACCTGCACAAGCACCACTAGAATTACGTTGATAGCCAGAGTCACACTTGCATTCAGCTGTCCCATTTAAGTTACGACAGATTTCGTGAGCCTTCTTACAGAAGTCAGGTGTTACTTCACATTCATTAATATCTACATTACATTGTGAACCACCCCAACCATTTTTACAAATACATGTTCCATTAATGTCATCACAGCTCTGTGTGTTTATCATCAAACAACTGCAGTTACTGAGGCAGTCTTGACCATAATGAGTGGAATCACAAGCTATGGAAAGATAACAAATAGAGAAGTATTTGAATAATTAAACAAAAAAATGCTTTCATCAATGATTTTGAAAATAATATTTCAGATAAAAATAAAACTAAACCATATTTATTAATTTGACAAGCTGTCATTGTAAAAAGTATTGTTATGGAAACAGCGCCATATATTTTAGAGCAGTGATCTCTGTAATATGTGCCACTTTGGCATGCAAAGTTTCTGTTTTTGAGATCGTGGTTCTGCCCTATGTGCCGTCTACGGCTCAAAAGGGTAATAGATAGATAGATATTTATTAATGTAGCAGAACGAAAATTTACAGTAAACACTCGTCATAGCATATTATTTTCTCTGTTATATTTATACAAATTTCACAAAATTTTTAATGAAGCCAAAATTTATATGTATGCTACAGAGCAATATCATCATCATCAAGTACCATGCCTGCTGGCATAGGTGATCATATCTCTCCACAACTTTTGATCTTGACAGTTATTTATCATTTCTGTTGTTGACCTTCTGCCAAGCCATTCTCTTAAGCTGTCTCACATCTTTTATCTTTGCTTCTCTCTATCTCTTCATCCCTCAATTTTCCCATTTGTTACAATATATTCCAGTTGTTCTTTTTTCATTACATGGCCAAAATATGATGATTGTTTCTTCCTAATAATGGAAATTTGCTTTCTTTTTGCTTTGGCCTCTTTCAGAATGTTTTCATTACTCTTCTTAGCTGTTCATTGTATTCTCAACATTCTAATGTAATACCACAATTCTACAACATCTAGTGATTTTCTTGTCTGTTGTCCTATTGTCTATGATTCATATCTAAGTTAAGACTGGCTCTACATAACATTTAAGAATTCTTTTTCTTGCTTTTATTGTCAAAAATGGATTGCACAATATCTTCCTCATTTTTTTTTAAAGCTGCTTTTGCCTGAGTTATTCTGCATCTCACCTCTGTTTTACATCTATCACCTGAGGTTAACATTGTTCCCTGTTATTTAAATTCATTTATCTGTTTTAATATTGTTCCACTTGTCTTTATTGCACATTATGGTGATGTCTTTTTCTTTCTTGATATTATTACTTCTGTCTTTTTGTTATTTTGGCTGAGTCCTTTATTTTTGCTTTCCTTTACTATAATGTTTTTACATTTCTTGTAACTCATTTTCACTCTTAGCGATTAATACAGTATCACCAGCATACCTGAGGTTATTTATTTTATGACCTCCAATTGTTGTGCCAAGCATGTTTTTTATGAATCTTAAAATAATCTTGCTATAAATATTAAACAAATCTGGTGACAGCACACAACCTTGCCTAACACATTGTTTTATTTGTTGAAACATTTCCTAATGATTTCCAATTCTTATGGCCGCTGTTTGTTGCCAGTACATGTTCTTTATTATTCTTAGATCTTTGGTGTCAAAATTTATGCTTTCTAAAATGTTGATAATTTCTTGGTGCTTTACTTTGTCAAATGCTTTTGTATAATCTATGAAACATAAGCATTTATCTGTTTTCACCTCGATGGTATTAAAGATCTTATGATGTATATGGCATTTAATTAGAAGTGAAATAAAAAAAAAGTATAATAAGCAAAAATTCAACTTTAAACTGCATGCAGAGAAACATTTAGCACAACTATTTAAAGGCTGTAAATCTCTTTATATTTTAATTTTAATTTCCCATACATTTGTTATTATTTCAGTCATTTTCTACAGCTCTATCTTGTTCTTTGCTTTTATCACCAGTATTTCTTACGTTAATTTCTTTGGTGCATTAGGACAAAGAAATTAGGACAGCTAGTCCTCTCCTGCAGTGCATTAGGACAAAGAAATTAGGACAGCTTGTCCTCTCCTACAGTGCATTAGAACAAAGAAATTAGGACAGCTAGTCCTCTCCTACAGTGCATTAAGACAAGGGAAGTATTAGGACAGCTGGACCTCTCCTACAGTGCATTAAGACTAAGAAATTAGGACAGCTAGACCTCTCCTACAATGCATTAAGACAAGGGAAGTATTAGGACATCTAGACCTCTCCTACAGTGTGTTAAGACAAGGGAAGTATTAGGACAGCTGGACCTCTCCTACAGTGTGTTAAGACAAGGGAAGTATTAGGACAGCTTGTCCTCTCCTACAGTGCATTAAGACAAGGGAAGTATTAGGACAGCTGGACCTCTCCTACAGTGCATTAAGACAAAGAAATTAGGACAGCTAGTCCCCTCCTACAGTGCATTAGGACAAAGAAATTAGGACAGCTATTCCTCTCCTACAGTGCATTAAGACAAAGGAAGTATTAGGACAGCTGGACCTCTCCTACAGTGCATTAAGACAAGGGAAGTATTAGGACAGCTGGACCTCTCCTACAGTGCATTAAGACAAGGGAAGTATTAGGACAGCTGGACCTCTCCTACAGTGCATTAAGACAAGGGAAGTATTAGGACATCTAGACCTCTCCTACAATGTGTTAAGATAAAGGAAGTATTAGGACAGCTAGTCCTCTTCTACAGTGTGTTAAGACAAGGAAAGTATTAGGATAGCTTGACCTCTCCTACAGTGTGTTAAGACAAATGAAGTATTAGGACAGCTAGTCCTCTCCTACAATGTGTTAAGATAAAGGAAGTATTAGGACAGCTAGTCCTCTTCTATAGTGTGTTAAGACAAGGAAAGTATTAGGATAGCTTGACCTCTCCTACAGTGTGTTAAGACAAGGGAAGTATTAGGACAGCTTGTCCTCTCCTACAGTGTGTTAAGACTAGGGAAGTATTAGGACAGCTTGTCCTCTCCTACAGTGCATTAAGACAAAGGAAGTATTAGGACAGCTAGTCCTCTCCTACAGTGCATTAAGACAAAGGAAGTAGTAGGACAGCTAGTCCTCTCCTACAACACAAGACCCTGCAAATCAGCACAAAGAAACACAATATATAAAACCTATTTATTCTCACTTTGTAATACAAGATTCGAACATGGTCACTCACAGCAAGTCAGAAAAGAAAATTAGTCACCGCAGAAATGAGATTTTTAAGAAAGGCTGTAGTAGTGACCAGAAGAAATAGAATCAGAAACAAGATTATGAGAAAAGGAATTGGTACAGAAAGAATTTTAAATACAAATTACATACAAAGACAACAAATAAAATGGTTTACACCCACCTGGATAAAAATACCTAGTGATGTGATACCACTCAAATAATGGACAAAAAGAGGAGAAGGACACAGTGCTTGAAGCAAACTTAGATTACATTTGTGACAACATCAGAGAAAACGTACAACAGAATCAAGTGTCAATGACTGAGGCTGCCAGAAAAGCAAGAACTGTAACTTTGTATCTCCCTTGACACTCACAACAGTAAATCTATCTATTGAGCTTTCGAGCTGTAGCCGGCCCATATGGCATAGATCCAGATACTCTTTTTCTTATCTTAATTTTTATTCCAGCAGTTTTCTTTTAAAGATATTTTATCAAATATCACCATATGTCTCTATTCTGTGCAAGCAACTCTATCTCAATGAGGGAGCCGATTCATGCTGCTCTTGCCTCTCTGATCAATGTTCTTCTCAGTGTCTCTCTGGTTTGGCCTCTTTTCCTCTTACCTATTGTTTCCCACTTGAGGACTTGGTTTGTTATTCGGTTATTATCTCTCCTCATCCCATGTCCAACATATGACCATCGTCTTTTCTTGATTACTGAAGATATTAGTGGTTGATTGCCGATTTCTCTAATTTCCTCATTTGTTTTGAATTAGTTCCACGCCATACCATGTATTTTCCTTAGACATTTATTTTCAAATGCGTTCAACTTTGTTTCTATGTCTCTTGTTATTTTCCAGCGCTCACATGCATACGCAAGGGTTGATAGTATGTTTGATTTGAATAGTCTAAGTTTTGTGTTTGTGCTGATGAGTTTTGATTTCCACAACTTTTCAAGGATTCTGAAAGACATTGCTGCTTTAGCTATTCTGATTTTAATTTCTTTATTTGTATCCCCTTCCCAATCAATGTGACTTCCAAGATAGATAAAGTGATTGATCTCTTCCACTGGTTTGTTTTCCATGTATATTCGGTCATCTGTTGGAATTAAGCTTTTCATGACTTTAGTCTTTTCATGATTGATCAAGCCCAATTTTGCTGCCCATTGATGATAGTTCATTAAACAGTAAAAAAGGAACAAAATATAAGATAAAACAGGAAGAAAAACATACAGCTAATTTACTTAAATAATATTGCTAAAAAATATTTTTTACATTCACCTCACCATTTATCAAAAAATCTCACATTATTTCATAATACAATATTGTAAAATACACCCCCCACCATCTCATATATGCCACAAATTATATTATTTAGGACAAATACTTACGGTTGCAGCTTTTATTTCCTGAAGGGTAAAAGCCAATATTACACACACATTTGTAAGAACCAATCAGATTAGTGCAGTAAGAATTAGCTCCACAGTTTGACAAGTTGGTACTGTTACATTCATTTATATCTGCTGAGCATGTGGAACCAGTCCATCCATCTTTGCATTCGCATGTGCCATTAGTAGCTAAACACTGTTTTGTATTGGGCACAACACAGTTGCATGTACTACTGCAATTTATTCCATAAAACCACTTGTCACATGCTGAAATATAAAAAAAATTATATACACACATGTGTATTCACACACACACACATGCGCAAACATGCACGTATACACACACATAAATACATATATATATATGTATATGTATATTATATATATATATTTATATATATATATTATATATATATATATATATATATATATATTATATATATATATATATATATATATATATATATATATATACATATAATATGTATCTATCTATCTATCTATTGACCTTTCGAGCCGTAACCGGCCCATAGGGCGTAGACCAAGATACACCTTCTCCTATATGAATTTTTGTTCTAGCAGTTTTCTTTTAAAGATATTTTATCAAATCTCACCATCTGTCTCTGTTCTGTGCAAGCAGTTCTATCTCATTGAGGGAGCCGATTCCTGCTGCTCTTGCCTCTCTCATCAATATTCTTCTCAGTGTTTCCCTGGGTCTTCCTCTTTTTCTTTTACCTGTTGTTTCCCATATGAGGGCTTGCTTTGCTATTCAATTATTATCTCTTCTCATCACATGTCCAACGTATGACCATCGTCTTTTCTTGATTACTGAAGATATTAGTGGTTGATTGGCGATTTCTCTAATTTCCTCGTTTGTTTTGAATTCGTTCCATTCTATACCAAGTATTTTCCTTAGACATTTATTTTCGAATGCGTTCAACTTTGTTTCTATATCTCTTGTTGTTTTCCAGCTTTCACACGCATACGTAAGGGTTGATAGTACATTTGATTTGAATAGCCTAAGTTTTGTGTTTGTGCTAATGAGTTTTGATTTCCACAACTTTTCAAGGCTTCTGAAAGACATTGCTGCTTTAGCCAGTCTGATTCTAATTTCTTTGCTCGTATCCCCTTCTCGATCAATGTGACTTCCAAGATAGATAAAGTGATCGATCTCTTCTACTGGTTTGTTTTCCATGTATATTTTGTCACTTGTTGAATTAAACTTTTCATGACTTTAGTCTTTTCATGATTGACTCAAGCCCAATTTTGCTGGCTATTGATGATAGTTCATTTGTGTTTTCCTGCATCGTTTTTATCTGACTGCTGATGAGAACTATGTCATCAGCAAAGTCGAGGTCCTCCAAATGGTCTCCTTGTATCCATTCGATGCCTTTATTACCAGTGCAGCATTTTGTAATATGTATATATATACATATAATATATATATATATATACATACATATACATCTATCTATCTATTGTCCTTTCGAGCCGGCACATATGGCAGAACCACAATCTCAAAAACAGATATCTTGCGTGCCAAAATGGCACATATTGCATAAATCACTGCTTCTAGAATCTATGGCTCTGTAAAAACAATAGTTTTTACAATGATAGCTTGTCAAGCCATCGATCAACCTCCTTAGTTGCCACATACAGCGTGCTTGGAAGGTCACAGTGTCACTATTCTTTACTCATAATGAAACCCTGGTAACACACATGATACATATAAACAAGTGTGTTTAAATTTCAATGGTATGATAAATATTGTTGAAAAATCTTATGCTATTTAAGTAACAGTTATCTAATATTCACAGTATATCTGTAAAATAATTTATGATAATGTTATGATTATAATTTTTCTTCACTAAGAAATTCTATTGGTCAAACTGGATAGCCTAAGAAGTTAAATCGTTAAAGACAAACAAATAACATAAGGACTAAAAGTGATAATAATAAAGTTTCTTTTTAACTACTCAATATTACTGAATGGTGTAGAACATGGACACTAGACAAGAAAACAGAAAGGAGAATTTAAGTTCTCTAAATGTGGATATATAAAATAATTAGAACTATTGGGTGAAAAGTGAAGAAAACAAATAATGAAGTTTCGACAAAGCTGCAAATGAAGAAAGAACTATTTCATACAATTTTAACAAGATGAAATTTGTTGGGCATATAAAGGAAAACAAAAACTAACTGAAAGTCATTTAGAAGAAAAAATGCAAAGTAAATGAGTTAGAGGCAGACAAAAAAAATACAGGGGAATAAGAACATCAAAAAATTGACAGAAGGACCTAAGATGTATCAAGGTAAATATATATATATTGGGCTTGAGATCAATCATGAAAAGACTAAAGTCATGGAAAGTTTAATTCCAACAGACGACAAAATATACATGGAAAACAAACCAGTGGAAGAGATAGATCACTTTATCTATCTTGGAAGTCACATTGATCGAGAAGGGGATACAAGTAAAGAAATTAGAATCAGAATAGCTAAAGCAGCAATGTCTTTCAGAAGCCTTGAAAAGTTGTGGAAATCAAAACTCATCAGCACAACACAAAACTTAGACTATTCAAATCAAACATACTATCAACCCTTACGTATGCGTGTGAAAGCTGGAAAACAACAAGAGATATAGAAACAAAGTTGAACGCATTCAAAAATAAATGTCTAAGGAGAATACTTGGTATAGCATGGAACGAATTCAAAACAAATGAGGAAATTAGAGAAATCACCAATCAACCACTAATATCTTCAGTAATCAAGAAAAGACGATGGTCATATGTTGGACTTGTGATGAGAAGAGATAATAACCGAATAGCAAAGCAAGCCCTCATGTGGGAAACAACAGGTAGGAGAAAAAGAGGAAGACCCAGAGAGACACTGAGAAGAACATTGATCAGAGAGGCAAGAGCAGCAGGATTCGGCTCCCTCAATGAGATAGACCTGCTTGCACAGAACAGAGACAAATGGCGAAATTTGATAAAATATCTTTA
This sequence comes from Megaustenia siamemsis, assembly GCA_032433765.1. Lineage (NCBI taxonomy): Eukaryota > Metazoa > Mollusca > Gastropoda > Stylommatophora > Ariophantidae > Megaustenia > Megaustenia siamemsis. Next base: position 48,533,346 of record JAVIAB010000046.1, on the reverse strand, counting down.
AAAGAATTGAAAACTGCTAGAACAGAAATTCAGATAAGAGAAGAAATATCTTGGTCTATGCCCTATAGGCCGGCTACGGCTGGAAAGGTCAATAGATAGATAGATATCTATCTATCTATCTATTGACCTTTCGAGCCAAAACCAGCCCATAGGGCATAGACCAAGATATACCTTCTCCTATCTGAATTTTTTGTTCTAGCAGTTTTCTTTTAAAGATATTTTATCAAATCTCGCCATCAGTAGACCATCTAGATATATATATATATATATATATATATATATATATATATATATGTGCTTTCAGGACAAAGGCAGTTATTATATTCATCATCATCATCATCATCAAGTACCGGGCCTGCTGGCGTTAGTGATCATGTCTCTCCACAACTTTCGATCTCGGCAGCTATTTATCATTTCTTTTGTTGACCTTCTGCCAAGCCATTCTCTTAAGCTGTCTGTTATTTTTTCTCTTTGCTTCCCTTTATCTCTTCGTCCCTCAATTTTTCCAGTTGTTACAATATATTCAAGTTGTTCTCTTCTCATTACATGGCCAAAAAATGATGATTGTTTCTTCCTAATATTGGAAATTAGCTCTCTTTTTGTTTTGACCTCTCTCAGAACATCTTCATTACTCTTCTTAGCTGTCCATGGTATTCTCAATATTCTTCTGTAAAACCACATTTCTACAGACTCCAGTGATTTTCTTGTCTGTTGTCCTATTGTCCATGATTCGCATCCATATGTTAAGACTGGCTCTATGTAACATTTAAGAACTCTTTTTCTTGTTTCAATTATCAAAAATGGATTACATAGTATCTTCCTCATTTTTTAGAAAGCTGCTTTTGCCTGAGCCATTCTACATCTCACCTCTTTTGTACATCTTCTGTCTGAGGTTAACAAAATTCCCAAATATTTAAATTCATTTACCTGTTTTAATATTGTTCCACTTGTAGTTATATTATTGTTATTATATTATTGTCATTATATTATTGTTATTATATTATTGTTATCATATTAGTTGCTACAACTGGTAGGTACCATCAGTTCTGCAGCGTTTAACTGAATTAATGTGAGGCAGGACGTTTGCAGGTTTCTCTAGTTCCGCTGACATTGTCATCCGATACACATGGCCTTCCAATGCTCTTTTAATCACAAAAACCAATATTTTTGAACTGATGGTAGACCTACCAATGATAGATGTTATACTGAGATGGTAGATTTTTACCAAAACTTGTGTAGAAATGTTGTACTGTTGTAATAGAATTAATCTTCACTAGTTCCATCACAGCATAAACTTTCTCCTGCTTGCTTACCATTTTAAAAATAGGATCACCTACTGAACATACGAATGAATGAGCAACCTATGAGAAATCCTCTAGATGAAGATGAAAGCCACCTAACTCTACATGAAGATGAAAGCCTCCTAACTCTACATGAGGATGAAAGCCTCCTTACTTTACTTGAGGAAGAAAGCCTCCTAACTTTACATGAGGATGAAAGCCTCCTAACTCTACATGAGGATGAAAGCCTCTTAACTCTACATGATGATGAAAGCCACCTAGCTCTAGATGAGGATGAAAGCCTCATAATTCTACATGAGGATAAAAGCCTCCTAACTACATGAGGCTGAAAGCCTCTACATGAGGATGAAAGCCTCCTAACTCTACATGAGGATGAAAGCCTCCTAACTCTACATGAGTATGAAAGCCACCTAACTCAAGCTGAGGATGAAAGCCACCTAACTTTACATCAGGATGAAAGCTTCCTAGCATTACTTGAGGATGAAAGCCACCTAACTTTACATGAGGATGGAAGCTTCCTAACTTTACATGAGGATGAAAGCCTCCTAATTCTACATTAAGATGAAAGCCTCCTAACTCTACATGAGGATGAAAGCCTCCTAACTCTACATGAGGATGAAAGCCTCCTAACTCTACATCAAGATGAAAGCCTCCTAATTCTACATGAGAATGAAAGGCACATAACTTTTGAACCGGTTGGTTTCGAGGCTAGACATTGGCCTCGAGAAAGAATGGTTGTGGGTTCAAATTTCAGCTACAATGGGATTTTTATTTGTGATTTCTTTCTGTGGCAACCACCCCTGGTTTCAGCAGCGAGGTCCGGCTTGAAACGTCAATTACTGATAGTCGAAAAAAAAAAATGATCCGAAGACGGAGTTATCTGCCTGTTTGGTGAGGGGCCCCTGTGCATACAGCTGCCAGGGAAAAATGGATTAACATGCAAAATTCAGTTCCTAGTCTCTAGGGACTTCATCAGAGGTAAAAGCTGGCGAACGCAAAAAAAAAAAAAAAAAATGGCTGTTATAGTCTTTTAAACAATCCATCGAGAACTTTGGGTTTTTCATAGAATTTCCATTGGAAGTCTTGATAACATGACATAAAACACACAAAAAAGCACAATTCAAGGTGCACTTGAGAAATTGAATGTATTCACAGCAATGGTGGATATGCAGTCAGGGGAAACCACTCTTCTAAACAATGAATTACTGTAAAACTTAAAGAGATACAGAATAATTATTGAGACATTTTGCATAAGCTGGAGAGTGCATTATTGAGAAGTGAAAGTCAAAGGAACTGCACTAGTGTGAGCATTACTAGAACGGCAGAGTTATTTAACAAGATATTCTTCACTGTTCTCTTATTTGCAGATTGCATTGTATTATATTTTGCACCTTGCAATCCAGTGCATCCATGATCTGCATGCATTTGTTTTTCCTTGCCCTTCCATGAAGGCAGCAATTGTTTGTATTCATGGCTATTTCTTCCAGGGAAGTTGATTTAACAGACTAACAAGTTTCTCATTTCCAGGTCTGCATCAAGTTTTCCTTCTCTTAGCTCTTTCCTTACAGAAGCTTTTTATCAACACAATGGAAGAGATATTTCAGAGACAAAATGTTCCATGGTTTTAAGAATCAATCTACATATTTATATTTATCTAACATATAACATATTATATATGAATTGTTAGATAATTGAACAAGGTATTAGATTTCACCAATATCAAGATGATACAAGACATGTAAAAAGAATATGGTTTGATGGCATTCACTCAAATTGAGCATGGAGGACTATGCGGCGAAACGTACGCTGCCGAAATTGGCGTGGCCCCCATTGTGGTGAAACGTACAGAAAGAGTTAAATTGGTTTTAAACTTTTATTATCATGCTCCATCATCATGGAATTTGTTAATATGCTGTTTTAATCACTGTTTACTGATTACACAAGAACAGAATTACTCGAATTTTCTTATCTTTATGGCATTATCCAATTACCGGGGTCTGCTGGGGTGGATCATATAAAACCAGAGAATAAAGGCAGCATGTCTTGTGCAGTCACTATGAGGTGTTCAGGTCTAGGTTTTATTTCACCCACAATAGAAAAAAATTGTTGACCCTACTGCCCTACTGGTATTTGAACTCGTGTTATCCTGGTTTGGAGCTTGGTGGGTTTCTGACTCACCACCTGCTCTCCTGAATTATTTTAATAATGAACAGAAATATAAAAATAAGAATTAAATTTTACCTTTACAGGTGACTTTATCTATGTGTAATTTTGAACCATTGGCACAATCACAAGCAAATGATCCATCTAGATCCCTGCATATACCATTTATACAGGGGCTGGAAGTGTTCTGACATTCATTTATATCTAAAAAATTAAAAACAAAAAAGAAATAAGTACAATGCAATAAATTAACACAACATTTTTAGATTTAAAGAAAAAAAAACATTTAAACCTTTCTGAACTGACCAAAAAAAAAAAAAAAAGTTATAAATGAAAGTAAAGATTATGTTAATTATTGTTAAATAAACCTTTTGTTATATAAATCCTATTGTTGTGTAAATCCTAATGTTACAAATAATAATATTGTTATATAAATCACATTGTTATATAAATCACATTGTTATATAAACTAATAATTTCAATTGAAAGTGAATCTCAAAGAATTAATAAATATCTAATAATAATGAATAAATATAGATACCTACAAACTAATAAGATACAGTTTCACAGAAGTGAAGATAACAAATTACATAATACTTTGAGAAACGCTGTCGAAGAAAGTTGCATAGATTAAGATAAATGAACCAGGTTTACATTTTTAGCATTCTGTGAAATATAAAAAGCTATTGTCATGTTATTTATAATTGATGTCAAGTAAAATATGAAACTTACTTTGGCAGGTAGAATTATCTGCAGCTAACTGATATCCACGTTGACAGGAGCAAACATTTGTTCCATTCACAAATGTGCAGATATGACTACAATTGCATGGTGGAGCTAACGGGTCTCCTTGAATAGGTCAGGAGGAAATCATAATTGCAACCATTGTTTTGTCAATTTAAAAAATAGTATATTTGTTAACATCAGAAAGATATTGGCTAGAAATGGGGCTTAAAATGTCATACAGCACACTGACTCATAAAAAGAAAAAAGTAGTAAAGTACCCCCCGTCACGCCAAGTGGCGTATAGGGAATATGGTGTTAGTGACCATACATTTTACAGACCTTTGGCACATGATTTTTGGGGTAATGTGGTCGGTATTATGCCCGTACCGCTTTACTTTCCCAGAAAAATATCCAGTACCCATTTAAAGCTGAGTGAACCCAGAAGCTGTCGGTAGGGATCGAACCCTACCCCTTGTCCTTTGTAGTCCAGTTCACTAACCACTGAGCTATCGCGGCTCCCCACTCATAACTGAGAGATAACATCAGAATGAGGAAACTAAAATTGATCAAGATCCTACTATGTCCTTCTGTGCCAGTCTTGGAAGAAATAAACAGTATGGCCAAGTAAGTAAAAAATGAGGTGGAAAGACAATTCAAGTAAATAATGCCAAGCTGTAGTCAAATGTGTTTGGTCAAAGGATGCAGATACTGCAGGTTGTTGTAATCATGACACAATGTAAAGTTTTTCCAGTTAATGTCCTTATAGTGTCCTTCAAAGGATGTAGATACTGCAGGTTGTTGTAATCATGACACAATGTAAAGTTTTTCCAGTTAATGTCCTTATAATGTCCTTCAAAGGATGTAGATACTGCAGGTTGTTGTAATCATGACACAATGTAAAGTTTTTCCATTTAATGTCCTTATAGTGTCCTTCAAAGGATGTAGATACTGCAGGTTGTTGTAATCATGACACAATGTAAAGTTTTTCCAGTTAATGTCCTTATAATGTCCTTCAAAGGATGTAGATACTGCAGGTTGTTGTAATCATGACACAATGTAAAGTTTTTCCATTTAATGTCCTTATAGTGTCCTTCAAAGGATGTAGATACTGCAGGTTGTTGTAATCATGACACAATGTAAAGTTTTTCCAGTTAATGTCCTTATAATGTCCTTCAAAGGATGTAGATACTGCAGGTTGTTGTAATCATGACACAATGTAAAGTTTTTCCATTTAATGTCCTTATAGTGTCCTTCAAAGGATGTAGATACTGCAGGTTGCTGTAATCATGACACAATGTAAAGTTTTTCCATTTAATGTCCTTATAGTGTCCTTCAAAGGATGTAGATACTGCAGGTTGTTGTAATCATGACACAATGTTAAGCTTTTCCATTTAATGTCCTTATAGTGTCCTTCAAAGGATGTAGATACTGCAGGTTGTTGTAATCATGACACAATGTTAAGCTTTTCCATTTAATGTCCTTATAGTGTCCTTCAAAGGATGTAGATACTGCAGGTTGCTGTAATCATGACACAATGTAAAGTTTTTCCAGTTAATGTCCTTATAGTGTCCTTCAAAGGATGTAGATACTGCAGGTTGTTGTAATCATGACACAATGTAAAGTTTTTCCATTTAATGTCCTTATAGTGTCCTTCAAAGGATGTAGATACTGCAGGTTGTTGTAATCATGACACAATGTAAAGTTTTCCATTTAATGTCATTATATCCTTCATAGTGAAAATGGAGTAATCGTTAGGAAATTACAGCGGCAGAAGACAACTAGAGCATTTCATTTGGATGTCAACAGAATAGCAGAAAATGAAAGTATTTATAAAATGACAGTTAATTTTTATTTGAAAGCTCTTATTTTTTTTTAAAGAAATGTATACCCATTTGGGCTATAATACCAATATAAGATGTGTAAAAGCTGTTGTATCTTGGTCTACGCCCTATGGGCCAGCTACGGTTTGAAAGGGTCAATAGACAGATAGATAGATAGAAAAGCTGTTGCTAAATACAATGAAGTGTTTGAATGATTCCTAGATTTTTCTCTTATGTTTTTTGGATTGCCCAAGAGAATCTTTAATTTACACTTTAATTTTTCTTTTCTTTGTCAAATAGATTGCTGTCAGTTTTCAAAGACATCTCTTCTATCTTCATTGCCAAGGATTTCTGTCTTTATAAAATATATATATAACATACATTTTTTTTTCAATATTTTTAATTTTTCCAAAACATCCCTTTTACTTTTCTTTATTGTGTATTTGTTAGCCTCACATATCTTTCCTTATAAGTTCAAGTAAACATGAAACTACTAGTCTATTTCAAGATTAATTCTTATTAATCACATTGTATGTGTGCCTCTACCACTTACTAAGTGATAAATTATAGCATAATATGAGCTACATAAAACCTTTCAAATCTAATCTAATTATTTTGACAGATCATCTGCATTGCACAAAGGATAACTCTATGGTCCTCAGATTCCCTTCTTAGCACCTTCTCTAGTATGAAGCACTCTTGCCACACACTAGCAAAAGTACTAAAGATGACCAGCTCAAATACATGAGCTCTGTAGCACTAGCAAAAGACCTTGACCTCAACCTCCTTAGTCACCTCTTATCGATATGCATGGCAGGTGACAGTGACTATTATTTTGTCCCCTGAAGGTGGCCAGGGCTCCTGCAGAACATGGGCATAATTCTAATTCTGTTTACTCTTGTCATTAAATATATTTTAAACTAATTTGTTTTATTAACATTTATGCAAATTTAGGAATTAGGAAGAGAAGATGGACATGTGTTGAGAAGACACAACAAGAGAATTACAAAACAAGCTCTTCAATGGGAAACATCAGGATACAGATAAAGAGGAAGACCTGGAGAGACACAAAAAACACTTTGAAGAAAAGTTGGCAGGCATAGACTCATTAGATAAGAACAAACATCTCACCCAGAATAGAGAAGGGTGGCGAAAACCACTACAAGCCCAATGCAACGTCAAATGGTGCAGGAAGGATCAAGATATATGCAAACTAGAGCAAGTTACCCATGTAACTTTGCATGTATGTGCATGTATTTATATACATACAGGACTCTTCTCAGTCAGAACTATATAAAACATGTTTAGATAATCTTTCAAGACTTTAATGGTTACTGGCTTCACAACTCACTTACTGCCTGTTTTTAAAATCATTTGATAACTATCATATAAATATAATATGTTGACAGTTGTAATATCCATTGTAATGTAATTATACCAGAGTTTCAGAGCTCTGGTTTATTAACAATTTTTTTTTCATTTCATGCGATCAGGAAAAAGAGTTGCAGTAAATTTTCTTTTAAGAGAGAAACATTATATATAAATATGACAATCATCATTTTCAAGAGGACGTGAACTTCCGGTATATGGTGGATAGGCAGTGGGAACAATTGAAGGCTATGCATGAAAAGTGTTCCTTGTTGCAGTTTCCTCATATTCCAAGTCCGGCTTGTTGCAGGAGCTACTGAATTAAGTGCTCTGTGCACACCGTGAGCTGTGTATCTCATCCGTTTTGATTATTTTTCAATATTCCAATTGTTTACGATGAATGATGATATCATATGACAGGGAACAGTTGGCTGTGTTCACTGTCTGCATGGTTTCGCCTTATGTCTTTTGGCATGTGCTGAGACTGCAACGATGGGGACTACAGTTACCTTTCTTTGTTTGGGAGATTAGATATTAATTCAGATGATTACACTGCCACAGGCGGTTGAGCAATTATGGATTTTAATTCGTTTGCAGTGATACCGGGCCTTCCATAACCAAAAACCAAATATAAATATATATATATGACCACCATATAATGAACAAAGAAGCCTCTTGTTGTGGGCATCACTAGTAGCATATCAGAACAAGCTGTAAGGTGATGTCACCAGCCTTCAGCTGACAAACAGTTTCTTCAAACTTATTAATACTGACATCTAGAGGTGTATGAATCTGATTGTTTATATGTGTGTGCATGCATGTGTGTGTGCATGTGTATGTGTGTGTGTGTGTGATGAGAGAGAGGAGGAATTTATTTTGAATAACGTTTACCATGTCTAAATAACTTTTACACTTGAATAATGTGAATTATATACCATAACATAATATATGAATAATAGTGATGAAGAGATAGAGGGAAGCAAAGAGAAAAGATACCAGACAACTTAAGAGAATGGCTTGACAGAAGGTCAACAGCAGAAATGATAAATAACTGTCGAGATCGAAAGTTGTGGAGAGACATGATCACCTATGCCAGCAGGCCGGTACTTGATGATGATGATGACGATGATGATAAATATGAATAATATCTTTCATACTTGCACAGGTTTTCCTTGTTGTTGTATTGAGGACATAGCCCTGAAAACATTCACAAGCATAACCTCCTGGGGTGTTTCTGCAAGTTTGCTGACATTTGTTCAGATCATAATTCTGACACTCATCAATGTCTGTGAAGTGGAGATATCAAGTTTAAAAAAGCAAGGAGTTGCAACATTTAATAATGACAATGAATGAATTACTATGAATGAAATACTACAAGCCACGGTCAGTATTAAAGATTCTACTTTAAAACTCTATAGTCATCCACATTGCCAGCTTTTTTTACATAATGAAGATTATTCTGATTATTAAGTAAAGACATCTTTCACTTGAAGTAGCATTTAGGAAATATGGTGTTAGTGACCATAATTTTTATAGACGTTCAGCACATGATTCTTGGGGTAATGTGGTTGGTATTATGCTCATACAGCTTTACTTTCCTAGAGAAAATCCAGTACCCATTTAAGGCTGGGTGAACCCGCAAGCCATCGATCAGGATCAAACTTGACCTCTTGCCCTTTGTAATCCAGTTCACTAACCACTGAGCTATTGTGGCTGCCTGTTCTGATTAGTACCGTTTTTAAAAATTTGTATTTTATTGTATTTGGTAGTTCATCTTCTGCGTGATACTCGCGCTAACATATGGATGTGAAAGTTAGAAATCCACTCAGACTTTAGATAGGAAATGAAATGCCTTTGAAAACAAATGTCTACGTAGAATCACAACCAAAAATATAAACAGGAAAGAATACATTTTTATAATCAACAGATAACAGACAAATCAAAACAAGAATACATGTCCTTTATATGAAGGCATTGGAAATACATTGGTCATGTGCTGAGAATAAATGAAGAAAGACTTCCTCATCAGGCATTCATGTGGAACCATCTGGTAAAAGAAAACAAGACAGACCAAGAGAATTGCTATGCAGAACAATTACTGGGGAAGACTCAACCATGGGACTAAGAAACAACCAAGAACTACAAGAACTAACAGCAAATCATCTATTGTGGAGAACTATGACTTCTGTCATATGTGTCATATCGGCAAATGAATGAATACATTATTAGAAAATTAATTCTGATCCTAGAGAGAATTTAATTCACAAATAGATTATTGGAAAATTAATTCCGATCCTAGAGAGAATTGAATTCACAAATAGATTATTGGAAAATTAATTCTGATCCTAGAGAGAATTGAATTCATAAATACATTATTAGAAAATTACTTCTGATCCTCAAGAGAGAATTGAATTCACAAATAGATTATTGGAAAATTACAGACCGCTCCATCACTTGCTCTTCATCTTAAATGTAAAAAATATTAACAAATTAAAATAAGTTGGTCTCCAAAATAATTGACTATTTTTATTTATTTTCACAAACCAACTACAACCCATGTTAAAAAATAACTTTACTTTGTAGACTTGCATTAAATGTAACATATTTTTTTGCGCAAATGATATAAATACCTTTGCAATCATCTCCAACTGTGTCAAATCCTTTGCTGCATGAACAGATGTAACCACCAATAGTGTTTATGCACGTTTGGTCACAAGGATCTTTTTCACACTCATTTATGTCTGCCAGCAGAGCAAAAATAATAAGACATTGTATGTATTCAGTGATTATAAGTAAAACGTAGAATACACAGTAGTCACACATGACTTTATCTAGTATTGTAAACAAGGTGAGCACAGTAGTCATACATGATTTTATCTAGTATTGTAAACAATGTGAGCACAGTAGTCATACATGACTTTATCTAGTATTGTAAACAAGGTGAGCACAGTAGTCATACATGACTTTATCTAGTATTGTAAACAATGTGAGCACAGTAGTCATACATGACTTTATCTAGTATTGTAAACAAGGTGAGCACAGTAGTCATACATGACTTTATCTAGTATTGTAAACAAGGTGAGCACAGTAGTCATACATGACTTTATCTAGTATTGTAAACAAGGTGAGCACAGTAGTCATACATGATTTTATCTAGTGTTGTAAACAAGGTGAGCACAGTAGTCATACATGACTTTATCTAGTATTGTAAACAAGGTGAGCACAGTAGTCATACATGATTTTATCTAGTGTTGTAAACAAGGTGAGCACAGTAGTCATACATGACTTTATCTAGTATTGTAAACAAGGTGAGCACAGTAGTCATACATGATTTTATCTAGTATTGTAAACAAGGTGAGCACAGTAGTCATACATGACTTTATCTAGTGTTGTAAACAATGTGAGCACAGTAGTCATACATGACTTTATCTAGTATTGTAAACAAGGTGAGCACAGTAGTCATACATGACTTTATCTAGTGTTGTAAACAAGGTGAGCACAGTAGTCATACATGACTTTATCTAGTGTTGTAAACAATGTGAGCACAGTAGTCAAACATGACTTTATTTAGTATTGTAAACAAGGTGAGCACAGTAGTCATACATGACTTTATCTAGTATTGTAAACAAGGTGAGCACAGTAGTCATACATGACTTTATCTAGTATTGTAAACAAGGTGAGCACAGTAGTCATACATGACTTTATCTAGTATTGTAAACACGGTGAGCACAGTAGTCATACATGAATGAATTGTGTGTTTAAAGATATGGCTTATTAAGTTAGATTTATTAGAATTGAACAAAAACTAATATACAGATATAATATGACAACTAACTGGTAACTCACTCTAGGTCACTCTGAGTTAAAGAAAAAAAGTCCTACTCTGTGACAGAACTAACAAGTCAAAAATTAACACATTGCTCAGAGAAAACAAGAATAGACTAAATACAAATCACACGAAAACACAAAGAACAATAACAATTGACACTGGCGGCATTGCATCTTCAATCTAAAATTTCTGCTTTCAATGTCAGACTTGGACAAAAGATTCTAATACAATCAATAAAATAAATATCAGTGAAATGAAATGTGTCAGTTGCATGATGAGATTAATCTGAAATACAAAAGCGGAAGGAAGTGAAGAACTAAGAACACATTAATCACTAATGTTCTATAGTGTGTGCGTATGGTGTATATATATATATATATATATAACAAACTAAATGATTTGACACAATGACAAGACAGAAACAACTAACCCATGACCTATACAGATATCAAGAAATTTAAAAAAAAAAAATAATAAAGAAAGTTTCCAAAAATATAGACAGACAAAAAACTATGTACACTCACAAACAATAGAACAGAAGAGGCCAACCAAAGAGCTAAAGACACTGAAAGGCAAATGAGGAAAGACTGAATCAGTTAAATAGTAAGTTCATTTTGTTGCATTCTATTAGGAAACTGCAACAAATTCTTACAGAATCTTCACATAGATGCTAAATTATTATTTTAACAGAATCTATATACAGGTGCTAGATTATGAGAAATTTTGAAAAAATGCCTATTCATGGGTTACGCAATCCCAAATTTTGAAAAAAAAAAATCTTCACATAGATGTTAAATTATAACAAATTCTGACAGAATCTTTGCACAGATAGAAAATTATCAACTCTAAAAATTAAAAAGTTGTCATCAACATTTAGCTGAAACTACAAATCAATTGTAATCTCAATACAAATAATCTCTATCACAGTGCACACACACACAAATAAAATAAAATACCTGAACAGGTGTTGTTACTATTAAACTGGAAACCAATGTCGCATTGACAAGTGAAGGATCCTTCAGTATTCAAGCATGTTGAATTATCAGGACAAATTGTATGATTTTGGTTGCATTCATTTACATCAACAGTGCAGTAGGTGCCTCTCCAGCCAATGTTACAAGTGCATCCAGTAACTGGATTACATTTTGATGATCTCTTAGGATCACAGGAACAATCTTTGCTACACTCTGGACCCCAGTGGTAATTATCACATTCTGGTGTGCATTAACAGAGTACATGAAATAAACAATTACAACAAAATATTGGAAAAAAACTAAATGAACAAAAACAATACAATTTTGGTGTAATATTTAGTTACTAAAAAGTAATAAACTTTAAAAATAAATCATGAAATAAATGTAAGAAATATAAGATAAGTTTGTTAATTTTTTAAATGTTAGAATACAATGTTATGTTAGGACTGCACAAATCCATAAGTGTTCCTATTTCCCTCTCAAAATATTGAGAATCTTAGAGAACCCTGGCAATTATACACAAAACTCTGTAGTATGGTCTGGGATCCATCTGTGTAGGTTGAATTGTTTGCTGACAATTTTGCCCAGGCATGGCCAATTTTTAGCCACTCTCTGTGATTTAGCCTACTCTCTGTGATTTTCAACTGCCAAGAGTTCTTTAACATGTGTGAGTACACGCAGGAACTTCTGTTTTATTTTTACCATTATCCACGAGGAATAGACATCAGATCACACTACCCAGAGAGGGATAGACATCAGATCTCATTACCCAGAGGATAGATATCAGATCTCACTACCCAGAGAGGGATAGACATCAGATCTCATTACCTAAGGTGACCATATTTTTGAAATCCCATTCCGGGACGGAATAATTTTACTTCAATTTTCCACCAATAAAATTACATTTCTTCTTGCTGTCATTTTCAAGGGAATAATACATACATTTTAAAACATCTAATAATATAGACCTACAATACGCTATCAGGATAATCAGGAGATAAAAAAAAACCCAGTGATACTCACTTAAATTGAAGGTGAAACAGAGATGCTGTACTTTTCAGATGAGTGAATTTTCTGTAAAATGTCCTTCTTTGTATGCAGCATCTTATAAAATTCGACACATGTTCCCTCATAGTTCACTTTGGTGATCAACATGGCTTTTAAAGTTTCAACACCTAGTTGTGTTTTATCATTTGTCCACAAACTGTTCATCAGAGAAAACACTCGTTCTGTTGCAGCGTTTGTTCCAGGTAGACACAAAAAGAACTCTGCCAACTTCAGAATATGTGAAACGGGCACATGATTGTTTCTGAAGTGGGAAGCTAGTTCAACCCAACGCTGCCCTGGTAATGTTTTATTAAGACTCCACTCACTAATTTTTTGTGAAGTAACAAACTGTTTCATGTAGACATATTCGTCATACATTTCATTTTCTGGAAAGTCCACTGAAGGCACTGTTTGACTCACTAATGATGAAGACTTCTCAATATCTTCCCAATTTGGTGTTCTGTTCAGCATTACCCAGCTGTAAGACTCTAGGTTTTGAAAATTATTTGCAGCCCATTTCTTCAAATAACTTAAAGCTGTTTCATAAAATGAAGAAACACTGGCGTTAAACTTTTTCACATCATCACGTGGAAATCCTTCCATTTCCAGCTTTTTAAGGATTATCTGAACTCTTGATGGCAAGAAGCCGTCTTCCAGCTTGGACTCCAAGATAGCTTTCAACCTATTGATGTTGTCAATGACTTCAAATACAGTGACCATCTGTCCTTCTACTTTCTGCACTGCTTCGTGGAAAGAGGATGCCTGACTGTGAACCAAATAAGCCATGCCTCAGACAGTGGGTTTTCAAAGAATTCCTGTATAAAAACTGGGCATCTGTCTTGAGATTGAAAATATGATTTTAGAGGCAGGAACATGTAAAGAACCCTTTCAACAGCAGGCAAGAGCGCAAGCCACCTAGTTTGTGCATAACCTAAAATCATCTGGAAGTCTGTGTCGACAAACTGACAAAACTCCTTGAGACTTTCAACTCTAACTGTGTATGATTTGAAGTACAGATAATTTTTTGCAATAGTCATTTCAACATCAACAGGCAATATGTCTGCAGCTGCTCGAACAGTGTTGTGGAAAATATGGCAAGCATACCCAATACCTATTAAACTATGTCCAAGGTTTTCTTTCAGTTTTGTGAAAACATTGTTCTGTCTTTTTCTTTCAGCGCCCCCAAAATTAGAATTTGTGTTGTCTGCACATAATCCAACTACTTTCAGTTCTAAACCATTTTTAGTTAGACAGTCAATAAGAAAACTACTTACTATATAAGATGTTTAACCCAGCAATGACTTCAACTCTAATATTTTAACTTTCAGTCCCTTATTGCGATCAAAGTATCTGACAAGCAAAGGAAAAATCTTGATTTCTTTGTGGTTGGAGGCATCTGTCAGTATGGAGATAAATGTTATATTTTCTAGGTCACATCTCAACTCGTTTAGAGCATGGGGTGTGAACACATTCCGAATAATAGCTTCTGTTTTCGTACGTGCACAAGCAAATTTTGGTTCTAAAGTTATCTGAAGCAATTTTGATGTGCAGTCCATAGATCTAAACGTGTGATTGTGCATCACTGTATGATATGCAAAGGCACCTTCTGTAGCAGCTAACTGTTCTTCTTTGTCACCAACCTCTTCAGCTCGAAAAAATTTGTCAACGACGAGCTTGATGCAGCAGTAGCGACAGCTCTCTTATGTTTATCACTATTTATGTGGCTCTTAATATCACCACGTCCACTATGGTTAATAATAAACCCGGATGAACATATATTACATCTTACAGTGAAGTCTGATGACGATGTAGACTTTTTTATAAAAGGGTATTCCTTTTGTAAATCTTGATTAAAACTACAATTACGCTTCGGTGCCATTTTTTGCGAAAGTGAAAGTGAAAGTTAGTAACACAACGAATATATACGAGATTTAAAACTAGGAGCGCATTCTACTGTTTTGATATTAAACAAAATTGTCTACACAGCAACGGAATAATATTTTTTTTAATTGAAGAAATGTACGCCGTATACCAAAATGGCAAAATTGTTAAACGTTTGTGTCCCAAATTATTTTTTATCAAATCCGGGACAAAAGCTAAAAAATATGCCAAAATTGGGACAAAACCGGTACGGCAGCTAATCCAGGACAAAGGTTCAAAAAATGTCAAATTCCGGGACTGTCCCGGACAATCTGGGACGAATGGTCACCTTACATTACCCAGAGATGTATAGATATCAGATCTCACTAAAAGAGAGGGATAGACATCAGATCTCACTAACCAGAGACAAGAGGAGGGTAAAGTCACAAAAAAACCATGGATTCCATTTTTTTTATTTTTGAAAAATGAAAAATATTCTTATTGGTGGAATTTACCCCTGACCACTCAGCCCCACAGGATATGTTAAAATTAAGTTAATGATTGTTTACTTATTAAAAAAATTACAAGTGATAATTGTCACATGATCTTTAATTATAATTATCATTACGTTAGTTAGTATGGAGACTTGTAAAAATGATTTGATTAGGTCTCACCACTTAACAGGTGCAAGAGCGAGTGACTGAACCAATAATCCATTGAGCTCCAAACCAGGAGATGTGGGTTCTAATTCTGGTTTGGTAAAAAAAGTCATTTTATCGGGAAAGGGTGGGGAGAAGGATTAAACAAAGACTCAGACCTGAACACCTCGTGGTGACAGTATAGGACAAGCAGCCTGTATTCTGTGGCCCTTTATGTCCCCCTCAAAAAAACATATCTCATTAATGGAATGATGCTGTAAAGATTTATCTTGGATGTGGTAGGGAATGAGGGAGATGCTGAAGAAGAAAAAAGAACACATGTCCAAGTGAAGAGAACATGTGGTGTACAGGTCAGTATCTTTATTTTACAGCGTTCTTTGGAGAACAACTGAAGAAATAGAGAATACGTTGGATGCATTTGAAAACAAATGACCTAAAAAAAATACTTCAACTACCATCATCATGTGCCATACCGGTTGGCGTAGGCGATCATGTCCTTCCACAATCTTCTATCTACAGTGCATCACTTAAGTACTGAGCAGTAAAAAAATTAAAGTATGAAAAAATGTTAAAACAACAATGTTGGTAGACGATTGTAGGGATAAGTGAGCTGTACATAGCCATTATGATTGATGTGAGCAGTGGAATAGAGTGGACTAGCGGTCCAAACTCACTTAACTAGTGAATGCTAAGGAAAGAGATTAATGTGAGCAGTGGAACTGGACTGATAGGACTAAAGGTCCAAGCCAACTTAACAGATGCATGCTAAGGAAAGAGATTAATGTGAGCAATAGGACTGGACTGATAGGACTAAAGGTCCAAGCCAACTTAACAGATGAATGCTAAGGAAAGAGATTAATGTGAGCAGTGGAACTGAACTGATAGGACTAAAGGTACAAGCCAACTTAACAGATGAATGCTCAGGAAAAATATTAATGTGACCAGTGGGACTGGACTGATAGGACTAAAGGTCCAAGCCAACTTATCAGATAAATTCTAAGGAAAGAGATTAATGTGAGCAGTGGGACTGGACTGATAGGACTAAAGGTCCAAGCCAAGTGACAAGTGAATGCAAAGACAAAAAAAAAGATTTGTGTGAGCCAGTATGATACATGATGATGATGAAAATCTCTTTCTATAAACTGGACACACCAAAAAAAATTAAAAAAACAAAGCACACCATTTTATAAGTTTTACCTGAGCAAGTTCTCTTATCTTCCATTAGCTGTTTTCCATCATCACAAGTGCAGTTGTATGAGCCTACAGTGTTGACACAGTGCTGTGTGCAATTATGCAAGCCACTTGCACACTCATCAACATCTTAAATGAAAAATAAAAGATATAAACACTTTGATCCTTGCAACAAATGTATCTATAAATGGGTTTTTCTTCATTTGGTCGGGAAGGACTGTCTTTAAATAATTCATGCAGATACAGTAAAACAAGATGAAGCTGGATTGTTCATGGACTCAGAAGAAACAATCATTAACCTATAATATGCTCAGATGAAATCCAGAGACAATCCTGCATGGGCAATATGCTCAGATAAGATCTAGAAACAATCCTGGATAGGTCATATGCACAGTAACATCCAGAAACAATCCTGGATAGGTCATATGCACAGATAACATGCAGAAACAATCCTGGATAGGTCTTATGCACAGATAACATGCAGAAACAATCCTGGATAAGTCATATGCACAGTAACATGCAGAAACAATCCTGGATAAGTCATATGCACAGATAACATGCTGAAACAATCCTGGATAAGTCATATGCACAGATAACATGCAGAAACAATCCTGGATAAGTCATATGCACAGATAACATGCAGAAACATTCCTGGATAGGTCATATGCACAGTAACATGCAGAAACAATCCTGGATAAGTCATATGCACAGATAACATGCAGAAACAATCCTGGATAAGTCATATGCACAGATAACATGCTGAAACAATCCTGGATAAGTCATATGCACAGATAACATGCAGAAACAATCCTGGATAATTCATATGCACAGATAACATGCAGAAACAATCCTGGATAAGTCATATGCACAGATAACATGTTGAAACAATCCTGGATAGGTCATATGCACAGATAACATGCAGAAACAATCCTGGATAAGTCATATGCACAGTAACATGCAGAAACAATCCTGGATAAGTCATATGCACAGTAACATGCAGAAACAATCCTGGATAAGTCATATGCACAGATAACATGCTGAAACAATCCTGGATAGGTCATATGCACAGATAACATGCAGAAACAATCCTGGATAAGTCATATGCACAGTAACATGCAGAAACAATCCTGGATAAGTCATATGCACAGTAACATGCAGAAACAATCCTGGATAAGTCATATGCACAGATAACATGCTGAAACAATCCTGGATAGGTCATATGCACAGATAACATGCAGAAACAATCCTGGATAAGTCATATGCACAGATAATATGCAGAAACAATCATAAGAAATGCTAAGCAGTGCAGTCTTGAAGGAAAGGAAAATAATGGTAGACCTATACCATTGGCAGCCTGGTCAGGGACTAAAGACAGACAAGAATAGTGTGGTCAAACCTGAAGTTTTCTATAAAGTATGACAATGGACTGCACTTTATGAAGGAACTTTTTTGCATTACATTTGTCACAAGGCCTACTAGCCACAGACCGCTTTGTTATTCCTTGACCAGAGAAAAGAAGAACAAATGTATGTAATTAAATGTATTGTCATCTAACCATTGATATTTATATGAGCCATTTGTTGTTAGAGTTTATTGAAAGATGGCCGATAGAGTAAAGTACAAACTGTTTGTGTAAGTACATAGTGGTGTTGACTTTTGACTTGTCAAGGAGGATGATGATGTTCTAGAGTTTGATTTATTGACTGATTGTTTATTAATCACATAATTTATGATTGTTTTTCTTATAATGGGCGGAAGTCAGAGTTCTCCATGATTAACAATTTGCTGTTACTTCTTGTAGTTTTTAATTGTTTCTTAGTCCCATGGTTGAGCCTTCCCTTAAATTGTTCTGCTTAGCAATTTTCTTAGTCTACCTTATTTTCTTTTACCAGATGGTTTTCACATGAATACTTGATGGGGAAGTCTTATGCCATTCTCTGCACATGACCAATGTATTTTCAACATTTTTCTCTTACAGCTCGAAAAGGTATTCTTATTTTGATTCACCTCTTATCTATTAATTTGAAAGGTTTTCTTTCCAGCTTATGTTTGAGATCCTACAAAGACATTTGTTTTCAATGACATTTCATTTCCTATCTGTAATCTTGTAGATTTCCAACTTTCAAATCCATATTTTAGCACTGGAGTTGAAGAGTCTAGATTTTATTTGTTTTTTACGTCATTATGCAATTGTGGATTACACTTTCCGTTTCAGTAACAAATGATGTTTTGTGATGGTGACTTGTTAGTCAGCTGATCAACTGTCCATTGCAAGAGAGAAGATAAACAACGACTCCATCTTAAACAAGAACCAGAACCCTACAATATGCTTTAGTTCATCATCATCATCGAGTGCCATCTCCACAACAAAGGTTGGCTACCATGAAACCATGCTTTAGTTAGATGTATTATTTTACTATAATGTTAATGTATACAAGTTTTATTTGTTTTTTTTATTTCTTGTTCTTAGAGTGTATGTTAGTTACTTTCATGCCAAAGGCAACACACAGGACAATAACAAAAGAAAACTATCCAGGTTCAGTGATGAATTATCTGTCCAGTGTCATAACAATTGTATAATAGACCAACAAGTGCAATGTTTCAAATACTTGGGCACAATAATAACATCAGATGGGAGATGCACCACAGAAATAAAAAGCAGAATAGCTCAGGCCAAAATAGCATTTCAGAAAATGAAAAATATCTTATGCAACAAATCTATGTCAATAAAAATGAGAAAGAGAGTTCATTGGTGCTATATAGAGCCAATTCTGACCTATGGAAGCGAATCATGGACAGTAGACAAACAAATGAAAAGACGATTAGAGGCCACAGAGATGGGATTTCTCAGAAGAATGTTGAAAGTTCCCTGGACAGCTAAAAAGACCAATGAGGAAGTTATCAAAGAGGCGAACACAAAAAGGGAGCTCTTAAAAAACATCAGAAAGAAGCAATCAACATTTTTCAGGCACATCATGAGAAGAGGAAAGTTGGAATACTTGGTTACAACTGGCAAAATAAAAGGAAAGAGAGACCGCGGGCGACAAAGAGAGAAAATACTGGATAGCTTGGTGTCATGGCATGGAAAACAGTCGTCAACAACAGAACTGATACGATGCACTGTAGATAGAAGATTGTGGAGGGACATGATCACCTACGCCAACCAGTATGGCACATGATGATGATGTTGAGTGTCATCACAGGACACACAGTGTTTCTTTTCACATGTTCCTATTCTGGGTATGTCTCTTAACCTCAGTATGGGAGTTGAAGCTCACTGTCTTTGCCTTTTTAAAAATCTTATTGAGTGAACGCAGTCTAACACAAATGGCAGACCCACCATTTGTTGTCTTGTTGGGCTTGGCAGTAACAAATTTCTTTGAACTTTTCAATATGAAACCATTTGTCACAGTCACAGTGTTTGAAATCCGGCATACAGTGAGCATCCCTGGTTTAACTATTCTCTGTCAAGTTTTCTTGGTCTGCCTTACTTTTATCTTTCCTCCAAGAGTCCATTGCATGACAGTTCTTCTTTTTGGATCTCTTCTGAGCATGTGTGTCCAGCTCCAAGATTTCCCATTTTTTTAGCTGTGTTACTTTCTTTTGATTTGTCTCTGTTTTATTATGCTTGGTGGATGATTTTAATTCATCAGAATATGCCAGATTTTTCTATTGGAATGTAATCTGAGAGAGCATCAATAGACTGTGGTTTATACTCCTGTCTGCTAAATAAAGCTACATAGTCATGCATCTCATGCTGACACACTTTAATCAAATAAAGGGCAAAAAGAAAAGTCATTCGTTTGTTGAGTTTGGGGATATGTTAACAACATAACATTGAATTTGTCTTTGTTCCCTTACTTCCAAATGTTGCAGCCCATATGGGAGAAGGATTAAAACTCCACTTCCATAAAACATTATATGACTATGTTCATCATCATCATGTGCTATACCGGTTGGCGCAGGTGATCATGTCCTTCCACAATTCTCTATCCATAGTACATTGTATCAACTCTGTTTTCCATGTTTTTCAAGCTATCTAGTATAATATCTCTCTGTTGTTCATGATCTCTCTTTCATTGTATTCTGTGAACTGTAACCAAATATTTCAACTTTCCTCTTCTCATGATACACCTAAAAAATGTTGATTGTTTCTTTCTGATGATTTTAGGAGTTCCCTTTTTGTGTTGGCCTCTTTGAGAATTTCCTCATTGGTCATTTTAGCTGTCCATGGAACTTTCAACATTTTTCAGAGAAATCCCATCTTTGTGTAGCCTTAAATCGTCTTTTAATTTGTTTGTCCACTGTCCATAATTTGCTTCCACAGGTCAGAATTGGCTCTATATAGCACAGATGAACTCTCTTTCTCACTTCTATTGACATAGACTTGTTGCACAAAATGTCTTTAATTTTATTAAATGCTATTTTGGTCTGAGCTGTTCTGCTTTTTATTTCTGTGGTGCATCTTCCATATGATGTTATTTATTATTGTGCCAACAAATCTGACACTCTACACATGCTTTACATTTGTCCTGTTTATTTTTATGCTGCATGATGGTGATGATAGTTTCTTCAATGTGAACATTACATCTGTTTTCTTACTATTCAGACTGAGACCTTTCTTGTTGCTTTATATACTATTATGTCTATTATTTCTTGTAGTTCATTCTCTATCTCTGTTATTAAGGCTGTGTCATCAGTATATCACAGATTTTTTTATGTTGTGACCATTGACTTCAAGAACATATGTTACCGGACGTTACTATATCTTGATGCCTATGGGCAGAGCCTTTTTCAGCTTAAACAGTCTGGAATGCATTCAGGTAAAATTTTTGAACATTAACAGTCTCAAGATATGTATTTTATAAATAAATGAAAACTAGAATTGCCACAAGTTTATATTAACAAATGGACATGGACAATGATAATACCAATCGAATTGCACCAGAAAGTAAAGGTGGCTTGGCATAATACCGACCACATGAAAAAATATGCAATAGTCATAGAAAAATATAAGGGAGCCACAATAGCTCACATTTGTTAGTGAACTGGACTACAAAGGACAAGAGGTAGGGTTCGATCCCAACCAACGGCTTCTGGGTTCACCCAGACTTAATAATGGATACCAGATTTTTTTTCTGGGAAAGTAAGGCAACACGGGCATAATACAGACCACATTACCCCAAAAATCATGTGCTGAAGGTCTGTAAAACGTTTTGGTCACTAACATCATATTTCCTATACACCACATGGCGTGACGGGGTTCTTTACTTTACTTTTAGTCAATAACACTATATTCCTATATCCCATAGCATGGACTGGGATCCACAAAATCACTTCCTATAAGAAATATGAACATAGAGAAAGTACAAGTGATCTTTATTCTTCCTGTCCTTGGTCATAGACTAACAGAGAAATCAGTACCTAACATGGTTATGGAAGGCCCCAGTATCACTGCAAACAAATTAAAATCCATAATTGCTCAACTGCCTATGCCAGTGGAATCATCCAAATTAATATCTCATCTCCCAAACAAAAAGAAAGGTATCTGCAGTCCCCATTATAGTAGTCTCAGCACATGTCAAAAGACAAGGTGAAATTGCACAGAAAGTGAACATAGCCATCTGTTCAACATTATATGATATCATCATTTATCGTAAACAATCAGAATATTGAAACACTATCGAAATGGATGAAACACACAGCTCATGGTGTGCACAGAGCACTTAACTCAGTAGCTTCGGCAGCAAACCAGACTTCGAATATGAGGAAACTGCAACAAGAAACACTTTTAAAACAGTCTTTAATGGTTCCTGCTGCCTATCCACCATATTGACAGGAAGTTGATGTGGAAGCCAACATGCTTTGTGTAAACAAACAAGGCAACAAGAAAAACTGTCCATCTTGTTTAATCTGTGGCTATCCTTTACAGGATATCCTAAGTTAAAATTGCTCACTTAAAAATCCCCAAGGCATCCTTAAGTTTTGCCCAGTTAAAAATTATGGGGAGTATAACATTGTATTCAAATAAAGGACAAGTTTCCTGTTTGCATAATCACCACACATCAGTTCAGAGAATGGGGAAATGGATGTAATGTGCCTATTTGTAAATGCCGATTTTTTTTTCTTTTCCTTTATAAAAAGATTGGAACATTTTTATCTCTTTTATATATAAAGACAAAGCTGATTTATTTGCAAATGTGCTGCATAATGTGTGCATGCCAGTTTCTTCAGGGCTGTGAATATGTATGGACCCATGCAGATTTTTGTGTCTTGGCATTTACAAGTGCTATTCACAAACTGAACAGCTGGAATATATTGTGACAACTAAGAAAATTGGGGGATGAAAAGATAGAGGGAAGCAAAGAGAAAAGATACCAGACAGCTTAAGAGTATGGCTTGGCAGGAGGTCAACAACAGAAAGGATGAATAACTTTCAAGATCGAAAGTTGTGGAGAGACATGATCACCTTCGCCAGCAGGCATGGTACTTGAGAATGATGATGATGAATGAGAAGGGAACAGCTGGAATATATTGTAACAACTTGGAAAATTGAGGGATGAAGAAATAGAGGGAAGCAAAGAGAAAAGATACCAGACAGCTTAAGATAATGTCTTGGCAGAAGGTCAACAACAGAAACGATAAATAACTGTTGAGATTGAAAGGTGTGGAGAGACATGATCACCTAAACCAGCAGGCTTGGCACTTGATGATGATTATGATGATTAACAAACTCTCTAAAAATGTGATAAAACCAGAGATGGGAATAGAGCTTAGCTCCGAATAGTGCAAGAAACTGGCATTGATGAAAAATGGCAAAGTGCAGAAATAATTGATTCTAGGTTCCAACAAGCTGTGATGTGAAACATTTCAGGTACACAAATGAACTGATAAGAAATAAAACTAAACAAGAATGTGTGTTGAGCTTTATAAGAAGGCTTTGGAAATACATCGTTCATGTGCTGAGAATGAATGAAGAAAGAGTTCCACATCAAGCATTCATGTGGAGACCATTTGGAAGAAGAATAATGTTGAAAATGTATGAAAATACATTGGCCATGTGTAGAGAATGAATGACATAAGACTTCCCAATCAGGTATTCATGTGAAAACTATCTTGTAAAAGAAAACAAGGAAGACTAAGAAAAACTCTGTGCAGAACAATTATTAGGGAGGGCTCAACAGTGGGAATAAGAAACAACCAAAACCTACAAGAACTAGCAGCAAATCATCAGTTATGAAGAACTATGACTTCTGCCCTATGTGCCATCTTTAATCTATGATGAAAATGAATTAATACAAGAGTACAAAGAAATCTTACCTTTACATGTTACGTTGTCAAAGTCTAAGACATATCCATTGTGACAGCTGCATTGAGGTAATCCATCCATCAACTCACAAGTATGCTCACAACTAATGTTGAAGCCTGGACAAGGATCTATATCTGTAAAGTATTTTTATTTTTTTATATTTTGTTTCAATCTATGAAGCTATTTTTACGATTATTAATCTTAGAGTTATGCAGACCATAACTTTTATGAAAAATGCTTTATAATTTAAAAAAGAAAATTTAAAAATGTAAATAATAATGATAATAGCAATATCATCATCATCAGGTCACATATTCCTTGCAGAACATTGCATTCACCACAGCTCATCTGAAAGATTCTCTGTCTCTAGCCAGATCTCTCACAGAACATTGCATTCACCACAGCTCATCTGAAAGATTCTCTGTCTCTAGCCAGATCTCTCACAGAACATTGCATTCACCACAGCTTGCATTCACAGAACACAGCTCATCTGAAAGATTCTCTGTCTCTAGCCAGATCTCTCACAGAACATTGCATTCACCACAGCTCATCTGAAAGATTCTCTGTCTCTAGCCAGATCTCTCACAGAACATTGCATTCACCACAGCTCATCTGAAAGATTCTCTGTCTCTAGCCAGATCTCTCACAGAACATTGCATTCACCACAGCTCATCTGAAAGATTCTCTGTCTCTAGCCAGATCTCTCACAGAACATTGCATTCACCACAGCTCATCTGAAAGATTCTCTGTCTCTAGCCAGATCTCTCACAGAACATTGCATTCACCACAGCTCATCTGAAAGATTCTCTGTCTCTAGCCAGATCTTTAACATCTTCTGTTGTCATGATTTGTTGGCAGTCTACAATCAGTGTTTCTAATGTTCCATCAATCAGTCTTTTTCACGGTTGGTCCCTGGGACTGGTGTTCATGCATCATGCATCATTTATTGAAGGCTTAACATGTCCAAACCATTTTATCTTGTTGTATCTTCATGTATTCAATGGAGGGAATTACTGCTAGCTTTTTTCTCAGTTCTTATTTTCTCCTTCCTGCTATTTCCTTCAATGCGCCTAACACATTTAATTTCTGTGGTGATTAATTCTCTTATTGTTCCTGAGTCTAGTGTGAAGATCTGGTATTGGTAGCACATTGTGAAAAATGTGATAAGAATATAACATAACATATAGTAACTCTACATGTTGCACTATAACTTTAAATGTAATATAAAAATATATTTAGGATTTTTTCTGTTTTCTTAAAAATTATGACAAATAAAACAATTTATCTTTCCATTTCTTCTGTCTGCCTTATGTTAATGCTGAGATTTATCTGTAAAGCTAAATAATCAACAGTACTATACTACCTATAACGCAAGATTTTCTGTCATAATCAAGAATATAGCCATCTGGGCAATCACAATTGAAACTTCCCAACATGTTTACACACTGCTCCTGGCACCCTGATATGCCTAAAAGACATTCATCAATATCTGAGGAAGAAAAAAAAAGAGAACTTTAGATTTTACTTTAAAATTATAGCTGCATTGTTTAAATAAAAAAAAACACACACTAATCCGGCTTGTTGCAGGAGCTACTGAGTTAAGTGCTCTGTGCGCACCGTGAGCTGTGTGTTTCATCCATTTTGATTATGTTTCGATATTCCAATTGTTTACGACGAATGATAATATCGTATGACAGGGAGCAGTTGTCTGTGTTCACTTTCTGTGTGGTTTCACCTTATATCTTTTGGCGTGTGCTGAGACTGTTATAATGGGGACTACAGTTACCTTTCTTTGTTTTGGGAGATGAGATATTAATACGGATGATTCCACTGGCACGGGCGGTTGAGCAATTATGGATTTTAATCCGTTTGCAGTGATACCGGGGCCTTCCATAACCAAATAACCAAATAACACACTAATCTCTTCATTAATTCATTTTTCTCTCATTTTTGTAGGTCTTGGTTGTTTCTTGCTTGAATCTATCTTATGCTTGAATCTATCTCATGCTTGAATCTATCTCATGCTAGAATCTATATTATTCTTGAATCTTCCCAAATAATTGTTCTCTGTAGCAAATCTCTTGGTCTGCTTTGTTTTCTTTTACCAGATGGTTTTCACATGAACGAGTGCTGCTTAATTAACCTCTTACTGTCATAACAAAAATCCTTCATCAGGGACTCCAACTGTTAAGACTATTTGGGACAAAAGTATATTTATTTTTACTCATTTGTATTTTCAGTTTATAATTCCTAGCTCTTACAGATAATACAGTTTCTATCTATTTATGTATTGACCTTTCGAGCCATAGCCAGCCCATAAGGCATAGACCTAGATACTCTTTCTCTTATTAAAATTTTTATTCTAGCAGTTTTCAATCCTTGTAAAGACCTTTCATCAAATCTTGCCATTTGTCTCTGTTCTGTGCAAGTAACTCTATCTCATTAAGGGAGCTGATTCCTGCTGCACTTGCCTCTCTGATCAATGTTCCTCTTAGTGTCTCTCTGGGTCAGCCTCTTTTCCTCTTACCTTTTGTTTCCCACATGAGGGCTTGCTTTACTATTCAGTTATTATCTCTCCTCATCACATGTCCAACATATGACCATCGTCTTTTCTTGATTGCTGAAGATATTTTCTATTATTATAGTTTTATTTTAAAATAATTTTAAAAATCTCTACACCCTTATCCTCCTCCATGTCACAACCATCCAAATGAAAGTAAATGTTCATACATTTTTATTTGAATAATTTATCTATTGACCTTTCGAGTCGTAGACCACCCATAGGGCATAGACCCAGATACTCTTTCCCTGTTTAGAAAATTTTCTCTTTTGCAAAGATCTGTTATCTTCTTCTTCTCCTTTCCTTCTTCATTTGCCTTTCAGCATCGAGGGGAGATATAATTTGCGGTCTTTTGCTCTTCTGTTCGCCTCAGGTGCTGTTATGTTTCCTAGTGCTTCTAATATTCCATCGATCCATCTTTATCGTGGTCGACCCTTGGGTCTGGTATTCTCAAAACGATTAATGAAGGCTCATAATGTTCTGTTTTGATCTTTCTGCCGTGTCACGTGGCCAAACCATTTTATGATCTGTTTTCAAATCTCGCAATTTTTCTCTGTTCTGTGTGAACATCTTGATCTCATTGAGGGAGCTGTTTCCTGCTGCCTTTGCCTCCTAATCAACATGTTTCTCAGTGTTTCTCTGTGTCAGCCTCTTTTTCTCTTACCTGTTGTTTCCCACTTGAGGGCTTGCTTTGCTATGTGGTTATTGTCTCTACTCAGTGCATGTCCAACACATGTCCAATATCTTCTTTATTACTGAAGATATTAGTGGTTGATTGATGATTTCTCTAATTTCCTTGTTTGTTTTGAATTCATTCCATGTAATACCAAGTATTTTCCTTAGACATTTATTTTCAAATGTGTTCAACTTTGTTGACTATGACTAAGATTATGAATAGCTTTCATAAAAAGTTTACGTTTATGGATGGGTGGAGTTGTTGAGTTTGTGAAACAAATTTGACAGTAACAGTTTTATGAAGCTAAAATGATATTTAGGATAATTTTTGTGAGTATCTCGATCCGATTCTTGCTGCCTTTGCCTCCCTGATCAATGTTCTTTTCAGTGTTTCTCTGTGTCTGCCTCTTTTTCTCCTACCTGTTGTTTCCCACTTGAGGGCTGGGTTTGCTATTTGGTTAGTATCTCTTCTCATCACATGAATAATATCTACATCTTAAACTGTCAGAATGATTCTCAGAAAATAGATCTAATACAGCAACAGATATAAGACTACTGTGACATCCCTGGAAAGGAAAAAGCAATTAAACTTGAGAAAATGTTGAACAGTCCAAACCACACCAAAGCTTCAAAGAAGTAAAGACACTACTGAAACAAGCATTCAAAGTTTATTGGTTTAAAGAGAGTGGAAAACAAGAGTGAGAGCCAGACAATATAAACAAGCTCAGAAGACCTGAGGAGCCCAAGGTCATAAGACTTACAGCAGAGCACTATGGTCTCAGGCCACTGTGGTCTTAGAGTACGCCTTAACAAAAATGAGTCTGAGATACTGACACTTTTGACTGTAGAGAGCTCCAAAACAGACTTCCCAGGATAACCTACATGAGTGCACTGCCTTCAAAAGTCATGAAATGAAAGTATGGCCTACAGAATTAACCTTGTGCAGGAAACTATTAACTCTTTCCGTACGTTTCTCCCCATTGTGCGTCATGTCGATTTCGACCACGTATGTTTCGCCATATACTGTGCATCACTCTCAATTTGATTGGTGTAAACTGTCATCAAACCATATTCTTTTTACATGTCTTTTATCATCTTGGCAGTGCACATGAGTGACAGTAGTGCCAAGAAAGTATTGTTCTGAGGTGAGACTTCAAACAGGAGTTATTGAGTTATTTGCGGGTCATCATCATTGTACTCCGAACATGTCCATAGGTGCTCAGATCCCCTCTTCAACAATTCCTCCAGTGTCCAGTGACTGACGACTCCAGTTCTATGTTTGTTGATAAGTCTTCTTACATGGCCACTAAGTTTCTCATTTCTGGCTGTGCCCATCTTAACTCCCATTACCATCATCCGAAGAAGTGATGTGGATCTGTGTTTGTCAAAGTCCTGTGTTCTTCCCACATCTCATAGGGCATTGATGATGTCCACCCAATCCATTAGTTGCCTGTCCTCAACGACAGCCCAGCTAGCCAACCTGTCAACTCTTTCATTTCCCTGTACTCCCACATGTCTAGGGACATAGACAAAGGTGACCTTACGTATTTTGGTTTTCTGCAATGACTCTACCCATTGCCTGCGTACAGAGCCCACCTCCACTTTTTTTTATCATGCTCATCGAATCTCTCAGTATACATGCATGGGTGTAGTCTTGTGACTCTAACCATTTGAATGCCTTGGTCAAAACCATCACCTCCATTGTCATGCTACTCGTGGTAATGTTGTATGCACCACTGTCTTCGTAGACTATTCTGCCTGCCGGGTGTGCTGTAAATGCCTGTGCACTTCTTTGGTGTTGTCTTACAGATCCGTTTGTATAGATGACTGCATCTATCTCATTGGTGTTATCACAGATGAGACCGTTGACCTCAGCATTAACCACGACCGGGTTCTGTTCCCTACTTTTCCTGTCGAGTGTGACAATACACGAGAAAGTCCCCTTGAATGACATAGGCACTGGTATCCACTCCTCACCAACACTGATATTGGTAAGCCCACAGACCTGTTTGATGACATCTTCTGCTCGGCCCACCCATGATTTGCCTCTTTTTTCTGTGTTGAGCACGTGGTGCAATGGATGCTCCTTATCTGTACTAATCTTCAGGTATGCTCGTGCTCTCCAGATCTTGATTCTGTCATCCATGGTTGGAAAGTCAAGAAGATACCTCATTGCTAGACAAACTTCAAACAGGAATACTATCGCAAGTGGCTTCACTGTTTGAAGTGGACATCAGTTAGACACTCTTCAGTGTGAAAGCATTTGCAGACACTGGTGGGGGTGGGGGGATAAATGTTTTCAAAAATTGAAAAAAGCTGAAGTCAGATAGATGTGGCACCTCAGAAATTGCTCATCAACAAAGACAAAGACATAAAAGCAGAGGCCGATTCAAAGGATGTGGATGCCTTAGTGCATAATTTAGCATCCCTTTTGATAGCAAATAAGTATTTCATTCACATCATATTTTAGTCTATTTTTCATCTTTTGGACATATTTAGCATTTTTTAGGTCATAAATGCAAGCTATTTCCATATATGGTCATATTTGATATTTTCTTAGGTCATAAAAATTCTAATCATTATAATTATCATTTATGGACATCAGGTTGAACTTTAAAAACTTAGCACTCAACCCAGTTGACTCAATGCCTGAATTGTTGAAGCAAATTATGACGTCTTGTAGATGAATTGGATGGAACAAAAGATAACAAACGATGAAGTTTTAAAACAACTGAAAATAAAAAGAGAACTGCTGAACACAATTAAGACAAGACAAATTAAATTTTTGGGGCATGTTAAAAGACACAACAGCCTACTAAAAGTAATATTGGAAGGAAAAATACAAGGCAAAAGAGGCAGAGGCAGACCAATACTAACATGGACAAGTAACATCAAAAGATGGACAAGTCAATCTATGTCAGCCTGCACCATCAAAGCAAGAAACAGAGTAGAATGGCGATCCATGGTAGCCAACCTTCGTTGCGGAGTGGGCACACGCTGATGATGATGATGTAGATGAAAATATATTTTAAAATTATCTTTTGAACTGAGCTGGAATGTTGTTTATCATTTAGAAAATTGAAACAGATCACTAGATGATTTGATTTCAGAACATTGTGGTCATATAATTAAAATACTTCAAAATAATTTCAATATATTAATAAATTTTATTATCATAGATACAGAAGTCCAATTTGTATTTATAAATTAAGAATATATTTCTCTTGTTCTAGTCTTTTACATTATTCACAAAGCAAATAAATGTTAGGATCCACTTGATTTTATTAACAATTACTATCTAAGTAATTAAATATTAAAATATTACACACAATTAATGTTGTCATTAATTAATTCATTCATTTTCCTATCAGGCAAAAGATGCCACAAAGGGCACAAATAATAGTTCTCCACAATTGATAATTAACTACTTGTTCTTGTAGGTCTTGATTGTTTCTTAGTCCCATGGTTGAGCCTTCCCTAGTAATTGTTCTGTGTAGTGTTTTTTTTTGGTTATTTTGGTCTTCCTTGTATTCTTTAACTAATGGTTTACACATGAAGGATTGATCAGGAAGTCTTTCTTCATTTATTTTTAGCATGTGACCAATATACTTCAATTGCCTTTTTTTTATAAAGCACAACACATAGTCTTGTCTGCATTTATAGTTATTAATAGCAATCTAAGTAATTAAATTGTTGTTGTTGTTGCGTTCATCAGCTTTCATCTCTGACGAAGTCCCTAGAGACTAGGAACTGAATTTTGCATGTTAATCCAGTTTTCCCTGGCAGCCATGTGCACAGTGGTCCCTCGTAGCACAGGCAGATAACTTCGACTTCAGAGGTACTTATGTTTTTTCTGTCGATGAATAACTGACGTTTCAAGCCGGGTCTCGCTGCTGAGACTAGGGGTAGTTGCCACAGAGGGAAATCATAAATAAAAATCCCAACCAATAAAATGTTACACTCTATTTAATTTAGCTAATAATTACAATCTACTGCTTACAATTTAGTTAATAAATATTATTTGAGTAATTAAGTTAACAAATACCATCTGAGTAATTAAGTTAAATGGTATTTATTAATTTAATTACTCAAATGATATTTATTGAGTAATTAAGTGTTAGGCTCAACAAGAATAAAGAGATTACTGTTCCAGATTTTCTTAAACTTCATTCATGGCACTCATTGGCAAAGTTCAACAGAAACATTAATAACAAACCTATGCATGTATGATTGAATCTGGTGTAACCTGGAGGACACAAACAAGTAAATGATCCTGGGCTGTCTATACACGTGGTAAAACATAAGCTTATTGATTTGTTTCTGCACTCATCCACATCTGCAGAAGACATTACAAACTATCTCATGAACATATCACATATGATAGGTGTTTTCATTTTATTTCAGCTGATAAAATTAGAAGGATAGTGTAATTATGTGTACTGATGAATCTGTGCAGCATAAAGTGAAGTTGTGAAATGACTTTCTGTCTAAGGTATGAAGAAACATAAAAATGGAGCTTATATAACAATAACCAACGAATGAGAATGGAGAACATAATTGCAGTTAAATGTTTTCTAACATCTAGTATCCTTCTGATGCCATCACATGACATAAGGATTGGCAGCATACCTTGCATTAAGTCTCTATTCTAGGTGAGTTTTTAAATCTCTGTATGAGAGTTAATGCCTGTTATTTTTGCTTTTCTTGTCAGTGTTCTTGTCATTGTCTCATGGGATTGGCCTCTTCTTCTGTTGCTTATTTCATTTTGAATGATTCCTTTGTGATAATCTCATTATTTCTTTTCATAACAAGATCAACATATGCCTATCTTCCCTTCCTGATTGTAGAAGAAACTGCTACTTGGATAGCAGTATCTTTTATTTCTGCACTAAACTTGAATTCACTTTACTGCATCCAAGGTATTTTCTTTAGACATTTGTTTTTTGTTGCATCATTAACTATACATTTTTCTTCTTTATTTGCATTGAGAGTTGCATTTCACTGCATTTTGTGATCCACTGCATTTGTTCAGGTATTTATCCCTAACATTTGATCTTCCAGCAAGGTTAATTGTAGTCAAGAGTTATTCTTCCTTTAAATTAGTCTCACCCAATCTATAAACCTTTCACCTGCCCAGATTTCTACAAAATGTTTTAGACAAACAGTCCACTAGAACTGTTCCTGATGTCATAATTCAAATGTAAATCAGTCAATCATATTCGATAAATCCATCTGCTGTTTGGTTTTTTTTACAATTTTCAACAAAAAGTGCAGGTTCTCTTTGTCCATCAGTTAAAGAACATTTAACTTTCAAATATGTGCTTATGATGTTCTGAATGTTAATTATAGTTAACACTTTCACTACTAAATGCTTTAACATGACCACACCATTTTTAGGAATTAAAAAAAAATATTGAAATATTAGCAAGAAAATAAATGAAAATTGATCTCAAACACATTATTTGTTTTTATAATCTGCTCAGGAAGTTGAAAACAACGTTAAATAAGAGAATTGCAATTAATGGAAATAATTGCGGAAACGTCAATAAATTAATAGCCGCAAAATATTGCTCCTGGGTTTCTTGAGTCAGCTACAAGAGCCTCATTTTTCGGCTTATGGTATGGAATGTGTTAATGGAGTCAAGAATTTTTAAAACTTTACATAGTTTTCAAAAAAAAAATTATCTAAATGTTGGCAGCTTTTTGCTGTTGTTGACAGAGCAAATAAGCCAAAATAACATCATTATTTAAAAAAAATGGATAGTAAAATCCAATATCAGCATACAAACAATCTCTTGATAAAGGTTCTAACAAAGTGTATTGAAAAAATTACTAAACCTAATTTCATTCAGCAAAAATGACAAGACGGATGAATAAAGACTGACTAGATGGGCTGTTACATTCTAAAACCTTGGAGACATATTTGGATTTGCTCTCTGATGACTCTGAGAAGTGACTGACTAGCCTTAGAAACATCTAAAGTAAGGTAGAAGCTGTATTTGTGTAATGAGTAATGTATTCATCTGCTGACAAGTCCCCAGTTTGTGGCAATGTTTTTTTTTTCTAACCAAAACAATTTTGGAGTTCACTCAGTCTCCAAAAGAATAACTGAAATATTATCTTGGAAAGTAAGGCAATCTGGCATGACGGTGGCCACATCATCCACAAATGATGTATCAATGGTCATAAAAAAAAATTTGGGGGACAAACATCACATTTTACATAAATTTAGTTTAGTTGACAGATCATCTTTATTGCATGACAGATAACTCCATATTGCTCAGCAGTTCCGGGGGATAGCAAAAGTATTTAAGATGGTGTCAGCTCAGATGTATGAACTTTATAGCACTGGTGAAGACCTAGATCCCAACCTCCTTAATCACCTCTTGTAACATGCATGACAAGTGACAGTGACTCTATTCTTTTCTATTGTAACATGCATGACAAGTGACAGTGACTCTATTCTTTTCTCTTGTAACATGCATGGCAGGAGACTGTGGCTATATTCTTTTCTCTTGTAACATCCATGGCAGGTGACAGTGACTCTATTCTTTTCTCTTGTAACATCCATGGCAGGTGACAGTGACTCTATTCTTTTCTCTTGTAACATGCATGGCAGGTGACAGTGGTTCTATTCTTTTCTCTTGTAACATGCATGGCAGGAGACTGTGGCTATATTCTTTTCTCTTGTAACATCCATGGCAGGTGACAGTGACTCTATTCTTTTCTCTTGTAACATCCATGGCAGGTGACAGTGACTCTATTCTTTTCTCTTGTAACATGCATGGCAGGTGACAGTGGTTCTATTCTTTTCTCTTGTAAGATGCATGACAGGTGACAGTGACTCTATTCTTTTCTCTTGTAACATCCATGGCAGGTGACAGTGACTCTATTCTTTTCTCTTGTAACATGCATGGCAGGTGACAGTGGTTCTATTCTTTTCTCTTGTAAGATGCATGGCAGGTGACAGTGACTCTATTCTTTTCTCTTGTAACATGCATGGCAGGTGACAGTGGTTCTATTCTTTTCTCTTGTAACATGCATGACAAGTGACAGTGACTATATTCTTTTCTCTTGTAACATCCATGGCAGGTGACAGTGACTCTATTCTTTTCTCTTGTAACATCCATGGCAGGTGACAGTGACTCTATTCTTTTCTCTTGTAACATGCATGGCAGGTGACAGTGGTTCTATTCTTTTCTCTTGTAACATCCATGGCAGGTGACAGTGACTCTATTCTTTTCTCTTGTAACATGCATGGCAGGTGACAGTGGTTCTATTCTTTTCTCTTGTAAGATGCATGGCAGGTGACAGTGACTCTATTCTTTTCTCTTGTAACATGCATGGCAGGTGACAGTGGTTCTATTCTTTTCTCTTGTAACATGCATGACAAGTGACAGTGACTCTATTCTTTTCTCTTGTAACATCCATGGCAGGTGACAGTGACTCTATTCTTTTCTCTTGTAACATGCATGGCAGGTGACAGTGACTCTATTCTTTTCTCTTGTAACATGCATGGCAGGTGACAGTGACTCTATTCTTTTCTCTTGTAACATGCATGGCAGGTGACAGTGACTCTATTCTTTTCTCTTGTAACATGCATGGCAGGTGACAGTGACTCTATTCTTTTCTCTTGTAACATGCATGGCAGGTGACAGTGACTCTATTCTTTTCTCTTGTAACATGCATGGCAGGTGACAGTGACTCTATTCTTTTCTCTTGTAACATGCATGGCAGGTGACAGTGACTCTATTCTTTTCTCTTGTAACATGCATGGCAGGTGACAGTGACTCTATTCTTTTCTCTTGTAACATGCATGGCAGGTGACAGTGACTCTATTCTTTTCTCTTGTAAGATGCATGGCAGGTGACAGTGGCTCTATTCTTTTCTGCTCTGAACATGGTAAGGGCTCTGGTAGCCTAACATTTCCCATAATTCGATGGTATGACTGACACCTTTTTACAACATCACATACCCAGTGTTTATATTACTCATTTTGTTTTATCAATAGAGTCCATACTTTACGAGCACAAAGAAAGATGGGCATAATGATAAATCATATGAGTGTGACTTTAGATCTGAATGTGATATTAACAGTCAGAAAACCTTAACAGAAAACAGTCAGCAACAGAACTGATACGATGCACAGTGGAAAGAAGATTGTGGAAGGACATGCTCGCCTATGCCAACTGGTATGGCACATGATGATGATGTGATACTATTGTCTCCTCAATGTGTTTTAGCTTCATAAGACCTGCTGTAGTCTGTGTTATTCAATAGCTATCTGACTGTATGACATTTTAATACTTTTTTATTCCAAACTATTTTGTCATCTCATACCACGCTTCTCTCTCTGATTTCTAAAATCTTTTTTCTGCTCTCACCTTGTCTTTTAAAATATTTCCAGATTTAAAAAAAATTTGTCCAACAATTTGTGCTGATCTTCTTTTCATTTTTTGCTTTTTTTAACTATCATTTCTCGCTTAGGCATGTGAAAATTGGGGAGAGTTATCTGTGTGGTGACCAGTATACCAGTCTCAAGTTCATCAAAAATTAAAAGAATGATTCACTGATTCATGAAAAGTATTAATAGTGAGAAAGAGTAATTGACCTTTACACCTGCATATGCTATTGATTAGTAATGCAAAGATGATACCAGCTACTTTAATGGTAAATTATGGCAAAATGACAATTTATTGTAAAATAATGACAGATTATGGCAAAATGACTATGTATGGCAAAATAATGATAAATTAAAATACAATTGTTATTAAAATGTTATGAAATCAAAAGCAACTGACTTTTGTATCTTATGTATTATTCAGCAATGCTCACTGGTGTCAGACTATCATAATTAGAAGACAGAAGTGTAGGAGCATAATTAAAAAGTATGTACCAATAAAATGAAACAATAAAGATAAATATGTGACAGAAACACTTACTGAAACAGCTGCCATTTTTGTATTTGTCTTCATACCCAAGGGGACAATTACAAGTGTAAGATCCATTTGTGTTAACACAATATTGTGCTTCGGGGCATGAGTTTTTGAGAGTGGTGCATTCATCTATATCAATCTCACATCCAGGGCCTGTCCAATTACTGTTACAGATACATCCTTTTATATTATCACAACCTTTACCTCGGCCCCGACAGGTGCACTCCTCTGAACAGTTTACACCATAAGAACCACTTTTGCAAACTAGAAATGATCCAAAAATGAAATTGTCGTTATAAATAAAAGAAACAAATATTTGCAAATGTACACTTCGTTACTGCTGATGATTTTCTCATAAGAGATGAATTCATGAATCAATAAAAACCATACAATAACAATTTAGCTCTATCAAGAGCACCCATCTTCTCATAAGATGATGAGACACAGGAGGAGGGAGGGAGGGTGTGTGTGTGTGTTCATCTTTTGACAAGTCTTGTTTGTCAAGTCAACAGTATATGGTCCTTCCATTATTTTATAAAAAAACTGCCAAAAATGTCTTAGATCACCATTTCACTTCTAGCATCTGCTGCATGTCTATCTGCAGCTGTCTTAGTTCCATGTCTATGAGGGCCATTTTTCTAATGTGTCCATATTTTGACAAAGTCTTGTTTTTCAAGTCAAGGGCATATGCTTCTTACAATATTTTATAAAAATAACTGCTCAAAATGTCTTAAAAACATTTTCAGTATTAGCATCTGCTGGATGAGTTATTAAGTTCTTGGAAACAAAGACTCCAAGCTTATTAAAGAGTCATCATGTGATTTACAGATTCAGGAGTTTTTATTTTATTTTTATTTTATAATAAAAGAAAAGTTGTTTCCATTGTGTCTGTAAATTAAACCAGAAGTGTTTGGAGACTTCTGGATAGTGTCGCTTCAAGCATCAAAACTCACGACACGAGGTGGCATTCCTCGCCTTTCCAGAGTACAATATCTTGGTATCAATTTCTTCCAGCAGCTGGGTTGACAGAGGGAGTATTTTTTTCCAACCACGAGTACAATTCACGCTGCTTCCAGTGGGAATCGAAGACGGGTTGTCCAAATGTCAGTAGCCCAGTCGGGTGGTTTTCCCAACTAGGCAACCGAAGCCACCTTATTGAATACATTCAGTCATCCCTTGAAATAAATTTGTATTTATAAGTTGCTGAACGTGTAGCAATTAAAATCTATAAAATGTGTTTTATAGAACATCTTAGTTTTATGACATAAAACTGCTGTAAAATGACATAAAGGCTGTTAAAATATAATGGACCATCAGTCATTGCAGAAGTTAATGAAAGCTAAAGTCACATTTATCTACATCCCAGGACATGCAAGAGTTTGAAGAATGAAAGAGCAGACAGGCTGGCTAGCTGTGCTGTTGTTGAAGATGGTCAACCAATGGATTAGGTGGACATCAATAATGCTCTCTAGTATGCAAGAAGGGCACAGGACTCTGACAACCATGAGTCCACATCACTTCTTTGGATGAAAAGGATGGGAACAAAGATGGGCACAGCCAGAAATGAGAAACTTAGTGGGGCATAGGAGGACCATATCAACCAACACAGAACTGTTGTCAGTCCCTGGAAGCTGTGGGAATGCTGAGGAGAGGATCTGAGCACCTATTGACATGTTTGGAGTGGAATAATGATAACCCACGAATAACTCAATAATTCACTTAACATATCATCATTATTAGTGGGCTGCCATGGCACTGTTGTAGAGAATCTTGTTTCTTATTGTTACTGTTTTTAGTTTTTCTTATATTTTCAGCTGCTGATCTCATTCCAATCCAGATTTAAGTGGTTTAATATTTTCTGCCACTGTTATCCCGACTCATTATCTAACTTCCCCTTGGTTACAACAAGTTTTCCTTTTCTCATGAACAATGAAGGTATACTGCCTTTGTTTCATTTGCATTCAAAAAGTTCTAATCATTACAAGAACAGCAGACAAGATCCTTGCTTCAGCACAAAATTCATTGTGTCTCTACACTGACATCAGTTTTAAAAAGGTTCCAGCTCTGCACACTCAGAGACCCTGTCATGTGGAGTAAATCATAAATAATAAGCTGACTTTATGATCAATGGAATCAAGAGAAATGTGAATCTATAGAGGAATATAGAGAATCCCAAGAACAGCAAAAATGAATGAAAAACATTTTGGTTACAGTCTCAAAATAATGCATTTTTAGTCCATTACTGAGAGTGACAAGTTTAGAAAAAGTGAATCACCATGGAGATGAAATATTTGAGAAAGACAGCAGATGTGACCAGAAGAGACAAAATCAGAAACAAGGTTATATAAGAAACAGCTGGCATAGAACCAATTTCAAATTGAATACAAAGACAACAAATAAAATTGTTTCCACACCTGGTGAGAGTGCCTAGTGATGCCTTAACATACAAGGAATGCACAAAAGGAGTAGAGAAAAACACAAGAAAGTTTGAGACAAGCCCTAACTATGTTGGTGTGACAAGAAATTCTACCACAGCATCAAGTATCAATGGCTGAGGTTGCCAGAACAGCAAAAACCAGAACTTTTATCTTCCTTGACACCTGAAGTGGTGAAAAGGGAGAGAGAGAGAGAGAGAGAGAAAGAGAGAGAGAGAAAGAGGAGAGGGGAGAGAGAGAGAGAAAGAGGAGAGTGGGAGTGAGAGAGACTGACTGTGAAGGGAAGTTTACACATAGTTTACAAATTGTTAAATATTATTTGGCACGGAACTTACTTTCACATGTAAGTTTATCTTCTAACAAAAAATAGCCAGGTAGGCAATCACAGGTGTAACTTCCAAAGGTATTATTACATGTCTGTGAACAAATGTTTTCATTGCACTCATCTATATCTGTGAATGAGGGAAAGAAAAATGTAAATAAATCATGTGGCTCTCAATTATATCTATCTATTCAATCTACAATTATATCTATCTATTCAATCTACAATTATATCTATCTATTCAATCTACAATTATATCTATCTATTCAATCTACAATTATATCTATCTATTCAATCTATCTCTATTTATCTATTGTCTTTCAAGGTGAAAGCAGAACCTAGAGTAAACAATCTAGACTTTAAATGTCTATTTATTTTTGCTATTTATTAAGTTTCAGGCTTTGCACAGGGTAAGTAGCTTGTGTGATGTCACACATTCTAGTTCTCAGTGAATCTCTCAATCTCATTAGCCTATAGAATATCTCCCCCCATATTTTTTAGGGAACAAGCAATAATTGCAATGCTGCGGTAAAGCTGGCAGCAAGGAGCTTGAGTATATGAAAATACTTTTAATGATACATTATTCACGTTTTACTTTTTGCGTTCTACTCTTTAGTCTGGAGCTCTTCCTCATTTTCTAATCTTTCTATTTTATATATCTCAACGCTCATCCTACCTCCCCTCAAGTAGCACACACATCTCTCTCTCCTTTCTTATTTCAACATCTCACTTTCTTCTCTCTGACCACCTCTCCTCTCCACTTGGTCATCTAACATGTAGTTATAGATAATTGTGCTTCACCATTTGTTGTCGTTGTCCCTGCATTCTGAAGAAGGCCACAGGCCGAAACGTCAGTATTGTGTTGTGTTCCTTCCTTGTAAAGCTGTCACCATACCTTGGAGTGTTTATCACACCCCACTACTAGCTCCATATTTTTTAGAACCCTTCCACCTGTGTTTTGGCCCTCCTATTAACTGGTCAACTACACTGAGTATCCTGCATGGACTACCCAGTGTTCATATTCCTTCTGGCTTCAGTGTATTATGCAGGGAAGACATTTTTATTTTTATTTCTTATTGTAGTTCAAGAGTATTTGTTTTAGATTCTTTACTATTAGTTAGCTATGTAGGGCTAATTTTATTAACTTAAATATCTGTGCATGTATGTTGTTTATTGCTCCTGCTGAAGGCCTATTGAGTTGAAACTTAGTTCAGATTTGAGTCGTCCATTAATTACATAAAGTTTTAGCCATACCATTATTTTTCCTTTTTTAAATTTCTCTTTCACAATCAGTTTTACTGAAGCTTTCCATTTTAATGCATTTCTTTGCCTTGACTACTCTCAATCTTAGCAAGGGGATTGATGACAATGCCCATTATTACTGTCTTTCACTTCAACCCTCTTAGTGTTTCTTAAGGTCAGTTTCTTTTCCTTTACCCTCTGTTTCCTATTTGAGGGTTTGCTTTGAAATTCTTTTGATGTCTCTTCTCATCGGATGGTTGACATATCCCCACCTTCTTTTCTTAATTATTGATCAACAAATCAATTTCTGGATCAAGATTTGATAGCACCACAATGCCAGCATGACAATTTCTGGATCAAGATTTGATAGCACCACAATGCCAGCATGACAATTTCTGGATCAAGATTTGATAGCACCACAATGCCAGCATGACAATTTCTGGATCAAGATTTGATAGCACCACAATGCCAGCATGACAATTTCTGGATCAAGATTTGATAGCACCACAATGCCAGCATGACAATTTCTGGATCAAGATTTGATAGCACCACAATGCCAGCATGACAATTTCTGGATCAAGATTTGATAGCACCACAATGCCAGCATGACAATTTCTGGATCAAGATTTGATAGCACCACAATGCCAGCATGACAATTTCTGGATCAAGATTTGATAGCACCCCAATGCCAGCATGACAATTTCTGGTAAATATCTCAATCATTCCCTAAAATAGGAAACGACAGAAAAAAGAAAAAAGAAGTCAATCTTGCGGAACATTAAGAAGAACACTGATAAGAGGTGCAAGAACATCAGACATAAACTTCTATGTTGAGTCTAAGAACTTGCACAGAACAGAGACTTATGGCAATGTATACAGAGAGCCCTGCACAATGACTGATAGCAATTTTCCTTGAGTATAGAAATAACTTTAT
This sequence comes from Megaustenia siamemsis, assembly GCA_032433765.1. NCBI lineage: Eukaryota > Metazoa > Mollusca > Gastropoda > Stylommatophora > Ariophantidae > Megaustenia > Megaustenia siamemsis. The sequence goes on along the minus strand of JAVIAB010000046.1, from coordinate 48,491,995 downwards.
ATATGTTTCGGGGACTATACCCAAAATGAGAAGAAACTTTAATTAGCTTGCATTTTTCTTATGCCCAAGAGCTAGATAGCACAAAAAATGGTTGATTAAAGTGTCTTAAATAATTTTTTATGATAATGGAAAATTCACAAAATTTAAGGTATTGCAACAAACAAATGCAGCCATATTTTCAAAATCCAGCGCTAAAGTGTTAAATTTAGTTAGAATAATTAGACGTCAGCAATGTTTATTAGCTCTTGCATTAAAAAAGATAGAAAATTTACTTATTTAGAAATATTTAGATGCATACCTTCACATGTGTGACCATCTGTTGCTAATTTGAAACCAGCTGGACAGAAACATTGAGCGACTCCAGATATTTGTGTACATCCATATGTGCAATTTTGGGTTATATTTGCACATAGATCTTTAACTAAAAGAGAGCAATGAATAATATAGAAATATGTATACATTTTGGCTCAAATTCTTCAGTTTCACAACTACACCTTTAGCAACATAGCATCCTATCTGCAATAATTCTGACTCTCAAATATTAAATTTCACAACTGCAGTTTCATCAATACATTATCCTAACTAAAAAAGGTGGGCGGGTTGACCAACTATATTTCTCACTGACCAGGCAGTCAGGTGAGCTCAGGGGTTAGTGAACTGGACTACAAAGGACAAGAGGTAGGGTTCGATCCCAACCGACGGCTTCCATGTTCACCCAGCCTTAAATGGGTACCGGATTTTTTATGGGAAAGTAAAGCGGCACAGGTGTAATATCGACCACATTACCTCAAAAATCATGTGCTTGCTCATGTCTGTAAAATTTATGGTCACTAACACCATATTCCCTATACGCCACTTGGCATGACGGGGGCTCTTCACTTACTTTTACAGGCAGTCAGGTGAGAAATAAAAGGGTTTACTCCCATAACACAAACTTAAAAAAAAAAACTCATATGGTCTGACTCACCACATTTTAGTTGCAGATAGCATATTAAAAAATCTGCCTTATCTACTATAAGCTTATTGTGATTGAGTCTCTAATTTTAGTTTTTAAATAAAATTTCTCATATTTCATCCAGTCCAGTGTTTTGAAAGTCATTTATAGATATTTATTTTCACAAAAATGTAGTGTTTGGTTGTTTTTTGTCAAATATTTCCACAGTATTATTTACCAGTTGACTAAGTTCTTTAAGTAAGTAAATTTTCTCTTAGAAGAACATAGTTTCTTTATCTCTTCTATAGCAATTTTCAGTCAAGAAAGCTTCAAAATTAAATTTAACTGAGATAAATGACAAAAAAAACCACTTAAAATTGAGATCAGGGGTGCCAATTTACCACCATAAATATTGGATTAAAGTAATCCAATATGGATTATTCTGTGAAAAAAAAACAATTTACAATATGTCTTCAAACAGCCTTAAAAGTTCTATTGATGTAGCATATAAATAACTTTTTTGTGTCAACATTCACGATATATTGATTTCCTATTCCCTGTAATATTATTGATTTATTAATTACAAATATAAAAAAAAAAGTACTACTTTTTTCTAAATTCAGATAAAAATTGCTGTAAATATCTGCTTCTGTTCTTGCATTGATATTATCATTATTCCAAACATAAAAAAATAATTTACTGACTTTTTTAGCCGTCATCTATTGAGTTCTAGCATTAAAATCAATACTAATCAATGTCATTTAGATCAGCTGACTTTTGTCGGTGATAAACATCTCTTTCCAAAATGAAAATCACACTCATTTACATGATTTCTTGTACATACTATACATTTTATGTATATATAATAGGGAGCCACAATAGCTCAGTGGTTAGTGAACTGGACTACAAAGGACAAGAGGTAGGCTTCAATCCCTTGCCAACGGCTTCCGGGTTCACCCAGCTTTTAATGGGTACCAGATTTCTTTCTGGGAAAGTAAAGCGGCACGGGTGTAATACCAAGCACATTACCCCAAAAATCATGTGCCAAAGGTCTGTCCACTAACACCATATTCCCTATACGCCACTTGGCGTGACGGGGCTCTTTACTTATTTTGTTTTAAAAATATTATATATATATATATATATATATAGTTTTTGTTCATTAGTTATTTTCTTTGTTGATTTATATATTTTCTGAGGAGCCTTGGTGGCTGTGTGATTAATATGCTTACTTTCTGATCAGAAGGGTCCAAGTTAGATCCTCGAAAGTGGCAGCAATTTTTAATGGACTGAAAAGTTCTGGGGTTCACTCAGCCTATAAAAATAGGTACCAGAGATTTTTCTGAGAAGTAAAGGTGGCCTGGCATGATACTGACCACATCACCAAAAGATGTGTCACAATCATAACAAAATATGGTCATTAACACCATATTCCCCATATGCATAGCAAGGTAGGGGAGGGAATATATACTTTCATTTTAATTATATACATTTTATATAATAGGGAGTCATCAATTATCAATATTATTAACATCAGTAGAGTGAATCTGTTATGAACTAGATGTTGAATTGAATTATTTTCGTTAAAGTAACATACATTCCAGTATACATTTTTATATAAAGACAGACATTTTTAAAACAGGAAATAAAATGTAAAGAACAACTCTATAAAAACAGCTTTACCTGTGTTATTTTTTGTACAGTTATATACGTCTTTAATAACATAGCCTTCATGGCAACTACAATTGTATGATGAGACTGTGTTCTCGCAGATTTGCTGACATTGATGCTGGAGCTCAACGCATTCATTGATGTCTACAAATGAGCAACATTGATAATGTTTTACATTATAACTCATGACAAATGATGGTTTGTTAAATACAATTATGTTCAGTTTTGTTAAACAAAAATTCTGTTTATTTAAAATGTCACTACATGCACAATTTATTCTGGAGCATGATCATTATTACCTATTTTACCACTATGAAATTTATTTATTAAAGTTATAGATGTTATGAGAACACCAGACTCAAGGGCTGACCATGAAAAGATGGACTTATGGTATATGGACTTATGGTATATTAGAAACACTAGGAAACATAACAGCAGCAGAAGCCAACAGAAGAGCAAAAGACCGCAAATTACATATCCCTTCTACGCTGCAAGGCAAATAAGGAAGGAAAGAAGAAGATATCAGATGTTTTGGTTTTAGTTTAAGAGTAGCAATCTTGTTTTCAAATTAATACAACAAAAGTTAATGATTGCCTTTCTATGTTACAAACAACTGGTTTATTGTTGTGTGAATCAAACCAAACATACCAAAATACACCAAGCATTTTAAGAGATTGCTTTAGTAGGAAGTCAACAACAGAATTGATTCAGAAATTGCAGAGATGGAACATTGTGGAAAGAAATGATTGTGCCAAAAGGCACATAGTGATGATAATGATTTACCCTAATTTATTTTTTAGAACTATCAATCTAACTCTTTTCAGCATCAATATTTTAATTGATCTCAACACACTCATTAAATCTAAAAATAGTATCTACTTATAATAATAGAGTTTCATATTTTACCCCCTTTTCATTTATTTTTACTATTGTCTTGTCATTTTTCCTCTTTTGCCTTTAAGCATTGAGAGAAAATGAGTGTTCTTAACAGTGCTCTTTGACGTGTCTGGCACATGGTATTTTTTTGTGTGGCATCAGATATTTTGCTTGGCCATCTCTTGGGTGATCTTCCTCTGCCTCTTATGTTATTGTGTCTTGTTGGTAACACTTGTTATGGAATGCTATTCACTGGTAACTGCATAACAGTTCCAAGCCATTTAATTTGTTGTATCTGGATAAAGCTCAGAATTGATATTAATACTACCCTTTTTCTGATTCCTAGATTACTTATTTTGCCTCATATTTTCAATAAGTATTCTTTGAAATTATCTCATTTCAGTAGATGCGATCTTTATTTGCTCTTTCTCTGTCCACATTTAATACTTATCATCATTATCATCATTGAGTACCATCTCTGCATCGAAGGTTGGCTACCATGAAGCGTCATACCGCTCTGTCTCTTGCTTTGATAGTGCAGGTTGTCATAGGCGTGACGGGGGCTCTTTAGTTTACTTTTAACACTTATAGCACAATGATACAAAAATATGAAATTGTATTTTGTTCTTTTTGTATCCATCGTCATGTTTGTTATTCAGAACAGATATTATCTGTCTAATTTTTTAATTTGCTTGATTATTTGTTTAGTTTGTCAGCTTTATATCTCTGTGAAGTGAAGTCCTGCTGGACTGAACTTTTGCGTGAATTTAACTTTTTCCTGCTTTTCACACAGGTTCTCAGGTGTCCCATGCCACACAAGCAGTTATTCTCTAACTTCAGAGGTACTCTCATGTTTTTATTGTAGAGAGTTTTAACATTTTTGGTAATTTTTTTTTCCCTGTTAACTTTGCCTGGGCAGTGACCTTTTTTGGTTTACTCTTTTTGATTTCCAACTGCTAAGGGTTCTTTAACATGCACAGAATGCACTGAGACTCCTGTTTTGCACCATTTTCTGAGATGATAATTGACATAGGAGAGACATAGGATCTCACTACCCTGAGACCAGGTGTTTTTTTTTTAATTCGCCAGCTTTTACCTCTGACAAAGTCCCTAGAGACTAGGAACTGAATTTTGCGTGTTAATCCGCTTTTCCCTGGCAGTTGTATGTACAGGGGTCCCTCACCATACAGGCAGATAACTCTGTCTTCAGAGGTACTCATATTTTTTCCATCGATGAATAACTGACGTTTCAAGTCGTGCCTCGCTGCTGCGGGGTGGTTGCTGCAGAGAAAAATCATAAATAAAAATCCCAACTCATGCAGCCAGGATTTGAACCCACAACCTCTCTGTCTCAGGGCTGGCATCTTGCCTCAAGACCAACCAGTCCCCTAGAGACCAGGTGAAGATAAAGCCATGAATTAGGTTTAGAAAATTATTTTGTTTAATTTTGCACCACCTGTGGTAAACCCAAGACCTTCTTGTCCATAGGCTGCGGTCTTGCTTCTATATAGACCACACACCCCCACTATTGATTTGTTTTGTTGCATCTGTTTTCAATTTTAGCCTCAATCTTCCCATTTCCTGCTACAATATTCTCCCATTTGAAAACTTTTACTTGTTTCAGCTCTTTGTTCCCAATACTAATCTGCTAATAATTATAAAATAATATTATAATATTATTATTATAATATAATATCTGCTAATAAAATACTGATAAAGATGATGGTTACACATGTGCAGTTTGAACAGAGGAAGGACTGAGTGAATATTTCCTAATAGAAACTGGGGTTAAACAAGGATGTATTTTATCGCCCTTGTTATTTGGAGTTGTTATGGACTTCATAATGAAGAAATGCTGCACTGGTAATAAGGGCATCGAATGGATACAAGGAGACCATTTGGAGGACCTTGACTTTGCTGATGACATAGTTCTCATCAGCAGCCAGATAAAAACGATGCAGGAAAACATAAATGAACTATCATCAATAGCCAGTAAAATTGGGCTTGAGATCAATCATGAAAAGACTAAAGTCATGAAAAGTTTAATTCCAAGAGACAACAAAATATACATGGAAAACAAACCAGTAGAAGAGATAGATTACTTTACCTATCTTGGAAATCACATTGATCGAGAAGGGGATACAAGCAAAGAAATTAGAATCAGAATAGCTAAAGCAGCAATGTCTTTCAGAAGCCTTGAAAAGTTGTGGAAATCAAAACTCATCAGCACAAATACAAAACTTAGACTATACAAATCAAATGTACTATCAACCCTTACGTATGCATGTGAAAGCTGGAAAACAACAAGAGATATAGAAACAAAGTTGAACGCATTCAAAAATAAATGTCTAAGGAAAATACTTGGTATAGCGTGGAACGAATTCAAAACAAACGAGGAAATTAGAGAAATCCCCAATCAACCACTAATATCTTCAGTAATAAAGAAAAGACGATGGTCATATGTTGGACATGTGATGAGAAGAGATAATAACCGAATAGCAAAGCAAGCCCTCATATGGGAAACGACAAGTAAGAGGAAAAGAGGAAGACCCAGAGAGACACTGAGAAGATCATTGATGAGAGAGGCAAGAGCAGCAGGATTTGGCTCCCTCAATGAGATAGAGCTGCTTGCACAGAACAGAGACAATGGTGAGATTTGATAAAATATCTTTAAAAGAATTGAAAACTGCTAGAACAAAAATTCAGATAAGAGAAGGAGTATCTTGGTCTATGCCCTATGGGCCGGCTATGGCTCGAAAGGTCAATAGATAGATAGAATAAAATACTAATATTCCTTTCATTATTGTTATCATGACAAAGTTCTGGCTTTCTTCCTGAAGTATGTAATTGCAGAATTTTCATCTTACCAATTGCTTTAATAAAACCTCACCCTCTTAATGTTGTTATATATAATATATATTTTTTTCTCAGTCTGACAATCCAATTCAGTTCAACATTCATCTTCAGCACAGTTCAAATTCATCTTCAGCACAGTTCAACATTCATCTTCATCATCATGTGCCATACAGGTTGGCACAGGCGATCATGTCCTTCCACAATCCTCTATCCACAGTGCATCGCATCAGTTCTGTTGTTGACTGTTTTCCATGCCATGACACCAAGCTATCCATAATTTTCTCTCTTTGTCATCCGCGATCTCTCTTTCCTTTTATTTTACCAGTTGTAACCAAGTATTCCAACTTTCATCTTCAGCATGGTTTAATTTCTTATTTCACAATTTGCCATGCAGCAGCCCTTTCTGACCTAATTTAAAAATTGTATCTGTCAAGGGTTCTTTAATGTATGCATCAGAACCTTCTGTTTTTCCACCATTATTTGAGAAGGCTATACATTGAATCTCACTACCCAGAGACCAAGTGGGACAAAGCCATAAAGAAACCACAGATTTGAAAAGAAACGTTTCCACCATCTGCGGCAGGATTCAAACCCAGGACCTTCTTGTCTGGATATTGGACTATAGAACAAAATGACATCACTGCAGGTGGGGCATTTCCATATCTGCTATCCCCATGTTCCAGCAATTAGCAAAGTGTTCATCCTGATTGTTCATATTGTTCTAGCGGAAGCGAAGGCACACCTCCCAGCACCAGAGCTGGAAGTTGTCAGCGATCCACAGCTGATGGCTTGCGCCAGGATCGGTGAACCAGAATCATCCAGACCCTGTTCCACCTCTCCATGGTGCCTCTAGTAACAGACTAACCTGTCTAGTCTGGCCAAGCGAGTAGGGATAGAAGAGAAAAGACAACCCAGTACTCAAAAATGTCATGCTGAAGTCGGATGTGTTGGGCCAAAAGGCGCAAATATCACAGTTATATTGTAAACCACAACACAACGCAGACATGCCTACTTAACGTCCTGTTAAGGGCGGATGATGACGAGGTACACTCCTTAAGTCATCGTGCGAACGCAAGCAAGCATGTTGTTCTAGCAATCATAATGTGTTCTGAAAAAAGGTGTGTGGACCTGTTGCACAAACTTACCAATACATGTGCCATTTTTTGCAGCCCTGAAGCCTGGAAAACACTTACAAGTGTAGCCTCCAAAAGTATTTGTGCACACAGCATTTTGATCACATACAGGTTTTTTACATTCATCAATGTCTGGATGATAAAATAGAACAAATAAGGCGATAAAGAATTTTGTTTCATTATAATGACTTGAAGTGAGGACAGGAAGTCATTATATTTTTTTAGAGGTGATATAAGAATTCATGTTGTCCATGACAAAAGGAATTTCAATGTCAATGGTGCAAGTGTGCAATCACTATAACCAAACACATTTGTATAGTTTCAAACTAAATATAACAAACTTTCAGTGGTTATACAGATGTTTACATAAAACATATTACACAGCTGCTTACATTAATTTCAATCTGGTATTTTAGTTATACTCATAAAAACATTGCTACATGTATGAATGACGATATCCATGTAAGAATGAATCATTAGAAAGAGTAGACCACTCTGCATATCTTGGTATTAATACGGATCTAGAAAGTAAAACACAGAAAGAAATCAGAAGCAGGATAGCAAAAGCAGCAGTGAATGTTAAAAACCTGGTCAAAATGTGGAAATAAAAAATACTAAGCAAAAGAAACCAAACTTAGAATATTCAACTCAAATGTATTATCAACACTTACCTAAACATGTGGAAGCTGGAAAACAAGAAATGAGGTTGAGAGAAAACTAAATGCTTTTGAAGATAAATGCCTAAGAAGAAAACTCCATGTACAATGGAATTAATTCAAGACTAATATTGAGATAAGAGAAATGGTCATGCAACCAACAATCTCTTCGACAATTGGGAAGAGAGGATGACATATGTAGGACATGTGTTGAGAAGAGATTGAAAGAAAATTCCAAAACAGGCTCTTCTATGGGAAACATCAGGATACTGAAAAAGATGAAAACCTAAAAAGACACTAAAAAGAACACTTATAAGAGAAGTAAAGTTGGGAAGCATAGACACTGTGAGCCCTATGCAACATCTAACAGTGATGGAAGGATCAAGATTTAGGATAGCACACACAAATTATCTACAAATGTTCTAGATGAGCACTTGGATCATCTTAGAGGGCTCTGGAATTATTAAAGAAGGTTCTTGAATTATATAAGAGAGCTCTGGGGTTATCTAAATCAGTTTGGCTTTACTCTCAACAATCCTAGGTTTAATAGATGTAACAGTAAAGTTAACTAGAAACGTTTCTTATATCTCAGTTTTTTTTTGTATTATTTTATAGAACACTTGAATTATCTAAGAAAAAACCTCATCATCATCATCATCAAGTACCATGCCTGATGGCAAAGGTGATCATGTCTCTCCACAACTCTCTATCTTGACAGTTATTTATCATTTCTGTTATTGACCTTCTGCTAAGCCATTCTTTTAAGCTGTCTGGTATTTTCTCTTTGCTTCCCTCTATCTCTATCGTCTCTCAATTTTCTCACTTGTTACAATATATTCCAGCTGTTCCCTTCTTATGACATGTCCAAAAAAAATTATGATTGTTTCTTCCTAATATTGGATATTAGCTCTCTTTTTGCTTTGGCCTCTTTCAGAATGCTTTCATTACTCTTCTTAGCTGTCCATGGTATTCTCAACATTTTTCAGTAAAACCACATTTCTACAGTGTCCAGTGATTTTCTTGTCTGTTGTCTTATTGTCCATGATTCACATCCATATGTTAAGACTGGCTCTATATAGCATTTAAGAACTCTTTTTCTTGTTTCTATTGTCAAAAATGGATTGCAGAGTATCTTCCTCATTTTTTGGAAAGTTGTTTTTGGAATGTATTGAGATATATTGTTGCTAATTCTAAAAAAATATCACATCTGTTGTATCTGAAATCTTTTTTATTGTCTTGTTTTGCTTAATACCCCAGTAAAATATCAATTCTTTCAAAAGGTGACCATTAATATTAATTAGGAACTATTTAAATTTTCCTTATAACCCTTATATACCTCTTCTCATGAGAGAAAACTATGAATAACTTTCCTAAATAGTTTATGTCTATGGAGGGGTGGAGTTGAGTTTTGTGAAAAAATTTGACAGTAATAGTTTCATGAAGCTAAAATTATACTTAAGATAATTTTGTGAAGACAAAGGGATAAAAGGAATAAATTCATAGAATTAAAGGGACAATGAGGATAAAATTGTGGTGCTAAAGAAACAGTAAAGATAAATTTGTGAAATCAATGTGACAGCAGGAATAAATTCATGAAGCCAAAAGGACCACAGAATAAATTTATTTAGCCAAAGGGATATTAAAAATAAATTTGTATAGTTAAAGAGACATTAAAAACAAATTTGTCTAGTCAAAGGGACAGTAAGAATCAATTTGTGGAGTCAAAGGACAAACTTTAAAACTTCTAGAAACATGGGAGTGAGGAGAAAATGATTATACAAGCATTGTAGAAGGTTTAAAGACAAAGTTCTCTGACACATGGGAGTGAGGAGAAAATGATTATACAATCATTATAGAAGGTTTAAAGACAAAGTTCTCTGACAACATGGGAGTGAGGAGAAAATGATTATACAATCATTATAGAAGGTTTAAAGACAAAGTTTTCTGACAACATGGGAGTGGTGGTCATAAAATGCTTTGGACTTAAACAAAACTAATATGTGCTCACCTTCACATTTTGAGGTGTTTTGAAAATAAACATGTTCAAATCCTACAGGGCAGTTACTGCAATTGTGAGAAATATAGGTTATTTTTTCTTCAGAAATAGGGTTGTCTGTGCAGGTTGTACTCTCAGGACAAGGATTATCACTACATCCATTCTTGTCACTTTCACAATTGGCACCTGATAGTAATGATGACATTTATAGATCAGTAAACAAGGTGATGAATGAAACAAAGTAAACAAAAAATATAGAAATTATTGTTTGGTTATTAATCAACAGAGGTTACTTTACTGTACTTAAGAATCATGGGAATATGCATTCACATACATTTAAATGTACGTTTGTTACTGAATCCTGTTTTATATCTACAAAGCTGTAATATACAACCTATATGTAATTATTACAACAAAAATAACAATCATGAAGATACAGACTTTCATTAACGGATGCTTGCACAGAATAAAAGGATGGAAATGGCAGGACAAAATCACTAACATAGAATTATGGAAATGTACCAGTCAAATACTAGTGGATAAAGAGATACAGCGAAGATGATGGTGTTGGATAAAACATACACTGCGGAAGCCAACTGAGAGTATTACACAACAGGCCCTTTTATGGAATAATCAGGGGAAAAGACAAAGAGGAAGACCAAGGAATTCTTGGAGAAGACAGATAGAAGCAGAGATGAAGATGATGGGGAAGACATGGAATGATGTTAAAAGAATGGCAAGAAACAGAACGGTTTGGAAAGCATTTGGTGAAGACCTATGCTCCACAGGGAGCTGAAAGGTAGAAGAGAAAGAGAGATGTAATTATTAGTACCATGCTTTAAAAAATATTTAATATATTCCACAAATTTGATGGCTTTTGTAGCTCTCTTGTTACACACCTCATTATCTAATAATTCTCCATCCACACTTGTTTTAAAACTCCTATTATCTCTCAAGACTATCTTGTTTTAACTGACTAGTTTTCACAGAGTAACAGGTCTGAAGATCTCAGTCAGGATTCATTACATGAAGGGATGAGAATTTATGTGATGATTGTAAACTACATCATGATGTCCCCTTTTGTTTGTCTAGGTTTATTAGACAATGTCACAAAAACTGACAGAAAACAATACCAGTTAAGAAAGTTACATGTGTTAAAAAAAAACACAAACAAAAAAACAGATATTGAGTTAATTGTGGGTTATCTTCATTCCACTCTGAATATATCCATAAGTGCTTAGATCACCTCCTCAGCATGTCCTGGAGTGTCCAGCAATTTGTGTCCACTGAATCTCTTGTTTCTGGATGTACCCATCTTTACTTCCATCTCTTTCTTTGCAAAGAAGATTGTAGAAAGTTTTAGATTCATGACCATCTTTTCAAAGTTGTAGATTCATGATCATTGATTCAAAGTTGTAGATTCATTATCATCAATTCAAAGTTGTAGATTCATTATCATTGATTCAAAGTTGTAGATTCATTATCATCAATTCAAAGTTGTAGATTCATTTTCATCAATTCCAAGTTGTAGATTCATTATCATCAATTCAAAGTTGTAGATTCATTATCATCAATTCAAAGTTGTAGATTCATTATCATTGATTCAAAGTTGTAGATTCATTATCATCAATTCCAAGTTGTAGATTCATTATCGATTCCAAGTTGTAGATTCATGATCATTGATTCAAAGTTGTAGATTCATTATCATCAATTCAAAGTTGTAGATTCATTATCATCCATTCAAAGTTGTAGATTCATTATCATTGATTCAAAGTTGTAGATTCATTATCATCAATTCAAAGTTGTAGATTCATTATCATCAATTCAAAGTTGTAGATTCATTATCATCAATTCAAAGTTGTAGATTCATTATCATTGATTCAAAGTTGTAGATTCATTATCATCAATTCCAAGTTGTAGATTCATGATCATTGATTCAAAGTTGTAGATTCATTATAATCAATTCAAAGTTGTAGATTCATTATCATCAATTCCAAGTTGTAGATTCATGATCATTGATTCAAAGTTGTAGATTCATGATCATTGATTGAGTCATCAGGGTGTCCTGTCTCCCATAGGACACTAACAAAGTCAGAGTGGCCATTGCACATCTCCTGTACATGGCATCAGCTGTCAGCTGTTCCAACCAGGCTATCAGCTCAATGATTTCCTTTCACACGAAAGTGATAAGGGATAAAAACGAAACAGATTCCAAACAAACCCAAATTAATTTAAAGTTTAAAAGACAAACGTAGCTAAATAAAAATGTATGTACAAACAGTGATAGAAAGTACAAACCTGAATATGGAGCTTCACATACACATTCTGCTATAAAGAAGTAAAAATCGCTGGTAACTTTTTTATTACTGAAGTCACATATCCCATTTTTGGAACATCCAGTGCAAACTACTAAGTCAAGCTCTATCATCTCAGAATTCAATCCTTTGCTATCTTGAGCTGTGATTCTGGTTATAGAGAAATGAAGAAATAAGTAGTCAATTTTATATAGTTCCTTACTTATGGTAGATATTTCTTGTTCAGGAAGAAAAGATAATAGGTATTTAGTTCTTATTTTGTTTTTTTACTAATTTATGGTAGACATTTAACTTTTTTTATTATCTATAATTTATGACTGACATTTAGTTTTGATATGAGTTCTAAACTGTTGGCTGAATTGTGGGCAACCTATGAATTGCAGGCCAGAGCCCACCAAGCAATTCTGACCATTCTGCAAAAATGTGAATGAAAATTACTCTGCTTTCTATTGCCTGAATTTTAAAAAAATTTAATTTAAAACGTGAAACAATAACGAATTTTATAAAATTAGCATTAAAAATTAATGTTTTGATGTAAGTTGTTACCAAAGGGAAAATGATTTTGTTCTGTGTCTTTAATAATGAGATATTTGGGTGACAATTGTTATTTCTACTTTAAATGATTATGTGAGATAAAAATGGTTCAATAATTTGTCGTTAAGTTTTCCCTTTCTTTCTTTCTCTCTCTCTCTCTCTTTTTCTCTCTCCTTCCCTCCCTTCCTTCCACTCTCCTCATTGTCTTCCACTTTCCATCACTTTTATCATCTCCACACTAGAGTAGTACATGCAATCAAATCAAGTAATTTATAGAAGAGTTCCAATTATTTAACCATCAGCATCTTCATATTTTCCATAACAAAGTTTGCTCATGTGTTAGATATTTAATTTTGATATATTTCACATTTATGGTGAATGCATAACTTAAATATTATTAAAAATTTTAAGAAGATAATTAATTAACATTGATCAAGTCATGCTAAAAGGGATTTTATTAAAAGTTTAAATATCACTCTTAAAAAATATTATAGCATGAAATTAGCAAAATTATCTTAGGACTATTTTAGAAATCTCACTAAACAAAAAACTATATTTATAATTTAATGAATTATAAAATAAATTGAAATTGTATAAAATCATTGGTAAGAAACCCATAAAGAGACCTAGACAGATATTAGTATTAAAATTAGTATAAAAATTAAAAACCAGCACCAGGAGTTTCAGAAATTGCCAGAAAGGTCTTGATTTTAAATTCACAAGGAAATCAAAACATTGGAGAGATGAGGACAAACATGAAAATGAGGATACACATAGAACTAAATCAATTCACTACAGGAATAACTGAAAAGAACTTATGTAAAAAGATGATGCACTTGACAAGATTCTCTAAGATTGATAAATCAAGTAAACTAATGCGATTAAATAATGGACATTAATCTGTTTATAAAAAGTGAGCATTTATTCTAACTGTCAGGTGAAATAGATATTTATCTATATTTATCTTTATCCTTTTCAGCCAATGATGGCACACAGGGCAGAAATTCTGGACTGTCTATGTCCAACAACCTATGTTAACAAGTGTCAGACCTTGCACAGGGCCTTAATTGTATCTCACCACACATTTCTGTTCTGGATAAGTTGCTCAAGCTCGGTGAGGGAGCTGATGCCTGCTATTGTTGTCTCTTGACTTTTGAGTGCTCTCAAACATCTTGACATAAGTCTATGTCAAAAGAAGTGAGAAAGAGAGTTCAGCAGTGCTATAAAGAGCCTATTCTGACCTATGGAAGTGAATCATGGACAGTAAATAAACAAATGAGAAGACAATTAGAGGCCACAGAGATGGGATTTCTCAGAAGAATGTTGAAAGTTCCCTGGACAGTTATTAAAATCAATGAAGAAATTCTCAGAGCCCAATGTAAAAAGGAAGGTCCTAAAAAACATCCAAAAGAAATAACCACCATTTTTCAGGCACATAATAAGAAAAGGAAAATTAGAATACTTGGTTACAGCTGGAAAAACACAGGGAAAGAGAGATTGTGGATGATAAAGAGAGAAGATACAAGATAGCTTGGTGTCATGGTACAGAAAATAGTTAACAACAGAATTGATACAGTGCACTGTTGATAGAAAATTGTTGAAAGACATGATCGCCTATGTATGCCGGTATAGCACATGATAATGATGATGATTTTTACATTCAATTGGTTTTTTGGTATATTGACAGCTAACAGGTATTGCTAAATGATTACCCAATAAACACTGGTGTTAGATCAACTGGTGTGAATGTAGCTGTCAAAGTATTCTTGTTGATAGAGTAATTGAAGCCAATGTTGGGTTTAACTATGACAGTGAAGTTGATGCTATCATTGTCTGGATCCGTGGCTGTCATCTCTATAGCTGTGGTTTTATTAACAGTGGCATTGAACTGCACTGTTGTAATGTTAATGTATGGAGGCTGGTTGGCTGTAAATAAAATATAATAATTTAAATAGAAATAGAAAAAAATACCTAAAATTATAGGTAGTATATATATATATATATATATATAAGCATATAAACAAACATAATGGATTATTTGTAACGGATTCCTTATCAAGAACAGAATAAATGAAACTAAGCAAAGAATGTTGTTATGAATAGAGTAAAAGAAGCAAAAGAAAAGCTTCTGTTATTTTGTTTCCCATTCTGGTATATGTGAAGTATCTGGTATTTTATAATGAGGCTGGAGAGTAAAGGCCTTAGGGAATGGTGCAATCATCACATGGTGTTCAGGTCCAAGGACAAATAAATAATGTCAAAGTAATCAATGTATGTCTATAACTTTATTCTGAGGGATGACAGCACAGAAAAATTTCCAGTTATGGTTATGGAAGGCCTCGATATCACTGCAAACGAATTAAAACCCATAATTGCCCTACCGCCCGTGTTAGTGGAATCATTCAAATTAATATCTCATCTCCTAAACAAAGAAAGGTAGCTGCAGTTCCCATCATATCAGTCTCAGCACATGCCAAAAGACATAAGGTGAAACCGCACAGAAAGTCAACACAGCCATTTGTTCCCCATCATACAATATCATCATTCATCATAAGCAATCGGAATAATGAAACATGATCAAAATTGATGAAACACACAGCTCATGGTGTGCACAGAGCACTTAAAACTCGAGAGCTCCTGCGGCAAGCTGGACTTGGAATATGAGGAAACTGCAACAAGGAACACTTTTCAGACATAGCCTATAATGGTTCCTGCCACCTATCTGCCATATTGACCAGAAGTCAATAGAGTGACTATATTTCTGGGAAATAAAAAGCATCTGATGAACTTACATGACCACAATCAGAAAATTGTGGAGAAAACTGATTACCAACAATTTAAGGGAGTTAACTAATTTCTAACTTTGAATATACTTTGCAATTTAAGACATACCCTTTTTTGGGCTGTGTTAAGTGTAGGAAAGTAATTTTTGTGACCATTAACAACAGAGTGGTATCATTAAAATTTTTGTTGAAATCATCAGGATGTAGTTACAGATTTATCTGTTATTCAGTTATTGTCTCTGTGCACATCTTGTTGAGTATCACTTCACACATTTCTATTTATCTTCATCTAAATTACTTCTGCAACATTGATTACTAGGAGCTTCTATGCTACTCCTCTGGACTGCATCTAGCTAACTCTAAACTCACTTCTTAACTAATAAAATATAAAAATTAACTATATATATATAACAACAAAGAAACAGACATTACCTTAGCGCAAAATAAAGACAAGTGGAACAATATTAAAACAGGTAAATGAATTTAAATATTTGGAAACTTTGTTAACCTCAGACGGAAGATGTACAAAAGAGGTGAGATGCAGAATGGCTCAGGCAAAAGCAGCTTTCCAAAAAATGAGGAAGATACTATGCAATCCATTTTTGACAATAGAAACAAGAAAAAAAAGAGTTCTTAAATGTTATGTAGAGCCAGTCTTAACATATGGATACGAATCATGGACAATAAGACAACAGACAAGAAAATCACTGGAGTCTGTAGAAATGTGGTTTTACAGAAGAATATTGAGAGTACCATGGAGAGCTAAGAAGAGTAATGAAGATGTTCTGAGAGAGGCCAAAGCAAAAAGAGAGCTAATTTCCAATATTAGGAAGAAACAATCATCATTTTTTGGCCATGTAATGAGAAGAGAACAACTGGAAAAATTGAGGGACGAAGAGATAGTGGGAAGCAAAGAGAAAAAATAACAGACAGCTTAAGAGAATGGCTTGGCAGAAGGCCAACAACAGAAATGATAAATAGCTGCCGAGATCGAAAGTTGTGGAGAGGCATGATCACCTACGCCAGTAGGCCCTGTACTTGATGATGATGATGATGATGATATATATATATATATATATATATATATATATAATAATACGGGAGGTCAAAAAGTAATGCACACCAATTTTTTTCTCGGCTAATAATAAAGATAGGAATATGAAATTTTGCACACTTGAAATATGACATGTTCCAATTATGTGCACCAAATTGCACAGCATTCTGATAAATATTACGCAATCTATGAACCGTTAAAATGGAGCTTGTCAACAATGTCCGTTACAAACAGCGAATTGTCATAGAATTTCTGGTTGCGGAAAAAGAAACTGTGGCAAACATTCATAAACGACTGTGTGCAGTGTACAAATGTTCTGCAGTCGATAGGAGCACAGTTAGTCGCTGGGTTCAGAGAATTAAAGCTGCAGAAAGTGTACGAGTGGAGCTGCATGATTTACCGCGTTCTGGACGTGTTGCCTCGGCTACTAGCACAGACATGTTAAACCGGGCTGATGCCATTATTCGTAAGGATAGGCGTATCACTGGTCAGCAATTGGCATTGCAGCTTACAGTCAGCAAGGGAAGTGCAATCGCAATTTTTAAAACTCTCGGATATTCAAAGATTTGCGCTCGATGGGTTCCTCGGTGCCTAACAAATGATCACAGAGTTCAAAGGAAAACATTATGTTCTGAATTGTTGGAGCGTTTAGGTGTTGAAGGAGAAATGTTTTTGTAAAAAATTGTTACCGGTGACGAAACGTGGGCACATCATTATCAGCCTGAAACAAAAATGCAGTCAATGGAATGGCATCATCCGCAGTCACCAAAAAGAAAAAAATTCAAAACATCTCCATCAGCCGGAAAGGTGATGATCACTGTCTTCTGGGACATTGATGGTGTGATTCTTGTTGATGTAATGACAAGAGGTGAGACAATCAACTCGACAGCTTACATCAATACACTGACAAAACTCAAAAATCGGTTCCACAGAGTTCGGCCTAATAAGCCATCTGCAGATTTGTTGCTTCAACATGACAATGCACGCCCTCACACAAGTCTGGTAACACGGGAAGCAATCAATAAATTTGGTTGGACTGTACTGCCCCATCCTCCTTACAGCCCTGATCTGGCTCCCTCAGATTTCCATCTGTTTGGACCACTCAAAAAATTCCTGCGTGGGACACACTTTGGCAATGATGAGGGTGTGATCCGTGCAGTTAAAAAATGGCTACGCGAGCAGGACAAAACTTGGTACAAACGAGGCATTCATGACCTAGTTTCGCGTTGGCGTAAGGCAATACGCTTGGATGGAGATTATGTTGAAAAATAGGTAGTGTAAAGGGGATGTTCAGCTACAATCTGTGAAAATTTCACACATTTTGCCCGAATAGTTTCCGAGAAAAAAATTGGTGTGCATTACTTTTGTAAATGTACATTATATATATATATATAGATGTAGTCATGTGACCAGTATAGGTTTAGGTCTCAGTAATTACATGGTTAGGAATTCATTCTCTTTCTTTGGACCATGTGTGGACATTATCATGTCTTAAGCTAAGTATTTTTCCATATAGTCATGTTTGTTATTTGTTGTCTTGTTTCTGCTGAAGGCCTGCGGCGGATATGTTATATTGACACACTCGGATATGTTATATTGACACACTCGGATATGTCATATTGTGTCCTCTTTCCTTATTAGTTGAGCTGTGTAATAGAATTTTATGTTCATTTTTTTTCCAAGTTTTAAATAATTTTTTTTTAAATAGTCAGTTAAAAAAAACTATAACCAAGGGTATAAAAAAAAAATGTTCACATAGCAATTAGTCTTGGCTTACCTATTTGTTTCTCATCCTCCTCAAATTTTGATATGGCAGTTTGTGTGCTTTTAGCTAGATCTTCATTTTTTGTGGCCAAAAAATCATATCTGCAAGCCATGTTTTCTCCACAAATTTTTTTGGCATTTTCAAGGTCTGTTGAATTAAATTCATCTAAAAACACAGGTACAAAGTCTGGATCATAGACTTTGCTGGAGTTTCTGCGAGTATCATTTTTGAAGAGGCGTTGATTAACTCTCCCTGTGGAAATAATAAAAAGGTATATTGTAGAGAATGAATTACTGCCATCTTTACTACTGAGTATAGTGTTACAGTATGAGGGCTATTCAGTTTGCTTGTTGTGTGACATTTTTTATGTCTTGACCTATGCTGTGGCACTTGTCGTGTGATATTTTCATTTTTTTTTTTTGAGTGACATATTAAGTTTGCTTATCATAATATATATGATGTTCTTTCAGGTGACATTTTCAATGTTCTTTTTGTGAACCATCAGGATTGAACCTGACCACTTAGTTCAGTTCACTAACTAGAGAACTATCTATCTATTGACCTTTCGAGCCGTAACCGGCCCATAGGGCGTAGACCAAGATACACCTTCTCCTATATGAATTTTTGTTCTAGCAGTTTTCTTTTAAAGATATTTTATCAAATCTCGCCATCTGTCTCTGTTCTGTGCAAGCAGTTCTATCTCATTGAGGGAGCCGATTCCTGCTGCTCTTGCCTCTCTCATCAATGTTCTTCTCAGTGTCTCCCTGGGTCTTCCTCTTTTTCTTTTACCTGTTGTTTCCCATATGAGGGCTTGCTTTGCTATTCGATTATTATCTCTTCTCATCACATGTCCAACGTATGACTAGAGAACTACATAGGATCTATTTATAGCAAGGGTTATTATTTGACATCTTTGTCTCTTTCTTTCTTCTTTCTTCACTTCCTCTTGTACCTATTCGGGTGTTGAGGGAGCTACAAAGTTCTGGTTCACGTCCTTCTAGCAGCTTCAATCATTGACAATTAATGTTGTTGTAACATTTCTCAAATATTGTCTGTCCATCTTACTCTGGATCTGCCTCTTACATTTCTCCCACATCCTCTTTTAATAAATACTTTGTATGGTTCTCATCAGCAGCCAGATAAAAACGATGCAGGAAAACACAAATGAACTATCAGCAATAGCCAGCAAAATTGGGCTTGAGATCAATCATGAAAAGACTAATGTCATGAAAAGTTTAATTCCAACAGATGACAAAATATACATGGAAAACAAACCAATAGAAGAGATCGATTACTTTACCTATCTTGGAAGTCACATTGATCGAGAAGGGGATACAAGCAAAGAAATTAGAATTAGAATAGCTAAAGCAGCAATGTCTTTCAGAAGCCTTGAAAAGTTGTGGAAATCAAAACTCATCAGCACAAACACAAAACTTAGGCTATTCAAATCAAATGTACTATCAACCCTTACATATGCGTGTGAAAGCTGGAAAACAACAAGAGATATAGAAACAAAGTTGAATGCATTCGAAAATAAATGTCTAAGGAAAATACTTGGAAATATGTGGAACGAATTCAAAACAAACGAGGAAATTAGAGAAATCGCCAATCAACCACTAATATCTTCAGTAATAAAGAAAAGACGATGGTCATATGTTGGACATGTGATGAGAAGAGATAATAACCGAATAGCAAAGCAAGCCCTCATATGGGAAACAACAGGTAAGAGAAAAAGAGGAAGACCCAGAGAGACACTGAAAAGAACATTGATGAGAGAGGCAAGAGCAGCAGGATTCGGCTCCCTCAATGAGATAGAGCTGCTTGCATAGAACAGAGACAAATGGCGAGATTTGATAAAATATCTTTAAAAGAATTGAAAACTGCTAGAACAAAAATTCAGATAAGAAAAGGAGTATCTTGGTCTACGCCCTATGGGCCGGCTATGGCTTGAAAGGTCAATAGATAGATAGATGGTAAGTAATTGCACAGGAATCTTTCTAGATGGGCAAACACGTTTATTTGTTGTTTCTGTACTACCAGGAGAAAGTAATAGTGTATTACATATTATGAAATAAAGAAGTAACGAGTTTATTATTTCAGGTGATATTATTGTAAAAATAAGCCTCTCACCCAAAGAGTTAGAACTCCATTATTTTTCCTATGGAGAAAGGTTACCATTTCTTCTTGATTCTTGCCCCACTGTTAAATGCCACATAGGGCTTGCAGTGTTTTTCACCATCCATCTCTATTCTGGGCAAGATGTTCGATCTGATCTAATGAGTCTGTGCCTTCCAACTTTGTTTCTCTGATAAGTGTTCTTTCTCTTCCTCTTTTTCTGTATCCTGATGTTTCCCACCGAAGAGCCTGTTTTGGAATTCTCTTGTTGTCTCTTCTCAGCATATGTCTGACATATGTCTAACTTCTTTTCTTAATTGTAAATGAGATCTTTGGTTGCATGGCCATTTCTCTTATTTCAATATTAGTCTTGAATTCATTTAATTGTACACAGAATATTTTTCTTAGGCATTTGCCTTCAAAACTGTTTAGTTTTTTGCAACCTATTTTGATGTTTTCCAGCTTTCATGTGCATAGGCAAGTGTTGATAATACATTTGTCTTGAATATTCTAAGTTTAGTTTTCTTGCTTAGTATTTTCAATTTCCATATTTTGTCCAGGTTTTAAAAATTTGTTACTGCTTTTGCTGTATTTTCTGATCTCTTTCTTTGTTTCACCTTCTTGATCTATATTACAGCCAAGATAAATATAGTGGAAAATAAAAATGTTAAGCATAGCAATTTTCCATCCTAAATGGTCAAGTAAGTAAAAAGTTAGGGTTCCCTCCCTGACTTAAGGTAGTGGTTCCAAACATATGATGCCGGCAGCTCTTTCTCTTCTGATCATATACCGTTAGCACCTTAACGATTGACATAAGTTGTGTTAACTCAGATTCCGTGATAAGATATGTAAGATGATAAATGACGACACAACTAACACTATCCTGTAGAAACTCGTCCATGTACTAACAAATATTAAGTTCTAAATATTATTGTTTTGTGATTCTTTTGATGTCTCTTCTCATCCCATCACCAACATATGACCACCATCTTCTTTTAATTATAGTTGATATTTTAAATTGCTTTGTCATTTCTCTTATTTCCGCACTAGTCTTAAATTCATTCCATGATATGGAGGCAAAGTCACATCCCAGCAGCAGAGCTGGAAGTTGTCAGTGACCCACAGCTGATGGCTTGCACCAGGATCAGTGAACCAGAACCATCCAGACCTTACTCCACCTCTTTGTGGTGCCTCAAGAAACAGAATAACCTGTCTAGTCTGACCAAGTGAGTTGGGATCAAAGAAGGAAGACAACCTGGTACTAAAAAATAGCATGTCAGAGGAGGCGAAGGCGCACCTCACAGCTGGAAGTTGTCAGCTACCCACAGCTGATGGTTTGCACCAGGATCGGTGAACCAGAAACATTCAAACCCTGCTCCACCTCTCTGCGGTGCCTCTAGTAAAAGACTAACTTGTCTAGTCTGGCCAAGCAAGTAGGGATCAAAGAAGGAAGACAACCCGGTACTCAAGAATGCCGTGCTGAAGTCAGATGTGTTGGGCCGAAAGGCGCAAATATCACAATTATACTGCAAACCACAACACAGACACACCTACTTAACGTCCTTTTAAGGGTGGATGATGAATAGGTGTGTTCCTTTAGTCATCTGGTGAATGCAAGCAAGCAGCATTCCATGACATACCAAGTATTTTTGTTAGGCACTTGCTTTCAGAAGCATCCAGCTTATATTTGACATTCATTAAAGAAAGACAAAAACAATAAACAGTTTATTTTTATAAAGTTATTTCTGCAACTGAATAAAGAATGAAAAAAAAATACTTACAAGAATTACCAAAGTCATAAATCTGTCTTTCAGTTGATGTGTTTGGCAACATAGTCCCGTTTGGGTAAATAAGGTCATCATAGTCGATATCATTGAAATTTCCCAAAAGCCCTTTTGTCATATTCTTATATTTGAAATCAATCTCAACTGTGAAATCCAGCAACCTGAATTCTTGCTTCAGACTTATGGTAATTCCAATACCTTAGAATGTAAAAAATACAAATGATTTTTTTAAAATATTGATTTTATTTCTAAGCAATAGTAAGTATACTTCAAGAATTATACTTGTTCAAGAAAGTAGAACGCATAAATAGCAAGAACTTCAAGGAGTATTTCATGACAGACTCTTTCATAGAGTATTACATGACAGACTCTTTTATAGAGTATTACATGACAGACTCTTTCATAGAGTATTACATGACAGACTCTTTTATAGAGTATTACATGACAGACTCTTTCATAGAGTATTACATGACAGACTTCTTCATAGAGTATTACATGACAGCCTCTTTCATAGAGTATTACATGACAGACTCTTTTATAGAGTATTACATGACAGACTTCTTCATAGAGTATTACATGACAGACTCTTTCATAGAGTATTACATGACAGACTCTTTCATAGAGTATTACATGACAGACTCTTTTATAGAGTATTACATGACAGACTCTTTCATAGAGTATTACATGACAGACTCTTTCATAGAGTATTACATGACAGACTCTTTTATAGAGTATTACATGACAGACTCTTTCATAGAGTATTACATGACAGACTCCTTCATAGAGTATTACATGACAGACTCTTTCATAGAGTATTACATGACAGACTCTTTCATAGAGTATTACATGACAGACTCTTTCATGGAATCTCCAGGGAAGGAGACAATAAGGAAAAGTAAAAAATATACTTAAAGAAGAGAGGTGGATACAGAAATGAAAAGAGATATGGAAGGCATAGACAGATCTTTTAAAAAAAGACACCAAATAAGCTGGCTTGGTTGATTTTTTTATAAAGATTTATATTCAATAGGGTCTAACATCATTATACCATTATATTTTCTTGTTATCTTTGTTGATGTAAGAAGTTCTTCATGCTGATATTTATTATTAATTATGGTTTTATCAACTTTCTCACGTGATGTTGTCTCTGTAATCTTAAATCAATACCATAATCTGTTATTTCTACCATCTCTTTCAAAATGCAACATGTTCACTAGAACAGCCTGAAAGATCAAGATGATCACTTTGTTGGTTGCTACTTAGGAGCTGAGGAGATGTGGGAATGCCCCACCTACAGTGATGCCATTCCAATCAAGTCTAAGTTTAAAGTTATTTCTACCAATTATCTTCGTGATAAATGAGTATGCCATTCAAAACAAATGTAAACTTACCATCTGGTGTTGAAACTGACAGTGAAGCATTAACTTTCATCAAAAAATACCACCATCACTGACATTAAAGGTTGCAAAATCTCGGAAACGTGTCGTGTAATCTTGATCGTTTACAAATATGACCATATCTGTTTTGATAAAACAACAGATAACCACACACATTAATTGTAAAATCAGTTTAAAAAGATCTTTCAAAGTTATATTTTTGTTATTTTACTAATTAAATTTCTTTCTTTCACAGTCTGTTAGATTCAACACCCTGCAATACATAACTAAGTAGATGTGATACTGCAAAGTAAGGTCTTTGATTACTATAACCATACCAGTAACCAAAATGTATACACATGTGTGTCTTAATAACTAACATGCATTCATACTCATGGCCTGTAAGGAAATTTGAGGTGTCAAAAGTAATTC
The DNA here is from genome assembly GCA_032433765.1 of Megaustenia siamemsis. Classification (NCBI taxonomy): domain Eukaryota; kingdom Metazoa; phylum Mollusca; class Gastropoda; order Stylommatophora; family Ariophantidae; genus Megaustenia; species Megaustenia siamemsis. The sequence continues at coordinate 48,467,715 of JAVIAB010000046.1, read as the reverse complement.
TGAATGCAGCATCAAAAGCATATCAAGTAATATACATACGGGGTCATACCACGTGACGGTTTCCACATGCAGCCTGCCTGGACCGTTCATTTGGATGGATTCCACCATGCAGGACAGCACAGTCTCTCCAGCTAAGTCATTTTTAATATACTTTTATAGATACATAATTTAATTTTCACTCTTTAGTTTTCAGCTCCTCATCATTTCTCTATACTTATGATCATATATATCTCTACACTTCACCAATCTTCCCACATGTAACACATCTCTTCTTTATCTTACCATCCTATCTCACATCTCTCCATCCACCTCTTCCTAACTTTATCATCCGATATGTAGCTACAGGTATTTATGCCTCACCGTTTGTTGTCGTTGTCCCTATATTCTGAAAAAGGCAGCAGGCCAAGATGTCAGTATTTTGTTGTGTTCCTTCTTTGTAAAGCTGTCACCATACCTTGGAGTATATACCGCACCCTACTACTGGCTCCCTAATATACATACCATTAGTTAACAAAGAAACATAAACTAGCACACCTGTTAGAATTAAATTAAGAGCAGCTCTCATGATAGCTCTACTTATTAATAGTTAACAGACCTAAGAAAGCAAATGAAATAAGTTACTAAATGCCATCAATATTGATACATCTGACTGTGACTATGGAAACAAAAACAAAAAAAAATTATAAATATATTGTTTACACCCATACTGTGTTATCAATGTCATACACAGACAATTCTTGAAAGACACACAAGTAAAATAACAACATGCAAAATGAAAAGTAAAAGAAAATTTGTAATCAAAATAAGAAGCGACACAATTAGAAATGAAATGTTGAGAAAAGTGGTGGGTAAAATATCAACTATTGATTATAACAAAGACTAAAATTAGAACTAGCAATGTGTAGTCACAAACCATCAACAATTAATGAAACATGGCACATGTTAAATTAAGACACTGTCAGGGCTAGTTGATGAAGCTCAATGACTGTAAAGGGAACAGTGAAGGATAATATGTGAGACTTGTAAAGGGATTAGTGAAGGATAATATGTGAGACTTGTAAAGGGAACAGTGAAGGATAATATGTGAGACTTGTAAAGGGAACAGTGAAGGATAATATGTGAGACTTGTAAAGGGATTAGTGAAGGATAATATGTGAGACTTGTAAAGGAAACAGTGAAGGATAATATGTGAGACTTGTAAAGGGAACAGTGAAGGATAATATGTGAGACTTGTAAAGGGAACAGTGAAGAATAATATGTGAGACTTGTAAAGGGAACAGTGAAGGATAATATGTGAGACTTGTAAAGGAATTAGTGAAGGATAATATGTGAGTAATAATATGCCATGACCACGAGTAGCATGACAATGGAGGTGATGGCAGTGACCAAGGCATTCAAATGGTTAGAGTCACAAGACTACATCCACGCATGTATACTGAGTGATTCGATGAGCATGATAAAAAAGTGGAGGCTGGCTATGTACGCATGCAATGGGTAGAGTCGTTGCAGAAATCCAAAATACGTAAGGTCACCTTTGTCTATGTCCCTGGACATGCGGGAGTACGGGGAAATGAGAGAGCGGACAGGTTGGCTAGCTGCGCTGTCGTTGAGGACGGGCAACCGATGGATCGGGCGGACATCATCAATGCCCTTCGAGATGTTGGAAGAGCACATGACTTCGACAAACACAGATCAACGTCACTTCTTCGGATGATGGAAATGGGAGTTAAGATGGGCACGGCCAGAAATGAGAAACTTGGTGGCCGTGTAAGAAGACTTATCAACCAACATAGAACTGGAGTCGTCAGTCGCTGGACACTGAGGGAATTGCTGAGGAGGGGATCTGAGCACCTATGGACATGTTCGGAGTGCAATGATGATGACCCGCAAACAACTCAATAACTCAATAACAATAACTCAATATGTGAGTCTTGTAAAGGGAACAGTGAAGTGTAATATGTGAGACTTGTAAAGGGATTAGTGAAGTATAATATGTGAGACTTGTAAAGGAATTAGTGAAGTATAATATATGAGACTTGTAAAGGGATTAGTGAAGTATAATATGTGAGACTTGTAAAGGGAACTGTGAAGTATAATATATGAGACTTGTAACTTAATTATCTATCATTATCTTGTGCTGTCTCTGTCATCGAAGGTTGGCTAAACCCATGGACCACCATTTCACTTAGATTATCTTTGATGATACATGATGTCATTGGTTCTTCTGCCCATCTCTTGATGTTGTTAGTCCATTGTAATCTTTGTCTGCCTCTGCTTTGTTTACCTTGTGCTTTCTCTTTGAAGATAACATTCTTTAGATTACTGTCTCTTAAGTATGTAAATATTGTCATATGTCTTGTTCAAATTGCATTAGGTCGTTCTATCGTAATTTTCAATTGTTTTAAAGCTTAATTAATTGTTCTCTTTTCTGTCCAGCACATTTATAAAAATCAACATTTCAGCAGTATCAACTTGATTTTCTGTTTTCTTATGTAATGCCCATGTTCCGGTACCATTTAAGAATGTTGATTAAATATAACGCTTTACTAATCTACATTAAAAAACAAATTAATTATTTTTTTATTTGATGTGAGCATTAAATATTTCATATTGTTAAAAATACTTTCAATCATATTTATTATGTATACTCAACTTTAGAATGCAAATCTGCACTCTAAAATCTTATAGAATCAATGTAATAAATTCCATATTTTGAATGTAATGTGGAATTTAACAGATTCTGGGTATCTTCATCCCATAAATACTGCAAGATTTATAGAACAGTAGCTAAAATGTTCAAAATGGCACATTGGGAAAAAGTCAAAGTTCTCCATAATTGATGATTTGCTGTTAGTTCTTGCAGATCTTGGCTGTTTCTAAGTCCCATGGTTGAACCTGTCCTTGTATTTGTTCTGTGTAGTGATTCTCTTGGTCTGCTTTGTTTTCTTTTACCAGACTGGTTCCATAAGAATGTCTGATGGGGAAGTCTTTCTTCATTTGTTCTTAGCACATGACCAATTTATTTCCAACACATTCTTCTTATAAAGCTCATCACACATTCTTGTTTACATTCATCTCTTATCCGTTCACTTGAAATATGTTCTTTCCAGTCCCCCCCCCCCCCAATCCCTCTCTTTTATCCTCCTCTGTCATACTATTGACTGTCACCTACTCCTCCTTGTATCTCGTACTTGATAAAAGCTTTTACTGAAATAATGTAGTTGTCTATCTCTCTACAGGTTTAACTGCTTAGCATCATTTTATGTTTATTTGCTTGCTTGCGTTCGCCCGTTGACTAAAGTATTCAAGATTATTCGTAGACTATAGAATTCCTCTTCATTATCCGTCTTTAAAAGGACGTTAAGTGGGTGTGTCTGCGTTGTGTTGTGGTTTGCATGATAACTGTGATATTTGTGCCTTTCGGCCCAACACATCCGACTTCAGCATGACATTTTTTAGTACCGGGTTGTCTTCCCTCTTCGTTCCCTACTCGCTTGGCCAGACTAGGCAGGTTAGTCTGTTACTAAAGGCACCACGGAGAGGTGGAGCAGGGTCTGGATGGTTCTGGTTCACCGATCCTGGTGCAAGCCATCAGCTGTGGGTCGCTGACAACTTCCAGCTCTGGCATGTTTATATTATATATTCTTTCCAGCTTATCTTAAAATGTCATACTGAGATAAAAACATCATCTGGGCTAATCATCTGGCTCTAAGATATGACTGCTTGCAATGATCTCTTGACATTATTCAACTCAACTCTCTTGATTTGTTAGCAGTATAATTTAATAATTGGTTGTTCAATCTTGCAAGACTAAAGGCAAGGTCTAAAATCAGACATATCTCTATTTGAGACCTGTTATTTCCTGACAATGCTGCACTTGTCATGCAAAGTCAGAAAGAACTCCTGAGCATGGTACATCGCTTTTTGCATGCCTGCAGAGACTTCGGTCTAGCAATAACATTTCTAGGGGCGCTGAAAAATTTATAGTCAACTATGACTGACAGAGGCTACCTTTCTATAATTTAATTAATACCTTTCTTTGTTTAGGAGATGAGATATTAATTCTGATGATTCTGCTGGCATGGGCGGTTAAGCAATTATGGATTTTAATTCATTTGCAGTGATATCGGGGCCTTCCATAACCAAATTTAATAAATATTTAACTGCTATGTTTTGCAAAACTATAGTCCATGTTTTACAAAACTGTAGTCCATGTTTTACAAAACTGTAGTCCATGTTTTACAAAACTGTAGTCCATGTTTTACAAAACTGTAGTCCATGTTTTACAAAACTGTAGTTGTTTACTTACATTTCCCAGACTCATGAATGTTGACTCTAAGTGTTGCATTTTGTGTGCACCTCAGGGCAATGGCACAAAATATTGTAGCTCTGGCAAGGGTTCCATTTTGTCCCATGGCACGACAGGTTCGACCCTTAAAAATCAGAACAGAAAAAATGTATTATATTATGGCGGGTCCAAGTGCTATAATGGGTAGTGCAATATTTAATAATTAGATGATCTTAGTTCAACTCCCAGATGTGGCAAGTCTTTTTTTTTTCACCACTGACACGTTTCAGGTTTTAGTAAATCTCAGAAAATGAGTACCTGAAATGTCCTATGGGGAAGTTAGAGTTTTCTGGCATGATACTGATCATATCACCCATTAATTTGTTTATGGTAATAAAATATTAGGGGCACCATCATCATAATTCCTATTCACCACAAAGTATAACAGGCAATATTTACTTTTTCATATTTGATTTGTTTATTTCTTATGATTAATGCATGTTTATCCATTTTCCATGGTAGCCGTGTGCACAAGGGTCCCTCACCAATCACATATATACAATAATTATACAGTAATAAGTGCTCAATTTTGTTTATCAAAAATAATTTAAAAATGTAACTACTGATTGCAGGCTGCCGAGAAATCAGTTCCAAGATGACGAGACTGGGAAAGACCAAAAAGAAGGTGGTTTCAAGACAACAAAGAGCCCTTGAACATGGCAACAGAAGAAGTTGGAGATCTGGCTAGGGACAGAGATTCTTTCAGATGGTCTGTGATGAATGCAATGTTTAGTGGGACATCTGGCTAGGGACAGAGATTCTTTCAGATGGTCTGTGATGAATGCAATGTTTAGTGGGACATCTGGCTAGGGACAGAGATTCTTTCAGATGGTCTGTGATGAATGCAATGTTCTGCAAAGGACATGAGACTTTATGGTGATGTTACAAAAATATAAGTGAACTACATCTCGCTTTGCAAATAAAAACTGTATGGTGTAAAATCATATAATCAAGCAATAAGGTGTTTTTAAAGCCAATTTGCAATGAGTTGAAATATGTTTTATTACTTTTCTATGTTTATTCAGTTGAGAGATCACACACAAAAATAATATATTACTTGTAGCTTGAAATCAACAGTAGTAGAGTTTTGAAGCACTCCACTAATTTCAACCAGTGTAAATTCTCCAAGGCCATTGAATGTATATTGCATATTGTCCAGTGTTACAATGTGAGGTTCACCAAAAGTAAATCCTATGGAAAAGAAAAGTTTCATATTGCATTTTCAAATTTAAGAAAATGTATCTAAAAATACTTGTTTGTGAAGTAACAAGAAATAGTTATAAATAATTCCATTGATATAGGCTTATAAAAATAACATCTAAAATCAAATGTAACTATTATCATCTGAGAGTCACCAAAACTAAATCTAATATAACGCAGTCTTGTAGTTACAAAATTCTTCTTCTTTTTCTTCTTGCTTTGCTGCTTCTTCTTCTTTCCTCATTTGCTTTTCATAGATGAGGGGAAACAATACATTTGATGTCTTTTGCTCTTCTGTCAGTCTCTGCTGCTGTAATGTTTCCTGTTTCTAATATTCCATCAATCCATCTTTTTTCATGGTCAGCCATAGAGTCTGGAGTTCTTGTAACACTTATTAAAGGCTCATAGTGCTGTGTTTTGGCTTTTCTGTATTATCATGAGCCAAACCATTTTATCTTTTGTTTCTGAATGTAATCTATGGTAGGAATTATTCCTAGCTTTTCTCCCAGTTTCTCATCTCTGACCTTATCTCTCAGACTGTTTCATATAAATTTTCTTGCACACTGAACCAGATTAGAGGAACCCTGTGAAGGATGGTCACATATTGTGCAAAGTGAAAAAATATTCAATGCTCCTTTACAAATTACCACTAGTGTATCAATCATTTTTTATCAGTTTTTGACTAGATTAAAAATGTTTAATTGTTGTTAATCTGTTCTGTACATGGCTAAATTAAAGATGCAAATTATTGTTAATCTGTCTAGTTGATGGCTAAATTGAAAGAAGATGCAGATTATTATTAATCTGTCTAGTTGATGGCTAAATTGAAAGAAGATGCAGATTATTATTAATCTGTCTAGTTGATGGCTAAATTGAAAGAAGATGCAGATTATTATTAATCTGTCTAGTTGATGGCTAAATTGAAAGAAGATGCAAATTATTATTAATCTGTCTAGTTGATGGCTAAATTGAAAGAAGATGCAGATTATTATTAATCTGTCTAGTTGATGGCTAAATTGAAAGAAGATGCAGATTATTATTAATCTGTCTAGTTGATGGCTAAATTGAAAGAAGATGCAGATTATTATTAATCTGTCTAGTTGATGGCTAAATTGAAAGAAGATGCAAATTATTATTAATCTGTCTAGTTGATGGCTAAATTGAAAGAAGATGCAGATTATTATTAATCTGTCTAGTTGATGGCTAAATTGAAAGAAGATGCAGATTATTATTAATCTGTCAGTTGATCTTCAGGCTCTATGAATTGTGTCTGTTGCCTTAAGGCATAGTAAAATCCCTTTACACACAGAGTAACCAACCCCCAACCACTTAAATAAAAAAGTAATTTCTAATTATCTGATGTTTATGATATCTTTCAGGTGATTGTGATATCTATCATCTATCTGATGTTTGTGATATCTTTCAGGTGATTGTGATATCTATCTGATGTTTGTGATATCTTTCTGGTGATTGTGATATCTATTTGATGTTTGTGATATCTTTCTGGTGATTGTGATATCTATTTGATGTTTGTGATATCTTTCTGGTGACTGTGATATCTATCTGATGTTTGTGATATCTTTCTGGTGATTGTGATATCTATTTGATGTTTGTGATATCTTTCTGGTGATTGTGATATCTATCTGATGTTTGTGATATCTTTCTGGTGACTGTGTTATCTATTTGATGTTTGTGATATCTTTCTGGTGATTGTGATATCTATTTGATGTTTGTGATATCTTTCTGGTGATTGTGTTATCTATCTGATGTTTGTGATATCTTTCTGGTGATTGTGATATCTATCTGATGTTTGTGATATCTTTCTGGTGATTGTGATATCTATCTGATGTTTGTGATATCTTTCTGGTGATTGTGATATCTATCTGATGTTTGTGATATCTTTCTGGTGATTGTGATATCTATTTGATGTTTGTGATATCTTTCTGGTGATTGTGATATCTATTTGATGTTTGTGATATCTTTCTGGTGACTGTGATATCTATCTGATGTTTGTGATATCTTTCTGGTGATTGTGATATCTATTTGATGTTTGTGATATCTTTCTGGTGATTGTGATATCTATCTGATGTTTGTGATATCTTTCTGGTGACTGTGTTATCTATTTGATGTTTGTGATATCTTTCTGGTGATTGTGATATCTATTTGATGTTTGTGATATCTTTCTGGTGATTGTGTTATCTATCTGATGTTTGTGATATCTTTCTGGTGATTGTGATATCTATCTGATGTTTGTGATATCTTTCTGGTGATTGTGATATCTATCTGATGTTTGTGATATCTTTCTGGTGATTGTGATATCTATCTGATGTTTGTGATATCTTTCTGGTGATTGTGATATCTATTTGATGTTTGTGATATCTATGTTTATTACATAGCTGTTTGTCAATTATACTTAAACTGACTTGCTGATTTGTGTCATTGAAGCAAAATAAATTGCATATGCTTTTTCTTTCAAACATTCAAAGTGATTAGAGGAAGACGCATCTTAAAATTAATACACTTTTGTAGTTAAACATTGACTATTGCATCCCCTGAAATTCTTATCTTCTTAAGTTTATCAGATCATTGATCTTTTTGTTGTGAGCATATTATTCTATTAAAACTGCAGGGAACAGACAATTAATTGCAGTGCTGTGGTAAAGCTGGTAGCAAGGAGCCAGTAGTTGGGCATAACACACACTAGTATATTGTTGTTGCGTTCGCCAGTTTTTATCTCTGATGAAGTCCCTAGAGACAAGGAACTGAATTTTGCATGTTAATCCATTTTTTCCTGGCAGCCGTGTGCACAGGGGATACACTAGTATAAGGTATGGTCTAAAGTCTAATTTTTATTTACAATTATTTCTCTATACTTAAATTTTCATATCTCTACATTTTACCTATCCTCTAACATGTAACACATCTCTTTCTTATCTCATCTTCCCATCTCTTATCCCTCGGTCCACATTTCCTTAACTTAATCATCCTAGATGTAGTAATAGGTATCTATCCCTCACCATTTGTTGTCATTCACCATTTGTTGTCATTGTTCTTGTTTTCTTAAGAAGGCCACATGTAGGCCGAAACGTCAGTATTTTGTTATGTTCTTGTTTTTGTAAAGCTGTCACCATACCTTATTGGAGAGTACATTACACCCCATTACTGACTCCTATTAAGACTCCATTCATACATAAATATTGACTTTGACTAAACAATTGTTATGTTTTATGTTTGATGTCACAAATTGAATCATTTCTAAGATGATGGTTAAAATGACATTTTTATGCTGAAACAAGCAGCGGCAACTGATGTGTTTTTAGCCACCCATGAGATTCTAATAATTCTAATGTAAATATGTAACTCTCTGGATTTATTCAAAATAAAATCTCAAATGTAATTACCTCTTCGTGTAAAAGAGAACCAGTTCTGACAAGTTCGAACAGGTCTTACTGTGTAGTATAAATTGCAAAGTTCGGACTCTGAACAACACCATCTCTTTGGAAGGGCATCATCTGTCTCATGTGCAAGATCATTTCCAAAATACGGAGTATACAATTGAAAGTTACCAGACAAAGGTTTTCTATTCTCAAAGGCAAAACTGCCATCATTTCGGTAGCAGCATCGCTGTGGAAAATTATATGAAAGTCATAAAGATTCCTTATAGTTTGTGTGTATGAAATATTTTGGTCCTATGGCAAATGTTTGACATATTTACTAACAAGGGGTTTAACACACTGTTTTTTTTAAATTTGTAAATTTGTTTCTAATTTTTAATAACAGCCTAAATAATTTCCTATCAAATTCTATGGTAATTTGGTTATTTTGATTATTTGGTTATGTAAGGCCCCGGTATCACTGCAAACGAATTAAAATCCATAATTGCTCAACCTCCCATGCCAGCATAATCACCTAAATTAATATCTCATCTCCCAAACAAAGAAAAGTAACTGTAGTCCCCATCGTAACAGTCCCAGCACACGCCAAAAGACATAAGGCGAAACTGCGCAGAAGGTGAACACAGCCAACTGTTCCCTGTCATATGATATCATCATTCATCGTAAACAATTGGAATATCGAAACATGATCAAAATGGATGAGATACACAGCTCACGGTGTGCATAGAGCACTTAACTCAGTAGCTCCTGCAACAAGCCGGACTTGGAATATAATGAAACTGCAATGAGGAACACTTTTCATGCATAGCCTGCAATGGTTCCTGCTGCCTATCCACCACATACCGGAAGTTCATGTTCTCCTGAAAATGATGATCGACACATTTTAAAAAAATGTATAGCACTTGATGATGTTAGGCCGTTGTTGACTCCAATTCCGAACATATAAACACACAGTTAGTCGTCAGATTATCCCCTTCGCACATCAAACAACAGACCATAAGATTAGCGTATGGTTGGTCTAGGGATAGACGATGAGCCATTATGATGACGTAGCACATGCAATAATGTCGCACACACAGCAATGATGTGCAAGAAATTCCTGATTACTCTAGTGAACGCAGCCTATGATGAACAAAACACGGTGCAAATTTCATAAAGAGATAAAACTACGGCTGACAAAGCAGTTCACATTAATAAGTAACATGTAAATAACTTGGGTCAAGCAATTCCAACAACAGTCATGAACAGCACCAATGTGATGTTAAGCGCAGATCAAGTCTAGATGGTGGAAGGTCGCATTCACAATACTTGATTTGTCGAAAATGAAATATTGCCAACGTACGACTCCACTTTATCGGCGCAGATGTAATAAATAGATCATCATTTTTACTTTAACGCAGAAAAGTGCAATGGAGAACCTAAATTAATCAGACCCCGATATGCACTTTCTGCAGCGATCGAGAGAATGTGGACTGATCCACCATCTTGAAAACGGAAGTCCATTCTATGGTAATATATATTTTAAACAAGTTCTTAGTAGGTGGTATAGAGTTTGTGCATCTTAAACCATCTTCAATGTTTTTTCTAACATGTGGTGGTCATGCTTCATACTAAGGAATATACTAATGAGGGAATATGAGGGTGTCTGAGCACTATGCAGTTATCTATTGCACTATTAAGATGACCTTTTGATTAAAATTGTGCACCTAAGATTGTCTTGTGATTAAAATTGTGCACCTATTATCGTCTTTTGACTAAAATTGTGCACTTAAGATGATCTTTTGATGAAACTAAACTATATACTCTAGAAAAGAAGCCTCTGTGGCTGAGTGATCTTTACACATATCGTCAGAGTGGTCCAGGCTCAGTTCTTAAATTAGGCAAATGTTTTTTCAGACTGACACAGCTTTGGTGTTCACCCAATATCTAAAAATGTGTACCTGTAACAGAGACATTTTAAAAGGAAAGTAATGTACCCTAGAATTACACCAATCCCTCACTGATTAAAAAAAATGAAATATGCTGATGGTCATTGAAAATTATAGGCACTAATATCATATTCCCCAAATACCTTAAGGCATAGGGGGACCCCTCACAAAATCATCTGAAAGAGTCTCTGTCTCTAGCCAGACCTTCCACTTCTTTTGTTGTTATGTTCAAGGTCTTCTTAATGTCTTTAAGCCACCTTCTCCATGGTCTGCCCTTGTTGTATTGCCCAGGAACCATACCTTCCATTATTGTTCTTTCCAGCCCGCTGTGTCGTTTGACGTGGCAATAGTATTTTAAATTCTTGTGCAGAATGGTGTTTATAAACCAGTCTTTTTTTATATTTAAATCTTTTAAGATGTCTTCATTGCTCTTTTTAATTTTCCAAGGTATCTTATTAATTTTTCTGTAGTATTTTGTTTTGAATTAATTAATTGTCCTCCATGCTGCTTGTGAGATTGTCCAAGATTTACAACAATATGTTGCTTTCAGGAAGATACATATCCTCAATAATTTTCATTTTACTGCCTTGCTGATATAGTGCTGTATGTTCTTCATGTAGAAATAACTTAATAATATCCTTGGAAGTGACTAATTTTTTATTACAAACGAAACCAAATACAATATCTTTAAATAAAAAAAAGATTTGCACAATTAACAATAAAGAAGTCATAATTTTGTGAAACATTATATAACTTTAGTGTCGGACCAAATTTGTTGTCATGTTTGTTACACTTTCTTGCACAGTTTATATTTACCCTTCCAAACTGTCCATAAGAAGGGAAGATGTCATAGCAGCCAGACTGCAAATATGAAGGAATCCATTGAAAGCTAAGAAAGGCTGCAAATTCATTGCATGGACATGGTGCCACAATACTATTCCACATGTTAATATCTGAAAATGTAAGATTGTTATGATTTATTTATTGCTGAAAAAATATAAAGTTGCTCATAATATATATTTAAGGGGAGTGGAATACTGACCCTTGAACTTTGAAATTTAAAATAAGACTAAGTGACATTGAAACATTTTAGGCAGTCTCTAGAGCATATGCTACAAGACTGTATCACACTCATTACCAAAGAAAGAAAAATATGGCCCACAGAAGCATCCCTCCCTGCATGATAAAGTATGGAGAATTGGTGAAGACCTCAAACATACTGTTCTTTTTGAGACTAATGCCAGTCTAACCATCTAAATGTTTAAAAATGGCTGATCACTGTAGAAGAAAAACTCTGCAATTATTTTCCTGATTTGATGAGAGTTATAATATATATTGTAGCAAAGCAAGTCCTCATGTGGGAGACAACACAGGTAGGAGGAAAAGAGGCAGACTCAGAGAGACACTGAGAAGAACATTGATCAGAGAGCCAAAGGCAAAAGGAATCGACTCCTTGAATGAGATTGAGATGCTTGCACAGAAATGTGCAAATGGCGAGATTTGATAAAAGATCTTTGCAAGGATTGAGACTGCTTAAGAGAAAAATTAGAAAAAGAGAAAGAGTGTTTGGGTCTACACCCTATTGGCTGACTATGGCTTGAAAGGTCAATATATAGATAAATGATTGCCCTCCCCTCGTATTAACATTTTTCCAACAGTTATTTGTCACTGATACTCTAGCCAGCCACAGCTCAAAAGGTCAATAGATAGATAGATAGGACTTTGAAATTGTGAAACTTGTAACATCATCAAACTCAAACCTCGGAATAAATCTATCTATTTATTGTCCTTTTGAGCTAATGATGGGACATAGAGTAGAAATTCTAGAGCCTCCATGTCCAGAGATCTTTGTTACTAAGCATCAGATTTCACTTGAATGTCTCATCATATGTTTGTGTTCTGAGCGAGCCTCTAAATCTTGTCAAGGGAATTAATGCCTACTATAATTGTCTCTAACATCATCATCACCATCATCATCATATGTTTGTGTTCTGAGCGAGCCTCTCAATCTTGTCAAGGGAATTAATGCCTACAATAATTGCCTCTAACATCATCATCATATGTTTGTGTTCTGAGCAAGCTTCTCAATCTTGTCAAGGGAATTAATGCCTCTAACATCATCATCATATGTTTGTGTTCTGAGCAAGCCTCTCAATCTTGTCAAGGGAATTAATGCCTACAATAATTGCCTCTAACATCATCATCACCATCATCATCATATGTTTGTGTTCTGAGCGAGCCTCTCAATCTTGTCAAGGGAATTAATGCCTACTATAATTGCCTCTAACATCATCATCACCATCATCATCATATGTTTGTGTTCTGAGCAAGCTTCTCAATCTTGTCAAGGGAATTAATGCCTACTATAATTGCCTCTAACATCATCATCACCATCATCATCATATGTTTGTGTTCTGAGCGAGCCTCTCAATCTTGTCAAGGGAATTAATGCCTACTATAATTGCCTCTAACATCATCATCATATGTTTGTGTTCTGAGCAAGCCTCTCAATCTTGTCAAGGGAATTAATGCCTACTATAATTGCCTCTAACATCATCATCACCATCATCATCATATGTTTGTGTTCTGAGCGAGCCTCTCAATCTTGTCAAGGGAATTAATGCCTACTATAATTGCCTCTAACATCATCATCACCATCATCATCATATGTTTGTGTTCTGAGCAAGCCTCTCAATCTTGTCAAGGGAATTAATGCCTACTATAATTGCCTCTAACATCATCATCACCATCATCATCATATGTTTGTGTTCTCAGCGAGCCTCTCAAAATTGTCAAGGGAATTAATGCCTACTATAATTGCCTCTAACATCATCATCACCATCATCATCATATGTTTGTGTTCTGAGCAAGCCTCTCAATCTTGTCAAGGGAATTAATGCCTACTATAATTGCCTCTAACATCATCATCACCATCATCATCATATGTTTGTGTTCTGAGCGAGCCTCTCAATCTTGTCAAGGGAATTAATGCCTACTATAATTGCCTCTAACATCATCATCACCATCATCATCATATGTTTGTGTTCTGAGCGAGCCTCTCAATCTTGTCAAGGGAATTAATGCCTACAATGATTGCCTCTAACATCATCATCACCATCATCATCATATGTTTGTGTTCTGAGCAAGCCTTTCAATCTTGTCAAGGGAATTAATGCCTACTATAATTGCCTCTAACATCATCATCATATGTTTGTGTTCTGAGCAAGCCTCTCAATCTTGTCAAGGGAATTAATGCCTACAATAATTGCCTCTAACATCATCATCACCATCATCATCATATGTTTGTGTTCTGAGCGAGCCTCTCAATCTTGTCAAGGGAATTAATGCCTACTATAATTGCCTCTAACATCATCATCACCATCATCATCATATGTTTGTGTTCTGAGCAAGCTTCTCAATCTTGTCAAGGGAATTAATGCCTACTATAATTGCCTCTAACATCATCATCACCATCATCATCATATGTTTGTGTTCTGAGCGAGCCTCTCAATCTTGTCAAGGGAATTAATGCCTACTATAATTGCCTCTAACATCATCATCATATGTTTGTGTTCTGAGCAAGCCTCTCAATCTTGTCAAGGGAATTAATGCCTACTATAATTGCCTCTAACATCATCATCACCATCATCATCATATGTTTGTGTTCTGAGCGAGCCTCTCAATCTTGTCAAGGGAATTAATGCCTACTATAATTGCCTCTAACATCATCATCACCATCATCATCATATGTTTGTGTTCTGAGCGAGCCTCTCAATCTTGTCAAGGGAATTAATGCCTACTATAATTGCCTCTAACATCATCATCACCATCATCATCATATGTTTGTGTTCTGAGCGAGCCTCTCAAAATTGTCAAGGGAATTAATGCCTACTATAATTGCCTCTAACATCATCATCACCATCATCATCCTATGTTTGTGTTCTGAGCGAGCCTCTCAATCTTGTCAAGGGAATTAATGCCTACAATGATTGCCTCTAACATCATCATCACCATCATCATCATATGTTTGTGTTCTGAGCAAGCCTCTCAATCTTGTCAAGGGAATTAATGCCTACTATAATTGCCTCTATCATCATCATCACCATCATCATCATATGTTTGTGTTCTGAGCGAGCCTCTCAATCTTGTCAAGGGAATTAATGCCTACTATAATTGCCTCTAACATCATCATCACCATCTTCATCATATGTTTGTGTTCTGAGCGAGCCTCTCAATCTTATCAAGGGAATTAATGCCTACAATGATTGCCTCTAACATCATCATCACCATCATCATCATGTGCCATACCAGTTGGCGTAGCCGATCATGTCTTTCCACAATCTTCTATCTACCGTGCATCGTATCAGTTCTGTTGTTGACTGTTTTCCCTGCCATGACACCAAGCTATCCAGTATTTTCTCTCTTTGTCATCCACGATTCTCTTTCCTTGTATTTTGTCAGTTGTAACCAAGTATTCCAACTTTCCTCTTCTCATGATGTGCCAAAAAATTGTCGATTGTTTCTTTCTGATGTTTTTTTTAGGAGCTCCTTTTTTTGTGTTGGCCTCTTTGAGAATTTCCTCATTGGTCTTTTTAGCTGTCCAGGGAACTTTCAACATTCTTCTGAGAAATTCCATCTCTGTGGCCTCTAATCATCTTTTCATTTGTTTGTCCACTATCCAAGATTCGCTTCAATAGGTCAGAATTGGCTATATATATCACTGATGAATTTTCTTTCTCATTTCTATTGACATAGATTTGTTGCATAAGATGTTTTTCATTTTATGAAATGCTATTTTGGCCTGAGCTATTCTACTTTTATTTTTGTGCTGCACACTTACCATCTGATGTTATTATTGTGCCCAAGTATGTGAAACATTGCACTTGTTTAAGATTTGTCCTGTTTATTTGTATACTGCATGATGGTGATGATTGTTTCTTTAATAGCCTCTAATATAACAACCGGGGCCCTATTATGTGGGATGTAAAGAATAGTGACACTGTGACCTTCCAGGCATGTCGTAAGAGGCGACTAAGGAGGTTGATTGATGGCTTGACAAGCTGTCATTGTAAAAAGCATTGTTATGGAAACAGACCATAGATTTTAGAAGCAGTGATCTTTGCAATATGTGCCATTTTGGCATGCAAGGTTTCTGTTTTTGAGATTGTGGTTCTGCCCTATGTGCCGTCTTCGGCTCGAAAGGATAATAGATAGATAGAATATAACAACCACAAATATCTTCAGTATTCAAGAAAAGATGATGGACATTTGTTGGACATGTGATGAGAAGAGATAATAACCGAATAGTAAAGCAAGCCCTCAAGTGGGAAACAACAGGTAGGAAGAAAAGAGGCCGATCCGCAGAAACACTGAGAAGAATATTGATCAGAGAGGCAAAGGCAGCAGGAATTGGCTCCTACAATGAGATCAAGATGCTTGCACAGAACAGAGACAAATGGCGAGATTTTATAAAAGATCTTTGCAAGGATTGAGACTGCCAGAAAGAAAATTTTGAAACAGGGAAAGTGTATCTGTGTCTACACCCTATGGTCCAACTACAGCTCAAAAGGTCGATAGACTAGACTAGAGCTGGGGCTTAGGATAGGATAGGGTAGGGCAGGGCAGGGCAGGATAAGATAGATTAGATAAGATAGATTAGATAAGATAGAATAGATAGATCAGATAGATAGATCAGATAGATAGATCAGATAGATAGATCAGATAGATAGATCAGATAGATAGATCAGATAGATAGATCAGATAGATAGATCAGATAGATAGATCAGATAGATAGATCAGATAGATAGATCAGATAGATAGATCAGATAGATAGATCAGATAGATAGATCAGATAGATAGATCAGATAGATAGATCAGATAGATAGATCAGATAGATAGATCAGATAGATAGATCAGATAGATAGATCAGATAGATAGATCAGATAGATAGATCAGATAGATAGATCAGATAGATAGATCAGATAGATAGATCAGATAGATAGATCAGATAGATAGATCAGATAGATAGATCAGATAGATAGATCAGATAGATAGATCAGATAGATAGATCAGATAGATAGATCAGATAGATAGATCAGATAGATAGATCAGATAGATAGATCAGATAGATAGATCAGATAGATAGATCAGATAGATAGATCAGATAGATAGATCAGATAGATAGATCAGATAGATAGATCAGATAGATAGATCAGATAGATAGATCAGATAGATAGATCAGATAGATAGATCAGATAGATAGATCAGATAGATAGATCAGATAGATAGATCAGATAGATAGATCAGATAGATAGATCAGATAGATAGATCAGATAGATAGATCAGATAGATAGATCAGATAGATAGATCAGATAGATAGATCAGATAGATAGATCAGATAGATAGATCAGATAGATAGATCAGATAGATAGATCAGATAGATAGATCAGATAGATAGATCAGATAGATAGATCAGATAGATAGATCAGATAGATAGATCAGATAGATAGATCAGATAGATAGATCAGATAGATAGATCAGATAGATAGATCAGATAGATAGATCAGATAGATAGATCAGATAGATAGATCAGATAGATAGATCAGATAGATAGATCAGATAGATAGATCAGATAGATAGATCAGATAGATAGATCAGATAGATAGATCAGATAGATAGATCAGATAGATAGATCAGATAGATAGATCAGATAGATAGATCAGATAGATAGATCAGATAGATAGATCAGATAGATAGATCAGATAGATAGATCAGATAGATAGATCAGATAGATAGATCAGATAGATAGATCAGATAGATAGATCAGATAGATAGATCAGATAGATAGATCAGATAGATAGATCAGATAGATAGATCAGATAGATAGATCAGATAGATAGATCAGATAGATAGATCAGATAGATAGATCAGATAGATAGATCAGATAGATAGATCAGATAGATAGATCAGATATAGATAGATAGATAGATAGATATAGATAGATAGATAGATAGATAGATAGATAGATAGATAGATAGATAGATAGATAGATAGATAGATAGATAGATAGATAGATAGATAGATAGATAGATAGATAGATAGATCATAGATAGATAGATCAGATAGATAGATCAGATAGATAGATCAGATAGATAGATCAGATAGATAGATCAGATAGATAGATCAGATAGATAGATCAGATAGATAGATCAGATAGATAGATCAGATAGATAGATCAGATAGATAGATCAGATAGATAGATCAGATAGATAGATCAGATAGATAGATCAGATAGATAGATCAGATAGATAGATCAGATAGATAGATCAGATAGATAGATCAGATAGATAGATCAGATAGATAGATCAGATAGATAGATCAGATAGATAGATCAGATAGATCAGATAGATAGATCAGATAGATAGATCAGATAGATAGATCAGATAGATAGATCAGATAGATAGATCAGATAGATAGATCAGATAGATAGATCAGATAGATAGATCAGATAGATAGATCAGATAGATAGATCAGATAGATAGATCAGATAGATAGATCAGATAGATAGATCAGATAGATAGATCAGATAGATAGATCAGATAGATAGATCAGATAGATAGATCAGATAGATAGATCAGATAGATAGATCAGATAGATAGATCAGATAGATAGATCAGATAGATAGATCAGATAGATAGATCAGATAGATAGATCAGATAGATAGATCAGATAGATAGATCAGATAGATAGATCAGATAGATAGATCAGATAGATAGATCAGATAGATAGATCAGATAGATAGATCAGATAGATAGATCAGATAGATAGATCAGATAGATAGATCAGATAGATAGATCAGATAGATAGATCAGATAGATAGATCAGATAGATAGATCAGATAGATAGATCAGATAGATAGATCAGATAGATAGATCAGATAGATAGATCAGATAGATAGATCAGATAGATAGATCAGATAGATAGATCAGATAGATAGATCAGATAGATAGATCAGATAGATAGATCAGATAGATAGATCAGATAGATAGATCAGATAGATAGATCAGATAGATAGATCAGATAGATAGATCAGATAGATAGATCAGATAGATAGATCAGATAGATAGATCAGATAGATAGATCAGATAGATAGATCAGATAGATAGATCAGATAGATAGATCAGATAGATAGATCAGATAGATAGATCAGATAGATAGATCAGATAGATAGATCAGATAGATAGATCAGATAGATAGATCAGATAGATAGATAGATAGATAGATAGATAGA
This sequence comes from Megaustenia siamemsis, assembly GCA_032433765.1. NCBI lineage: Eukaryota > Metazoa > Mollusca > Gastropoda > Stylommatophora > Ariophantidae > Megaustenia > Megaustenia siamemsis. The sequence continues at coordinate 48,448,554 of JAVIAB010000046.1, read as the reverse complement.
TAGATAGATAGATAGATAGATAGATAGATAGATAGATAGATAGATAGATAGATAGATAGATAGATAGATAGATAGATAGATAGATAGATAGATAGATAGATAGATAGATAGATAGATAGATAGATAGATAGATAGATAGATAGATAGATAGATAGATAGATAGATAGATAGATAGATAGATAGATAGATAGATAGATAGATAGATAGATAGATAGATAGATAGATAGATAGATAGATAGATAGATAGATAGATAGATAGATAGATAGATAGATAGATAGATAGATAGATAGATAGATAGATAGATATAGATAGATAGATAGATAGATAGATAGATAGATAGATAGATAGATAGATAGATAGATAGATAGATAGATAGATAGATAGATAGATAGATAGATAGATAGATAGATAGATAGATAGATAGATAGATAGATAGATAGATAGATAGATAGATAGATAGATAGATAGATAGATAGATAGATAGATAGATAGATAGATAGATAGATAGATAGATAGATAGATAGATAGATAGATAGATAGATAGATAGATAGATAGATAGATAGATAGATAGATAGATAGATAGATAGATAGATAGATAGATAGATAGATAGATAGAGATAGATAGATAGATAGATAGATAGATAGATAGATAGATAGATAGATAGATAGATAGATAGATAGATAGATAGATAGATAGATAGATAGATAGATAGATAGATAGATAGATAGATAGATAGATAGATAGATAGATAGATAGATAGATAGATAGATAGATAGATAGATAGATAGATAGATAGATAGATAGATAGATAGATAGATAGATAGATAGATAGATAGATAGATAGATAGATAGATAGATAGATAGATAGATAGATAGATAGATAGATAGATAGATAGATAGATAGATAGATAGATAGATAGATAGATAGATAGATAGATAGATAGATAGATAGATAGATAGATAGATAGATAGATAGATAGATAGATAGATAGATAGATAGATAGATAGATAGATAGATAGATAGATAGATAGATAGATAGATAGATAGATAGATAGATAGATAGATAGATAGATAGATAGATAGATAGATAGATAGATAGATAGATAGATAGATAGATAGATAGATAGATAGATAGATAGATAGATAGATAGATAGATAGATAGATAGATAGATAGATAGATAGATAGATAGATAGATAGATAGATAGATAGATAGATAGATAGATAGATAGATAGATAGATAGATAGATAGATAGATAGATAGATAGATAGATAGATAGATAGATAGATAGATAGATAGATAGATAGATAGATAGATAGATAGATAGATAGATAGATAGATAGATAGATAGATAGATAGATAGATAGATAGATAGATAGATAGATAGATAGATAGATAGATAGATAGATAGATAGATAGATAGATAGATAGATAGATAGATAGATAGATAGATAGATAGATAGATAGATAGATAGATAGATAGATAGATAGATAGATAGATAGATAGATAGATAGATAGATAGATAGATAGATAGATAGATAGATAGATAGATAGATAGATAGATAGATAGATAGATAGATAGATAGATAGATAGATAGATAGATAGATAGATAGATAGATAGATAGATAGATAGATAGATAGATAGATAGATAGATAAATGATTGCCTCTCCCCTCAATATTCTTCTTAGTATTTCTTCCACAGTTGTTAGCCTCTGATACTTTAGTTCATTTGCTCATCTGTGCCTTTCCCAGAAGGTAAAATACACAAGCTTCTTCTATTATACATTCAAAGCGATTAAAATAAGCTGTATCTTAAAACCTAAAAACTTTTTGTGGTTAAAATGTGATATAGCATCCCCTGAAACTCTCGGATTGGCAATCTTTGAATGTTTCACTTATGAACATTATTCTACTAAAATATCATTCACAAATATTTAGTTTAGCTAAACAACTTTACATTTTTTTGTGAGCGGTGTTACAATTTGAAACCCCCTCCATGAAATATAATTTTTAAGAATGAGTGGAATGTACTAAACTCTGGACATCTTCATCTATAAACGAAGCAACATTTCCAAAATAAGAACTAAAATTCCAATTTTAGTTGAAAACAAACAGCTGTGCTTGCTCCATGTAGACCTCATTTTCTTTTTTCCTGCTGCTTCCCATTTGAAAGCTTGCTTTGAGGTTTCCTTGTTATCTCTTACCACATGCTCAACATATACCCACCTTCTTTCCTTTATTATAGCTGATATTGAAACTTTAGTTCTGAGCATTCTTTATAAGTTTCCCTTTAACAAGTAATAGGATACTCTATAGAATAAACTATTAAACTGCTGATTATAGTTCTTATCTCTTCCAATATTATAGTATGTTTAGTTTTAGTTGAGCATCAATCTCAAAGAGGTAAATCTGTACTCTGTTATCTATCCTTCATCTAAAGTATTGTTTATATCTGCAATGTCATTTCTTGTATACATTTTTTTTTTGGGTAGTTCTTGCAGATGCCCACTCTGTTATAATTTCCATATTTATTGCTAGCATGCAGGATTCCACAATATCCTTTCATTTTATATCTTAATCTTCTTTATGGACATAGCACTGTGTTTTTAATTAAGCGCTTCAGTGTATCATTCATCAGTAAAATTTGTTTGGTACTACCCAAGTGTTTGATTTTCTTTAACCTTCCTGAAAGGCAATATTTATTTGTAGTCAGAGTTGCATATTCTAGGAAAGGAGTATTACTACTTTGTATCAAGTTTTCCTTCACTTGTGAGTAGTCTGAGAGATTGTCATGCTTTTCTTGTGTTCTTAAAGTTAACTTTCCAAATTTTGCTAAACCACAGAGATTTAATACAAACAAAATACATTATTTTTAAAAAGTATTTTCTAGAAATAATGGACAGAAAGGAAAGTAATATATTAGATAACAAATACATCTTACTATTTAGAAATGGCAAATTGAACCGGTACCAGTCTAAACACTTTGTTCTACTGTCTTTAATGGCACCAATGGGAAAAAACCAGAGACCAGGTGACCCTGTGGATAAAAGAAATTGCATAAAAGTTAACAATTATAATTGATATATTTGATGCTTTGTGATTTCTCTTATTTCTGCACTAGTATTGAACATATTCCATGGTACAACAAAGTATTTTCCTGACGCGTTTCTTCTCAAACAGATCCAGTTTATTTTATATTTCTTTATTTGTTTTCCAATTCTTGCATGCATAAGTAAGTGTGGGTAATACATTTGATTTGAAAATTTTTGAGCTCTGTTTTTATGCTTAGTAATTTCGATTTTATATAAAGATCTTTCATAATTTTAGGAAGAGGTAATAACCGAATAGCAAAGCAAGCCCTTATATGGGAAACAACAGAAAAGAGAAAAAGAGGAAGACCCAGAGAGACACTGAGAAGAACATTGATGAGAGAGGCAAGAGCAACAGGATTCGGTTCCCTCAATGAGATAGAGCTGCTTGCACAGAACAGAGACAAATGGCGAGATTTGATAAAATATCTTTAAAAGAATTGAAAACTGCTAGAACAAAAACTCAGATAAGAGAAAGAGTATCTTGGTCTATGCCCTATGGGCTGGCTACGGCTCGAAAGGTCAATAGATAGATAGATAGAATTTTAATTTCCACATTTTATCAATGTTTCTAAAAGTCATTCCGGCCATTGCTATTCTGATTCTAATTTATTTCTTTGTGTCTCCTTCTTGATCTATGCAGCTTCCAAGCTATACAAAGTGATCTACTTCTTCCACTGCTTTTCCTTCAAGGTATATTTTTTCTTCTGGGCGAATTTGATTTTTCATTACTTATGTCTTTTCTATGTTGACCTGAAGTTCAATTTTCCTAGTCATTGATGACATGGCATTTGTTTTTTCTTGCACCATGTTCACATTGCTATTGGTAAGAACTATGTCGTACACAAAGTCAAGGTCCTTAAGTTTTAAACACCTTACTCAAATATAAATCCTTTCTGCCTCACCCATAAAAATTGTGTACCATGCTTTCTACTTAAAGGCTGAATCAATTCTATAATGATTAGGAAATTTTGGCTGTAATTTGACCTTAATTTCTTGTTGATAATTGTAAATTAAATATTTTTAAAAAATTTTGTTTGTGCTCATTAACAACTTTTTTTTGTCATAAATTTTCTGCCCAGAGTGCACATTGGGTCTCCTGGTTTTGCTGTGACATGAAAGGGCTAAATATCAGATCCACTACAATGAGTCCAGAAGAAGGGAAAGTCACAAAGAAATCTTGAACAAAAATTCCTACTGCCTGTAGCAGTGACCCCCCTCTCCCCCCAACAACAATCAACACCACAATCTTCCACACAATGTGATGCATTTCTTTTCTTTTTTTCTGTTTTTTCTCAATCTTAATGATGAGTAAAGTACACGTGACTCAATGATCCTTTCCAAATCATCAGCAAAAATAATATCAACAGCACAGTTATTTGAATTATGAATACACATATCAATAAATACAGTCTTAATCGCTAAGAGTGAAAATGAGTTACAAGAAATGTTGGACATTATAATGAAAGAAAGCAAAAATAATGGACTCAACCTTAATAGCAAAAAGACAGAAGTAAGGGTAACAACAAAGAAAAAGACATCATCTCAGTGCAAAATAAAAATAAGTGGAACAATATTAAAACAAGTAAATGAATTTAAATATTTGGGAACAATGTTAACCTCAGATGGTAGGTGTACAACAGAGGTGAGATGCAGAATGGCTCAGGCAAAAGCAGCTTTCCAAAATATGAGGAAGAATATGAGGAATGCAATCCATTTTTGACAATAGAAACAAGAAAAAGAGTTCTTAAATGTTATGTAGAACCATTGTTAACATATGGATGTGAATCATGGGCAACAGGACAACAGACAAGAAAATCACTAGAGGCGGTAGAAATGTGGTTTTACAGAAGAATCTTGAGAATACCATGGACAGCTAAGAAGATTAATGAAAACGTTCTGAAAGAGGCGAAAGCAAAAAGAGAGTTAATTTCCAATATTAAGAAGAAACAATCATCATTTTTTTGGCCATGTAATGAGAAGAGAACAGCTGGAATATATTGTAACAACAGGAAAAGTTGAAGGATGAAGAAATAGAGGGAAGCAAAGAGAAAAAGATACCAGACAGCTTAAGAGCATGGCTTGGCAGAAGGTCAACAACAGAAATGACAAATAACTGTCATGATCAAAAGTTGTGGAGAGACATAATCATCTATGCCAGCAGGCTTGGTACTTGATGATGATATCAACAAAAACAATATTTCTATAACAAACAACAACAAGAACTAGCAAATAAGTGCTTCACCTGTGTTACCAATTATACTATCAAATCTGTAAAGGTTGCTTCTTACAGGGTCAAGGCTAACACCATTCATACAAGCTTCAACCTTTCGGTTGAAAGTAGGGTTAAATTTCATGGCTCCTTGTGCATATATGAAGAAGGCATAAGTTGAAAAAATGCTGGATATGATCACCAATTGAAAGGTCACCCTCTGTAGAAACAATGCATTGAAGAATTCATTAAAATTATTATAATTTGCTGAAGTTTTAATTAATTACAACTACATTATCAATTTTATCTTAAAAAATGAAACATTTGACTTGATAACACACAACAACTCACAACACAATTTCTATCCAGCACACAAATGTACAGCAAAGTAGAAAACTCAAGAGAGATAACCAATTTATAATTGTTTTGAAAAATGTAGGTTAATCTAAAATCAAATTTTTTATCATCATCAAGTACCAGGCCTGTGGACGTAGGTGATCTATCTGTCTCTCCACAACTTTCAATCTCGACAGTTATTTATCATTTCTGTTGTTGACCTTCTGCCAAGCCATTCTCTTAAACTGCCTGGTATCTTTTCTCTTTGCTTCCCTCTATCTCTTCGTCCCTCAATTTTCCTGGTTGTTACAATATATTCCAGCCATTCTCTTCTCATTACATGGTCAAAAAATGATGATTGTTTTTTCATAACATTGGAAATTAGCTCTCTTTTTGCTTTGGCCTCTTTCAGAACGTTTTCATTACTCTTCTTAGCTGTCCATGGTATTTTCAACATTCTTCTGTAAAACCACATTTCTACAGACTCCAGTGATTTTCTTGTCTGTTGCACTGTTGTCCATGATTCACATCCATATGTTAAGACTGGCTCTACATTACATTTAAGAACTCTTTTTCTTGTTTCTATTGTCAAAAATGGATTGCATAGTATCTTCCTCATTTTTTGGAAGGTACAATCAAATTTATTAAAAAATATTTACATAATAAAATACATTTTTATATATCAATTTTACATTTTTCTTGAGTTTCCTTCAATTTTTTTTATAGGGGGATGAGTTTAGGTGGGTGGTCTAGAAATAAGATGTTAGGCTCTTGAAAAGAAGGTGTCAGGTTTAATTTACACCAGAGGTGGTGAAAAGAAGGTGTCAGGTTTAATTTACATCAAAGGTAGTGAAAAGAAGGTGCCAGGTTTAATTTACACCAGAGGTAGTGAAAAGAAGGTGCCAGGTTTAATTTACACCAGAGGTGGTGAAAAGAAGGTGCCAGGTTTTATTTATACCAGAGGTGGTGAAAAGAAGATGCCAAGTTTAATTTACACTAGAGGCGGTGAAAAGAAGGTGCCAGGTTTAATTCGCACCAGAGGTGGTGAAAAGAAGGTGCCAGGTTTAATTCACACCAGAGGTGTTGAAAAGAAGATGCCAGGTTTAATTCACACCAAAGGTGGTGAAAAGAAGGTGCCAGGTTTAATTCACACCAGAGGTGGTGAAAAGAAGGTGCCAGGTTTAATTTACACCAGAGGTAGTGAAAAGAAGGTGCCAGGTTTAATTTACACCAGAGGTGGTGAAAAGAAGGTGCCAGGTTTTATTTATACCAGAGGTGGTGAAAAGAAGATGCCAAGTTTAATTTACACTAGAGGCGGTGAAAAGAAGGTGCCAGGTTTAATTCGCACCAGAGGTGGTGAAAAGAAGGTGCCAGGTTTAATTCACACCAGAGGTGTTGAAAAGAAGATGCCAGGTTTAATTCACACCAGAGGTGGTGAAAAGAAGGTGCCAGGTTTAATTCACACCAGAGGTGGTGAAAAGAAGGTGCCAGGTTTAATTCACACCAGAGGTGGTGAAAAGAAGGTGCCAGGTTTAATTCACACCAGAGGTGGTGAAAAGAAGGTGCCAGGTTTAATTCACACCAGAGATGGTGAAAAATGGACCAAGATGATGGTGGTTTCAAGACAGCAAGGAGACCTTGAATATGAAAACAGAAGAAGTGGAAGACCTCGCTAGAGACAGAGATTCTTTCAGACATGCTGTGGTGAATGCAATGTTCTGCAAAGGGCATGTGACCTGATGATGATAGTAGGAATCGCACGGTATTCTTTCTAGACGGTCAAACCAGTTTTTTTTTTTTTATTTCTGTATGTAGCTTAGGATTGCTTCAATGCATACTCTTTCTCACTTAGTTCTCGGTTGCTGGCCCTATCTGGACAAAATATTCAGAAAACTTACCCTAGGCTTGTTGTGTAGATTTTTGGCTTTAGTGGGCACTAAATATTCTATCTATTTATTGACCTTTCGAGCCATAGCCGGCCCATAGGGCATAGATCCAGATACTCTTTCTCTTATCTAAATTTTTTATTCTAGCAGTTTTCAATCCTTCTAAAGATCTTTTATCAAATCTCGCCATTTGTCTCTGTTCTCTGCAAGCAACTCTATCTTATTGAGGGAGCCGATTCCTGCTGCTCTTGCCTCTCTGATCAATGTTCTTCTCAGTGTCTCTCTGGGTCGGCCTCTTTTCCTCTTGTTTCCCACAAGAGGGCTTGCTTTGTTATTCGGTTATTATCTCACACTAATTATTACTTGTCTCAAAGTTACTACTTAATTTCTCTCTGGCTGAAGATGGCATATTGAGAGGAAATAATAAACTCTTAATGATTTGCTGTTATTATCCATTCAATGACATTATCTTGCAGAAAGACTTGCAGTCTACTTCACAACAAGTCCTGTTCTGGAAATGCCTTTCAATATTTAGCAAAGGAATGATTGCCCACTGTTGTTGTCTCTTATTCATTCAGGACACAAAATTTATTTGTTAACAGCAGTGGATGTTTCATGATGGTGGCTTCTGATTAATCATCTAGAGCAAGCACAGAAAGAACAAAAGTCCTCTCTTTTGAAACAGAATCAGAAACACTAATTACTTTAATTGATCTAATTAACAAATTGATAAGTAGCTAGTGAATTACCTCATTATCATTGGATTGTACAGGATATGGTGCCACACTATCCCATGTTACAATGATCAAGATAACAGAATCGTAATTTATCTCATTAGTATATTTTTCCACATCATTGTTTGCCCTTTCAAACATTGTTTCTTCATCTGGCTTGAGCGATGGTCCAAATTCAAGTATCTAGATGAAGAAATATATAAGAAAATATCAATCTTGAAAGTTCAACCAGTCTCTGAAATTGTTACCAAAGATTTGTCCATGGAATGTTCATAGCCTAGGATGATATTAATTAAAACACTCATAAATGTATCAAATTATGGAAAAATATAGACATTAGCGCCATATTTCCTATAGGTGCTACAAGTATGACAACAGCCTTTTATCTTTTTTTAATATAAAGAAATTTAGAGTAACCCATGATGAGCAAATGTTATGAAGAAGACAAACCTAGAAAATGTCCTCAAGATGAACAAATGTTATGAAGAAGACAAACCTAGAAAATGTCCTCAAGATGAGCAAATGTTATGAAGAAGACAAACCTAGAAAATGTCCTCAAGATGAGAAAATGTTATGAAGAAGACAAACCTAGAAAATGTCCTCAAGATGAACAAATGTTATGAAGAAGACAAACCTAGAAAATGTCCTCAAGATGAGCAAATGTTATGAAGAAGACAAAACTAGAAAATGTCCTCAAGATGAGCAAATGTTATGAAGAAGACAAACCTAGAAAATGTCCTCAAGATGAGCAAATGTTATGAAGAAGACAAACCTAGAAAATGTCCTCAAGATGAGCAAATGTTATGAAGAAGACAAACCTAGAAAATGTCCTCAAGATGAGCAAATGTTATGAAGAAGACAAACCTAGAAAATGTCCTCAAGATGAGCAAATGTTATGAAGAAGACAAAACTAGAAAATGTCCTCAAGATGAGCAAATGTTATGAAGAAGACAAACCTAGAAAATGTCCTCAAGATGAGCAAATGTTATGAAGAAGACAAACCTAGAAAATGTCCTCAAGATGAACAAATGTTATGAAGAAGACAAACCTAGAAAATGTCCTCAAGATGAACAAATGTTATGAAGAAGACAAACCTAGAAAATGTCCTCAAGATGAGCAAATGTTATGAAGAAGACAAACCTAGAAAATGTCCTCAAGATGAACAAATGTTATGAAGAAGACAAACCTAGAAAATTCCTCAAGATGAACAAATGTTATGAAGAAGACAAACCTAGAAAATGTCCTCAAGATGAACAAATGCTATGAAGAAGACAAACCTAGAAAATGTCCTCAAGATGAGCAAATGCTATGAAGAAGGCAAACCTAGAAAATGTCCTCAAGATGAGCAAATGTTATGAAGAAGACAAACCTAGAAAATGTCCTCAAGATGAACAAATGTTATGAAGAAGACAAACCTAGAAAATGTCCTCAAGATGAACAGACGAAACATAAAACTACTCAAAATACAGGATATTCAAAGAGGCCAATAAAAAATAAAAGTTGCAACATATTTCTCCCTCTAAAGCTAAAAGGTATTTCAAGAAAGGAAAATGAAGAAAGTTGCCAGGCTTATATATAACATAAGGTTTGCAATATCATGAGAACTAGAAATTCTTCTGCTTGTGTGGAAAAAATGTGATGGAAATGATGCACATTGTTATGTATGGACACCCTGGCTAACTTTTTGTAGAGTATACATTTATTAACATTCCATACAATTTAGTTATAAAGGATTAAAGAATCTACATAAAAAACAAGATATTCAAAATGTAATGCAAACAATTAAATGAAATTCTACATAGGGTTATATCTCACACAACTCTCAGTTGAGTCAAAGGGGAGTAAAGTATTAAATAATATTGGAAAAAGGAATCAGTTCCCTTATTGTTTATACCCTTCTTCAAATCCAACTCTTTCAGCAAGGCAGGCATCAATTATTTTTTCAGCTGGACAAGCAAGGGAGTATTAGACAGTAGTAATCATAAGATGCCCAGTTATACTGCAGCATTCCTACTTCTGCAGAAATCCATGAATATTTCCAGTCATTATATATGCTCTATGAATTTATATTGTAGCATTATTAACCCTAACACCAAGACAAAGACTATAACAAGAAGCAGTGGAATGAGATCCCTGGCTGAGATTGATCACCCAGAACAAGGATGTATTGCAAGACACTGTGGGTCCTGTAAATGAGTAACAGCAAAGATCATTGCACATGAAGAGATTTAAATGTGTGCCCTACGTGCCATCTATGGCTGAAAGAACAGCAGAAAGATAAATAGATAGACCATTACTTTTGCACAGCCCCATTTGTGTTTGAAACCATATTCTATCTATCTATTGTCCTTTCGAGCTGAAGATGGCACATAGGGCAGAACTACAATCTCAAAAACAGAAACCTTGCGTGCCAAAATGGCACATATTGCAGAGATCACTGCTTCTGTTTCCATAACATTGCTTTTTACAATGACAGCTTGTCAAGCCATCGATCAACCTCCTTAGTTGCCTCTTACGACATGCCTGGAAGGTCACAGTGTCACTATTTTTTACTTCCCACATATTGAGGCTCTGCTGGTGAGACCATATTACTCCATCTTATTTTATATTTGCATTAGATCTTTTCTAATTTCAGCTTTGTATTTTATTGATGCAAAAAAAAAACAACTGAAATTTAGACCAAGGTTGATTTTGGTCCCAAACAAAATCCTTCTCTTATCATTTCATTATCAATTTTATTTCTTATGTTCACATCAGCTGCTCTTTCAACATTTAATTTCTGTGTGATTAACCAATTAATAATAATCATAATAATAACCAGATAAAAACGATGCAGGAAAACACAAATGAACTATCATCAATAGCCAGCAAAATTGGGCTTGAGGTCAATCATGAAAAGACTAAAGTCATGAAAAGTTTAATTCCAACAAGTGACAAAATATACATGGAAAACAAACCAGTAGAAGAGATCGATCACTTTATCTATCTTGGAAGTCACATTGATCGAGAAGGGGATACGAGCAAAGAAATTAGAATCAGAATGGCTAAAGCAGCAATGTCTTTCAGAAGCCTTGAAAAGTTGTGGAAATCAAAACTCATCAGCACAAACACAAAACTTAGGCTATTCAAATCAAATGTACTATCAACCCTTACATATGCGTGTGAAAGCTGGAAAACAACAAGAGATATAGAAACAAAGTTGAACGCATTCGAAAATAAATGTCTAAGGAAAATACTTGGTATAGAATGGAACGAATTCAAAACAAACGAGGAAATTAGAGAAATCGCCAATCAACCACTAATATCTTCAGTAATAAAGAAAAGACGATGGTCATACGTTGGACATGTGATGAGAAGAGATAATAATCGAATAGCAAAGCAAGCCTTCATATGGGAAACAACAGGTAAAAGAAAAAGAGGAAGACCCAGGGAGACACTGAGAAGAACATTGATGAGAGAGGCAAGAGCAGCAGGAATCGGCTCCCTCAATGAGATAGAACTGCTTGTACAGAACAGAGACAGATGACGAGATTTGATAAAATATCTTTAAAAGAAAACTGCTAGAACAAAAAATTCATATAGGAAAAGGTGTATCTTGGTCTACGCCCTATGGGCCGGTTACGGCTCGAAAGGTCAATAGATAGATAGATAGATTAACCAATTAAAGACTTATTGCCAATGGTATGAACATGTTACAAGATCTTCAAGCCTGGCTAAGATCATCCTACAGGGCACAGGAAAAAGAAGACAAGGCAAAATGAAGAAGAGGGGGGAAAGATGAACATCTGATGACAGGATTAACTTTTGAGTCATCTCGGAAAGCAATTCTTAATCATCATCATCAGGTCACATTTATTTTGCAGAATGTTGCATTCACCACAGCCCATTGGAAAGAATCTCTGTCTCTAACCAGATCTCCCACTTCTTCTTTTGTCATGTTCAAGGTCTCTTTGATATCTTTAAACCACCTTCATCTTGTCTGCCCTTGATGTGTCCAGGAACTATGCCTTCCATTATTGTTCTTTCCAGCCCAATGTGTCTTTTGACATTTAATTTCCTCTGGAGAATGGTGTTTATAAGCCAGTTCTGTTTAATTTTTAAATCTTTTAATATGTTGTCATTGCTCTTTTTCATTATCCAAGGTATCTTAAGGGTTTTTCTGCAGCATTTTGTTTTGAAAGAAAAAAGAATAGGTGAACATTAAATGAAAGCTGTAAAGTCATCTGTTAATAATCTCTTAATTACTCTGCTTAATAATCAAGCTGCTTTTCTCAAGTATATCATATCTGTGACGTATAGAGACTTTTCCCCATCAGACATTCACATGGAAACAATCTAGTTAAAGAATACAAGGCAGACCAAGAAAATCACTAGTTAAATTACATAACTAGGGAAGGCTCAACCATGGGACTAAGAAACATCCAAAACCTGCAAGAACTAGCAGCAAACATCAATAATGGAGAACTATGACTTCTGCTCTATGTGCCATCTTCGGCAAGAGAGGAAAATGAATGAATGAAAATTGATGAATGAAAATGAATGACAGAGATTTTAGGTGCACCTAGTATAAAGAGACTTGCCACTGCTGAAGATCTATTCTTCTTTCATTCACCAGAGGTATTTTGTCTATATATGCAATGTCATTTCTCGTATAAAGTTTACTGTTTAGTTCTTGCAGAGGCCCATATAGTTTTGCCTGTAGTGTTGTATCTCCATCATGAGCAATATTCTAATCTTCACTAAGCTTCATTTTATGAGGAGATAATTTTCAACTTCCCTATACCTAATGAGACTCATTTTAATTACTCTGTAAGCATTATTATTATCAAGTGCCATGCTTTCTTCTTGCTTAATGGATGCATTTTTTTTAAACACCACAGTAGTCTTTTGAGCATTGATGTAAAACACATGACCTTTTCTCTTCAAACAATTGTATTGCTTCCTCACAGATTTTTCCTCTACTAACTTTGGCTTTACGTGCCATCAATTTCTCAAGAAGTTGTTTAAGTAAAAAAAGTTGTTAGAAAAGACCAGAAGTGGCAGGTAAGGAATGAGAGCATAAAAGAAAGAATCAGGATGGAACCAATCTGGAACTGAACCTAGAGCCAGCAATAAAATGTTTATCTGGAGAAGTTTTATATTAAAAAAAATAAAACTTATACAAGAGATGAAAAGAAGGAAGCAGAGTCTTTAGCAACCCCAGAATAAGTGTTACAACAAGGAAGCTACCACAACAAAAGCTGAAATTAAAATGGCTGAAGTTGTTAAAAGAACAAGCGAGGGACCCCTGTGCACATGGCTGCCAGAGAAAAATTGATTAACACGCAAAATTCAGTTCCTAATCTCTAGGGACTTCGTCAGAGATCAAAGCTGGTGAACGAAAAAGAACAAGGGGTAAGACTCCATTATCTCCCTTGACACACAAATGGGTTGAACAGGAAGCGAAATAAGTAGCTGACTAAATTTTCCAGAACTTTCTCTAAAAGTCCCATAATTTTTGCTGGTTTTCATTTTCATTCTGACTTTTATTTTTCTCTTGCAATATTTTATCACAGTTTTTATATTACACCATATGTGGTAGCTATCATGCAAGCACTTCTAAAGACAGATTCATTTGGTAACACAGTTAAAGCTGGCTATAGAAAAATATAGTGAGAAAATTGGCAATTCAACACACATGAAAAGAAAAGCATCAGACAAGATCCTTATACACGGACAATAAAGCCCTTAATATGGAATGAATCCTGCTAGTAACAGATGTGATTCTTTTTATAAACAATATCACTGTTCCTGTAATTTATCTTTCACATTATTTACATATAGTGCAGATAGTACAATTTCATTTTCAATTGAACATATTGAACCTACTTTACTCCACACTTGTCCCATATCAGCAAATTGTACATCCAAATCTGTCAAGTAAATGGCCAATGCCTTCCCTTCGTGTTTAACATTAAAATCTCTGCAGGATCCTGGATTAAAAGTGGTCACTTTTTTGGTAGCAGAGAAAATTCCATTTGCTGAGACCTGAATAGAATAGAATAGAATAGAATACCCCAAAAGAGTACTTTTTTAATTTAAAAGAAAATTTAGTTTACTAGAACTCTATCATCACATCTCGCAAAACAAGAAAATCATAATATAAAAGGTTCCCTCCATGCCTTTCTAGGCATATAGGAAATATGGTGTTAATGACCATATTCTTCTATGAACACTGCACATTTTTATGTGATGTGGACGGTATTATGCCAGGCCACCTTTACTTCCCAGAAAAATCTCTGGTACCCACTAATGGAGGTTGGGTGAACCCCAGAGCCTCGTCAGTCAAAAAAAAAAAAAAAAAAAAAAAAAAAAAAAAAAAAAAATCTGCCTCTGCTGGGGATTGAACCCAGACAGACCCCTCTAGTCAGGAAGCGAAAATCATAATATACCAGATCTCTAATGCTCTAGCGCACTTTCATTTGTTGAAAGGATGTTACATTTATAATCCATTATACAATTCAACTGGAAATTATAAACAGACAGAAAGTGGGTTGTGAAGTTCAGTGATCATTAGTGTAAAAGTTGACAGCAATTAATTCCTGCCTCTATAAATGGGTACCAGAGATTTTTCTTGGAAGTAAAGGCAGCCTGGCATGATACCAACCACATCACACAAAAATGTGCCGTGGTTATAGAAAAATATAGTCACTAACATCATATTCAACATATGCCTAAGCAAGGCATGAAGGGAACCTTTACTTTACATTTCTGTTGTAGAAAAGCCTTGCCATAAAAGCAATACAAATTATAGTTCTCTACATGTTTACAGCTTCAACAAATCAAAATAAAAAATAAACAAGAATAGAGAGATCTTCCATACAACATTCAAAATGGAGAGCAATTATCTTTGTCAGATGAACTATACCTGACCCAAAGGAAAATAAATATAGACAACATTTTGACCTTTTCATGAATTGCTGGTTAGACCTTATAATAATAGGCATCCTTGTCTCATAAGAAAATAGAAATTGTCAATTGAGATAAATTGTTTGTTTAGAGAATAATACTTGTTATGGCTACACCAATTTTGAAAAAGCACACTCGTCCACAGACATTACATGGAGAAGCACAATCATCCACAGACATTACATGGGGAAGCACACTCATCCACAGACATTACATGGAGAAGTACACTCATGTACAGACATTACATGGAGAAGTACACTCATGTACAAACATTAAATGGAGAAGCACACTCACTCACAGACATTATGTGGGGAAGCACAATCATCCACAGACCAGACATTACATGGGGAAGCACAATCATCCACAGACATTACATGGGGAAGCACACTCATCCATAGACATTACATGGAGAAGTACACTCATGTACAGACATTACATGGAGAAGTACACTCATGTACAAACATTAAATGGAGAAGCACACTCACCCACAGACATTATGTGGGGAAGCACAATCATCCACAGACCAGACATTACATGGGGAAGCACAATCGTCCACAGACATTACATGTTGAAGAAGTTGTGTCTGATCCCTCATAATTGTTGATTTTTTTTACCCTACTAAATGAGATGAAAATATGGAAATAAATAATATTAAGCAAGAAAACCTAACTTAGAATATTCAAATCAAACTTCTTATCAACACTTACCTATGTAGGTGTTGGAAAACATAAAAAAAGAGATTAGAAAAAAATAGACACTATTGAAGACACCGCCTAAAAAGAGTACTCTGTGTACAATGGAATGAATTCAAGACTAATATTGTAATAAGAGAAATTACCATACAACCGAAGATCTCATCTACAATTAAAGACAGAAGATGGACATATGTCAGACATGTGCTGAGAAGAAACAACAAGAGAATTCTAAAACAGGAAAGCAAGTTTCTATGGGAAACATCAGGATACAAAAAAGGAGGAAGACCTTGAGAGACACTAAAAAGAACACTTATGAGAGAAGCAAAGTTGGCAGGCATAAATGTCAAGGCCAATAAACCATGCCACATTAATACACAAAACTAATAAAAAAATATAGGTTTAACTAACATCTTTTAATAACCACTGCCATCTGGTATAACCTAGAAGACAGAGTCAGAAGCTGAACTGATTCCCCCTTGCCAAGAAGAAGTCAAGAAAACCAATATCAGCCAGATATGTTACTATGTTCTAGGGGAGAAAAAATGTACACGTAAGGTTTTTTTTAAATAAAACATTTCTTTTGCGGTTTGGTTTACAGGTTTAGGAGCCGCGATGGCTGAGTGGTTAGTGTGCTCGCTTCCTGACCAGAAGGGTCCGGGTTCGATCCCCAGCAGTGGTGGATTTTTTTTGGACTGACAAGGCTCCAGGGTTCACCCAGCCTTTAAAAATGGGTACCAGAGATTTTTCTGGGAAGTAAAGGCAGCCTGGCATGATACTGACCACATCACCCAAAACTTTGCCATGGCCATAGAAAAATATGATCACTAACACCATATTCCCTATATGCTGAGCAAGGTGTGAAGGGAGCCTTTACTTACTTTTACTTTTTTCCCTTTAGAAAATATGGAAGGTTTGTCACAACCTAGCAAGGACAATTGGTATTACCTTCTCACACCATTGCATTCTCACACTTTTTTACACAAAGTGACATAGCAACAGCATATAAACATACATAAAAAGTATCTACAAGGTCTGTGCCCCAGGGAATGGCATAAGAAGTTTTCAGCACTGTAGTAGCATGCTCCTCATCAGGAGGGAATGGTATATCATTTTGTCTTTCTCCATATGGGTACAAACCTGTGTAGCAAATAAAAACTGTCACGTATCTGCTAAAATGAAAACTCTCACATATCTGCTAAAATAAAAACTCTCACATATCTGCTAAAAAAAAACTGTCACGTATCTTCCAAAATAAAAACTCTCACATATATTCTAAAATAAAAACAAATACAAGAGGGAGTGGATAAGTTTAGGTGGATTGGATCAAGCATTTTACTAACAAATGCATTTGGGGGGGGGGGGGGGGGGGGGGTGTCATGGGTTAATATGGTTGGTTACACAGAACATGGATCATGCAGTCTTGGTAAATGATTTGCAAAGTATGCTACAGAAGATTGACAGTGTCTGTGGCAGGAGACGATGCAGCTCTTGGGTGGCTCTAAAGTGACCACAATAGCCTGGGTGTTCTGTCTAGGGCACGCTGATGTACATGGCAATGAAATAGCTGATAAGCTCGCTGACATCTCTGACACTGAGTGTGGCCTTACTTTGAACAAAGAGGACATCACCAAGTTTGTTCTTCATTCCTTAAGAAAAGAGAAGGAGAATGGGTGGGGCATTGATGTATATATTGAGAGACTGAGGAGTCTAAGGAGGAAAAGAGATCTGGTCGATCCGGTGTTTTAGTGGGAAAAGCAGATGTATTTATAATCAACACCTTAGAGGAACAATCAGTCTGCATACACTTCGAGATATGCTGGGACAGGTGGTGGAAGGGATAAGAGAATGCCCTGACTGCAATGAAACTGATTCTATGAAAAGAATAGAATAGAATAGAATAGAATAGAATAGAATAGAATAGAATAGAATAGAATAGAATAGAATAGAATAGAATAGAATAGAATAGAATGTGGGGGTCAATTCCCAGGAAAGTTAAAAAAAAAAAGTTGCTTCGACTATCAGGGAAAAATAAAAACTCTAAAACCATATTGTGATTTCTTTATTTTTGTCAGTTACCTGACAGCTACTTCTCTTTATTGTCTGCCCTTAACAGGACGATGAGTTGATGTAGATGTGCTGTGTTGTGGTTTGCACAAAAGTTGTGCTTTATGCCCAACATATCTGACTTCAGTAAAGTATTCTTAAGTCCCAGGTTGCCTTCTCTCTTTGGTCTCTTCCATTAGGCCAGATTGGTTAGTCTGTTTTCAGAAGCACTGTCTGAAAGAGTCAGGTATAGATCAGCTCTGATGTTCATTGATCCTGTCTCATGCTGTGAGTCACTGACCACTCTTTATCCTGTTACTGGTAGGTGTCTTGGCCTCCATCAGAGCCCATCAAATGAATTAAATGTCAAGTTAAAAAAAAAAAGTAAAGTAAAGTACCCCCCGTCACGCCAAGTGGCATATAGGGAATTATGGTGTTAGTGACCATAAATTTTACAGACCTTCGGCACATGATTTTTGGGGTAATGTGGTCTGTATTATGCCTGTGCCGCTTTACTTTCCCAGAAAAATATCCAGTACCCATTAAAGGCTGGGTGAACCGGAAGCCATCACTTGGGATCAAACCCTACCTCTTGTCCTTTGTAGTCCAGTTCACTAACCACTGAGCTGTTGCGGCTCCCCAGTGTTATCGAGATTGTTCTTAATTATTTAATTATAAATTTAAAGAGATACATGAACAAAAATAAGCCAACAAATTGTGAAACAATCAAGAAACAAACACTAAAGATAGAGAAACTTTGCATTGGTCACAAAGTGAGCAACATTATCCCCTAAAAGTGATGCTGCAATATTTACTTAAATATTTCTGAATCCATTCTTTCTCCATTACTTTTATCTAACTGCTGATGTCTTGAAAAATTGCAGGAGAAAGGAGGAATGCATAATATATCCAGTATCTGTAGATTTTGTATTACTTGTTCTTTTTGGCCATTTCCCATATATATATATATATATATATATATATAGTGTTGTTATTGGACATATCTGGATGCTGTTAAGATACAAATGTTTTGGTTCTTACATATGTCTTTAATTCCATTTATCCACCTTGTTTTTGGTCTATCATTTTTTTTCTGTCCTGATGTTTAGAACTAATGATGTTGTTAGGTCTAGTGTCTAGATTCATTCAAATGAAATGTCTAAATCATTTCATTGTTGTTTGGTCTAGTTTCATTCATACCAAATGTCTAAATCATTTTATTGTTATTTGGTCTAGTTTCATTCTTACCAAATCTCTCTCTCTCTCTCTGTCTGCGATCAGGACTCAATCAGAGTAGGATTCCAGACTCTCACATGAAGTCATCTGTCAGGTTAAGTGTGTTGATCGCCCCAACAGGCAGAACATCACAATTAGAGTCTGCCAGATCCACTCTGATTGACCACCCGTTAAAACGTTGCACTGTGTTCTGCGCCAGTGGCCCAGTGCATCCGATTTCAGCCAGCATTTTATTCAGGTTTGCATTCCTTAGCCTTTGATTGTCCCCAATCTTCCTGCAAGGCAGCAGATGATCTTTTCTGTAGGGGGATTCTGCCCTTAGATGGCCGGCCCTCCCAGGTTTATGAGCACCATCTGCCCGAGTCACTAGAGGTGACTAACACAGACATGCACACACAAAGATAGGAGATGTGACCAACACAAACATGCACACAGCGATACGAGGCATGACTAACACTGACACACATCAAGATATATGACACATGACTAACATAAACATGCACATAAAGATATGAGATATGACTGACATAGACATGCACACACAAAGATATGACACATGCCTAACATAGATATGCACACAAAGATATGAGATATGATCAACATAGACATGCACACACAAAGATATGAGATGTGACTAACATAGCTATGCACACACAAGGATATGAGATGGTACATACACAGATATGCACAAACAAAGATATGAGATATGACTAACATAAACATGCACACAAAGATATGAGATATCTAACCCAAACATGCGCACACAAAGATATGACACATGACTAACACAGGTACACACTAAGATATGAGATATGACTAAACACATACACACATAAAGATATGAGACATGATTAACATGGACACACCAAGATATGAAATATGACTAACATGACACACACCAAGATATGAGCCATGGCCAGCACACGCACACACACAAGCTAAGATATGAGCCATGGCTAGCACAGAAACATATCAAGATATGAGCCATGGCTAGCACAGAAACACATCAAGATATGAGCCATGGCTTCATGGAAAAACACCAAGAAATGAACCATGTCCAGCACAGAAACACATTAAGGTATCCATATGCTTGGGTTTGTTGTAGTATCCCTGATTAACTTGTTCACAGGTTTCGTTCAAACAGTTGTCCGGAGATTTGAGAGTGCAGTCTGATCCGTAGAATTCTTACCAAATGTC
This sequence comes from Megaustenia siamemsis, assembly GCA_032433765.1. Taxonomy (NCBI): domain Eukaryota; kingdom Metazoa; phylum Mollusca; class Gastropoda; order Stylommatophora; family Ariophantidae; genus Megaustenia; species Megaustenia siamemsis. The sequence continues at coordinate 48,428,171 of JAVIAB010000046.1, read as the reverse complement.
TAAATCATTTCACTGTTGTTTGCAAAAGATGAAAGGTAATTGGACGATGGTATGATGGATAAAAATATGCACAATAAGAATTCGTAGTATCAAGGATAAAACATGCTTGAGTGCTGATGGAAACCACCAAAATAATGAGCTGTTGTTGCTATGATGTCACGAGGTTCAGTTATCCTTTTTTATATATTCAGAATTGTGATTTGATGAGCTGCAATAGCTTTTGTTATATACCAGGTTCTGTTAGAGAAGCTAAATCATCCATTCTACTTTTGGGGTATAGGTCATTTATATCAATAGACCCTTCCATTGTGGGGTATAGGTCATTTATATTAATAGATCCTTCCATTGTGGGGTATAGGTCATTTATATCAATAGGCCCTTCCATTGTGGGGTATAGGTCATTTATATCAATAGGCCCTTCCATTGTGGGGTATAGGTCGTTTATATCAATAGATCCTTCCATTGTGGGGTATAGGTCATTTATATCAATAGGCCCTTCCATTGTGGGGTATAGGTCGTTTATATCAATAGACCCTTCCATTGTGGGGTATAGGTCGTTTATATCAATAGGCCCTTCCATTGTGGGGTCTAGGTCATTTATATCAATAGACCCTTCCATTGTGGGGTATAGGTAGTTTATATCTATAGACCCTTCCTTTGTGGGGTATAGGTAGTTTATATCAACAGATCCTTCCTTTGTGGGGTATAGGTAGTTTATATCAACAGACCCTTCCTTTGTGGGGTATAGGTCGTTTATATCAACAGACCCTTCTTTTGTGGGGTATAGATTGTTTATATCAACAGACCCTTCCTTTGTGGGGTATAAATTGTTTATATCAACAGACCCTTCCTGTGTGGGGTATAGGTCGTTTATATCAATAGACCCTTCCTTTGTGGGGTATAGGTCGTTTATATCAACAGACCCTTCCTGTGTGGGGTATAGATTGTTTATATCAACAGATCCTTCCTTTGTGGGGTATAGATTGTTTATATCAACAGATCCTTCCTTTGTGGGGTATAGATTGTTTATATCAACAGACACCTCCTTTGTGGGGTATAGATTGTTTATATCAACAGATCCTTCCTTTGTGGGGTATAGATTGTTTATATCAACAGATCCTTCCTTTGTGGGGTATAGATTGTTTATATCAACAGATCCTTCCTTTGTGGGGTATAGGTCGTTTATATCAACAGACCCTTCCTGTGTGGGGTATAGGTCATTTATATCAACAGATCCTTCCTTTGTGGGGTATAGATTGTTTATATCAACAGACCCTTCCTTTGTGGGGTATAGATTGTTTATATCAACAGACCCTTCCTGTGTGGGGTATAGGTCGTTTATATCAACAGACCCTTCCTTTGTGGGGTATAGGTCGTTTATATCAACAGACCCTTCCTGTGTGGGGTATAGATTGTTTATATCAACAGATCCTTCCTTTGTGGGGTATAGGTCGTTTATATCAACAGACCCTTCCTGTGTGGGGTATAGGTCGTTTATATCAACAGATCCTTCCTTTGTGGGGTATAGGTCGTTTATATCAACAGACCCTTCCTTTGTGGGGTATAGGTCATTTATATCAATAGACCCTTCCATTTGTGGGGGTATAGGTCGTTTATATCAACAGACCCTTCCTTTGTGGGGTATAGATTGTTTATATCAACAGATCCCTCCTTTGTGGGGTATAGGTCGTTTATATCAACAGATCCCTCCATTGACAGAACTATCATGATTCTAATTTTGTTGGTGAATTTTCTTTTTACGAAAACTGTTACCAGGTTATCCAACTCTTAAGTGAAGTGTAGTCTTTATCAGCATTGGATTTCTGACTATACTAAAGCGATCTGGGTTGCCTAGCTTATGCTCCAAAAATAATAGGTTTAAAAATTACATTCAGATGTACATTCTGGTATTAATTTTATGACAAAAAAATATTTGGAAAAAAAAAATAATACACATATCACACTACAAATGTACAGACACATTGTTCAAAAGCTTTTGTAATCCACCAACACACCTCACATTACCTTATTTCACCTTTTGTAAGATTTAATTATTCATTTAGGTATAATCAATAATGGAGACTATTTTCTTCCAGTTCTCTCTGTCTATTATGGGTGTCTGTGTTTTGATGGAGTCAAGATCTGTTCATTTCTTGTTGCTACCATTCCATTTATTTCACTGACTATCTGTGATTGATGGAGTTAAGACCTGTTCATTTCTTGTTGCTGCCATTCCATTTATTTCACTGACTATCTGTGATTGATGGAGTTAAGACCTGTTCATTTCTTGTTGCTGTCATTCCATTATTTCACTGACTATCTGTGATTGATGGAGTTAAGACCTGTTTATTTCTTGTTGCTGTCATTCCATTTATTTCACTGACTACTTGTGATTGATGGAGTTAAGACCTGTTTATTTCTTGTTGCTGTCATTCCATTTATTTCACTGACTATCTGTGATTGATGGAGTCAAGACCTGTTTATTTCTTGTTGCTGTCATTCCATTTATTTCACTGACTACCTGTGATTGATGGAGTCAAGACCTGTTCATTTCTTGTTGCTGTATTTCTCAGTCTGTCCCTACATCTTACCTCTTTCACAGTTCATGGCATGGTTATTTTTTGCCAGACCTGATGAGCATGTTATATAACTGCATCCTAATAGTTTTCATTTCTCCATGGTGACAAGAAGATCATCAGACAGAACAGTTGCCATTTGCGTTCTTTGCATAACCTCTTATCTGATTATGTGGTTGAAGTTTGAAATTCCCAAGATCTTATAAATGCATTTCAACTCAAGAGATTGTATATTTTGGTACAAATTTAAATTCATTGTAACTTTCTATCATTAAATTATTTAACTTTATTTATAAAAAGGCAAAGTATAGCCTTAACTGGAAAGCTTATTAAATACTCACGATTATCACCAATCCTGTGAATGGAGAGAAAGTAATCAATATTATTGAAGATTAATACAATAAAAATAAAAAAAACATTAATGATTAAAAAAAAACAGTTGGCCATTGAGGCATTGTCCGTTTGTCAATTGCTAAATCAAAATCAATCAACCAATCAACTAATCAATCAAGAAATCAATCAGTCAAGGTCCTTTAGACCCCTTTTTGGAGCATAAACCACAAAGTCTCTACAACTATCCCTATTCTTGAACAATGGCTCTACTTCTCTCCACTCTAGGCCAATGCATTTAATGGTTTCCATGGCTTCTCTCCACTCTAGGCCAATGCATTTAATGGTTTCCATGGCTTCTCTCCCCAGATATATGTAAGTCAAACACCAGTGGATTAAGAGATACAGCGAAGATGATGGCGCTGGATAGGACGCACACTATGGAAGCCAACTGAGAGTATTACACAACAGGCCCTTTTTTGGAATCCCCAGGGGAAAAGACAAAGAGGAAGACCAAGGAATTCTTGGAGAAGACAGATAGAAGCAGAGATGAAGATGATGGGGAAGACATGGAATGATCTTAAAAGAATGGCAAAAAACAGAACGACTTGGAAAGTGTTTGTTGAAGACCTATGCTCCACTGGGAGCTAAAAAGGTAGAAGAAGATGATGGCTTCTCTCCACTCTAGGCCAATGCATTTAATGGTTTCCATGGCTTCTCTTCACTCTAGGCCAATGCATTTAATGGTTTCAATGGCTTCTCTCCACTCTAGAACAATGCATTTAATGGTTTCCATGGCTTCTCTTGAAGAACATTGATGAGAGAGGCAAGAGCAGCAGGAATCGGCTCCCTCAATGAGATAGAACTGCTTGCACAGAACAGAGACAGATGGCGAGATTTGATAAAATATCTTTAAAAGAAAACTGCTAGAACAAAAATTCATATAGGAGAAGGTGTATCTTGGTCTACGCCCTATGGGCCGGTTACGGCTCGAAAGGTCAATAGATAGATAGATAGATGGCTTCTCTTCACTCTAGGCCAATGCATTTAATGGTTTCCATGGCTTCTCTCCACTCTAGGCCAATGCATTTAATGGTTTCAATGGCTTCTCTCCACTCTAGGCCAATGCATTTAATGGTTTCCATGGCTTCTCTCCACTCTAGGCCAATGCATTTAATGGTTTCAATGGCTTCTCTCCACTCTAGGCCAATGCATTTAATGGTTTCCATGGCTTCTCTCCACTCTAGGCCAATGCATTTAATGGTTTCCATGGCTTCTCTCTACTCTAGGCCAATGCATTTAATGGTTTCCATGGCTTCTCTCCACTCTAGGCCAATGCATTTAATGGTTTCCATGGCTTCTCTCCACTCTAGGCCAATGCATTTAATGGTTTCCATGGCTTCTCTCTACTCTAGGCCAATGCATTTAATGGTTTCCATGGCTTCTCTCTACTCTAGGCCAATGCATTTAATGGTTTCAATGGCTTCTCTCCACTCTTCTTCTTCTTCCTCTTCTTTTACCTTTTAGCTCCTGGTGGAGCATTGGTCTTCAACAAACACTTTCCAAGTTGTTCTGTTTTGTGCCATTCTTTTAAGATCATTCCATGTCTTCTCCATCATCTTCATCTCTGCTTTGATCTGTCTTCTCCAAGAATTCCTTGGTCTTCCTCTTTGTCTTTTCCCCTGGGGATTCCACGGTTTCCATGGCTTCTCTTCTTCATGTATTCCTGGGCCATCTTGGCTTTTTCTTCACTGTGGGTTCCAAGACAGTTCCTGTCTTAATATGATGGCATGTGGTTTTCATAGTATGTGTCCAAACCATCTTCATTTTCTATTAATAATCTGTTGCTCAATTGGCATTTTTTTTATCCTTTACCAGATATCTTCATTTCTGATCATGTCACACAATCTGTCAGAATTGTTGTCAACTATAATTGTTTACAAATGTTTGTAATTGGTTTTTTTAGTATTATTCAACTATCAACATCTATGTCTCTGAGCCACATAAGAGGACTTTTTTTACATTTGAATTAAATGAAGATATCTTGATCTTGATCCTTCCAGCACCACTAGACATCGTATAGAGTTTGTAGTGTTTTTTTGTCATCCATTTTATTCTGTGCAAGATGTTAAATCTTATCTAATGAGCCTATGCCTGCCAACTTTGCTTCTCTTTTACGTGTTTATTTAGTGTCTCTCTAGGACTTCCTTTTTTATGTATTCTAATAGTTCCCATAGAAAAGCCGGTTTTGGAATGTTCTTGTTGTTTCTTCTCAGCACATATCTGGCACATGTCCATCTTTTTAAAGGAGCTTTTAAATATTTTTTATTGTTTTTGAATTCTTCTTAGCTGTACTGTCATTGAAGATAGTCAGCCAATGTATTAGGCAGATGTCATAAATGCTCTCCAAGATGCAGGAAGAGCACAGGTCTTTGACAACCATGAGTCCAGATCATTCCTTTAGATGAAAGACATGAGTGTTAAGATGGGCACAGACAGAAGCAAGAGACTTAGTAGACGTATAAGAGGGCATATCAACTAATACAGACCTGGAGACATCAGTAGCTGGACACTGCATGACATGCTGAGGAGAGGATCTGAGCACCTTTAGACACATTTTGAGTGCAATGATGATAACGCACAAACAACTCAATAACTTCTTTTATATTTGAATTTGCAAGTTTAATATATTTTGTGTACAAGTTTTTCTTCACATTTTTGGGACTGCCATGGATGTTGATCAGTCAGGATTTATTATTAATTATAGCTACATTGAAACAATTTGTGAAACTTTGAATAAATTATTTTTAATTCAAGTTTCATTTACCTGCAAAACCCTTCCAAATCGCTTGTGTTTGGCCTATCACAAACCTGGTATGTTTTACACAGGAAGCACATTACTGGCTCTATGTGAAAAATGAATTAAAATGTAAAGTTAAAATTAAGTTGAAACTGACAAACTTCTCATTAATTGATTACATCAAAAAGATAACTTAACAGTAAAACTTGTAAATAGGTACCTCACATCTGAAGTAGAAGAACAAAAACATTAGAAGAACTACTGTGAGATCAAGAACAACAGGCTATATTTTCTACAGGATTAAGAGAAATAGTCAAAATAAATAAAACAAGTATTGGTTCAGCTTTTGGAGCTGATACAACATTTGTTGAAATGAATCTCCACTTTTCTATGGTCTAGACTGTCCATACAACACCCAGAGCTTTGCTGATGTAGTATAGCTACCAGTAATGTCACTCAAGCCAGTCAGAATGAGGCTAAGACTAACTGATGAGAGGAACATAAATCTCGGACTACATGCAGTATTATTTGCCATCAGTGACATCACATTCTTCTTCTTCTACCTTTCAGCTCCCTGTGGAGCATAGGTCTTCAACAAACACTTTCCAAGTCATTCTGTTTCTAGCCATTCTTTTAAGATCATTCCATGTCTTCTCCATCATCTTCATCTCAGCTTCTATCTGTCTTCTCCAAGAATTACTTGGTCTTACTCTTTGTCTTTTCCCCTGGGGATTCCAAAAAAGGGCCTGTTGTGTAATACTCTCAGTTGGCTTCTGCAGTGTGTGTCCTATCCAGCACCATAGTTTTTGCTGTATCTCTTTATCCACTGATATTTGACTGGTACATTTCCATAATTTTATGTTAGTGATTTTGTCCTGCCATTTCCATCCATTTAGTGACATTACATAGTCAGTAAAAAAGATGTGGAGTTACATTCCACTGCTTGAAAGATCCTAATAATCTGGTCATTGTTACCTGCATTGTAGAGTTAAGCACACGAGGAAGTAAAAGAGTTTTAGGCTGAATAACACAAACACTGAATACAAGATGTATGAGAGAACACTGAATACAAGATGTATGAGAGAACACTGAATACAAGATGTATGAGAGAACACTGAATACAAGATGTATGAGAGAACACTGAATACAAGCTGTATGAGAGAACACTGAATACAAAATGTATGAGAGAACACTGAATACAAAATGTATGAGAGAACACTGAATACAAAATGTATGAGAGAACACTGAATACAAGATGTATGAGAGAACACTGAATACAAGATGTATGAGAGAACACTGAATACAAGATGTATGAGAGAACACTGAATACAAGATGTATGAGAGAACACTGAATACAAGCTGTATGAGAGAACACTGAATACAAGCTGTATGAGATAACACTGAATACAAGCTGTATGAGAGAACACTGAATACAAGCTCTATGAGAGAACACTGAATACAAGATGTATGAAAGAACACTGAATACAAGACGTATGAGAGAACACTGAATACAAGACGTATGAGAGAACACTGAATACAAGATGTATGAGAGAACACTGAATACAATATGTATGAGAGAACACTGAATACAAGCTGTATGAGAGAACACTGAATACAAGCTGTATGAGAGAACACTGAATACAAGCTCTATGAGAGAACACTGAATACAAGCTCTATGAGAGAACACTGAATACAAGCTGTATGAGAGAAATCTGAATACAAGCTCTATGAGAGAACACTGAATACAAGCTGTATGAGAGAACACTGAATACAAGCTGTATGAGAGAACACTGAATACAAGCTCTATGAGAGAACACTGAATACAAGATGTATGAGAGAAAACTGAATACAAGCTGTATGAGAGAACACTGAATACAAGATGTATGAGAGAACACTGAATACAAGCTCTATGAGAGAACACTGAATACAAGATGTATGAGAGAACACTGAATATAAGATGTATGAGAGAACACTGAATACAAGCTCTATGAGAGAACACTGAATACAAGCTGTATGAGAGAACACTGAATACACGCTCTATGAGAGAACACTGAATACAAGATGTATGAGAGAACACTGAATACAAGCTCTATGAGAGAACACTGAATACAAGATGTATGAGAGAACACTGAATACAAGCTGTATGAGAGAACACTGAATACAAGATGTATGAGAGAACACTGAATACAAGCTGTATGAGAGAACACTGAATACAAGCTGTATGAGAGAGCACCAATCCTATCCTTAGGCTGTTGAGAAGGTGGTACTTCAACTTGTTGTGGCCTGTCCAGAGTCTAACAATTATTTCTTATTCTTTCTGTTTCTGTTGAGCTGGTTGTAAGCATATTTTTTTTCTGGTAGGCTTGGTGTTCTATATTCTATTTGTTCATGTACATGTTCCTGGTAAACTTCTGTGGTTTATTTGTGGCTTTACCATCCCCTTGTCTCTGGGATTCCATGTAATTAAGCCATCTAGGATAACAGAAGAAAAGTGGAGGTCTTGTGTTCACTTTGAGCATGTTAAAGAAATCTTAGCAGTTAAATTTGAAAAGAGTGACCTACAGTAAGCATTGCCTGGGAAAATTTGTTAAGCAATGAAAGGTTTATCCATGTTGAAGATGGGTTTGTTGGTCCAAAACGTGTAAATATTGTGGCTTGCTATAGACTAACATCATAACATATCCATGTTGAAGATGGGTTTGTTGGTCCAAAACGTGTAAATATTGTGGCTTGCTATAGACTAACGTCATAACATATCCATGTTGAAGATGGGTTTGTTGGTCCAAAACGTGTAAATATTGTGGCTTGCTATAGACTAACATCATAACATATCCATGTTGAAGATGGGTTTGTTGGTCCAAAACGTGTAAATATTGTGGCTTGCTATAGACTAGCATCATATAATATCCATGTCCACTTAACACATAAAAGCTGAATAAGGAAAAACAGATTTATATGATAATTGTCTCCTTAAATTTCTTTTACATATTTTAAGAAACAGGATTGCCCCCAGTACACAGACCTGAGAAGAGCAATGTTGTCCACACCCACCTCGCTGGAAGAGAAACTATATGGGGCAATTGAATCACTTAAACAGACAGCTGACTTCATGAGAGAGTCTGGAATCCTACTCTGATTGAGTCTTGATCGCAGAGAGAGAGAGAGAGAAACAAAAACAGGAGCAGTGCAATCTGAAGAGTAAACAAGGAGAAGACAGTTATGGTTCCTTGTATATGCTGTGAGAGAAAAGAGCTAAATCACATGTTCACTGCTTAAAAGGTGAAGAGGAAACATTTTCTGGGTTATTAAAAAAACAGAATGAATAGGATGGTACACGATAACAAGTACCATGTTGTAAAGTCTTGATTGTTTGATTTGTCATGCATATTCTAACCAGTGCTATCAACTTCTTTTATTATTCTTCATCTTCTTTGTTTCAAAGAGAGTTGCATCACACTGCATTCTACTCATTGTGATGCATCTTTTTCTTCAGCACATATTGTTTTCAACTATTTTCCTAGGCTTTGTTTTTACTTGACTTTCAGCAAAGCTTGTTCTCAGAGTTGTCTGCCCTAGCTAATCAACCTTTAACAAATCTGTTCTGCACAAGTCTATATTAAGTAGCCCTGTTCATTGCTCGACTGTTCAAAGCTTTAATCCTCATGTGTGGATTTTTTTTTACTGGTGTTCTCTATTACTTCTGTTCACATTTCTAACTCAAGGTGTTTTTTTTTTCCATAGAACCCATTGTTAAAGATATAAAAATATCACCCATGTTGCCCAATTATAAGGATTTTAAGTTTCTCAACTTGTGTTTTTCTCAGGGTTTATTAGCTATCCTTTCTTAGCTGTTTTTTAACACGAAATTTATGTCATATCATTATGTCTTCTTCTTCGTTATAGAAATAAATAAAATATTTTTCTTCCTTATCGTAATCTCATAACAACTAAATGTGATGATCATCTTCACTACTTTTTAATTTAATTGTTTGCTAAAAGCTTGATAAAATTAGATCACATAAATTTGTTCAGCAAATATACTTACTTAATTTGTTGACATGCTCTTCCTCTAGCCGTGCATACATAACAATGTACAAATTACTGCCAATTTTAATGCCATTTAATTTAGTTAATTTTCTGAGGGCTTGAGCTATTTCCTTTCTACTAATTTCATCAGGGTATTTTATATTAAATTCAATTGTTCGAGTCCTAGAAATGAAAGAAAAAATTAAAACAGATTGAGACTGTAAATAATGTAAGGATGTTAAAAGAAATATGCTTTGAAATTATTCAAACAATACACTTTGTTAAACATTGCTTTATGCAAGTATTTTACATTAACACATCAAGGTAACTACAAATACTAACAACTTTGTGTGTAGACAAGAAGTGTAAAAAGTATATTAAATGCTAAGACAATTTAATTCTTCAGTATTTATATGAAGTGTCAATCTTAAAATAATTTAAGGAAATCTGATCAAGTCTTAGGTCAGACCTAGGTTAGCTCAATCACTTTACAGTTTGCTCTTATTGAATGACACAGGTCACATGAGTCTTCTGTGTTTATGGTAATTTGAACATCTTTATAGTGTTTCATCAATCACTTTACAGCTTTATCTTACTGAATGACACAGGTCACATGAGTCTTCTGTGTTTATGGTAATTTGAACATCCTTATAGTGTTTCATCAATCACTTTGTTAGTGTCACAGCTGCATTCATCAGAAGGTCAGATTCTTAATGTGTCAAGAAAGTGACTCTTCAATATGCTATGCAACATTTTAAGTTCAGAACACTTTTATTTGTTCATTTCTCTTGACTTGATAGCAAGTATAATTTTTTAATGTCTTGTGCTCCATATTTCATTTGTTCATATTTCTGCTCCTGATAACACTTAACGTCTTTATCATCATCATCATGTGTCATACTGGTTGGTGTAGGTCATCGTGTCCTTCCACAATGTTCCACCCGTGCATCGTATCAGTTCTGTTGTTGACTGTTTTCAATTCCATGACACCGAGCTATCTAATATCTTCTCTCTTTGTCAAATGTGATCTTTCTTTCCTTGTATTTTGCCACAAATATTTCAACTTTCCTCATCTCATGATGTGCCCAAAAAATGTTGATTGTTTCTTTCTTATGTTTTTTTAGGAGCTCCCTTTTTTAACTCTTTATAGGTTATGTTTATTTCTGGCTGAGGTAACTTTCAATATTCCTTGGCCAGCTTGACTAGCTTACCGTATCCAACAAGTTTGCAACGAGATCAAATCTACTGTGTGTTGCATCACTGGTGTAGTTTGAGGAATGCTACTCCTAGAGAGTTCAGGGCTGCATTAATGTGGTACCTCAATGTTGTCAATGTCAACAGAACATCTACATCATTTCATCATAATTTGTTTCCCTCTCAGGTCAATGACAGCACATAAGGGTAGAAGTCATAGTACTCCATGATTGATGATTTTTGCTGCTAGTTCTTTGAGGTCTTGTTTATTTCTAAGTCCAATGATTGATTCTTCCCTAGTAATTGTTCTGCATAGTGATTCTCTAGGTCCGCTTTTTTTTCATTTAGCAGATGGTTTCAACATGAATGCTTGATGGGGAAGTCTTTTTCTTCATTCATTGTCAATTCATGGCTGAAATATTTCCAATGCCTTATTCTTAAAAAGCTGAACACATATTCTTGTTTTGATTTGTCTCTTATCTGTTCATTTGAAATGTATTCTACAAAGACTTTTGTTTTCAAAGGCATTTAATTTCCTATTTAAAGTCTTGGGGCATTTCCAACTTTCACATCCATATGTTTGCCAAGGTATCTCACAGAAGTTCAACAATCTAAGTTTTGTTTGTTTACTGAGAGCTTTGAATTTCTAAATGTTTGTCAGTTTTTTTAAAGCATTTGACGCTAGTACAAAGAGTGTCATGATTTCTGATATTATGTCTCCATCTCTGGACATTTTGCTGCCTAGGTAGGTAACATTTATAACTTGTAAAAATGTCATTGTTACTTGTTATATCAGAGATTCTAGGTTTGATATAAAAATCTGCTTTGTCAAGTGATGGATATGTTGAGTGTGATATGTTGAGTGTGGTATGTTGAGTGTGGTATGTTGAGTGTGGTATGTTGAGTGTGGTATGCTGAGTGTGGTATGCTGAGTGTGGTATGCTGAGTGTGATATGCTGAGTGTGATATGCTGAGTGTGATATGCTGAGTGTGATATGTTGAGTGTGCTATGTTGAGTGTGGTATGCTGAGTGTGATATGCTGAGTGTGGTATGCTGAGTGTGATTTGTTGAGTGTGATATGCTGAGTGTGATTTGTTGAGTGTGATATGCTGAGTGTGATATGTTGAGTGTGGTATGCTGAGTGTGATTTGTTGAGTGTGATATGCTGAGTGTGATATGTTGAGTGTGATATGCTGAGTGTGATATGTTGAGTGTGATATGTTGAGTGTGATATGTTGAGTGTGATATGTTGAGTGTGATATGTTGAGGAGAAGGATGTTGTGTTGAAGCTTGACTACAAAGTGATTGCTTCAGGATGATGTCATCTAATTATATTTTCTCATAGGTTGGTATACTTTTAACAGTCTTGCTGTGCCATTTTAAGTTATTGGCAGCATTGTTCTCTTCAACATCAAATTTGATAATACAGTGTTTTAAGACATCTTTAGTGTGTTCTTCAATTTTTTTCTTTTGTCCATCAATTTCTTTTGTCAATCTTTTCTGTCATGTGATCTATCTGCCCTTTTGCAGTGCGCTATAAAAATATTCTCTTCAGTGAATTATTTGTCATACAAACTATATATTTTTTGTTAATATTTACAGTGATTTACATAATAATTGATTGTCATACAAACTACATATTTTTTGTTAATATTTACAGTGATTTACATAATAATTGATTGTCATGCCAGATTTGGACATTCTGTCTGTAAGTAAAACAAAAGTAAAGAGCCCAGTCACGCTAAGTGGCGCATAGGGAATATGGTGTTAGTGATCATAATTTTTACAGACCTTCCGAACATGAATTTGGGGGAATGTGGTCAGTAGTACGCCCAAGCCACTTTACTTTCCCAGAAAAAAATCCAATACTCATTTAAAGCCGGGTGAACCCGGAAGCCATCGATCAGGATCGAACCTAACCTCTTGTCCTTTGTAGTCCAGTTCACTAACCACTGAGCCATCATGGCTCCCCATCCTGTCTGTGCCTAATAATTTATTCTGCCATCTTATTTATCTTTAGCATTTTCCACAGGCATTATATGTGAAAGTAGCTTAGCTTGCTGAGGCAGTAATTAATCTAGAACAAATTCTTCAGTACATTAGTAAAAAAAAAAAAAAAAAACTTTAATAATTTGTAAATTATTAAGCTTTACAAACTGCGTAAACTGGTAAGATTGAATATTTATACCATCCACAAATAAATAAAAAAAAACCGGCATATTATGAAGATTTGTAGAAAGTTTTTCAAAGTGTTAAGATCAGAGACTTACAAATAAAACACTAACTAACAATATTTATAGTTGATGAATTTGTAAGATAAAAATTAATAAAATGGTAAAAAAAAAATTATATTTAAAATATTGTAAGTTTTTAACTCTTTCCGTACATTTTGCTGCACTGTGTACCATGCCGATTTTGGCCACATATGTTTTGCTGCATAGTACGCCACTCTCAAATCGATTAATGTGAACTGTCATCAAACCATATTCTTTTTACATGTGTTGTATCATCTTGGTATTGGTAAATCTAATTCCTTGTTTAGTTATCTAAATATTCATATATAATATGTTAAATGTTAGATAAATATAAATCTGTAGATTTATTCTTAAAACCATGAAAAATTTTGTTTCTGAAATCTCTTCCCTTGCATTGATAAAAAAACTTCCGTACGGAAAGAGTTAAGCTGTACACATAAACTTGTAAATTACTAAAATTTTTGTTTTAAAATCTCAAAATTGTATAATTTAAATGAAAACTTGTAAATTGAGTTAGTTTACGTTGATGTTTGCCGTCTCCGCCTTGCGCTTGGTTGGATATTTGTCACTTGAGTGTCGATATCTAATACTTTAAACTCTTTCTGAAGATACTGTTCTATCTGTGAAATATAAAAAAAAAAAGAAAAAGAAATTGAGCTTGTGTTTGAAAAATATGAAGGAAGATACTACAGGGGGTTGTCACTCACACTACAGAAATTGGCATTTCCTCAATAATTTTAACATTAATGTAGATATTGCAGCATAAATTTGAACAATTGTAGAGTAATTGTGTGAAAAATGAAAAGAAATGTGTTTGAGTGTGTGCTACCTAATTATTGCTATACTGAGTATAGCATAAACTGAATGACATGCCTCTTTGTTGATTTCTGTCCCTTGGCTGAGAATGTCCACACAATACGGTTGTTGTTTGTGAACATATTACATAAGCTCACATAGGGTATCTGGAAAATGAGATGTCATAATGTGGATGAGCGAGTGTTTAGTGGTAAAACCATTAAAGAAGTGCTGTATTCAGTAGCAAGTATTTGGTGGTATAACCATTAAAGAAGTGCTGTATTCAGTAGCAAGTATTTGGTGGTATAACCATTAAAGAAGTGCTGTATTCAGATGTAGTGAATGTTTAGTGATAAATCAATAAAAGAAGTGCTGTATTCAGTAGCGAGTATTTAGTGGTAAAACCATAAAAGAAGTGCTGTATTCAGGAGCGAGTGTTTGGTGGTAAAACCATAAAAGGAGTGCTGTATTCAGGAGCGAGTGTTTAGTGGTAAAACCATTAAAGAAGTGCTGTATTCAGGAGCGAGTGTTTAGTGGTAAAACCATAAAAGAAGTGCTGTATTCAGGAGCGAGTGTTTAGTGGTAAAACCATAAAAGAAGTGCTGTATTTGGTGGGTTTGTTGGTGGTGGTGGTGGGTTTGTTGGTGGTGGTGGTGGGTTTGTTGGCGGTGGTGGGTTTGTTGGTGGTGGTGGTAGTGGTGGGTTTGTTGGTACTGATGGTAGTGGTGGGTTTGTTGGTGGTGGTGGTAGTGGTGGGTTTGTTGGCGGTGGTGGGTTTGTTGGTGGTGGTGGTTGTGGGTGGTGATGGGTTTATTGGCGGTGGTGGTGCTTGTTGGCGGTGGTGGATTTGTTAGTGGTGGTGGGTTTGTTGGTGTTGGTGGTAGTCTGTGGTGGTGGGTTTGTTGGTGGTGGTGGTGGTAGTGGGTGGTGGTGGGTTTGTTGGTGGTGGTGGGTGGTGGTGTTTGTTGGTGGTGATCATAGTGGGTGGTGTTGGGTTTGTTGGTGGTGGTGAGTGGTGGCATTTGTTGGCGGTGCTGGGTTTGTTGGTGGTGGTGGTAGTGGGTGGTGGTGGGTTTATTGGTGGTCGTGGGTGGTGGTGGGTTTGTTGGTGGTGATGGGTTTGTTGGTTGTGGTGGGTGGTGGTGTTTTTTGGTGTTTGTTGGTGGTGGTGTTTGCAGGTATTTGTTGGTGGTGGTGTTTGTTGGTGTTGGTGTTTGCAGGTGTTTGTTGTGTTGGTGTTTGCAGGTGTTTGTTGGTGGTGGTAGGTTTGTTGGTGGTGGTGCTTTTGGGTGTTTGTTGGGGGTGGTGGGTGGTGGTGTGTGCAGGCGTTTGTTGGTGGTGGTGTTTGCATGTGTTTGTTGGTGGTGGTGGTTGGTAGTGGTGGTGTTGTTTGTGGGTGTTTGTTGGTGGTGGTGATGTTGTTTATGGGTAGTGGTGTTTGTTGGTGGTGGTGGGCTGTGGTGTTTGTTGGTGGTGGTGGGCTGTGGTGTTTGTTGGTGGTGGTGGGCTGTGGTGTTTTAGTTGGTGGTGGTGGGCTGTGGTGTTTTAGTTGGTGGTGGTGGGCTGTGGTGTTTTAGTTGGTGGTGGTGGGCTGTGATGTTTTAGTTGGTGGTGGTGGGCTATGGTGTTTTAGTTGGTGGTGGTGGGCTGTGGTGTTTTAGTTGGTGGTGGTGGGCTGTGGTGTTTTAGTTGGTGGTGGTGGGCTGTGATGTTTTAGTTGGTGGTGGTGGGCTGTGGTGTTTTAGTTGGTGGTAAAGATGATGATCCTGTATAAAACAACCCGACAGACTCAGTCTGAGGTTGGACAGGCTGTGCCTAAAAGTAGACATAACCCTCAAACGAACGAGCGATTATGTTGATGATGATGATGAGCCTGCTATAAAGTTAATTGGTTTTACTGAGATATTTCCACGTAACTAGGCTAAAGTTTACAGTTCAAAAAGGTCAACTTCTGATTACAAAAATCATCATTGAGTGCCGTCTCAGCTTCGATGGTTGGCTACCATAGAGCACCACTCACTCTGTTTCATGCTTTAATAGTGCAGGGCCCAGGCAAGGAAATGCACATAAATGCGTGTGTATATATATATATATATATATATATATATATATATATATATATATAACTGTATTGTTAACAGCTTTATGTGAGAAGTGGGGCAAAAACAAATCAGAGCATCATTTCAGCGAATATAGGCCTTCAAAATGAACAAACATACAACACACGCATAAATATGTATTTAAAATTAAAATTAAAAATAATTTTAAAATTTTGAAAAATTATATATATTTATAATTTTTCAAAATTTTAAAATTATTTTTTTTTAAATTTTAAATACATATTTATATCATCATCATCACTAAGTACCGGGCCTACTGGCGTAGGTGATCATGTCTATCCACAACTTTCGATCTCGACAGTTCTTTATAATTTCTGTTGTTGACCTTCTGCCAAGCCATTCTCTTAAGCTGTATGGTATTTTCTCTCTTTGCTTACCTCTATCTCTTCATCCCTCAATTTTTCCAATTGTTACGGTATATTCCAGTTGTTAAAGGCCAAAAAATGATGATTGTTTCTTCCTAATATTGGAAATTAGCTCTCTTTTTGCTTTGACCTCTTTCAGAACATTTTCATTACTCTTCTTAGTTGTCCATGGTATTCTCAACATTCTTCTGTAAAACCACATTTCTACAGACTTCAGTGATTTTCTTGTCTGTTGTCCTATTGTCCATGATTCACATCCATATGTTAAGACTGGCTCTACATAACATTTAAGAACTCTTTTTCTTGTTTCTTTTGTCAAAAATGGATTGCATAGTATCTTCCTCATTTTCTGGAAAGCTGCTTTTGCCTGAGTCATTCTGCATCTCACCTCTTTTGTACATCTTCCGTCTGAGGTTAACAAAGTTCCCAAATATTTAAATTCATTTACCTGTTTTAATATTGTTCCACTTGTCCTTATTTTGCACTGAGGTGATGTCTTTTTCTTTGTTGTTACCATTACCTCTGTCTTTTTGCTATTAAGGCTCAGTCCTTTATTTTTGCTTTCTTTCACTATAATGTCCAACATTTCCTGTAACTCATTTTCACTTTTAGCGATTAAGACTGGATTATTAGCATAGCTTAGATTATCTATATTATGACCTCCAATTGTTATTCCAGGCATGCCCCTTATAGGTCTTAAAATAATCTCACTATAAATATTAAACAAATCTGGTGACAGCACACAACCTTGTCTAACACCCTGTTTTATTTGTTGAAACATTCCCAATTGGTTTCCAGTTCTTATGGCCGCTGTTTGTTGCCAGTACATGTTCTTTATTATTCTTAGATCTTTGCTGTCTATGTTTATGCTTTCTAAAATTTTAATTATTTTTTGGTGCATTACTTTGTCAAATGCTTTGGTATAATCAATGAAACATAGGTATAAATCTGTTTTCACCTCTATGGCTCTTTCTACTAAAGATCGTACGATATAAATGGCATTGCTCGTTCCTTTACCTCCAACAAAACCACACTGTTCATCGCTAATTTCTGGACTGATTTTGTTTCGCACTCTTCGCATGATGATTCTTAGTAATATCTTAGTCATATGACTCATAAAGCTTATTGTGCGATGATCATCGCATTCAATCGCACCAGATTTCTTTGGTAGGGCTATGAATATTGATTTGAGCATGTCGTCTGGTATATATCCGCAGTTGTAGATATCATTCAATATTTTTGTTATTATTTATATTCCATAATCACCCATGATATATATATATATATATATATATATATATATATATATATATATATATATATATATATATATTTCAAAAAAAAGTGATAATGATAGAGCAGGTTGTCATGTTGATGACCTGTCCATCTTTTGACGTTACACGTCCATGTTAGTCTTGGTCTGCCTGTTTCTTTTACCCTGTATTTTTCATTCTAAGATTACTTTTAATCGGTGGCTGTGTCTTTTAACGTGATGATCTTCACTCTTAGACAACTGCAGGAAAAATGTCGGGAACAAAATATGCCGCTCTATATTGCCTTTGTGGATCTCACAAAGGCATTCGACACAGTAAACAGAGATGGTCTCTACAAGGTGTTAGAAGGCATAGGCTGCCCTCCTAAATTACTTAGGCTGATAATTTCCTTCCATGAAGACATGAATGGCAAAGTCCATTTTGATGGGAGTCCATCAGGGAATTTCAAAGTCAACAAAGGAGTGAAACAGGGATGTGTCCTCGCCCCCACCCTTTTTGGTATATTTTTTGCTGCCCTCCTAAATTACACCTTCGAAAACAGCTCAGGAGATATTTACATTCGCACTAGACCAGATGGCTCACTGTTCAACCTAGCACGACTAAGAGCAAAAACCAAAACAAATGTTGCCCTACTTAAAGAATTTTTATTTGCTGACGATGCAGCCCTAGTCGCTCATAGTGAGGCCACCCTACAGTCGCTGATCAACAACCTGGATAAAGCATGCGACCTTTTTTCACTGTCAATTAATGTTCAGAAGACAGTAATACTAAATCAAGGTGACTTCAAACCTATATCTATTACTCTAAAAGACTGCCCACTAGAATCAGTACAGAAATTTACATATCTTGGATCCACAGTTACGCAAACCATCTCTCTTGATGAAGAAATAAACTGTCGAATTGGTAAGGCAGCTACGACCTTCGGCAAACTCACAAAAAGGGCATGGAACAACACGAAACTAACTCAAAAGACTAAACTCTTAATATATCAAACTTGTGTGCTTAGCACACTACTATATGGATCCGAAACCTGGACAACATACTCAAACCAGGAAAAAAGACTAAATGTCTTCCACATGCGATGTCTCCGCAAAATAATGCACATCAAATGGCAGGACAAAATAACCAACTTAACTGTCCTGCAACGTGCTAAGACCCTAACAATCATGTCGATGCTCAGAAGTCGAAGGCTAAGATGGCTGGGGCATGTCCAACGGATGGAAGAAAAACGCATTCCTAGGCAAATACTATATGGCGAGCTAAAACACGGAAAACGACAAATCGGCAGACCTAAACTACGATATAGAGATATCTGCAAATCATCTCTGAAAGACTTCGCCATCTGTGAAAACGACTGGCAACATCTGGCAAGTGATCGCACATCATGGAGAGCACGTATAAGGAACGGTATAACAACATTTGAGACTGTTCTAAGACAGGACTTAGAAGAGAAGAGACTCATGAAAAAGGATGGTAAACCCTGTGGACCAGCGAGCCTGACCTGTTCATTATGTGACCGCGTGTGTATGTCAAACATTGGTAGAATTAGCCACGAGAGAAGCTGTTCGGCAAAAACAATACCTCAAAAAAATACGCAATAGCCTCCACTAGACCGTCTGACAAGACGAAAAGGGCCATATGTCTTTTAACGGTACATAACATCAATAGTAATTGCGTAAACAATAACAGAAGCAACTCTATCTCTATAACTACAATGTACCACTCAAGATGTGGAAGAAAACTCACAGCTGTATTGGCTTCACTTGGCGTATATGTTCCTGTTCCAGTTGTAACGATCTCAGATTTGGCTGAAATGGAAATGTAAAATGTTTATTAGCAAAACACACATTGATAGTCATTTTGAGTCTTCGTTTCCCATGATTCTCTTTTGTTATCATTCAGTTATAGCCGTCTTTGAGCAGGGCATGGATAGAGTATCATCAAACATGCTGATCCAGCCATTGAAATATTCTGAATCCCGTTGTCGTTGCCTTACTTATCACTGTTCTTCTTAGTGTTTCTTTATATCAGCATCTTTTCCTCTTCACCAGCTAATTTCCCATTTGAAGGTTTACTTGTCTTTATCTTGTTATTTCTTCTCATTACGTGACCGACTTGTGCCCACATTCTTTACTTGATTATAAATGATATTGTTGCAGACATGGCTATTTCTCTTCTGCACTAGTCTCGAACTCATTTCGAGGTATACAAAGTAATTTCCTAAAATATTTGTTTTCAAATGTAGATAAATTATTATTTTGTCCCCATTATTATCCAGCTCTTGCATGCACACGTGAGGGAGGCTAATAGTCTACATTTGGTTTGAATATCTAAACTTTATGTGTGCGTATTCAAGAGTTTAGATTTCTGTTTCATTAACAATACATGTTTCGTTATAGCAGCTTGTGAAACCTCCATTATACACAACGCATACAGAATATGGGAAACCTCGGTGGTTAAGAGTTTAGTATTCACGCTTCCAGATAGGGTCCTGGTTTGATTCTCATCAATTGGCAGGCTTTTTTTTTTTAACCGGAAAGCTCCAAGGTTAACCCAGCCTCTAAAAATGGGTACCAGGGATTTTTTTAGGCGACCTGGCGTGATATCGACCACATGACCCAAAAATGTGCCGTAGTCATGGAAACAAATATTGTCACAGTAGTCCCTTTCAAAATGGGCAATCGCTATTTAATAAGTAATATCTCGGTAAAAAACGTGATCGAAATTGTTCAAATTTTGCACATGAAATAATAATTCCCATGTCCCCACGAATATAATTTTTTTCCTAATTAGAAACGTATGGTTTTTAATTTTCCTTATTTAATGTATACACATTTACTACCTCCTAATCAAACCATTGTTTTTATGGTTTACCCCTTCCTATTTCGTTTGCTAATCTTTCACTCAATTCCCGTGATTTGTCTTGTTTCTCCTCACATTTCTGCACGATGTTTGAAGGACAATTAAATTTTGGATGTTTATAAACAGATTCCGTTTCTATTCATTGGCGTTGTATAAATCGTTGGGTGTTCTAGGCATTTATTGAAATGAGTGTTATAGTAGCAATACTAAAAAAAAGAGGAAAAAAGTGGTATAGTGACAGCTTTACGTGGAAATGGACGAAACAAAAGTCAACGTTTCGGCCAAAAGGCCTTCAGCTGGACGAACAGCAAACACACAATATATATATATATATATATATATATATATATATATATATATATATATATATATATATATATATATATATATATATATATTGGTGCATCTTGATGCCTTTACCTCTCTGAGTGTTATAGTCTAGTTTCTAACATTGCAATCAATTGCAGTGAAGATTTAGAGATATTTCTGCAGATAATCTAAGCGTGGGAAACTATATCGGAGTATCTCAAATCCTGAAAAGAGAACTATTCACGTTTTGGGTTTAAGTAAGCGTTCATTTAATCAATTTTAATCAAAGCTTATGGAATTGTAAGTTCAATCAATACGCGCACACAAGGAAGACAAACAATAGTAGATAGTTTTGACAGAGATGTGATTAGAAGAGAGATTTGTATAATGTTCGATTCCAAAGAAACCATGACACTAAGAAAACTGAAAAATCGGCCGAGAACAAACAATGACATTGATGTGTCGACATCTACATTATGGAGAACAATTAGAAGCGTCGGCTTTACGTTTAGGAAGTATAGTAGTTAGTAGATGAAACGTCATCTGCGAGAAGCCGCAATTAGTATCTATGAGAAGTAAATATTGACGTGAAGTACAGTAGTGGAAGAAACATCATCTGTGAGAAGCCGCACTTAGTATCTATGAAAAGTAAATATTGACGTGAAGTACAGTAGTGGAAGAAACGTCATCTGTGAGAAGCCACATTTAGTATCTGTGAGAAGTAAATATTGACGTGAAGTACAGTAGTGGAAGAAACATCATCTGTGAGAAGCAGCACTTAGTATCTATGAAAAGTAAATATTGACGTGAAGTACAGTAGTGGAAGAAACGTCATCTGTGAGAAGCAGCACTTAGTATCTATGAGAAGTAAATATTGACGTGAAGTACAGTAGTGGAAGAAACGTCATCTGTGAGAAGCAGCACTTAGTATCTATGAGAAGTAAATATTGACGTGAAGTACAGTAGTGGGAGAAACGTCATCTGCGAGAAGCCGCACTTAGTATCTATGAGAAGTAAATATTGACGTGAAGTACAGTAGTGGAAGAAACGTCATCTGTGAGAAGCCGCACTTAGTATCTATGAGGAGCAGATATTGACGTGAAGTACAGTAGTGGAAGAAACGTCATCTGTGAGAAGCCGTACTTAGTATCTACGAGGAGCAGATATTGACGTGAACTGCACAATAAAGATTATGATATTGTGTATGTGGATGAAACTTGGATCAATGCTCACCACACAAGTGAAAAGGAATGGCAGTTATCAGATGGAACGATTAAAAGATATGTACCCAGTGGAAAAGGACAACGTCTGATTATGTCACATACAGGCAGCACACATAATGGCTGGTGGAAAATGCTGAGCTTATTTTCACTTCCAATTATACAGACAACTGGGACTATCATACCGAGATGAACGGTAAAATATTTAGAGAGTGGATTGTAAATACTCTTCTTCCGTCCCTAGACAGACCATCCTGTATGATAATGGACAACGCATCACACCACAACGCTGTGACAGATGAAGACAAAATCCCAACATCTTCGAGTACAAAAGATGCAATAAAGATTTGGCTCAGAAAGAAAGACATTCCATTTAACAAAGGGTGCCTGAAACCTGAATTATTGACCCTTGTTAAGAAATCACAACAGACTAAGATATTCCATATGGACAAGTTGATTCAAGGGCATGGTCATATGTGTTTGAGACTGCCACCATATCATTCACATTTAATAAACCCAATTGAACTTGTCTGGGCAAAAGTTAAAGGACAGGTAGCAGCTGAAAATAAAATTTTCAAACTATGCTGTATGAAAGAACTAACATATGCCGCTCTCTCGCAGATAGACAATGACTATTGGTGTGTAATATGTCGAACATGTCTTGAAGGAGGAAAATAATTATTGAAATTATGATGGACTCTCGTTCGTTCAGCCAAGAATAGTCATCAATATGTTAGATTCCTCTAATTCCGAATAAGTAAGTAAATATATGTATGCGTATAATATTTATCGTTTACGATGGACATGCTTTTTTCTTCACTGAAATATTTGGATAAAATAAATAAAATATACCTCCCATAGTAGTCAGATAAGAAAGCCCTTTAACATTCAAATTGTGCTACGCCTATGCCGGAGTAGGCCAATTGCTTAAATTACGGTAAACTATTTTCTTCAACCTGAAAATAACTGTATCTGTCGGAAAGATCAAAGGAATTATCCGTTGCAGGTGAATGACACTATCTACAATAGTGCATTTTAGACAACTTTTGGGACATTGAACAAATAAAACCAAATCCAAAAAATCATGTTTATGCGTGTAAAGGTTATGGAGATATTTGAAGTCAAGCGTGGACAAAACTTTGAAGCGGACAATGACTCCTTATTTCCCTTACATTCTACTAGCAAGGCAGGGGAGAGAACCGCTAAAAGCTATGATTCAGACTCCTGTTATAGTTGCTGGTTGCTACGTCAGTGCCTGCCAACTATTGGGTGTCATAGACGCCAGTAGATGGAAAATGTAGTATCGTGTGAACTCACATATACTCAAAACGTAGTCTCGTGTGAACTCACAAGTACTCAAAACGTAGTCTCGTGTGAACTCACATATACTCAAAACATAGTCTCGTGTGAACTCACATGTACTCAAAACATAGTCTCGTGTGAACTCACAAGTACTCAAAACGTAGTCTCGTGTGAACTCACAAGTACTCAAAACATAGTCTCGTGTGAACTCACAAGTACTCAAAACGTAGTCTCGTGTGAACTCACAAGTACTCAAAACGTAGTCTCGTGTGAACTCACAAGTACTCAAAACGTAGTCCCGTGTGAACTCACAAGCACTCTAGTGGTTGAGTAGTCTAGTGCTACAACGTCTGCCTCTGGACAGGAAGAACTCAGGTTCAAAGTTCACCAGAAGTGGTGGTAATTAAAATAGAAATAGGAAAAATTAATCCGCGGTTTCTTTATGGCGTTACCCTCCCTGATCTCTCGGGGAGTGAGATCTGATGTTTTGTCCTCTCGGATAACGGCAATAAACAGGATACCCCGTGTGCACTCGCGCACGTTAATTAAAGAACGAGGGGTGTCTGAAACCTGAATTATTGTCCCTTGTTAAGAAATCACAAAAGACTAAAATATTCCATATAGACAAGTTGATTCAACAGCATGGTCATATGTGTTTGAGACTGCCACCGTATCGTTCACATTTAAACTCAATTGAACTCGTTTGACCATAAGTTAATGGACGTGAAAATAAAAATTGCAGCTAAAATTAGGCAGTTAAAATTGAAAAGAGTAGGCCCTAAAATGTGGCCACTGTCAGGGCAAAAGTGTCAACAAAAATCAACCCACACCGTGGATTCCATGCAATGATAGGGGATTCCTGCAAGTGGGGCAGGGTTCTCTGTGGATTTTCTAGAGCAGGATATCGGAGCACCTAACTACACTCACGGAACAACAACCAAATCTTGTGATGGTGATCCTAACTACACTCACGGAACAACAACCAAATCTTGCGATGGTGATCCTAACTACACTCACGGAACAACAACCAAATCTTATGATGGTGATCCTAACTACACTCACGGAACAACAACCAAATCTTGTGATGATGATCCTAGCTACACTCACAGAACAACAACCAAATCTTGTGATGATGATCCTAACTACACTCACAGAACAACAACCAAATCTTGTGATGATGATCCTAACTACACTCACGAAACAACAACCAAATCTTGTGATGATGATCCTAACTACACTCACAGAACAACAACCAAATCTTGTGATGATGATCCTAACTACACTCACGGAACAACAACCAAATCTTGTGATGATGATCCTAACTACACTCACAGAACAACAACCAAATCTTGTGATGATGATCCTAACTACACTCACGGAACAACAACCAAATCTTGTGATGATGATTCTAACTACACTCACAGAACAACAACCAAATCTTGTGATGATGATCCTAACTACACTCACGGAACAACAACCAAATCTTATGATGGTGATCCTAACTACACTCACAGAACAACAACCAAATCTTATGATGGTGATCCTAACTACACACACAGAACAACAACCAAATCTTGTGATGATGATTCTAACTACACTCACGGAACAACAACCAAATCTTGTGATGGTGATCCTAACTACACTCACGGAACAACAACCAAATCTTGTGATGATGATCCTAACTACACTCACGGAACAACAACCAAATCTTATGATGATTATTCTAACTACACTCACGGAACAACAACCAAATCTATTGATGGTGATTCTAACTACACTCACAGAACAACAACCAAATCTTGTGATGATGATCCTAACTACACTCACGGAACAACAACCAAATCTTATGATGGTGATCCTAACTACACTCACGGAATAACAACCAAATCTTATGATGGTGATCCTAACTACACTCACGGAACAACAACCAAATCTTATGATGGTGATCCTAACTACACTCACAGAACAACAACCAAATCTTATGATGATGATTCTAACTACACTCACAGAACAACAACCAAATCTTGTGATGATGCTTCTAACTACACTCACTGAACAACAACCAAATCTTATGATGGTGATCCTAACTACACTCACAGAACAACAACCAAATCTTGTGATGATGATTCTAACTACACTCACGGAACAACAACCAAATCTTGTGATGGTGATCCTAACTACACTCACGGAACAACAACCAAATCTTGTGATGATGATCCTAACTACACTCACGGAACAACAACCAAATCTTATGATGATTATTCTAACTACACTCACGGAACAACAACCAAATCTATTGATGGTGATTCTAACTACACTCACAGAACAACAACCAAATCTTGTGATGATGATCCTAACTACACTCACGGAACAACAACCAAATCTTATGATGGTGATCCTAACTACACTCACGGAATAACAACCAAATCTTATGATGGTGATCCTAACTACACTCACGGAACAACAACCAAATCTTATGATGGTGATCCTAACTACACTCACAGAACAACAACCAAATCTTATGATGATGATTCTAACTACACTCACAGAACAACAACCAAATCTTGTGATGATGATTCTAACTACACTCACTGAACAACAACCAAATCTTATGATGGTGATCCTAACTACACTCACAGAACAACAACCACATCTTGTGATGATGATTCTAACTACACTCACGGAACAACAACCAAATCTTATGATGATGATTCTAACTACACTAACGGAACAACAACCAAATCTTATGATGGTGATTCTAACTACACTCACGGAACAACAACCAAATCTTATGATGATGATTCTAACTACACTCACGGAACAACAACCAAATCTTGTGATGATGATCCTAACTACACTCACGGAACAACAACCAAATCTTGTGATGGTGATCCTAACTACACTCACGGAACAACAACCAAATCTTGTGATGATGATCCTAACTACACTCACGGAACAACAACCAAATCTTGTGATGGTGATTCTAACTACACTCACAGAACAACAACCAAATCTTGTGATGGTGATTCTAACTACACTCACGGAACAACAACCAAATCTTGTGATGGTGATTCTAACTACACTCACGGAACAACAACCAAATCTTGTGATGGTGATTCTAACTACACTCACAGAACAACAACCAAATCTTGTGATGGTGATCCTAACTACACTCACGGAACAACAACCAAATCTTTTGATGATGATCCCAACTACACTCACGGAACAACAACCAAATCCTGTGATGATAATCCTAACTACACTCACGGAACAACAACCAAATCCTGTGGTGATAATCCTAAGTACACTCACGGAGCAACAACCAAATCTTGCGATGGTGATCCTAGCTACACTCACGGAACAACAACCAAATCTTGTGATGGTGATCCTAGTTACACTCACGGAACAACAACCAAATCTTGTGATGGTGATCCTAGCTACACTCACGGAACAACAACCAAATCATGTGATGATGATCCAAGCTACACTCACAGAACAACAACCAAATCTTGTGATGGCGCAGCCAGTTACTAGCCTCCGTCAGTTATAGTTGACTATAGTAACATCCGTCAGTTATAGTTGACTATAGTAACATCCGTCAGTTATAGTTGACTATAGTAACAT
Organism: Megaustenia siamemsis; assembly: GCA_032433765.1. Classification (NCBI taxonomy): domain Eukaryota; kingdom Metazoa; phylum Mollusca; class Gastropoda; order Stylommatophora; family Ariophantidae; genus Megaustenia; species Megaustenia siamemsis. The sequence continues at coordinate 48,401,118 of JAVIAB010000046.1, read as the reverse complement.
CCGTCAGTTATAGTTGACTATAGTAACATCCGTCAGTTATAGTTGACTATAGTAACATCCGTCAGTCATAGTTGACTATAGTAACATCCGTCAGTCATAGTTGACTATAGTAACATCCGTCAGTCATAGTTGACTATAGTAACATCCGTCAGTTATAGTTGACTATAGTAACATCCGTCAGTCATAGTTGACTATAGTAACATCCGTCAGTTATAGTTGACTATAGTAACATCCGTCAGTTATAGTTGACTATAGTAACATCCATCAGTTATAGTTGACTATAGTAACATCCGTCAGTTATAGTTGACTATAGTAACATCCGTCAGTTATAGTTGACTATAGTAACATCCGTCAGTTATAGTTGACTATAGTAACATCCGTCAGTTATAGTTGACTATAGTAACATCCGTCAGTTATAGTTAACTATAGTAACATCCGTCAGTTATAGTTGACTATAGTAACATCCGTCAGTTATAGTTGACTATAGTAGCCTCCATAAGTCATAGTAGACTATAATAGCCACCTTCAGTCATACTTGACTATTGTAGCCTCCGTCAGTCATAGTAGACTATAGTAGCCTCCGTCAATCATAGTAGACTATAGTAGTCTCCGTCAGTCAAAGTTGACTATAGTAGCCTCCGTCAATCATAGTAGACTATAGTAGCCTCCGTCAGTCAAAGTTGACTATAGTAGCCTCCGTCAATCATAGTAGACTATAGTAGCCTCCGTCAGTCAAAGTTGACTATAGTAGCCTCCGTCAATCATAGTAGACTATAGTAGCCTCCGTCAGTCAAAGTTGACTATAGTAGCCTCCGTCAATCATAGTAGACTATAGTAGCCTCCGTCAGTCAAAGTTGACTATAGTAGCCTCCGTCAGTCAAAGTTGACTATAGTAGCCTCCGTCAGTCAAAGTTGACTATAGTAGCCTCCTTTAGTCATAGTTGACTTTTGATTTTGCAGCGCCACTAGAAATGTTATTTTTTTCTTTTCTTTCGTCGTGTATTTTTTTTTTTTTATGAACCTGTCTGCTTCTTGTTATGAGTTGGAGTTTTAGAGTTTGTCTCCAAAGATTGCGGTCTGCAGCTACTTCTTCCGAGGCTACAGGGTCTATGTTCAGAGTCTTCATGTCACGTTTACACACGTCAACAAATCGAAGTTTTGGGTGCCCTCTAGTTCTTTTGCCATATTCCAGTTGTCCATAGAGTATACCCTTTTTATGCGGCCATCATTTGCTAGAAATATATTGTATTCCCAACACTTCTCAAAGAAGTTTCTCATGTTAAAGATGTGTGCCCTAGTGCCCTTACTATATTATATTCCCTACACTTCTCATGTTAAAGATGTGTGCCCTAGTGCCCTTACTATATTATATTCCCTACGCTTCTCATGTTAAAGATGTGTGCCCTAGTGCCCTTACTATATTATATTCCCTACGCTTCTCATGTTAAAGATGTGTGCCCTAGTGCCCTTACTATATTATATTCCCTACACTTCTCATGTTAAAGATGTGTGCCCTAGTGCCCTTACTATATTATATTCCCTACACTTCTCGTGTTAAAGATGTGTACCCTGGTGCCCTTACTATATTATATTCCCTACACTTCTCATGTTAAAGATGTGTGCCCTAGTGCCCTTACTATATTATATTCCCTACACTTCTCATGTTAAAGATGTGTACCCTAACTATATTATATTCTCTACACTTCTCATGTTAAAGATGTGTACCCTATCTATATTATATTCCCTACACTTCTCATGTTGAAGATGTGTACCCTAACTATATTATGTTCCCTACACTTCTCGTGTTAAAGATGCGTGCCCTAACTATATTATATTCCCTACACTTCTCATGTTGAAGATGTGTACCCTAGTGCTCTTACTATATTATATTCCCTACACTTCTCATGTTAAAGATGTGTGCCCTAACTATATTATATTCCCTACACTTCTCATGTTAAAGATGCGTGCCCTAACTATATTATATTCTCTACACTTCTCATGTTAAAGATGTGTACCCTAGTGCTCTTACTATATTATATTCCCTACACTTCTCATGTTAAAGATGCGTGCCCTAACTATATTATGTTCCCTACACTTCTCATGTTAAAGATGCGTGCCCTAACTATATTATATTCTCTACACTTCTCATGTTAAAGATGCGTGCCCTAACTATTATATTCTCTACACTTCTCATGTTAAAGATGCGTGCCCTATTGTCTTTACTATATTGTATTCCCTACACTTTTCATATTAACGATATGTACCCTAGTGCCCTTACTATATTATATTCCCTACACTTCTCATGTTAAAGATGTGTACCCTATTGTCTTTACTATATTGTATTCCCTACACTTTTCATATTAACGATATGTACCCTAGTAACACTACTTTATGTGAAACCTGCTTGAACTACGTGAAACACCTGTCCAAACCCCCGTTTTATTCCCTACATTATGATCTGTAAAAGTATTGCTCCTACAGAGTAAACAACCTGCCGTACGTGACTTACAAAGGCAACAAACACATTTTAAATTAGAAACATTTTTTCTTACCAGTATTATACCCGCTCCCTTCCACGCGTCCCATTTGTCTCTTGGATCGTGATAGTATTTCCTCAGAACCATCCTTATTCAAAGGAAGAAATGCTTCCTCCATTTCAAACGGATCATCTTCAAATAAATTGCCGTTGTACTCCTTCTCTAGATTTTCCCATATCGGGTATGGTGTCCACCCATCAATCTGTGTTCTAGGCTTTGTCAGGGATATGTTGTTGCTAGCACTGTCAAGATCTAGCTTAGTGTTCAACGAATGCAGAGGCCGTAAGTCGCTATAGGACTGTGGTTGGATGCTTGGAATAGAAACTTGGTAAGGTGCTTTGAAATAGACATTTGGTGATGAGTTCTGGTACAATGATGTTTTGGCATTAACGTTTTGAGGTGAGATGCTTCTGTGTCGATCTACAACTTCAATAAAGTGTTCTTTTTCTAAAATTGTGTCTATATTATCCTCATCTACATTTTCCTGGTCTGCAAAAAAAAAAAAAAAAGAAGAAGAAAATGGATAATCGGTAGTTGTTTTTGTTTTTAAAAATTTGTCATGTAATATAATAAACATTGTCATTTACATTCGAAAAAATATCTCATCTCAAAATAAACATTGTCATTTACATTCGAAAAAATATCTCATCTCAAAATAAACATTGTCATTTACATTCGAAAAAATATCTCATCTCAAAATAAACATTGTCATTTACATTCGAAAAAATATCTCATCTCAAAATAAACATTGTCATTTACATTCGAAAAAATATCTCATCTCAAAATAAACGTTGTCATTGAAATCTTAAAAAAATTAAAAAACTAGCTGCGCTGTCGTTGAGGACGGGCAACCGATGGATCGGGCGGACGTCATCAATGCACTCCGAGATGTGGGAAGAGCACAGGACTTCGACAAACACAGATCAACGTCGCTTCTTCGGATGATGGAAATGGGAGTTAAGATGGGCACAGCCAGAAATGAGAAACTTGGTGGCCGTGTAAGAAGACTTATCAACCAACATAGAACTGGAGTCGTCAGTCGCTGGACACTGAGGGAATTGCTGAGGAGGGGATCTGAGCACCTATGGACATGTTAGGAGTGCAATGATGATGACCCGCAAATAACTCAATAACTCAATAACTCAATCTTAAAAAAATAAGTCCTGTCAAAATAAACATGGTCATTTAAGTATTTAAAAATGTCATGTCTAAATAAGCAAAGTTATTTACATTTTAAAAATATGTCATGTCAAAATAAACATTATTATTTACATTAAAATATTATGTCATTAAAAACTAAAAAAATCGTGAGTTGTGAAAAGTGTGAAACAAACAAAACGAATTACTTAAATTAATGGCAGAGCAATGAACTTCGGTGGCTAAGTGGTTAGTGTGCTTGCTTCCTTATCAGAAAAGTCTGGGTTCTATCACCAGAAGTGACTGGATTTTTGTTTAGACCATCCATACTCTAGGGGTCACCTAGCCTCTAAAAGCGAGTACCAGAGATTATGCTGGGAATTAAAGAGGCGGCTTGGCGTGATGCTGATCACATCGCTTAAAAGTGTGTTGTGATGTGATCATAGAAAAATCTGGTCACTAACAACATAGTCCCCATACGCCTAGCGAGGCAGGGAGAAAAGCCTTCCTTACTTTTATTAAAGGCAACGTGTTTATGATTTACAGAGTCCCCGTCATGTGTGGTGTATGGGGAATATGGCGTTTGTGACCATAAATTTTACAGACCTTCGGCACATGATTTGGGGGTAATGTGGTCGGTATTACGCCCGTGCCGCTTTACTTTCCCAGAAAAAAATATGGTACCCATTTAAGGCTGGGTGAACTGGGAAGCTATCGATGGGGATCGAACCCGACCTTTTGCCATTTGTAGGCAAGACCTCTTGCTCATATTCACTAACCACTGAGCTATCGTGGCTCCCCCAATGCGTTTGTGGGACAAGCAAATAAAAAAAAAATAAACATTATGTTAAACAAGAGGTAATAATGATTAAAGGTAAATTGATGTCAATAAAAACAACACGTCATTACATACAACAATACAAGTTAAACTGATAATAGCAGGTCCCATCATCTCAAATAGGACACGAGCAATAAGAAAAAACAGGACACGAGCAATAAGAAAAAACAGGACACGAGCAATAAGAAAAGAACAGGACACGAGCAATAAGAAAAAAGAGGCTACGAACAATTAGAAGAAACAGGCCACGAGCAATAAGAAAAGAACAGGACACGAGCAATAAGAAAAAAGAGGCTACGAACAATTAGAAGAAACAGGACACGAGCAATAAGAAAAGAACAGGACACGAGCAATAAGAAAAAAGAGGCTACGAACAATTAGAAGAAACAGGACACGAGCAATAAGAAAAGAACAGGACACGAGCAATAAGAAAAAAGAGGCTACGAACAATTAGAAAAAACAGGACACGAGCAATAAGAAAAGAACAGGACACGAGCAATAAGAAAAAAGAGGCTACGAACAATTAGAAGAAACAGGCCACGAGCAATAAGAAAAGAACAGGACACGAGCAATAAGAAAAAAGAGGCTACGAACAATTAGAAGAAACAGGCCACGAGCAATAAGAAAAGAACAGGACACGAGCAATAAGAAAAAAGAGGCTACGAACAATTAGAAGAAACAGGCCACGAGCAATAAGAAAAGAACAGGACACGAGCAATAAGAAAAAAGAGGCTACGAACAATTAGAAGAAACAGGCCACGAGCAATAAGAAAAGAACAGAACACGAGCAATAAGAAAAAAGAGGCTACGAACAATTAGAAGAAACAGGCCACGAGCAATAAGAAAAGAACAGGACACGAGCAATAAGAAAAAAACTGCTAAGCAGTGAAGTCTGGATTATGATGTAAGCGTGATAGACTAGGAACAACATGGAAGAGAACATTAGAAACAGATAGTAATTATGTGGGCCACACTTAGGGCACCGTGAGAACGATGTTCGTAGACAGTTAAGTCTGGAGTATGTTGTAAGCGTGATAGACTAGGAACAACATGGAAGAGAACATTAGAAACAGATAGTAATTATGTGGGCCACACTTAGGGCACCGTGAGAACGATGTTCGTAGACAGTTAAGTCTGGAGTATGTTGTAAGCGTGATAGACTAGGAACAATATGGAAGAGAACATTAGAAACAGATAGTAATTATGTGGGCCACACTTAGGGCACCGTGAGAACGATGTTCATAGACAGTTAAGTCTGGATTATGATGTAAGCGTGATAGACTAGGAACAACATGGAAGAGAACATTAGAAACAGATAGTAATTATGTGGGCCACACTTAGGGCACCGTGAGAACGATGTTCGTAGACAGTTAAGTCTGGAGTATGTTGTAAGCGTGATAGACTAGGAACAACATGGAAGAGAACATTAGAAACAGATAGTAATTATGTGGGCCACACTTAGGGCACCGTGAGAACGATGTTCGTAGACAGTTAAGTCTGGAGTATGTTGTAAGCGTGATAGACTAGGAACAATATGGAAGAGAACATTAGAAACAGATAGTAATTATGTGGGCCACACTTAGGGCACCGTGAGAACGATGTTCATAGACAGTTAAGTCTGGATTATGATGTAAGCGTGATAGACTAGGAACAACATGGAAGAGAACATTAGAAACAGATAGTAATTATGTGGGCCACACTTAGGGCACCGTGAGAACGATGTTCGTAGACAGTTAAGTCTGGAGTATGTTGTAAGCGTGATAGACTAGGAACAACATGGAAGAGAACATTAGAAACAGATAGTAATTATGTGGGCCACACTTAGGGCACCGTGAGAACGATGTTCATAGACAAGTAAGTCTGGATTATGATGTAAGCGTGATAGACTAGGAACAACATGGAAGAGAACATTAGAAACAGATAGTAATTATGTGGGCCACACTTAGGGCACCGTGAGAACGATGTTCATAGACAGTTAAGTCTGGAGTATGTTGTAAGCGTGATAGACTAGGAACAACATGGAAGAGAACATTAGAAACAGATAGTAATTATGTGGGCCACACTTAGGGCACCGTGAGAACGATGTTCATAGACAGTTAAGTCTGGAGTATGTTGTAAGCGTGATAGACTAGGAACAACATGGAAGAGAACATTAGAAACAGATAGTAATTATGTGGGCCACACTTAGGGCACCGTGAGAACGATGTTCATAGACAGTTAAGTCTGGAGTATGTTGTAAGCGTGATAGACTAGGAACAACATGGAAGAGAACATTAGAAACAGATAGTAATTATGTGGGCCACACTTAGGGCACCGTGAGAACGATGTTCATAGACAGTTAAGTCTGGAGTATGTTGTAAGCGTGATAGACTAGGAACAACATGGAAGAGAACATTAGAAACAGATAGTAATTATGTGGGCCACACTTAGGGCACCGTGAGAACGATGTTCATAGACAGTTAAGTCTGGAGTATGTTGTAAGCGTGATAGACTAGGAACAACATGGAAGAGAACATTAGAAACAGATAGTAATTATGTGGGCCACACTTAAGACACCGTGAGAACGATGGTCACAGACAGAGCAAAGTGGAGGGTCTTGCCAAACAAGAGTAGGTAACCTTGGAGGTCTTTTAACACTTTGTTGTTGGATTTAATGCTAGAAGATCAAGCAAATCAGGAGAAGAGAACCCATAATATAATAAATACACACTTTGAATTAAAACAAGAAATGCAATATGCAATACAATCTTTCTCCTATATTGTGCTCCCAACGTCAAACATGGAAATTGTAAATTAAAAGACTAGAAATTTCATAACCACTTGATGCCACAAGACGAGGTAAAATCGAGGGCGAAAATATTAGGAGGAGAGTTGTCATAACAATAGTTATTGGTCACACCCAGAAACTATAACTGCGTTATTTGAATGTATAACTTCTGAGAAGAAGGTGGGCATATGTTGACAAAGTGATGTTAAGAGACAACAAGAGAATCTCAAAGCAAGCCCTCAAATGGGAGCCGGAGGGTAAAAGAAAAAGAGGCCGACCCAGAAAGACACTAAAAAGAGGCAACAACTGCAGGCATCAGCTAACTTGCCGAAACTGAGCCACTCTCCTGGAACAGAGACGTCTTCTAGAACAGAGACGTCTTCTAGAACAGAGACGTGTTCTAGGTTCGCCTTTTCCTCCTTGCTAGCGATCTCTGAGTGATTCCAACACTTGAGAGATAATTCCAACACTTGAGAGATAATTCCAAATCTTGAGAGATAATTTCAACTCTTGAGAGATAATTCCAACTCTTGAGAGATAATTCCAACTTTTGAGAGATAATTGCAACTCTGAATGATAATTCCATCACTGAGTGATAATTCCAACTCTTGAGAGATAATTCCAACTCTGAATGATAATATTCCATTCCAACTCTGAGTGATAATTCCAACTCTTAGTGATAATTGCAACTCTTAGTGATAATTGCAACTCTGAATGATAATTCCAACTCTGAGTGCTAATTCCAACTCTGAATGATAATTCCAACTCTGAATGATAATTCCAACTCTGAATGATAATTCCAACTCTGAATGATAATTCCAACTCTGAGTGATAATTCCAACTCTGAGTGATAATTGCAACTCTGAGTGATAATTCCAACTCTTGAGAGATAATTCCAACACTGAGTGATAATTCCAACTCTGAATGATAATTCCAACTCTGAATGATAATTCCAACTCTGAATGATAATTCCAACTCTGAATGATAATTCCAACTCTGAATGATAATTTCAACTCTGAATGATAATTCCAACTCTGAATGATAATTCCAACTCTGAATGATAATTCCAACTCTGAGTGATAATTCCAACTCTGAGTGATAATTCCAACTCTGAATGATAATTCCAACTCTTGAGAGATAATTCCAACTCTGAATGATTTCCAACTCTGAGTAATAATTCCAACTCTGAGTGGTAATTCCAACTCTGAGGGGGATTCCAACTCTGAGTGGTAATTCCAACTATGAATGATAATTCCAACTCTGAGTGGTGATTCCAACTCTTGAGAGATAATTCCAACTCTGAATGATAATTCTAACTCTGAATGATAATTTCAACTCATGAGAGATAATTTCAGCTGAGTGGTAATTCCAAACCTAAAATTAACGAGTTTCCTGTTCTGGTCCTGAAAGAGTTAAGACATACAAAGATACAAAATTGAACAGATCTTTCACTAGAGCTTTAAAACGCACTATTTCCCATTTGTACTAATACACAAAAAGATTCAAAATAGAACAAATCTTTCATTAGAGCTGTCAAACGCACCTTTTTTCCCTGAGTTTTAAAGATTCAGAATAGAAAACACTAGAAATAATAAAGGTACACTGTTTCTCATTCAGACCACAGTCAACTTTAGTTTTATAGGCCTGCGGACTGAGAGGCTTTTCCCGAAACTATCCAAAGCTTGTGACGTCTTCAGCTATGCGAACTATAGACGGATAACGTCATTTTAACCACAACCGCCCCTGCTTGCATTGCTGAAAACGTCTCAAACTTTGGATGCTCCCTTTCAAACGCCGGCCTCAGTAAATCTGTAGTTGGCTGTGTCCAGACAACAGAATCGATGGTCATCACTTTATGTGCACTTACTGAAAACTATGACGTCATTGCCGGCAATGACGCTGACTAGTTGCAGAAAGAATATGGCGGAAAATAGCTGAGAAAGCTTCATTTCTGTGTGCTTGTTTTGTTACTGAAAGCAAAGAAGAAATAAAGAAAACCATGAAATATTTCAAAGGGAATTAATTATCACAGTTATACATTTTAAATTCAGACTAGATTTATATCCCTTTAATATACTTCGTTCGCAGGAATGGATTCCGTCAGTCGCTGGACTATACTGGACATGTTGAGAAGGGGACCTGAGCACCTAAGGACATATTCGGAGTGCAATAATGATAACCCAAGAAAAACTCAATACTTTTTAAATAATGGAAATATTAAACTGAAATACAGTTAAAACCTTTGAATACTAATTTATTATTAGTAAAAAAAAAAATTAAAGTACCCCCGTCACACCAAGTGGCGTATAGGGAAATATGGTGTTAGTGACCCTATATTTTACAGACCTTCAGCACATGATTTTTGGGAACCCGGAAGCCGTCGGTTGGGATCGAACCCTACCCCTTGTCCGTGGTAGTCCAGTTCACTAACCACTGAGCTATCGCGGCTCCCCAATTTATTATTAGTTGAACCATATTAACAGGCATTTTGTTTATTTTTGAAATTGTTAAGCCTAGGTAAAGTTAAAGGTAAAATACGAGACTTGAACCGGCGTCTTAGCACACGAGTTTCCACCCATATGTGCTCGGCCGCCTATCCAGACATGTTCGGAGATTTTTGGATAGTGACGCCTCAAGTATCGAAACTCAGATGCGAGGCGACATTCCTCACCTTCCCAGGGTAATACCCTGGTACCCATTTCTGCAAACGGCTGGGTGGACCGTGGGGGTATTATTTTTTCCAACCACAGTACAATTAACTCTGAGAGATAATTCCAACTCTTAAGAGATAATTCATTGTTAAGCCTAATATTTGGCTGACATGTTCACATTATTAAAAAGAGGGGATCTGCTTACTTTAGGACTTCGACCTTCTGGAAGGTCTCGAAGTTCGATTGCTGCCAAAAAGCAAGGATGCATTGTCGTTATTATCGTATTCTTCTTCTTCTTTCCTTCCTCATTTGACTTTCAGCGTTGAAAGGAGATATAATTTCCCGTCTTTTGCTCTTATATTTCGCCTCTGCTACTGTTATGTTTCCTGATGCTTATATTCTGTCAATCCATCTTTTTGGTGGTCGGCCCATGGGTCTGGTATTCTCGCATCGTTTATTGAAGGCTCGTTGTGTTGTGTTTTGATCTTTCGGCCTTGTCACGTTGCCAAGCCATTGTATCTGTTGTTTCTTTAAATATCCTATGGCAGTGGCTATTTCTAGCTTTTTTCTCACTTCTTCATTTCTGATCTTATCTCTTAGACTGTTTCCTGTCATTCGTCTAACACATTTCATCTCTGTAGAGGTCATTTTTCTTACTGTTCCTGCATCTACGGTCCAGGACTGGCATTGGTAGCACAACGTTGGGATGAAGTTTGATCTCTTCTATTGCGTTCACAAAATGTTTGCCTTTATTTAACTCCTTCCGTACGTTTCGCCGCATAGTGCATCACTTTCAATTTAATTAGTGTGAACGCCATCAAACCATATTCTTTTTACATATCTTGTATCATCTTGGTATTGGTGAAATCTAATTCCTTGTTCAATTATCTAAAATTTCGTATATAATATGTTGTATGTTTAACAAATATAAAAATGTACATTGATTCTTAAAACCATGAACAATTTTGTCTCTGAAATCTCTTCTGTTGCACTGATAAAGAGCTTCCGTAAGGAAAGAGTTTTAACAATGTATATCTCCGCATCAATGAAGTAGAGATGAAAATACTGATTTCTGTCATCGTCAACTCTAATATTTGTGTCCACTCTGGTCAGGTAATTAGGAACAAATAGTTTTTCTTCCTCCAGATATAGAAATATATGGTAATCTTCGCACGGTTACAATTTATGAGGAGCCAGTGGCGGGGTGAGATAAGCACTCCAAGGTATGGTGACAGTTTTACACGGAAGGAGCACAACAAAATACTGACGTTTCGGCCTATGGCCTTCTTCAGAATACAAGGACAACGACAACAAACGGTGAAGTACACTATGTAGAACTACACCATCCTACCTCCTCTCATGTAGCCCATATATACATATATATATATATGTTTTCTTATGGTACCATCTGACTTCTCCTCTCATGTAGCGCATATATACATATCTTTTTTTCTAATGGTACCATCTGACTTCTCCTCTCCTTCTATGCTTTATCATGAGACATGTAGTTATATTTAATTATACTTCACCGTTTGTTGTCGTTGTCCTTTTATCCTGAAGAAGGCCACAGGCCGAAACGTCAGTGTTGTGTTATGTTCCTTCCTTGTAAAGCTGTCACCATACCTTGGAGTGTTTATCACACCCCACCACTGGCTCCTTGCTACCAGCTTTACCGCAGCATTGCAATTATTTGCCTGTTCCCTACAACTGACGAGCTCCAGTGGCGTAGAACCGATAGCTCTCGCCTGGTCATCGTCAGAAAGTCAGGAATCTTTAATTGAAGGTGGGGCAAATATGAGGTGAACTAACCAGCGAGCTACAGAAAACATCAATATAAATATACTTTGATTTAGCTTGAACGAAACTGAGTAGCTATTCAGCTGGATGGAGTGGTTTTCCTTCTTTCTCTTCTTTTAATTCATCATCGTTATCATCATCATCATTGTTATCATCATGATATTCATGTTCTTAATAATAGACAAGAACACAATATCAGAGAACCTATACTAGGCTATATTATTAATTAACTAACATAATAAACCATACGGATTAATACAAACATAAACGTAATTTTAATTAATACACAAGACCAATTAATACAAACATAGACGTAATTATAATTAATACACAAGGCCAATTAATACAAACATAGACGTAATTATAATTAATACACAAGACCAATTAATACAAACATAGACGTAATTATAATTATTACACAAGGCCAATTAATACAAACATAGACGTAATTATAATTAATACACAAGACCAATTAATACAAACATAAACGTAATTATAATTAATACACATCATCATCATCATCAAGTACCGGGCCTACTGGCGTAGGTGATCATGTCTCTCCACAACTTTCGATCTCGGCAGCTATTTATCATTTTTGTTGTTGACCTTCTGCCAAGCCATTCACTTAAGCTGTCTGGTATTTTTTCTCTTTGCTTCCCTCTATCTCTTCGTCCCTCAATTTTTCCAGTTGTTACAATATATTCCAGTATATATTCTCTTCTCATTACATGGCAAAAAATGATGATTGTTTCTTCCTAATATTGAAAATTAGCTCTCTTTTTTTGCTTTGACCTCTCTCAGAACATTTTCTTTACTCTTCTTAGCTATCCATGGTACTCTCAATATTCTTCTGTAAAACCACATTTCTACAGACTCCAGTGATTTTCTTGTCTGTTGTTCTATTGTCCATGATTCGCATCCATATGTTAAGACTGGCTCTACATAACATTTAAGAACTCTTTTTCTTGTTTCTATTGTCAAAATTGGATTGCATAGTATCTTCTTCATTTTTTGGAAAGCTGCTTTTGCCTGAGCCATTCTGCATCTCACCTCTGTTGTACATCTTCCGTCTGAGGTTAACAAAGTTCCCAAATATTTAAATTCATTTACCTGTTTTAATATTGTTCCACTTGTCTTTATTTTGCTCTGAGGTGATGCCTTTTTCTTTGTTGTTACCATTACCTCTGTCTTTTTGCTATTAAGGCTCAGTCCTTTATTTTTGCTTTCTTTCACTATAATGTCCAACATTTTTTGTAACTCATTTTCACTCTTAGCGATTAAGACTGTATCATCAGCATATCTTAGATTATTTATATTATGACCTCCAATTGTTATTCCAGGCATGTCCCTTATGGATCTTAAAATAATCTCACTATACATATTAAACAAATCTGGTGACAGCACACAACCTTGTCTAACACCCTGTTTTATTTGTTGAAACATTCCCAATTGGTTTCCAATTCTTATGGCTGCTGTCTGTTGCCAGTACATGTTCTTTATTATTCTTATATCTTTGCTGTCTACGTTTATGCTTTCTAAAATTTTGATTATTTCTTGGTGTAATCTATGAAACATAGGTATAGATCTGTTTTCACCTCTATGGCTCTTTCTACTAAAGATCTTATGATATAAATGGCATTGCTTGTTCCTTTACCTCCAACAAAACCACACTGTTCATCGCTAATTTCTGGACTGATTTTGTTTCGCACTCTTCGCATGATGATTCTTAGTAATATCTTAGTCATATGACTCATAAGGCTTATTGTGCGATGATCATCGCATTCAATCGCACCCGATTTCTTTGGTAGGGCTATGAATATTGATTTGAGCATGTCGTCTGGTATATATCCGCTGTTGTAGTTATCATTCAATATTTTTGTTATTATTTCTATTCCACAATCACCCATGGCTTCAATCTCTTCTTTAGTTATATTATCTGGTCCAGGAGCTTTGCCTGCTTTCATATTGCGCAAGGCATCTTCCACTTCTTCTCTGAGTATTTCTGGTCCTTCTCCATTATCCTTAATATTTACTTCCGTTCGTTCATCATTATAAAGATCCTTAATGTATTCTGTCCATCGTTCCTTTTTGTTTTCTTGATCAGTCAACAGTTCTCCTTCCTTTGATCTTAGACATCCATTTTTTTATTGCGTTTTTCTTCCTGTTAATTCCTCAATTTGTTTGTATATAGTTTTAGCATCTCCTTTTTGTTGCATGTCAATCTCTTTGCATCTCTCTTTTAGCCATGCTTCTTTTGCTTCGTTGCATTTTACTACAATTAATACAAAAGGCCAATTAATACAAACATAGATGTAATTTTAATTAATACACAAGGCCAATTAATACAGAGACACGTTACCATTTAACACAAACTGGATCACAACAATCAAACATGGAAACAAAACTAGACATCTATAAATACACGAAGTCAGAATGAAGGACATAAACACAAATCCAGATAAAGACATCACAAATAAAGACATAATCTCATAGAGAGCCTGTCACAGGCAATCTCAAATAAGAACACATAGCTTTAAACATTGACACAATGAAATAGGCATAACACTATGTAGAGAAATAATCAAACAAACATAACACTATGTAGAGACATAATCAAACAAACATAACACTATGTAGAGACATAATCAAACAAACATAACACTATGTAGAGAAATAATCAAACAAACATAACACTATGTAGGGACATAATCAAACAAACATAACACTATGTAGAGACATAATCAAACAAACATAACACTATGTAGAGACATAATCAAACAAACATAACACTATGTAGAGATATAATCAAACAAACATAACACTATGTAGGGACATAATCAAACAAACATAACACTATGTAGAGACATAATCAAACAAACATAACACTATGTAGAGACATAATCAAACAAACATAACACTATGTAGGGACATAATCAAACAAACATAACACTATGTAGGGACATAATCAAACAAACATAACACTATGTAGGGACATAATCAAACAAACATAACACTATGTAGGGACATAATCAAACAAACATAACACTATGTAGAGAAATAATCAAACAAACATAACACTATGTAGAGACATAATCAAACAAACATAACACTATGTAGGGACATAATCAAACAAACATAACACTATGTAGGGACATAATCAAACAAACATAACACTATGTAGAGACATAATCAAACAAACATAACACTATGTAGGGACATAATCAAACAAACATAACACTATGTAGAGACATAATCAAACAAACATAACACTATGTAGGGACATAATCAAACAAACATAACACTATGTAGAGACATAATCAAACAAACATAACACTATGTAGAGACATAATCAAACAAACATAACACTATGTAGGGACATAATCAAACAGACATAACACTATGTAGAGATATAATCAATCATAACCCAATATTGAGACACAGTTAAAGATGGTTGTACAGCTGTAAGTAGACACTAAGACATCAAACAAAGATGGTTGTACAGCTGTAAGTAGATACTGAGACATAAAACAAATAAATATTATCAGAGACCTAGACACAATAAAAGACAGATGCACGATTACAGAAAGACAAATGTGCGCGGTCAAAGATATCACAAAGAGAGACATAATCTTAAACAGAGGCATATGCCCTGACATGGAGACAATTTCAGGTCGCTGGAACATAATCCAAATGAGATATAATATCATACAGATATGATCCCATCCAGCTATAATCCCATACAGATATAATCACATCCTCTATAACCATGGACGAGTAACATCAAAAGATGGACAGGTCAGCTTATGACAACCTGCACCATCAAAGCAAGAGACCCAGTGGAATGGCGCTCCAAGGTAGCCAACTATCGATGCGGAGACGGCACTTAATGAATGGAAAAAAAATATTAACCAACCTGAAAACGGTTACAGAGGGTTAAACAAAATATAGAAGTAAAGTTGCATATGTTTCAGAAAATGTAAAGATACAATAGTTTTTTGAGGCAAACATGAACATAAACCATAGTTAGTTTTCAGTTGAGAACTTACGATTTCGTCTCGCAGTTTAGCTTCTTCATCCAAAATTGAGGAATTCTTTTTACAATTTTGTTTCCTTTCTTTGTAGTCCTCAACTTCTATAAGTCTCCTTGTAGAGAAAAGCCGGTGTGCTCGTCAGATTGTAGTTTTTACTTTTCCTCCTCACGACTATCTTAAAATAAAAATACCGTACTCCATTTACAAAACAGTTTAACAATAATGATGACAAGTCATTGGTGTAGCTTATTCATCATGATAAAAAATCATTAAATGATATAATCGCTGCTAGTTTTGTGAATTGCGGCAAAGATTTACAATAATTTTTATTTAAAGTGTCATCTAGAAAACACGATGAGAGATAAATAGTGCTGGTGTTTTAGATTGAGAAAAGTCAAGTTAACACCAACTAGTATTAGGTACAAGTTTATTTTAACTTGACATCAATTAAAGAATTACGTCACTAAATAAAATAAAAAATCTGACTAAATAACTAATTAACGACACAAATGTTTATCAATTAATTCCTACCGAAAAATAATAATGCGTTAATATGACACAGTCTCTCTTATTATTCGTTTCAAGACTTCGGCAAATTCTTCACAGTATTGATATCACTGATAGAATGAATATCATATACACTAACATTTATTTATCAACACCGGGTTTTTCTTAAGCCCATCTCTAAGTAAGTTCCACCTTTAAGTAGGCAGCTATTTTGGTAACACAATGCGATACCACTTTTTTGTGTGTAATAATATCCTAGTTTACAAGTCCTCCATCCCCATGATAATGCCCACCAATCGACTCTTCACATTACAGAGTCTCTCAAAATGTCACGAAAGGAAAGTGCATTATTTCCTCCGAGGGGGTGTAAGACCTGCCAAGTTGCGCACAAACCCAGTACTCCAGCAGTTCCTCTTCAGTGAGGCTGACTCAACTGAACCCATCCCCCCTCCCAATCCATCCCCAACTACCCACCACACTGCCTGAGACACTTCCTAAATCCTAAAGAAACCCGTGCATAGTTTACGGCTTCATGGTAGGTTATCCGATATGTTGGCGAAGTACTTCACCAGATTAAGTCTTCACGATAACAATCAACCCAGTAGAATATGACACTATATCATTTGTTTATATTACTTAGACATGCATATTTGTTGATGATCGATTACAGCTCTTCTATGTGTCTACTTTCTTTTATCTTGCTCCAATGGCCGACTCTAACTTATATATAATGTGTATGTCCCAACACCGGCTGTTCTACTCGTTCACTTCAAGATCTCTCAGCTACTTCCATTCTGTTCTTCATTAAATAATTTGCTAGTGGTGTACTCAGAACATTTTCAGCCTGAAACCAGTTATAGATTGTTTTGTTGTACTGACCAATGTTATCTATTTTATATTTACTGTATTTGTTTTGTTTAACTGACCAATGTTATATATTTTATTTTTACTGTATTTGTTTGTTGGTTGGGCACTTTGTGGTCCAGAGTTTAAACATTAACCCCTGTACAGGATGGACGCAGAGTCGAACATCGGCATAGGCGGTGGAAATTTTCACTTCGCATGCCGCATTTCTTGGTGGCTTAGCTCTGCCCTGGTTTCTGTGTAACACGATCCGATGTCTAGCCTTCTCGCATGACGACAAAAAAAAACAAAAAAAAAAAAAAAAAACATTTAAATATAGAAAACAGTATGGCCAAATTAGCCCGTCACCCGGGCAATATTTGTTAACCAAATCTATCCAGGCTGAAGTTGGATGTGTCGGGTCGAAAGGCGCAAATCTTAGCGTCTAACAAGCGACACAAGGCATCCACACTCACATAGCGAGTAAAGGTTGAACGTTGGTTGAGCCCGTACCCCTTAATGTGATCGACCATTTGTTCATGTTAACGTCACAACGATGAGTGCTCTATCTGTTTTCTACTGAAAGAATCGACGTTTTGCTTATTTCCCAATTTGAATTTATCTCATTTGTCCTATAGTCTACTTTCATTGTGTGTATACTTCATTGTCCATGCTGGTTTCTTTATTGACACGCTGGCCGGTAGAACATTTTTTTGCCAGACACCGATTTAACGATTGTCCAACTGGTCCACCACACAGACGCCGATTTAACGATTGTCGTACTGGTCCACCACACAGACACCGATTTAACGATTGTCGTACTGGCCCACCACACAGACACCGATTTAACGATTGTCGTACTGGTCCACCACACAGACACCGATTTAACGATTGTCCAACTGGTCCACCACACAGACACCGATTTAACGATTGTCGTACTGATCCACCACACAGACACCGATTTAACGATTGTCGTACTGGTCCACCACACAGACACGGATTTAACAATTGTCCTACTGGTCCACCACACAGACACCGATTTAACAATTGTCCTACTGGTCCACCACACAGACACCGATTTAACGATTGTCGTACTGGTCCACCACACAGACACCGATTTAACGATTGTCGTACTGGTCCACCACACAGAAACCGATTTAACGATTGTCGTACTGGTCCACCACACAGACACCGATTTAACGATTGTCCAACTGGTCCACCACACAGACACCGATTTAACAATTGTCCTACTGGTCCACCACACAGACACCGATTTAACGATTGTCGTACTGGTCCACCACACAGACGCCGATTTAACGATTGTCGTACTGGTCCACCACACAGACACCGATTTAACAATTGTCCTACTGGTCCACCACACTGACGCCGATTTAACGATTGTCGTACTGGTCCACCACACAGACGCCGATTTAACGATTGTCGTACTGGTCCACCACACAGACACCGATTTAACGATTGTCGTACTGGTCCACCACACAGACACCGATTTAACGATTGTCCAACTGGTCCACCACACAGACGCCGATTTAACAATTGTCCAACTGGTCCACCACACAGACGCTGATTTAACAATTGTCCAACTGGTCCACCACACTGACGCCGATTTAACAATTGTCCAACTGGTCCACCACACAGACGCTGATTTAACAATTGTCCTACTGGTCCACCACACTGACGCCGATTTAACAATTGTCCAACTGGTCCACCACACAGACGCTGATTTAACAATTGTCCTACTGGTCCACCACACTGACGCCGATTTAACAATTGTCCTACTGGTCCACCACACTGACGCCGATTTAACGATTGTCGTACTGGTCCACCACACAGACGCTGATTTAACAATTGTCCTACTGGTCCACCACACTGACGCCGATTTAACAATTGTCCTACTGGTCCATCACACTGACGCCGATTTAACGATTGTCCAACTGGTCCACAACACAGACGCCGATTTAACAAATGTCCTTCAGGTCCACATTGATGCCATTTTTACAATTATCCTACTGATCCACATAAACGCCAAATAAAAAAAGAATGTCCTACTGGTCCACATTGATGCCACTTTAAAATTGTCCTACTAGTCCACATTGATGCCACTTTGTCAATTGTCCTACTAGTCCACATTGATGCCACTTTGTCAATTGTCCTACTAGTCCACATTGATGCCACATTGTCAATTGTCCTACTAGTCCACATTGATGCCACTTTGTCAATTGTCCTACTAGTCCACATTGATGCCACTTTGTCAATTGTCCTACTAGTCCACATTGATGCCACATTGTCAATTGTCCTACTAGTCCACATTGATGCCACATTGTCAATTGTCCTACTAGTCCACATTGATGCCACTTTGTCAATTGTCCTACTAGTCCACATTGATGCCACTTTGTCAATTGTCCTACTAGTCCACATTGATGCCACTTTGTTAATTGTCCTACTAGTCCACATTGATGCCACATTGTCAATTGTCCTACTGGTCCACATTGATGCCACATTGTCAATTGTCCTACTAGTCCACATTGATGCCACTTTGTCAATTGTCCTACTAGTCCACATTGATGCCACATTGTCAATTGTCCTACTAGTCCACATTGATGCCACATTGTCAATTGTCCTACTAGTCCACATTGATGCCACATTGTCAATTGTCCTACTAGTCCACATTGA
Source organism: Megaustenia siamemsis (assembly GCA_032433765.1). Classification (NCBI taxonomy): domain Eukaryota; kingdom Metazoa; phylum Mollusca; class Gastropoda; order Stylommatophora; family Ariophantidae; genus Megaustenia; species Megaustenia siamemsis. Next base: position 48,381,319 of record JAVIAB010000046.1, on the reverse strand, counting down.
TGCCACATTGTCAATTGTCCTACTAGTCCACATTGATGCCACATTGTCAATTGTCCTACTGGTCCACATTGATGCCACTTTGTCAATTGTCCTACTAGTCCACATTGATGCCACTTTGTTAATTGTCCTACTAGTCCACATTGATGCCACTTTGTCAATTGTCCTACTAGTCCACATTGATGCCACATTGTCAATTGTCCTACTAGTCCACATTGATGCCACATTGTCAATTGTCCTACTAGTCCACATTGATGCCACATTGTCAATTGTCCTACTAGTCCACATTGATGCCACATTGTCAATTGTCCTACTAGTCCACATTGATGCCACATTGTCAATTGTCCTACTAGTCCACATTGATGCCACATTGTCAATTGTCCTACTAGTCCACATTGATGCCACATTGTCAATTGTCCTACTAGTCCACATTGATGCCACTTTGTCAATTGTCCTACTAGTCCACATTGATGCCACATTGTCAATTGTCCTACTAGTCCACATTGATGCCACATTGTCAATTGTCCTACTAGTCCACATTGATGCCACATTGTCAATTGTCCTACTAGTCCACATTGATGCCACATTGTCAATTGTCCTACTAGTCCACATTGATGCCACATTGTCAATTGTCCTACTAGTCCACATTGATGCCACATTGTCAATTGTCCTACTAGTCCACATTGATGCCACATTGTCAATTGTCCTACTAGTCCACATTGATGCCACATTGTCAATTGTCCTACTAGTCCACATTGATGCCACATTGTCAATTGTCCTACTAGTCCACATTGATGCCACTGTCAATTGTCCTACTAGTCCACATTGATGCCACTTTGTCAATTGTCCTACTAGTCCACATTGATGCCACTGTCAATTGTCCTACTAGTCCACATTGATGCCACATTGTCAATTGTCCTACTAGTCCACATTGATGCCACTGTCAATTGTCCTACTAGTCCACATTGATGCCACTGTCAATTGTCCTACTAGTCCACATTGATGCCACTGTTAATTGTCCTGCTAGTCCACATTGATGCCACATTGTCAATTGTCCTACTAGTCCACATTGATGCCACATTGTCAATTGTCCTACTAGTCCACATTGATGCCACTTTGTTAATTGTCCTACTAGTCCACATTGATGCCACTTTGTTAATTGTCCTACTAGTCCACATTGATGCCACTTTGTTAATTGTCCTACTAGTCCACATTGATGCCACTTTGTTAATTGTCCTACTAGTCCACATTGATGCCACATTGTCAATTGTCCTACTAGTCCACATTGATGCCACATTGTCAATTGTCCTACTAGTCCACATTGATGCCACATTGTCAATTGTCCTACTAGTCCACATTGATGCCACATTGTCAATTGTCCTACTAGTCCACATTGATGCCACATTGTCAATTGTCCTACTAGTCCACATTGATGCCACATTGTCAATTGTCCTACTAGTCCACATTGATGCCACATTGTCAATTGTCCTACTAGTCCACATTGATGCCACATTGTCAATTGTCCTACTAGTCCACATTGATGCCACATTGTCAATTGTCCTACTAGTCCACATTGATGCCACTTTGTTAATTGTCCTACTAGTCCACATTGATGCCACATTGTCAATTGTCCTACTAGTCCACATTGATGCCACATTGTCAATTGTCCTACTAGTCCACATTGATGCCACATTGTCAATTGTCCTACTAGTCCACATTGATGCCACATTGTCAATTGTCCTACTAGTCCACATTGATGCCACTTTATCAATTGTCCTACTAGTCCACATTGATGCCACATTGTCAATTGTCCTACTAGTCCACATTGATGCCACTTTGTCAATTGTCCTACTAGTCCACATTGATGCCACATTGTCAATTGTCCTACTAGTCCACATTGATGCCACATTGTCAATTGTCCTACTAGTCCACATTGATGCCACATTGTCAATTGTCCTACTAGTCCACATTGATGCCACATTGTCAATTGTCCTACTAGTCCACATTGATGCCACATTGTCAATTGTCCTACTAGTCCACATTGATGCCACATTGTCAATTGTCCTACTAGTCCACATTGATGCCACATTGTCAATTGTCCTACTAGTCCACATTGATGCCACATTGTCAATTGTCCTACTAGTCCACATTGATGCCACATTGTCAATTGTCCTACTAGTCCACATTGATGCCACATTGTCAATTGTCCTACTAGTCCACATTGATGCCACATTGTCAATTGTCCTACTAGTCCACATTGATGCCACATTGTCAATTGTCCTACTAGTCCACATTGATGCCACATTGTCAATTGTCCTACTAGTCCACATTGATGCCACTTTGTTAATTGTCCTACTAGTCCACATTGATGCCACATTGTCAATTGTCCTACTAGTCCACATTGATGCCACATTGTCAATTGTCCTACTAGTCCACATTGATGCCACACTGTCAATTGTCCTACTAGTCCACATTGATGCCACATTGTCAATTGTCCTACTAGTCCACATTGATGCCACATTGTCAATTGTCCTACTAGTCCACATTGATGCCACATTGTCAATTGTCCTACTAGTCCACATTGATGCCACATTGTCAATTGTCCTACTAGTCCACATTGATGCCACATTGTCAATTGTCCTACTAGTCCACATTGATGCCACATTGTCAATTGTCCTACTAGTCCACATTGATGCCACATTGTCAATTGTCCTACTAGTCCACATTGATGCCACATTGTCAATTGTCCTACTAGTCCACATTGATGCCACATTGTCAATTGTCCTACTAGTCCACATTGATGCCACATTGTCAATTGTCCTACTAGTCCACATTGATGCCACTTTGTCAATTGTCCTACTAGTCCACATTGATGCCACATTGTCAATTGTCCTACTAGTCCACATTGATGCCACATTGTCAATTGTCCTACTAGTCCACATTGATGCCACATTGTCAATTGTCCTACTAGTCCACATTGATGCCACATTGTCAATTGTCCTACTAGTCCACATTGATGCCACATTGTCAATTGTCCTACTAGTCCACATTGATGCCACTTTGTCAATTGTCCTACTAGTCCACATTGATGCCACTTTGTTAATTGTCCTACTAGTCCACATTGATGCCACTTTGTTAATTGTCCTACTAGTCCACATTGATGCCACTTTGTTAATTGTCCTACTAGTCCACATTGATGCCACTTTGTCAATTGTCCTACTAGTCCACATTGATGCCACTTTGTTAATTGTCCTACTAGTCCACATTGATGCCACTTTGTTAATTGTCCTACTAGTCCACATTGATGCCACTTTGTTAATTGTCCTACTAGTCCACATTGATGCCACATTGTCAATTGTCCTACTAGTCCACATTGATGCCACATTGTCAATTGTCCTACTAGTCCACATTGATGCCACTTTATCAATTGTCCTACTAGTCCACATTGATGCCACATTGTCAATTGTCCTACTAGTCCACATTGATGCCACATTGTCAATTGTCCTACTAGTCCACATTGATGCCACATTGTCAATTGTCCTACTAGTCCACATTGATGCCACTTTGTTAATTGTCCTACTAGTCCACATTGATGCCACTTTGTCAATTGTCCTACTAGTCCACATTGATGCCACTTTGTTAATTGTCCTACTAGTCCACATTGATGCCACATTGTCAATTGTCCTACTAGTCCACATTGATGCCACTTTGTTAATTGTCCTACTAGTCCACATTGATGCCACTTTGTTAATTGTCCTACTAGTCCACATTGATGCCACTTTGTCAATTGTCCTACTAGTCCACATTGATGCCACTTTGTTAATTGTCCTACTAGTCCACATTGATGCCACTTTGTTAATTGTCCTACTAGTCCACATTGATGCCACATTGTCAATTGTCCTACTAGTCCACATTGATGCTACTTTGTTAATTGTCCTACAAGTCCACGTTAATGCCACTTTGTCAATTGTCCTACTAGTCCACATTGATGCCACATTGTCAATTGTCCTACTAGTCCACATTGATGCCACATTGTCAATTGTCCTACAAGTCCACATTGATGCCACATTGTTAATTGTCCTACTAGTCCACATTGATGCTACTTTGTTAATTGTCCTACAAGTCCACGTTGATGCCACTTTGTCAATTGTCCTACTAGTCCACATTGATGCCACATTGTCAATTGTCCTACTAGTCCACATTGATGCCACATTGTCAATTGTCCTACTAGTCCACATTGATGCTACTTTGTTAATTGTCCTACAGGTCCACGTTGATGCCACTTTGTCAATTGTCCTACTAGTCCACATTGATGCCACATTGTCAATTGTCCTACTAGTCCACATTGATGCCACATTGTCAATTGTCCTACTAGTCCACATTGATGCCACTTTGTCAATTGTCCTACTAGTCCACATTGATGCCACTTTGTTAATTGTCCTACTAGTCCACATTGATGCCACTTTGTCAATTGTCCTACTAGTCCACATTGATGCCACTTTGTTAATTGTCCTACTAGTCCACATTGATGCCACTTTGTTAATTGTCCTACTAGTCCACATTGATGCCACTTTGTTAATTGTCCTACTAGTCCACATTGATGCCACTTTGTTAATTGTCCTACTAGTCCACATTGATGCCACTTTGTCAATTGTCCTACTAGTCCACATTGATGCCACTTTGTTAATTGTCCTACTAGTCCACATTGATGCCACTTTGTTAATTGTCCTACTAGTCCACATTGATGCCACTTTGTTAATTGTCCTACTAGTCCACATTGATGCCACTTTGTTAATTGTCCTACTAGTCCACATTGATGCCACATTGTCAATTGTCCTACTAGTCCACATTGATGCCACTTTGTTAATTGTCCTACTAGTCCACATTGATGCCACTTTGTTAATTGTCCTACAAGTCCACGTTAATGCCACTTTGTTAATTGTCCTACTAGTCCACATTGATGCCACTTTGTCAATTGTCCTACTAGTCCACATTGATGCCACATTGTCAATTGTCCTACTAGTCCACATTGATGCCACTTTGTTAATTGTCCTACTAGTCCACATTGATGCCACTTTGTTAATTGTCCTACTAGTCCACATTGATGCCACTTTGTTAATTGTCCTACTAGTCCACATTGATGCCACTTTGTTAATTGTCCTACTAGTCCACATTGATGCCACTTTGTTAATTGTCCTACTAGTCCACATTGATGCCACTTTGTCAATTGTCCTACTAGTCCACATTGATGCCACATTGTCAATTGTCCTACTAGTCCACATTGATGCCACTTTGTTAATTGTCCTACTAGTCCACATTGATGCCACTTTGTTAATTGTCCTACTAGTCCACATTGATGCCACTTTGTTAATTGTCCTACTAGTCCACATTGATGCCACTTTGTTAATTGTCCTACTAGTCCACATTGATGCCACTTTGTTAATTGTCCTACTAGTCCACATTGATGCCACTTTGTCAATTGTCCTACTAGTCCACATTGATGCCACTTTGTTAATTGTCCTACTAGTCCACATTGATGCCACATTGTTAATTGTCCTACTAGTCCACATTGATGCCACATTGTCAATTGTCCTACTAGTCCACATTGATGCCACTTTGTCAATTGTCCTACTAGTCCACATTGATGCCACATTGTCAATTGTCCTACTAGTCCACATTGATGCCACTTTGTCAATTGTCCTACTAGTCCACATTGATGCCACTTTGTTAATTGTCCTACTAGTCCACATTGATGCCACTTTGTCAATTGTCCTACTAGTCCACATTGATGCCACATTGTCAATTGTCCTACTAGTCCACATTGATGCCACATTGTCAATTGTCCTACTAGTCCACATTGATGCCACATTGTCAATTGTCCTACTAGTCCACATTGATGCCACTTTGTCAATTGTCCTACTAGTCCACATTGATGCTACTTTGTTAATTGTCCTGCTAGTCCACATTGATGCCACATTGTCAATTGTCCTACTAGTCCACATTGATGCCACATTGTCAATTGTCCTACTAGTCCACATTGATGCCACATTGTCAATTGTCCTACTAGTCCACATTGATGCCACATTGTCAATTGTCCTACTAGTCCACATTGATGCCACATTGTCAATTGTCCTACTAGTCCACATTGATGCCACATTGTCAATTGTCCTACTAGTCCACATTGATGCCACATTGTCAATTGTCCTACTAGTCCACATTGATGCCACATTGTCAATTGTCCTACTAGTCCACATTGATGCCACATTGTCAATTGTCCTACTAGTCCACATTGATGCCACTTTGTTAATTGTCCTACTAGTCCACATTGATGCCACTTTGTTAATTGTCCTACTAGTCCACATTGATGCCACATTGTCAATTGTCCTACTAGTCCACATTGATGCCACATTGTCAATTGTCCTACTAGTCCACATTGATGCCACATTGTCAATTGTCCTACTAGTCCACATTGATGCCACATTGTCAATTGTCCTACTAGTCCACATTGATGCCACATTGTCAATTGTCCTACTAGTCCACATTGATGCCACTTTGTTAATTGTCCTACTAGTCCACATTGATGCCACTGTCAATTGTCCTACTAGTCCACATTGATGCCACTTTGTTAATTGTCCTACTAGTCCACATTGATGCCACATTGTCAATTGTCCTACTAGTCCACATTGATGCCACATTGTCAATTGTCCTACTAGTCCACATTGATGCCACATTGTCAATTGTCCTACTAGTCCACATTGATGCCACTTTGTTAATTGTCCTACTAGTCCACATTGATGCCACTGTCAATTGTCCTACTAGTCCACATTGATGCCACATTGTCAATTGTCCTACTAGTCCACATTGATGCCACATTGTCAATTGTCCTACTAGTCCACATTGATGCCACACTGTCAATTGTCCTACTAGTCCACATTGATGCCACACTGTCAATTGTCCTACTAGTCCACATTGATGCCACACTGTCAATTGTCCTACTAGTCCACATTGATGCCACATTGTCAATTGTCCTACTAGTCCACATTGATGCCACATTGTCAATTGTCCTACTAGTCCACATTGATGCCACATTGTCAATTGTCCTACTAGTCCACATTGATGCCACATTGTCAATTGTCCTACTAGTCCACATTGATGCCACTTTGTTAATTGTCCTACTAGTCCACATTGATGCCACATTGTCAATTGTCCTACTAGTCCACATTGATGCCACACTGTCAATTGTCCTACTAGTCCACATTGATGCCACATTGTCAATTGTCCTACTAGTCCACATTGATGCCACATTGTCAATTGTCCTACTAGTCCACATTGATGCCACATTGTTAATTGTCCTACTAGTCCACATTGATGCCACATTGTCAATTGTCCTACTAGTCCACATTGATGCCACATTGTCAATTGTCCTACTAGTCCACATTGATGCCACATTGTCAATTGTCCTACTAGTCCACATTGATGCCACATTGTCAATTGTCCTACTAGTCCACATTGATGCCACATTGTCAATTGTCCTGCTAGTCCACATTGATGCCACTTTGTTAATTGTCCTACTAGTCCACATTGATGCCACATTGTCAATTGTCCTGCTGGTCCACATTGATGCCACTTTGTTAATTGTCCTACTAGTCCACATTGATGCCACATTGTCAATTGTCCTGCTAGTCCACATTGATGCCACTTTGTCAATTGTCCTACTAGTCCACATTGATGCCACTTTGTTAATTGTCCTACTAGTCCACATTGATGCCACTTTGTTAATTGTCCTACTAGTCCACATTGATGCCACATTGTCAATTGTCCTACTAGTCCACATTGATGCCACATTGTCAATTGTCCTACTAGTCCACATTGATGCCACTTTGTTAATTGTCCTACTAGTCCACATTGATGCCACATTGTCAATTGTCCTACTGGTCCACATTGATGCCACTTAATCAATGGTCCCACTGGTCCACACAGACGCTACTTTGACAAAGGTCCTACTGGCACGAGCAACCAAGAAAGACAGATATACTTTGAACAGAGTGACATAGTAACAGGAAAACAAAGGCTGAACAAACTGAAGAATTTAAAGACAAAATGTCGATTTCATAAACTCTTAGTGAATACATATTTTGTTTATATAAATCGTATATGATATACCGACCCACCGCGACACGGAAACCAAACTACGGATGTGCAAGAGCTGTGTATGGTGGGCGTGGCTGAATGGGTCTAAATACAGGCGATCAGAGCAAAGAAAATTTCGGTTACAGCATACCGCTTATCTGAATACAATTCTAATGTTACGACTAAACTAAAAACAGCAACTAAAAGCTGCTTATTATAAGCTGCTTAATTTTCAACTCCAATGTTAAATCAGTCTTATTATATGGCTGTGAAACATGGAAAACAACAAAAATGAGAATGACGAAGATACAAGGTAAAGGTAAAGTACGAGACTTGAACCGGCGTCTTAGCACGCGAGTATATATATACCCATATGTGCTCGGCCGCCTATCCAGAAATGTTCGGATATTTCTGTATAGTGTAGCCTCAAGCATCGAAACTCAGATGCGAAGCGACATTCCTCACCTTCCCAGGATAATATACCCTGGTACCCATTTCTGCCAACGGCTGGGTCGACCGTGGGGGTATTTTTTTTTATTCCAACCACGAGTACAATTCACACTGCTCCCAGCGGGACTTTAACACGGGTTGTCCGAACGTCGGTAGTCTAGTCGGGTGGTTTTTCCAACTAGGCTACCGAGGCCCCCTATCCGAAGATACAAACCATTCATTAATGGATGCTTGCGCAGAGTCAAATGGTAGATATGGCAGGACAAAATCACTAACGTAGAATTATGGAAAAGTACCTGTCAAATACAGGGAGCCGCGATAGCTCAGTGGTTAGTGAACTGGACTACAAACGACAAGAGGTAGGGTTCGATCCCAACCGACGGCTTCCGGGTTCACCCAGCCTTAAATTGGTACCGGACTTTTTTGGGAAAGTAAAGCGGCATGGGCGTAATACCGACCACATTACACCAAAAATCATGTGCCGAAGGTCTGTAAAATTTATATTCCCTATACGCCACTTGGCGTGACTGGGGTACTTTACTTTTTACTACCAGTCAAATACAAGTGGATAATAAGATACAGTGAAGGCGGTGGCGCTGGGTAGGACACACGCTGAGGAAGCCAAGTGAAAGTATTACGCGACAGGTCCATTTTGGATGTTCCTTAAATGACACCAGGAAGACTTACAACTCCATGTAGCATGTGGTCAAAGGAGATACAGAAACACTCACAGGTGATACAGAAACACTCAAAAGAGATACAAAAACACTCAAAGGAGATACAGAAACACTCAAAGGAGATACAGAAACACTCAAAGTGGATAGAAAGAAACAGTCAAGGGAGACACAGAAACACTCAAAGAGATACAAAAACACTCAAAGGAGATGCAGAAACACTCAAAGGAGATGCAGAAACACTCAAAGGAGATACAGAAACACTCAAAGGAGATACAGAAACACTCAAAGGGGATAGAAAGAAACAGTCAAGGGAGACACAGAAACACTCCAAGGAGATACAGAAACACTCAAAAGAGATACAAAAACACTCAAAGGAGATACAGAAACACTCAAAGGAGATACATAAACACTCAAAGAGATACAGAAACACTCAAAGGAGATACAGAAATACTCAAAGTGGATAGAAAGAAACAGTCAAGGGAGACACAGAAACACTCACAGGAGATACAGAAACACTCAAAAGAGATACAAAAACACTCAAAGGAGATATAGAAACACTCAAAGGAGATACAGAAACACTCAAAGTGGATAGAAAGAAACAGTCAAGGGAGACACAGAAACACTCAAAGAGATACAAAAAACACTCAAAGGAGATACAGAAACACTCAAAGGAGATACAGAAACACTCAAAGGAGATACAGAAACACTCAAAGGGGATAGAAAGAAACAGTCAAGGGAGACACAGAAACACTCAAAAGAGATGCAAAAACACTCAAAGGAGATACAGAAACACTCAAAGGAGATACATAAACACTCAAAGAGATACAGAAACACTCAAAGGAGATACAGAAACACTCAAAGGAGATACAGAAACACTCAAAGGGGATAGAAAGAAACAGTCAAGGGAGACACAGAAACACTCCAAGGAGATACAGAAACACTCAAAAGAGATACAAAAACACTCAAAGGAGATACAGAAACACTCAAAGGAAATACATAAACACTCAAAGAGATACATAAACACTCAAAGGAGATACAGAAACACTCAAGGGATAGAAAGAAACAGTCATGGGAGAGACAGAAACACTCAAAGAGTTACAGAAACACTCAAAGGAGATACAGAAAAACTCAAAGGAGATACAGAAAAGTTCAAAGCAGATACATAAACACACATAGAAGATGCAGAAACAACCAGAAGAGATAAAGAAACACTCAGGGAAGATACAGAAACACTCAGGGAAGATACAGAAACACTCAGGGAAGATACAGAAACACTCAGGGAAGATACAGAAACACGGAGAGAAGATACAAAAACACGCAGGGAAGATACATAATCACTTAGGGAAGATACAGAAACACCCAGAAGAGATAAAGAAACACTTAGATCAGATACATAAACACTCAGGGAAGATACAGAAAAACTCAAGGAAGATACAGAAACACGGAGAGAAGATACAAACACACAAAGGGAAGATACATAAACATTTAGGGAAGATACAGAAACACTAATACAAGATACATAAACACTCTGGGAAAATACATAAACACTCAGCGAAGATACAGAAACACTCAGCGAAGATACAGAAATACGGAGAGAAGATACAGAAACACGGAGAGACAATACAAAAACACGCAGGGAAGATATATAAACACTTATGGAAGATACAGAAACAATCAGGGTAGGTACAGAAACACTCAGAGAAGAGATAATGAAACACTCAAAGAAGATACAAAAACACTCAGAGAAGATACAAAAGCACTCAGAGAACTAAAAAAAAACATTCAAAGGAGATACATAAACATTCAGAGAAGGTATAAAAACACTCAGAGAAGGTACATAGATCACACAAAAATGGCCCAGGTGGTGAACTGAAGAGGGTATAAAGAAATAACCGTTGACTGAGAAGAAGTTTGTCGAAAATATTGAGAAGAAGGAGAAAAGAAACATAGAAAGGCTTGGAAGTAAAAGATGAAAACGAAAAAGAGGAAGAATAGAAAGTAGAAGTAAAAAAGTAAGTTGGAAAGTAGAAGTAAAATAGGAAGTAGGAAAGTAGAAATAAAATAGGAAGTGGGAAAGTAGAAGTAAAATAGGAAGTAGGAAATTAGAAGTAAAATAGGAAGTAGGAAAGTAGATGTAAAATAGGAAGTAGGAAAGTAGAAGTAAAATAGGAAGTAGGAAAGAAGAAATAGAATAGGAAGTGGGAAAGCAGAAGTAAAATAGGAAGTAGGAAAGTAGAAGTAAAATAGGAAGTAGGAAAGTAGAAGTAAAATAGGAAGTAGGAAAGTAGAAGTAAAATAGGAAGCAGGAAAGTAGAAGTAAAATAGGAAGTAGGAAAGTAGAAGTAAAACAGGAAGTAGGAAAGTAGAAGTAAAATAGGAAGTAGGAAAGTAGAAGAAACGTCAAATAAGAATGAGTAGTAGAAAAAGGTGAGGAAAATGTAGAAAAGGAAGAAGTAGAAGAGAAAAAAGTAGAAATTGGAAAAAAAAACTATAAATGAAATATAATAAAAAGCAGTAGTAGTTGTGGCAGTAATAACTATTGTAGTGTCAGTAATAACTATAGTAGTGTCAGTAATAACTATAGTAGTGTCAGTAATAACTATAGTAGTGTCAGTAATAACTATAGTAGTGTCAGTAATAACTATAGTAGTGTCAGTAATAACTATTGTAGTGTCAGTAATAACTATAGTAGTGTCAGTAATAACTATAGTAGTGTCAGTAATAACTATTGTAGTGTCAGTAATAACTATAGTAGTGTCAGTAATAACTATTGTAGTGTCAGTAATAACTATAGTAGTGTCAGTAATAACTATAGTAGTGTCAGTAATAACTATAGTAGTGTCAGTAATAACTATTGTAGTGTCAGTAATAACTATAGTAGTGTCAGTAATAACTATAGTAGTGTCAGTAATAACTATAGTAGTGTCAGTAATAACTATAGTAGTGTCAGTAATAACTATAGTAGTGTCAGTAATAACTATTGTAGTGTCAGTAAAAACTATAGTAGTGTCAGTAATAACTATAGTAGTATCAGTAATAACTATTGTAGTGTCAGTAATAACTATAGTAGTGTCAGTAATAACTATAGTAGTGTCAGTAATAACTATAGTAGTTATAGTAATAATCGTAGCAGTAGTAGTAGTGTCAGTAATATCTATAGTAGTGTTATTAATAACTATAGTAGTGTCAGTAATAACTATAGTAGTGTCAGTAATAACTATAGTAGTGTCAGTAATAACTGTAGTAGTTATAGTAATAATCGTAGCAGTAGCAGTAGTAGTATTTATAGTAGTTATAGTAATAATTGAAGATAGAAAACTAGACAGAGAAATCGACATGAGAATACAAAAAGCAAATGCTGTCACATACCAGCTTTCACCATTGCTAAGACATCCAAACATTTCTATGCCAGCTGAACAACAAATGATAAATAGCATTTTCATACCAACTTTGTGCTATGAAAGTCAAACATGGACACTTTCTAAATCACAATTAAGAAAGATAAATACATGTGAGATGCGATGCTTGAGAAAAGTAACAAACAACACAAGAAGAGATAGAATACCAAATGAAACCATAAGAAAAATGGTAGGAACAAGACCCTGCCAAGAATATATAGAACAACAACAACTTAAATGGTTTGGCCACCTGGTCAGAATGAATCCTCACCAATCACCATCAAGGGCGTTCTTCTCGAGAATGCCTGGAATAAGACCAAGAGGAAGACCCAGAAGAAGATGGATAGATGCTGTGACAGTGACATGTAACAACAGAGGAAAATCACTAATTCAGACAGTTCGAGCAGCTCAAAAACGACAACCACGACACCTTTCAGGTATCAGTGAAAAGAGAAAAGAAGAGGAAGATAGTAATAATTGCAGCAGTAGTAGTAGTAGTAATAACTATAGTAGTTATAGTAATAATCGTAGTAGTAATTATAGTAGTTATAGTAATAAATGTAGCAGTAGTAGTAGTAGTAGAGTAGTAATTGTAGCAGTAGTAGTAGTAATTGTAACATTAGTAGTAGTAATTGTAGCATTAGTAGTAATAATTATAGTAGTAGTACTAATTGTAGCAGTAGTAGTAATTGTAGCAGTATTAATTTAGTAGTAGTATTAACTGTAGTAGTAGTAGTAATTGTAGCAGCAGTTGTAGTAGTAATTGTAGCAGTAGTAGTAGTAATTGTAGCAGTAGTAGTAGTAATTGTAGCAGTAGTAGTAGTAGTAGTAGTAATTGTAGCAGTAGTAGTAGTAATTGTAGCAGTAGTAGTAGTAGTAGTAATTGTAGCAGTAGTAGTAGTAGTAATTGTAGCAGTAGTAGTAGTAGTAATTGTAGCAGTAGTAGTAATTGTAGCAGTAGTAGTAGTAATTGTAGCAGTAGTAGTAATTGTAGCAGTAGTAATAGTATTAGTAGTATTCGTAGTAGTAGTAACTGTAGTCGTAGTAGTAATTGTAGCAGTAGTAGTAATTGTAGCAGTAGTAGTAGTAATTGGAGCAATAGTAGTAGTATTAGTAACTGTAGTAGTAGTAATTGTAGCAATGGTATTTGTAGTAGTAGTATTAGTAACTGTAGCAGTAGTAGTAGTAGTAGTAGTAGTAGTAGTAGTAGTAGTAGTAGTAATTGTAGCAGTAGTAGTAGTATTAGTAGCTGTAGCAGTAGTAGTAGTAGTAGTAGTAGTAATTGTAGCAGTAGTAGTAGTATTAGTAACTGTAGCAGTAGTAGTAGTAGTATTAGTAATCGTAGCAGTAGTAGTAGTAGTAGTAGTAATTGTAGCAGTAGTAGTAGTATTAGTAGCAGTAGAAGATGTAACAAGAAGAGAAACAATGTCTCTATACAACCTACCTACTAGTTGTTCATATGTTTTGCTTATAATTGTGTTCATCTGTAGCTATTCGCTAGAAGTCTTGTCGTGGCTGTAGAGCTGGCATTCAAGCCGGGCCTTACACGTTTCGGCTGATCCAGCATGAATATTTGGCCCGCTGAGTGAGGAGTGTACTAACAGTGAGGAAGAATACCGACATCTATCCGCTAGCCTCTTCACGTTGTAGCCTATTACGGTAATAGCATGCGGCTTTCTTTACCCATTAAACTATTTTGAACATTGGCTTGTACGTAAATATATTAAACGTACCAACCAGTGGCGTAGCTAAGGCGGGGTGGGTGGGCATCTTGTCCCAGGTGCAATATCTCATCCATTCATCATTGAGTGCCGTCTCCGCATCGGAGGGTGGCTACCACGGAGTGCCATTCCACTCGGTCTCTTGCTTTGATGGTACAGATTGTCATAGGCTGACTTGTCCATCTTATGATGTTACTCGTCCATATTAATCTTGGTATGCCTCTGTCTCTTTTACCCTGTATTTTCTCTTCCAATATTACTTTTAGTAGGCTGTTGTGTCTTTTAACATGCCCCAAAATTTCATTTCTCATGTTCTAATTGTGTTTAGTAGTTCTTTTTTTCAATTTTAGTTGTTTTAAGAATGAATCGTTTATTTTCTTTTCTTTCCACCCAATTCTATATATTCTTCTATAATTTCAAATTTCAAAGGCTTCAATTTTTAGTTCTGTTTTCTTGTCTAAAGTCCATGTTTCTGCACCAATTAGTGCAGAATATATATATATATATATATATATAACTACTAAAAGTAATATTGGAAGGGAAAATACAGGGTTAAAGAGGCAGAGGCAGACCAAGATTAACATGGACGAGTAACATCAAATGATGGACAAGTCAGCTTATGACAATCATCATTTTTTGGCCATATAATGAGAAGAGGACAACTGGAGTATATTGTAACAACTGGAAAAATTGAGGGGACGAAGAGATAGAGGGAAGCAAAGAAAAAAAAATAACAGACAGCTTAAGAGAATGGCTTGGCAGAAGGTCAACAACAGAAATGATAAATAGCTGCCGAAATCGAAGGTTGTGGAGAGACATGATCACCTACGCCAGTAGGCCGGTACTTGATGATGATGAAGATGATGATGATGATATATATATATATATATATATATATATATATATATATATATATATATATATAATACTTAGTGCAATATCTAGGGCGCCAAATTGACCATCGTAACCTTAATTATTTTACTTTCTTCAACCTCTTCATGCCCTAAAAATAAGCCACGAAATGCAGGTTTTCATGTTTTAAAATGAAACAATATCTGGGAAAACATGACGGACCTAGGAGGGGCTCGAAGACTCTCTGCCTCCGGACGCTGAAATCCCTAGCTACGCCTCTGGTAGCCACTGCAAGTAATAAGTTCGAGGCCCAGTTTTTAATATATTTTATGTTTGCGTTGATCTCCCACTAAGGGTTATCTCATGTCTTAAAGTTTATTGGGATTACGGTATTACAACCCATATTTTTACTCATTACACGGCTTTAAATAATGGAAATATTGTTCTACAGAAGGGAAGATGTAAATATTTGCAGAGTTACGGTAAGAACGGAAAGGTAGGAGGATGTAGTATACACCTCTACAGAGGAATGTGACAGCTTAGTGGCCTGGTGATGACGATGTTGATAACTATGGTGACGACGGTGTTGATAACTTTGGTGATGACGATGTTGATAACTATGGTGACGGTGTTGATAACTTTGGTGATGACGATGTTGATAACTTTGGTGATGACGGTGTTGATAACTATGGTGACGACGGTGTTGATAACTTTGGTGACGACGGTGTTGATAACTTTGGTGATGACGGTGTTGATAACTTTGGTGACGACGGTGTTGATAACTTTGGTGATGACGGTGTTGATAACTATGGTGACGACGGTGTTGATAACTTTGGTGACGACGGTGTTGATAACTATGGTGACGACGGTGTTGATAACTTTGGTGACGACGGTGTTGATAACTATGGTGACGACGTTGCTGATAACTTTGGTGATGACGGTGTTGATAACTATGGTGACGACGGTGTTGATAACTATGGTGATGATGATGTTGATAACTTTGGTGACGACGATGTTGATAACTTTGGTGACGACGGTGTTGATAAATATGGTGACGACGATGTTGATAACTTTGGTGACGACGATGTTGATAACTATGGTGACAGCGGTGTTCAAAACTATGGTGATGGCGGTGTTGATAACTTTGGTGACGACGGTGTTGATAACTATGGTCATGACGGTGTTGGTAACTATGGTGACGATGGTGACGATGGTGTTGATAACTGTGGTGACGACTGTGTTGATAAATGTGGTGACGACGGTGTTGATAACTGTGGTGACGATGGTGTTGATAACTGTGGTGACGATGCTGTTGATAAATGTGGTGACGATGGTGTTGAATACGACGGTTATGATGACGATAATGATAATTATAACAATGACGGTGATGATAACTGTGGTGACGACGGTGTTGGTAACTATGGTGACGATGGTGTTGATAACTGTGGTGACGACGGTGTTGAAGACGACGGTTATGATGACGATGATGATAATTATAACAATGACGATGACGGTGATGATAACTGTGGTGACGACGGTGTTGGTTAACTATGGTGACGATGGTGTTGATAACTGTGGTGACTACGGTGATGATAACTATGGTGACGACGGTGTTGAAGACGACGGTTATGATGATGATGATAATGATAATTATAACAATGACGACGACGATGATGATGATGGCAACGAGAGTGACCGTAACAACGATGACAATGTCAAAGATTGTGATGACGATGGTAATTCCGACGAGAGTGATGGTGATGACTATGATGGTGACGATAATACATCAAATACAATTTTCATATTAAACCACCTACAACTGCGAATAGTAGATTCTATTTTCTGAATTGATCTCTTTACACTGGAAGTTACCCATTATTATTTTAAAAATAGAAAGAAAAGAGCCTATAACGAAACGTGGCGTGAAGGGAACATCAAGTCAGTGCAAATATTTTGTTTGGACCTTCGGCGCATAATGTTTGGGATAATGTGGTTGGTATTTACTTTTCCAGAAAAAAAAAAATGTGGTCTCCATTTTTGGCTGGGAGAACCTGGAAGCCGTCGATCAGGATCGAACCGGATCTCTTGGCCTTAGCAGTCCAGCTCACTAACCACTGTTCTATATCGCTGCCCTTAGTTATCCATAAATTTAATATATGGATACTACAGGGTGTTTATAAAGTCTCACTACACTTGGTATCTAGGTCAATTTGAAAAAAAAATGTTTATGACGTCATCACAATATGTGCTCCCACTGTCAATGAAATTTGTTGAATAAGTTTATTGCTACTGGAAATGTGGAAGATGCTCCACGATCTGGTAGGCCTGCTGTGAATGATGAAATATGTTTAGATATCCAAGACAGAATCCTTAAAAGTCCAGACAAGTCATTAAGAAAACTGTCGCAACAAGTGAACTTACCATTGAGCACATATTGTGATGACGTCATAAACATTTTTTTCAAATTGACCTAGATACCAAGTGTAGTGAGACTTTATAAACACCCTGTATATTATAAATCACCAGATCCCCTGCATCTATTTAAGCCCTGGATTTATTTACGAATATCGACTGAGTTATTGAGTTATTTGCGGCTCATCATCATTGAACTTCGAACATGTCCATAGGTGCTCAGATCCCTTCCTCAGCAAGTCTCGCAGTGTCCAGCGACTGACGACTCCAGTTCTGTGTTGGTTGATAAGTCTTCTTACACGCCCACTAAGTTTTTCGTTTCTGGCTATGCCCATCTTGACTCCCATCTCTTTCATCCGAAGGAATGGCGTGGACTCATGGTTGTCAAGTCCTGAGTCATTCCCTATTACCGGAGGGCATTGATGATGTCAGCCCGATCCATTGGTTGACCGTCCTCAACAATAGCACAGCTAGTCAACCTGTCCACTCTTTCATTCCCCCGTACTCCCGCATTATCCTGTAAAGTGTAGAGCCCCCGTCACGCCAAATGGCGTATAGGGAATGTGGTGTTAGTGACCATACATTTTACAGACCTTCAGCACATTATTTTTTCGTGCAATGTGGTCGGTACTACGCCCGTGCCGCTTTACTTTCCCAGAAAAATCCGGTACCCATTTAAGGCTTGGTGAACACGGATGCCGTCGGTTGGCATCGAACCCTACCTCTTGTCGTTTGTAGTCCAGTTCACTAACCACTGAGCTATAGCGGTTTCCTCGCATGTCCTGGGACGTAGAAAAAGGTGACCTTACGTATTTTTGACTTCTGTAATGACTCTACCCTTTGCTTACGTACAAATATCGTTATGATAATATAGGAATTGATTTTAAACTGCGGCAGTATGCGTCTAAGCATGAATATGATTTGCGCAAAACGAACCTAAAAAAAGAAAAGTATGTGACAAATACATACACATATAGATAGGGAGTCAACGTTTTAGGATACACTTGAATTGCTACAGCTATCTTCAGAGCAAAGCCTGTTATGAACTTATGCCATACATTTTACACGAATGTCTTTTTATGTGTACCCTCGGATAAGCATTGCTCTTTCCTGAACCGAAACGTTCGAACGTAATGCAACGTTGCAGCAGAAGATATGGTAAAATGTTGTCTGTATAATTTTATCAGAGTTTATTATCTTATTTTGTTGAAAAAGTAAGAACTCCATTTCAACATGAAACCTTCTTTTTTAACCCCTCGTCTTTTAAAACTGCTGATTTACGACATTCAGGTTTCAATATTTTCTTATGCATCTTCTATCTCATTCCTATTTCATGATTTCGACTTAAACTGCCATAAAAATGCTACCCCCCCCCCACCCCCCAACTTCATCTCGTATATAATTATTCTGCTCCCATCTCATTTCACAATTTCTACTTCTACTCTTATGTAATTGTTTATTCTGCTCTTTCAATTAGATAAACAAATTACTTTCAATTAGATAACAAAAATTACTTTCAATTAGATAAACAAATTACTTTCAATTAGATAACAAAAATTACTTTCAACTATATAACAAAAAATTACTTTCAAATAGATAAAAAAAATTACTTTCAATTAGATAACAAAAAAAATACTTCCAATTAGAAAACAAAAAATTACTTTCAATTAGATAAAAAAATTACTTTCAATTATATAACGAAAATTACTTTCAATTTCACAGGGTGGACTTTCTCTTCGCTTGTTACCCACATTTCTAATGTTCAACTCCAGGCAAACACGTCATCGAACCAGCTGGAATATCTTCCATATTAACTGCCCCTATGCTGTTTCTCATAAAATCTGTGCTCAATGATTACATTAGTACTGAAATGACATCTCTGGAATCAGAACCGACAAGTAAATTTCAGTTTGAAGATCTTACTAATAATACTCTCTTGCGTCTTTTCACATCTCACTTTTTACTTTAATTTTTTTGTTGGGGGGGTCACATTTTTATTTCTTTTGTTTATTCTGGTGTTCAGTTAACAACTCATAATCCGCACTTTAAAGAACGGTAAATCTTCTACTTCTTCTTTCCTTCCTCATTTGCCTTTTAGCGTCGAGGTGAATATTATTTGCGATCTTTTACTCTTCTGCTCACTTCTGCTGCTATTGTTTCCTAGTGATTCTAATATTCCATCGATCCATTTTTTTCGTGGTCGACCCTTGGGTCTGGTATTCTTCAATTGCGACGCTTATTGAAGGCTCATTGTGTTTTGATCACTCTGCCTTGTTACGTAACTATTTTTGCTGTTGTTTCTTTATATTTTCTATGACGGGGATAATTCCTAGCTTTTTTCTCAGTTCTTCATTTCCGATCTTATCTCTCAGACTGTTTCCTGTCATTCGTCTAACACATTTCATCTCTGTAGAGGTTATTTTTCTTATTGATCTTGCATCTAGGGTCCAGGTCTGGCATTGGCAGCACAACGTTGGGATTAAAATTGTATTGTAGAGTGCCCGTTTTGCCTCTAGAGATATTTTATTGTTGGACAATAGTGGTGATGACGGTCCAATGATTTGCACACTAGAACAGGTATATAATATATCAAGAAAGTAATATAATCAGAGACAGGCTCAAGATGCGTCAAAGCTTGCCAACAAATGGACAACTATCACCACTATTGTCCAACAAGGAAATAATACTAGAGGCAAAATGAGCACTGTAAAGTAAAGTAAAAGTAAAGTAAAGTAAAAGTAAAGTAAAGTAAAGTAAAAGTAAAGTAAAAGTAAAGTAAAAGTAAAGTAAAGGAAAAGTAAAGTAAACTTAAAGTAAAGTAAAGTAAAGTAAAGTAAAGTAAAGTAAAGTAAAGTAAAGTAAAGTAAAGTAAAGTAAAGTAAAGTAAAAAAGTAAAAGTAAAGTAAAGTAAAAGTAAAGTAACGTAAAAGTAAAGCAAAGTAAAGTAAAAGTAAAGTAAAAGTAAAAGTAAAAGCAAAGTAAAAGTAAAAGTAAAGTAAAGTAAAGTCATGAGACTTGAATCAGCGTCTTAGCACGCGAGTTTTCGCCCCTATGTGCTCGGCTGCCTATCCAGAAGTGTTAGGAGACTTCTGGATAGTGTCGCTTCAAGCTTCGAAACCAACGATGCGAGGCGGTATTCCTCACCTTCCCAGTGTACTATCCTGGTACCCAATTCTGCCAGTGGTTGGGTCGACTGCTAGTGCATGTTTTTTCCAACAACGAGTACAACTCACACTTCTTCCTGTGGGAATCGAACACAAATTGTTGGAACGTCTGTAGCCCAGTCGGGTGGTTTTCCCAACTAGGCTACCACCAAGTAAAAAAATGTAAAGTACCCCCGTCACGCCAAGTGGCGTATAGGGAATATGGTGTTATAGCTTGTTTCATAAGTCGTGCCCAACTTTAAAAATCGATAGCTTTTAAACCGCTTTTTGTATTTTTTTCAAAATTTGCATGTATGGTTATAATGATTAGAACCCAACAGGGAATTAATTTCATTAAAAACAAACATTTGGTTATTATTATTGCTTATTTGATTTATATAAATTTTTAACGACCCATTGATGTAGTCAAAACTTAGTGTTTACGGTATTTAAGTTAAAAATAGCGATTACAAATCTATACACGCTCAAATTTACGATTTTGCACGCTTTCCGCGTGAGTTTTCTGACACAATTAGACACTTGTAGTAAACACGAGACATTGTGTGTTCCATTTCCGTTAATTCAGCGGCGTAACGTGGAACAATAACATTTATCATGAGTCTTAAAATGAAATTCTGCAGTTTACAAAACATCGCAATAAAAATGTATGACTATTTTTGCAAAGAGGCTAAACGAGGAAGATTATTTCATTCTTTAGAAAACCCTGAGAATAGGACAAGACACATTTTGGATTTATCTAAACGGTCATTTAATCGCTGGATTCAAGCACGTGACCGTCAATGTTCCAAATATACAAAATCACAAGGAAGAGCAAAAATGATGGATAATTTCGACAGTGAACTTATTAGAAGTGAAATTCGCAAAATGTTGGGTATGAATGAAACTGTTACAATAAGAAAATTAAAAGTATCGCTGAAAAAGAACAACAGTATTGAAATATCAAAGTCTACATTATGGAGGAATGTGAGAGCTGCAGGCTTTACATTCAGAAAGTATTCCAATGGACGAAACATCATCTGTGAGAAGCCACATATAGTAGTCATGAGAAGCAAGTACTTACGTGAAGTAAAAGAGGTGCGCAAGCAAGGTTATGATATTGTGTACTTGGATGAAACATGGATCAATGCTCACCACACTAACCAAAGGGAATGGCAGTCATCAGATGGAAAGATTAAGAGATTAATACCTAGCAGCAAAGGACAGCGCTTGATAATTGCTCATGCAGGTAGTCGACAACATGGACTAATACAGAATGCAGAGCTCATTTTTCTTTCAAAATCCATAGACAATCGGGATTATCACTCTGAGATGAATGGTCACATATTTAAACATTGGATTGAAAATTCTGTTCTCCCAGCACTAGATCGACCATCTTGCCTAATAATGGACAATGCAGCGTACTACAACATTGTTGCACTTGAAGATAAAGTCCCGACGTCATCCAGTACAAAAGATGCTATTAAGATATGGCTCACAAAGGAGCACATACAATTTAATAACATGTACTTAAAACCTGAATTACTATCTCTAGTAAAGCAAAAACAGAGGACAAAGATTTTTCAAATAGATAAGATTATCCAAGAGCGCGGTCATATAAGTTTGAGGCTGCCACCTTACCATGCTCATTTAAATCCAATAGAACTAATCTGGGCAAAATTAAAAGGACAAGTGGCAGATGAAAATACAACATTCAAAATATGCGATGTAAAGACTCTTGCTAATCTCGCTTTATTAAATATAGACAAAGATTATTGGGCTAAATGTGAAGACCACGTCTTAAAACAGGAAGAGGAATATTGGAAAAATGATGGTTTGTGGAATGTTCAACCCCAAACATTTATTAATCTTTTAGACTCGTCTGATTCAGAATGAAAGTATATAGCCCCCACAATGTTGGCCCTATATTGCCTTAAATTATTTCAACAAACGGTCCTTTTCAGGACCACACAACTATGAAAATTGGACATACAGGTATACCTTGATATTATTATCGTCCGTCCTCGAACTGAGCAGACAATAATTCTCCTGGTGTTTTGTTTTATCCAGTTATTTCCCCATTACGTCCACGCCTTTACCTAGTGAAAATTAATCGTAGACCAGCAACTACGGTAATTTCTATTCTTTAGGGCTTCACAATTTACAATTTTGACAATCATCAAAGAAATATCGCCGCTTTAAGAAAACTGCAGCTGTAAGATATTTGTTAAATATACATTTAAAGGGTCTTTTGCATTCTAATAACACTTGGAAAATTTCAAAAGTATTTAACAAACGGTTAGAGAGTAATAGCGTTTTGAAGTTGGGCATATGTTTTGAAACGAGCTATAGTGACCATAAATTTTACAGACCTTCAGCACATGATTTTTTGGGTAATGTGGTCGGTATTACGCCCGTGCCGCTTCATTTTCCCAGAAAAAATCCAGCACCCAATTAAGACTGGGTGAACCCGGAAGCCGTCGGTTGGGATCGAACCCTACCCCTTGTCCTTTGTAGCCCAGTTCACTAACCACTGAGCTATCGCGGCTCCTAGGCTACTACATAGGCCCTCTAAATGAAATGAAAATAAGATAATATAAACTATATAAGGTATATAATACAAAGAAAGTAATATAATGTATATAAGGTACATACTATAAAGAAAGTAATATAATATAAGGGTGCAAAATACAAAGAAAGTAATATAAACTATATATAGGGAGCCGCGATATCTCAGTGGTTAGTGAACTGGACTACAAAAGACAAGGGGTAGGGTTCGATCCCAACCGACGGCTTCCGGGTTCACCCAGCCTTAAATGGATACCGGATTTTTTTCTGGGAAAGTAAAGCGGCACGGGCGTAATACCGATCACATTACCCCAAAAATCATGTGCCGAAGGTCTGTAAAATTTATGGTCACTAACACCATATTCCATATGCGCCACTTGGCGTGACGGGGGTACTTTACATTTTTTTTTAATATAAAGTATATATGGTACATAAAATAAAATCAGTTAATATAAATGCAAATATCACACCGAGAGAGTCGGCTGTCCCTAGATTTTAACACGATATGTAGAGCATAAATATGAAACATCCGCCCAGTACGGTACAGAAACTATACTGTAGATGAATGCACTTTTAGTTATGCACTTTTAGTTATGTTTTAGTACTTTTATACGCATCAGAATGGTGAAGATCAGCAGAGAGAGAAACCGTAAGATAGTCATCATTTCACTCAGCGTGCTTGATGCAAGTTTTCAGATTATTTTGGCCAAACAAAGTTTGTAACGAAGAAGCGCTCAACAAAAGGGACAACAAAGAGCAGATGTAAACAACGCTAATAGCGGGCGGATCGGAGCTGGGGGAAAAAACTGCAAAAAAACATCACGAAAATTAAATGAAAAGAAAAAAGTATCGCAAGATGGGCGCAGCTAGCGACGAGAGACTCAGTGGGCGCTGGATAAGACTTATAGACCTAAATAGACCTAGAGTCGTCGTCAGTCGCTGGACGAGACGTGCTGAGATCTGAGCACCTATGGACCTGCTCGGAGTGCAATTATTCTAACTCACAAAAGAACTCAATAACTCATCAGGGTAAAATTCATCTCCAGGAAAACTCACCGCATGATTCATTAAATTATAGTTGCAGGAAGTTAATATAAGTTCCTGGCTATATCCAGGGGACTGGTTAGTCAGGAGGTAAGACGCCGGCCTCGAAACAGAGAGGTTGTGGGTTCAAATCCCGGCTGCACCAGATGGGATTTTTATTTATGATTTCTCTCTGCGGCAACTATCCCTAGTCTCAGCAGGGAAGCCCTGCTTGAAACGTCAATTACTCATCGACAGAATAAATATGAGTACCTCCGAAGACGGAGTTATCTGCCTGTACGGCGAGGGACGACTGTGCACACGGCTGCTAGGGAAAAATGGATTAATACGCAAAATTCAGTTCCAAATAGGGACTTCGTCAGTGGTAAAAGCTGGCGACGTCAAAAAAAAAAAAATATACCGAAATAAAATTTAACATAGTATATTTATACCGCAAGACCGCAAACGGCGAACATAAATAGTTGAAGAAAGATATAGATGTTATATAAGATATAGATGTTATATAAGATATAGATGTTATATAAGATATAGATGTTATATAAGATATAGATGTTATATACGATATAGATGTTATATAAGATATAGATGTTATATAAGATATAGATGTCGTATAAGATATAGATGTCGTATAAGATATAGATGTCGTATAAGATATATATGTTATATAAGATATATATGTTATATAAGATATATATGTTATATAAGATATAGATGTTATATAAGATATAGATGTTATATAAGATATATGTGTTATATAAGATATATATTTTATATAAGATATAGATGTTATATAAGATATATGTGTTATATAAGATATATATTTTATATAAGATATAGATGTTATATAAGATATAGATGTTATATAAGATATAGATGTTATATATGATATAGATTATATAGAGCAGCGGGAGTTGCGAATAGATTAACTCTTTCCGTACATTTCAACACATCATGCACCGTGCCGATTTCGGTCATGAACGTTTAGCCGCATATTGCGTTTCTCTCTATTTGATTAGTGTAACTGTCATCAAACAATATTCTTTTTATATTTCTTGTATCATCATGATATTGGTGAAATGTAATTCCTTGTTTATTATCTAAAAATTCATATATAATATGTTAAGTGTTCGATGAATATAAACATGTAGATAGATATTTAAAAACATAAAATATATTGTCTATGAAATCTCTACCGCTGAATTGATAAAAACCTTCCGTAAAGAAAGAGTTAATACGTGTATAGGACTTCCATCGACCAGTCAAACTTTATCACAATAAATCGCAGCTTCTTCTTCCTCTTCTACCTTTCAGCTCCCCGTGGAGCATAGGTCTTCGACAAACATTTTCAAGCCGTTCTGTTTCTTGCCATTCTGTTAAGATCATTCCAAATCATCCCCATCATCTTCATATTTGCTTCCATCTGTCTTCTCCAATATTATTTTGGTTTTCCTCTTTGTCTTTTCCCTTGGGGATTCCATAAAAGGGGCCTGTTGTATAATACTCTCAGTTGGCTTCCGTAGAGTGTGTCATATCTAGCGCCATCGTCTTTGCTGTATATCTGTATCCACTGGTATTTGACCAGTAAAAAGTAAAGTAAAGTACCCCCGTCACGCCAAGTGGTGTATAGGGAAATATGGTGTTAGTGACCCTATATTTTACAGACCTTCAGCACATGATTTTTTGGGTAATGTGGTCAGTATTACGCCCGTGCTGCTTTACTTTCCCAGAAAAAAATCCGGTACCCATTTAAGGCTGGGTGAACCCGGAAGCCGTCGGTTGGGATCGAACCCTACCCCTTGTCCGTGGTAGTCCAGTTCACTAACCACTGAGCTATCGCGGCTCCGTATTTGACCAGTACTTACCCATAATTCCATGTTAGTGATTTTGTCCTGCCATTTCTATCCTTTTATTCTGCGTAAGCATCCATTAATGAAAGTCTATTTCTTCGTGATTGTCGTTTTTGTTGTTCGATCGCAGCTTGCTAACGAGCCTTCAATAAACGCTGCGAGAAAACCAGACCCAAACTACCACAACGAACAAGGTGGATTGACGGAATATTAGAAACACTAGAAAACATAACAGCAGCAGAGGCGAACACAAGAGCCAACGATCGCAAATTATATCTTCCCTCGAAGCACCAAGGCAAATGAGGAAGGAAAGAGGAAGAAGATCATTGCTTATTACTTCGCTTCTCCTCTTAGATGTTTAGAATGCTAACAACACAGATAAAGGTTAAGTACGAGACTTGAATCGGTGTCGTAGCACGCGAGCTTTCACCCATATGTTCTCGGCCGCTTATCCAGAAGTTGTCGGAGACTTCTGATAGTGTCGCTTCAAGCTTCGAAACCCGCGATGTGAGGCGGCGTTCCTCACCTTCCCAGAGTACTACTCTGGTACGCATTTCTGGCAGCGGCTTGGTCGACCGCTGGTGCATTTTTTTTTCCAAGAGTACAGTTCACGCTACTTCCAGCAGGAATCGATCACTGGTTGCCCGAACGTCTGTAGCCCAGTCGGGTGGTTTTCCAAACCAGACTACCGAGGCACCCCCTCCCCTCAGATTAAACTGTGTATAGGGCCTTCCGTGGACAATCCAAACGTTCTTATCAGGCATTGCTTCCTTGTTACGTGTTCTTAATATCTGAAGGTTATCACTTTTCCTCCAGTCGTGTGCTACAGCATTTTACACAGAAGTTATATTATTGCTGAATAATGAAATATTAGTAATTATATTTCTGTAATTGGTTCTTGTAATTTGTATTACTTGTTTTTCCCTCATTACAATATGTACACATTGCTGCCCAATGATGGTGTTCATATGTTGTTCGTTGCATTGTTTGCACTTATCACATTTTTTTTTCAACTGGTTGTTTTCCAGTTTAAAAAAAAAAACATGACGTGATTACTTCGCATTGATTGAGTTATTGAATTATTTGCGGGTCATCATCATTGCACTCCGAGCATGTCCATAGGTGCTCAGATCCCCTCCTCAGCAAGTCCCGCAGTTTCCAGCGATTGACGACTCCAGGTCTGTGTTGGTTAATAAGCCTTTTTACACGCCTACTAAGTTTCTCATTTCTGGCTGTGCCCATCTTAACTCCCATCTCTATCATCCGAAGGAGTGACGTGGATTTGTGTTTGTCGAAGTCCTGTGCTCTTCCCACATCTCGGAGGGCATTGATGATGTCAGCCCGATCCATTTGTTGCCCGTCCTCAACGACAGCGCAGCTAGCCAACCTGTCCGCTCTTTCATTTCCCCGTATGTCCTGGGACATAGACAAAGGTGACCTTACATATTTTTGACTTCTGTAATGACTCTAACCATTATATGCGTAGAGAGCCCGCCTCCACTTCCGCATTGATACTTGAGATACTATGCGAATTGTAATACTGACGTTCCTGGTTCCGACGACGTCACCGTTATCATTATAGCCCTTGTCTCTTGCTACCATTGTACCTTCAAATATTATCTCTTCTATTTCCATAATTACCGCGTGACGCACAGAATCCTGCAATTTATTTTCCGGAGATGAGTTTTCCTAAGATGAGTTACCCCGCTATAAATCGACTTCTTTCTTCTATCTTTCAGCTCCCTGTGGAGCATAGGTCTTCAACAGACACTTTCCAAGTCGTTCTGTATCTTGTCACTCTTTTAAGATCATTCCATGTCTTCCCCATCATCTTCATCTCTGCTTATTTCTGTCTTCTCCAATAATCCCTTGGCCTTCCTCTTTGTCTTTTCCCCTGGGGATTCCAAAAAAGGGCCTGTTGTGTAATACTCTCAGTTGGCTTCCGTAGTGTGTGTCCTATCCAGCGCCATCGTCATCGCTGTATCTCTTTATCCACTGGTATTTGACTGGTACATTTCCATAATTATATGTCAGGGATTTTGTCCGGCCAATACCATCCTTTTATTCTGAGTAAGAATCCATTAATGAAAGTCTGTATCTTCATGATTGTCATTTTTGTTGTTCTCCATGTTTCACAGCCATATAATAAAAACAATTTAAGACGAATACTCTAGAAACAAACGTAAAAAGTCACAAGTAAACCGCGAGAACAAAGGACCTCAAAGTAAACTACTTTCGGTTAGTGTTTCTTTAACAAATAAATTTCCGGTGGGGGGCATTTAAAGGAATGACAATGTCTTCAATAGTATCCTAAAATAGAAATCCTCATACAGTAAGCCGGTGAACTATATCATAGCCGCGTTGGAAGTTTTCTAATTTTCTACCCGAGGAAGGGGAGGGGATCCTAAATTCCGAGGTGGGGGAAATTCCGACCAAAATCCCCCCCCCCCCTCTCCCACAACCCAAAAAAAGCAAAAGAAACCCTGCCTTCGGTCAATGCCAAACTGTCCAGCAGGTCCTCGTGGTACTTGCAGTGGTGAGGTCTACTGATATAGAAGATCTAGTAATGCGGTATCTCTAAGCAGGGACAATATGAAAATTAACCATCGGAACCAGTAAATTCAAGAAAGCCACCGCAGCGCGTCACTTCACCATCTTGGGTTAAAGAGCTTGCATTCGTACCAACTTTTGGCTTTCTAAATCAACGTGAGATTATTTTGGGACTTTCGGTAGTTTTACGTTGGTATCAACTCTTGGCGTTCTAAATCAACGTGAGATTATTTTGGGACTTTCGGTAGTTTTACGTTGGTATCAACTCTTGGCGTTCTAAATCAACTTGAGATTATTTTGGGACGTGCGGTAGTTTTACGTTCGCATCAACTCTTGGCGTTCTAAATCAACGTGAGATTATTTTGGGACTTTCGGTAGTTTTACGTTTATATCAACTCTTGACGTTCTAAATCAACGTGAGATTATTTTGGGACTTTCGATAGTTTTACGTTTGTATCAACGCTTGGCCTTCTAAATCAACGTGAGATTATTTTGCGACATGCGGTAGTTTTACGTTTGTATCAACGCTTGGCCTTCTAAATCAACGTGAGATTATTTTGCGACATGCGGTAGTTTTACGTTTGTATCAACGCTTGGCCTTCTAAATCAACGTGAGATTATTTTGCGACATGCGGTAGTTTAACATTCGTATCAACTCTTGGCCTTCTAAATCAACGTGAGATTATTTTGGGACGTGCGGTAGTTTTACGTTTGTATCAACGCTTGGCCTTCTAAATCAACGTGAGATTATTTTGCGACATGCGGTAGTTTTACGTTTGTATCAACGCTTGGCCTTCTAAATCAACGTGAGATTATTTTGCGACATGCGGTAGTTTTACGTTTGTATCAACGCTTGGCCTTCTAAATCAACGTGAGATTATTTTGCGACATGCGGTAGTTTTACGTTTGTATCAACGCTTGGCCTTCTAAATCAACGTGAGATTATTTTGCGACATGCGGTAGTTTTACGTTTGTATCAACGCTTGGCCTTCTAAATCAACGTGAGATTATTTTGCGACATGCGGTAGTTTTACGTTTGTATCAACGCTTGGCCTTCTAAATCAACGTGAGATTATTTTGCGACATGCGGTAGTTTTACGTTTGTATCAACGCTTGGCCTTTTAAATCAACGTGAGATTATTTTGCGACATGCGGTAGTTTTACGTTTGTATCAACTCTTGACGTTCTAAATCAACGTGAGATTATTTTGGGACGTGCGGTAGTTTTACGTTCGCATCAACTCTTGGCGTTCTAAATCAACGTGAGATTATCTTGGGACGTGCGGTAGTTTTACGTTCGCATCAACTCTTGGCGTTCTAAATCAACGTGAGATTATTTTGGGACGTGCGGTAGTTTTACGTTCATATCAACTCTTGACATTCTAAATCAACGTGAGATTATTTTGGGACGTGCGGTAGTTTTACGTTCATATCAACTCTTGACGTTCTAAATCAACGTGAGATTATTTTGGGACGTGCGGTAGTTTTACGTTCATATCAACTCTTGACGTTCTAAATCAACGTGAGATTATTTTGGGACGTGCGGTAGTTTTACGTTCATATCAACTCTTGGCGTTCTAAATCAACGTGAGATTATTTTGGGACGTGCGGTAGTTTTACGTTCATATCAACTCTTGACGTTCTAAATCAACGTGAGATTATTTTGGGACGTGCGGTAGTTTTACGTTCGCATCAACTCTTGGCCTTCAAGATCAACATGAAAAGAATTTGGGACGGGCAGCATTTATATTTCAGAAAATGGTCAGCTTGTGTAGCCCTTCCTGTGGGTTTTGCCGCTACTTTGGAGAGACCAAGACCTGTTTAACTAAAGATTACTCCGCCTGGCAAAGGTAGGTCGCAAGTGTCACCATAAAAATGAAAGTGATACTACTTTTGTTCTGAAGGGCTGCCGCACATGCGCAGTCGGCCGAAAGTTTGCCGCGCGGTCTAGTCAATGGTAATTATTGTGAACCTCAATTTTTCAGAGCCGTAACAACCCCGTTAGCATGTCCCTTCCATCCACAGATCCACTCCCTTTTTTAAAATGCATGAGCAATACCCACTGTATGTATTTTTACTACTTCCGCTTCAAAAAACCTCCGATAATTTAAATAGAAATAAATAGTAATAATAAAGGCGTCTAAAATCCGAAATGCAAGTAGGACTTTAATTCCCTCCGACCTTGCTCTATTGTAGACCATGTTGGCTATATACACGAACGTAGCTTTCAAATTGTCAGACGATCAGGCAGAGGTTTTCTTTAAAACCTGGCTATTGTTAAATTTATGTCAAGGCATGCATTTGAAGTGTTGGGGCGATATTGTCAATTTTGGGCCAAAATAAAAATTTAAAAATCCTGAATTGGAAGTAAACTGCAGGATCACTTACACGCTGCCTTGTGAACCTCGTTGGGAAATTGTCTCTTTCATTTCTGAATGGGTTTGATCACGTTCAAAATCTATACAAAATGAATATTTGCATGGCCTTTGACATCTTGACAGACGGTTGATACCAAAGCAATCATGATCAGCCAGTCTTCTTTTCTCTTTTTCACTGATACCGAAGGTGTCGTGGTTATATCATTTGTCGTTCTTGAGCTACTCGAGCTGTCTGAATTAGTGATTTTTCCTTTGTTGTTACATGTCTCTGTCACTGCATCTATCTATTTTCTTCTAGGTCTTCCTCTTGGTCTTTTCCCATGCATTCTCGAGAAGAACGTCCTTGATTGTGATGTGTCCTGTAAGGATTCATTCTGACCAGATGGCCAAACCATTTAAGTTGTTGTTGTTCTATATATTCTTGACAGGGTTTTTGATCACAAATAAATCCGTTCGAAATCACACACAAGAACACTTGAATTTCTTTTTTACTACGGGCATTGAAATTCATTTAAAATTTAAATTTGACTCCCATCGCAAATTGCATGGTGCTGCCAGCACAGTCATTAACCGGATCAGCCAGTAATTTGGTAAAATATTCGTGTCTTATGATGGTTTATTTTTTTGCTGAACAACTTCTCTCGTGGCTGAATCTGCCAATATTGGATAGACAGATCCGACCGCAGAATAAACAAGATGCATTAGTAGGGCCTGGTTTCGTCACCTTTCTCCTGCTCCTTTTGTCTTCTAAATTTTATATCAACACTGCCTCAAAATTTGCTGTGCCATTTTTTATTTTTGTTCTCCGTGTACTACGATCTGCAGCCAGTTTACTACGACCTGCAGCCAGCGTACTACGATCTGCAGCCAGCGTACTACGATCTGCAGCCAGCGTACTACGACCTGCAGCCAGCGCACTACGATCTGCTGCCAGCGCACTACGATCTGCTGCCAGTGCACTACGATCTGCTGCCAGCGCACTACGATCTGCAGCCAGTGCACTACGACCTGCTGCCAATGTACTACGACCTGCTGCCAGTGTACTACGACCTGCAGCCAGTTTACTACGACCTGCAGCCAGTTTACTACGACCTGCAGCCAGTTTACTACGACCTGCAGCCAGTTTACTACGACCTGCTGCCAGTGTACTACGATCTGCTGCCAGTGTACTACGACCTGCAGCCAGTGTACTACGACCTGCAGCCAGTTTACTATGACCTGCAGCCAGTGCACTACGATCTGCAGCCAGTGTACTACGATCTGCCGCCAGTTTACTACGACCTGCAGCCAGTGCACTACGATTTGCAGCCAATTTACTACGATCTGCAGCCAGATTTTTACGATCTGCAGCCAGTGTACTACGACCTGCAGCCAGTTTACTACGACCTGCAGCCAGTGCACTACGATCTGCAGCCAGATTTTTACAATCTGCAGCCAGTGTACTACGATCTGCAGCCAGTGTACTACGATCTGCAGCCAGTGTACTACGATCTGCAGCCAGATTTTTACGATCTGCAGCCAGTTTGTTTACTACGATCTGCTGCCAGTGTACTACGATCTGCAGCCAGTTTACTACGACCTGCAGCCAGTGCACTACGATCTGCAGCCAATGTACTACGATCTGCAGCCAGTTTACTACGACCTGCAGCCAGTTTACTACGATCTGCAGCCAGTGTACTACGATCTGCAGCCAGTTTACTACGATCTGCAGCCAGTTTACTACGATCTGCAGCCAGATTTTTACGATCTGCAGCCAGTTTACTACGATCTGCAGCCAGATTTTTACGATCTGCAGCCAGTTTACTACGATCTGCAGCCAGTTTACTACGATCTGCAGCCAGTGTACTACGATCTGCAGCCAGTTTACTACGATCTGCAGCCAGTGTACTACGATCTGCAGCCTGTTTACTACGAGCTGCAGCCAGATTACAACGATCTGCAGCCAGTTTACTACGAGCTGCAGCCATATTTTCCCCGATTCTTTCACATGTAGAGAATTCCCTCAAGGAAGCCCTACAAACATTCTTACATCCCAGCACTACTCTACCTCTTTGATCCCTTTCCGTCCCTAAGTTCTCCATCCCTGTTTTCTTCTTCTTTCCTTCTTCATTTTCCTGACAGTGTCTAGATGAACTATCTTTACAGCATTTTCCCATTTTTGGCGTCTGCAGGGAAGACGTATAGGACCGGAGAATAAAGGCCGCATGTCCAGTGCAGTCACCACGAGGTGTTCGGTTCTGAGTTTTTATACCGCCGCCGCCGCCGCCGTCGTCGTCGTCATCATCATCGTCGTCGTCGTCATCATCATCAAGTATCGCGCCTGCTGGCGTAGGTGTCATGTCTCTCCACAATTCACGATCTCGACAGTTATTTACCAATTCTGTTGTTGACACTCTGCCAAGCCATTCTCTTAAGCTGTCTAGTATTTTTTCTCTTTGCTTCCTTCTATCTCTTCGTCCCTCAATTTTCCCAGTTGTTACAATATATTTCAGTTGTTCTCTTCTCATTACATGGTCAAAAAATGATGATTGAGTTTTTATTTCACCCCAGATAAAAAAAAAAAGTTCGACCCCGCCGGGATTTTCAGCAGCGTTCTCCTGGTCTGGGCCCAACGAGTTAACCATTCGACCAGAGACCGGCTGACTGCTTTCTGGAATGTTATGACCACAGTCATCTATAATTAACTAACGCACGCCGGTTGACAGGGATCACCCAATGTTTGTGATGTTTTCTGTTTTGTGAGTGGGGGAGGCTCTGCGTAAAATGACGCCAAACGTCTGTAGCTCAAATACCTGAAGACATCAAAACTTTGGGTGTTTCCGGGATTTTCCCTCTCTGCTCGCAGACCTGAGTAAAACTACATATGGCTGTGGTTGTAATGGTAGGAAGGAAAAGGTAGGCATCCTCTCTCTCCCTCCTCCCGCCAAAATAAAGGAAAGTTCTACCCCACTATTTTGTCGGATAACGTTTTTTTAAACGTTAACTTTATATTATAATTTTAATATAGTTCAAACATTATATTTTCTAATGCTGTTTAAATTTTGTGTTTGTGATAAGTAGTTTTGAAGTTATGACACTTTTTGTATGCCTGGTATGAAACCAATTTCTATAAAAAAAAATTAAAAATGTTCGAAATTGTGAACGTAAGGCTATTGATGTTTCTCTCCTTTGTTTACAGCTACCTTGCAAATAGCCATTTAAATACTAGTACTTCCGTCCGGTCAATCAATGTGTTTGTATTCATATGTCATGTTGAATTGTGTGGATAATTAGTAAAATATTTAATTTTGTTCATAGTTTGTGAAGTATTTTGAATTGTGTTTTTGTTGAAAATGCCTTCTGATAAAAAATTATGTGGTAATCGGAGAAAAAAGCGACGTTTTTGTGGAAATCAGTTTACAAAAGCTAACAAAACACATCGTGAATGTGCTGATACTGATACTTCATTGTGTAATAATAATGATGCTAATTCTCATGGTGCAGTGTGTGGTCTTACTCAAACAACAAATGATAAGATCCAAAATATTGCTGAGAGTGCCACGCCCACTTATACACCGTCTAAGACAGAGTTAAAACTTCATAATCTTTATGAATTGCTCTCCAGCTCTTCTGATACTGATGATAACGATAGTAACAGTAGTGATTCTAATGATATTGACAGCTATGGTGATGATGAACTGGATAACAATAACAGAGATTTGAATGTCAGTGGTCGCAGATTGATTGATTTAGCTATTCTGAATCAAAACATCAAGTCACAAGTTGTGTGCCAATATTGTCATGGGACAGTGACATTACTTGAACAGGAGAGAAAAGGTTTAGGCAGCAAATTTATTTTCTGTTGTAGTAATAGACATGTCATGGACAAGTGCCATTTTTCTCTTGCTCCATGATTCCTGTAAATAATGCTTCTGTTTATTCTGTCAACCGCCAGTCTGCCTTTGCCATGCGTTGCATTGGTGGTGATCGCTCGGAACTGCAGACATTCTGTGGAATAATGAATTTACCTAATCCTGTGAGCAAAAGTACATTCAATATTATAAACAGAACATTGGAAAAGGCAAGTGTTACTGTTCAGAAGCAGTGTATGACAGCAGCTTCCAGAATAGAGTATAGTCTTGCTGAGAAAACAGAAAACATTGTGAGAGATATTGATGTTTCAATAGATGGAACATATATGACCAGGGGTCATTTATCAAACATAGGTGTTGTTACAGCAGTAGGCTTACAGACAGGTAAAGTGTTAGATTGTGGAGCAAAGAGCAAAGTGTGTAAATCTTGTGACTATTGGAGGAAACAAGACATTATGAGTGAGAGATATAGACAGTGGCAAGCATCACACAAAAATATATGCACAATCTCACATGAAGGATCATCAGTGTCTATGGAAGCAGGTATTGCAACTGAGATATTTTCACGTTCTGTAGATCTGTATAGCCTCAGATATGCTAGATTCATTGGTGATGGTGATACTAGCAGTTTTAAAAAAGTATTTGATTCCAAACCATATGGACCCGATATGCGGATTGAGAAAATTGAATGCGTTGGTCATGTTCAAAAGCGAATGGGAACAAGACTTCGTAATCTGAAAAAGAACCTAAAAGGAAAAAAATTAACTGATGGAAAACCAATTGGAGGAAAAGGAAGACTCACAGATGTAGAGATTAACAAATTACAAGCTTTCTATGGAAATGCTATTCGGGGAAACAAAAATAATTTAGTACGGATGAGGGAAGCAGTCTGGGCAATATATTTTCACAAACTGTCCAGTGACCGAAGTCCAACACACAACTTCTGTTCACTTGAATGGTGTCCTTATAAGCAAGCAGAAGCTGCAGGAACATTGGCTGATTACAAGCACAAGAGTAATCTTCCAGAATCAGTTATGCTAGAGATAAAGCCAATTGTGAAGGACCTTGCAAGAACAGAATTACTTAAAAAATGTGTAGAAGGATACACACAGAATGCTAATGAGAGTATAAACAATCTTGTGTGGACATTTTGTCCTAAAAGAAAAAACCATGGGTTGATAACTGTCAATACAGCAGTAGCAATTGCAGTTTGCATTTTTAATGATGGTGCCACTGTGCTTGGGTCAATGCTGAAAGAGTTGAAGATTGAGGTAGGTGAATTTACACAAAGTTTTATTCGAAACAAAGACACTTACCGGATCCTGACAGCCCAAAACAAGTTAAACAAGCTACAAAAGAATCTAGACAAAAGAGGAGATTGAAGAGACTTCAGAGGAATGAGCAGCAACAAGAACTGGAAGGTTTCCCTTACCTAGCAGGAGGCCACTGAATTTTTTTATGTAAGTAAATTTCATTTTTAGCGGTGCGATTTTCTCCGAAAAACGCCATATTTTTTTGGTTTGTATGTTGTAACTTTTACATTTATAAAGCTAGAGGCATGAAATTTTGCATGGATGAAGGTGTTATGTATATCTGGGTCCTGAAGCATTTTTACTTGGATCTTCTTAATGTAACACATTTTATACTGTTTCATTTTCAGGAATTGTGTCTATATATTTTGGTTACCAAAAAGTTAAAACTATTTTTATGAAAAACATATATATGACCTTGCTGCTGCTTGAGGACCCACTTTAACATAAAATAAGTCTAATGGCCAAATTTGCAGTGAAAATTATGATTCTTATGTCAGATTTTGTGCCCAAATCAGCATATACATTTGTTAAGAGAAAAAAAAAATGTCTTTTAATCAAAAATACTTTAAAAAAAATTCTTTCATATATTCCATGAAATGAAATGTGTAGTATATAGAGCAACCACTTCTGAATAACTTCACCAAATTTCATATAGATATCTTCAATAGTTTTCATGCAGTGAAGCAATACATGAGCATACTCCACTCTGGCCAGAACTGCTCCCTTAAGCCGCGATAGCTCAGTGGTTAGTGAACTGGACTACAAACGACAAGAGGCAGGGTTCGATCCCAATCGACGGCTTCCGGGTTTACCCAGACATTAATGGGTACCATAGTTTTTCTGGGAAAGTAAAGCGGCACGGACGTAATACCGACCACATTACACGAAAAAATCATGTGCTGAAGGTCTGTAAAATGTAAGGTCACTAACACCATATTTCCTATACGCCACTTGGTGTGACGGGGGGTGCTTTACTTTTTTTTTTACTTGGAAAATCGAGGGTCCGTAAAGAGGTTGCTCTTGTGTCTCAAAAAATACAATTGGGAGGGGGAGAAGAGAAATGCTGAATGTTTAAGCTTGACAGCAATGATGAACAACTTAAGACTGTGTAACGTTGTGTCAACCGTGAGCCTTATGTGGGTACATAGACACGTAATGATGACAATATACATGTGGCATGGATTCAGTTGAAAACGTAAGTGAGGGACACAGCCAAGTGATAATGGCTTCACGGCTCATATAATGATGATTGCTACTTTATATTTCATGATTCTACACAAAAGTTACCACGGTGGTTTTCTGTTGCTTTCCGTCGGTTTGTTTACGGTTGGATCCGCTAGCCTTTGACTAAAAAGTCTCACCCACAAGGGGCTTAATCATCATTTTTTGGCCATGAACGATAGGACAACAGACAAGAAAATCACTAGAAGCTGTAGAAATGTGGTTTTACAGAAGAATTTTGAGAATACCATGGACAGCTAAGAAAAGTAATGAAAACGTTCTGAAAGAGGTCAAAGCAAATAAAAAACTGATATCCAATATTAGGAAGAAACAATCATCATTTTTTGGCCATGAACGATAGGACAACAGACATGAAAATCACTAGAAGCTGTAGAAATGTGGTTTTACAGAAGAATTTTGAGAATACCATGGACAGCTAAGAAAAGTAATGAAAACGTTCTGAAAGAGGTCAAAGCAAATAAAAAACTGATATCCAATATTAGGAAGAAACAATCATCATTTTTTGGCCATGAACGATAGGACAACAGACATGAAAATCACTAGAAGCTGTAGAAATGTGGTTTTACAGAAGAATTTTGAGAATACCATGGACAGCTAAGAAAAGTAATGAAAACGTTCTGAAAGAGGTCAAAGCAAATAAAAAACTGATATCCAATATTAGGAAGAAACAATCATCATTTTTTAGGGGCATATAATGAGAATGGAACAGTTGAAATATATTGTGACAACTTGGAAAATTGAGGGACGAAGAGATAGAGGGAAAGAAAGGGAAAAGATACCAGACAGCTTAACAGAATGGCTTGACCAGAAGGTCAGCAACAAAAATGATAAATAACTGTCGAGATCGAAAATTGTAGAGAGTCATGATCACCTACGCCAGCAGGCCCGGTACGTGATGATGATGATGACTTTATATTTGTTGCCTATCTCCATTTTCTGTGATTTTTCTGAGCATAAAACGTGTATATCTTACCGACCTGCGGAGTCAGCCGTAAGTTAAGGGCTTAACTCTAGTAACATTCCTGTAGCATTAACAACGTTGTTCTTCTACCGTTATAAAACATCTTGAACTGCTTCTCGGTTCACTAGACTTTGTTGTGCAATTCTCCGTTGCTGTGTAATGTTAATATTACTACGCGTGAAAAAAAAAATGTGTGTACCCTCTGGTTTCCAGAGCCTGTATTCTTCTTTGGCGACAGAAATGAGTGTCCATGTTTCGCAGACGTTTAGAATTATAAAAATGGCACCACAAGTCCTAGTAATCTCATTTTTGTTAGGAAGATGTTTTTGCTGCTATTGTTTAGTCATCATATAACGACTGGCTTTGCCTCTACAGGCAGCGTTTTCGGTGTCGAGCTATCATCATTTACAGTACAGGCAGCGTTTTCGGTGTCGAGCTATCATCATTTACAGTACAGTCAGCGTTTTCGGTGTCGAGCTATCATCATTTACAGTACAGGCGGCGTTTTCGGTGTCGAGCTATCATCATTTACAGTACAGTCAGCGTTTTCGGTGTCGAGCTATCATCATTTACAGTACAGTCAGCGTTTTCGGTGTCGAGCTATCATCATTTACAGTACAGGCAGCGTTTTCGGTGTCGAGCTATCATCATTTACAGTACAGGCAGCGTTTTCGGTGTCGAGCTATCATCATTTACAGTACAGTCAGCGTTTTCGGTGTCGAGCTATCATCATTTACAGTACAGTCAGCGTTCTCGGTGTCGAGCTATCATCATTTACAGTACAGTCAGCGTTCTCGGTGTCGAGCTATCATCATTTACAGTACAGTCAGCGTTCTCGGTGTCGAGCTATCATCATTTACAGTACAGTCAGCGTTTTCGGTGTCGAGCTATCATCATTTACAGTACAGTCAGCGTTCTCGGTGTCGAGCTATCATCATTTACAGTACAGTCAGCGTTTTCGGTGTCGAGCTATCATCATTTACAGAAGTATTGCAACAAGTTTCAAGTGTCTCGGGACAAATAATAATCAATAAATATTATTTTAGAGGGAAACTTCCGAGGCGATAATTGCCACGAGTGTGGCGCAGTGCCATGGAGTACGGGTTCGAGCCTGCTTCGGACAACATTGATCTTTGTTTGTTTCTGTTGTTTATCTGTCATTTCTATTCTTAGTGCTGTAATACATACCTCTTTGTTTCTGTTGTTTATTTGTCATTTTTTTCTTAGTGCTGTAATACATACCTCTTTTTTTGCTTCTGTTGTTTATTTGTCTTTTTTTTCGTAGTGCTGTAATACATACCTCTTTGTTTGTTTCTGATGTTTATTTGTCATTTTGTTCTTAGTGCTGTAATACATACCTCTTTGTTTGTTTCTGTTGTTTATATGTCATTTTTTTATTCTTAGTGCTGTAATACATACCTCTTCTTCCTATGACTCCCTTTCAAGTGTTTCCCTATTTGTTGTATTTATTCTTGAAATAAACGCTCCTGCTTGAAATTTGTTTTGTTTCGTCAGCGTTGCTATTCTCTGTATACACTTTTGATGTCTGTTAAAGGTGCAGGCGCTCACCAATTTCTGAAGCTCTAACACACAGTCTGCTAGTTCATCTAAATCTTACCAACAATAAATCAATAAATAAAAGATTGATAATCGATTTTTTTCACAGAAACTGATAAGCTCGCTATGAACAGGGAGTTATGATGAGCAACATAGTGGACACGTGTTGACTTCTGACGGCACTACATGATGATGACAACTAACTCATACTGCTTTACTATTCAGTCTGATTCTATCATTCTGGTTCTGTTACTATTCAGTCTGAGTGTGATCCTATATTTCCGGTTATATTACTATTCAGTCTGACTGTGATCCTATATTTCCGGTTTTATTACTATTCAGTCTAATTTTATAATTCTACTTTTATTATTATTCAATCTAATTGCGTAATTCTAGCTATGTTATTATTCAGTCTAATTCCATTATTTTGACCATATGATTATTTAGTCTACTTGTATAATTCTGGCTATTTTATTATTCAATCTGATTCCATAAATATAACTCTATTATTATTCAAACTGATCCCGTAATTCTAACTCTATTATTATTCAAACTGATCCCGTAATTCTAACTCTATTATTATTCAAACTGATCCCGTAATTCTAACTCTATTATTATTCAAACAGATCCCGTAATTCTAACTCTATTATTATTCAAACAGATCCCGTAATTCTAACTCTATTATTATTCAAACTGATCCCGTAATTCTAACTCTATTATTATTCAAACTGATCCCGTAATTCTAACTCTATTATTATTCAAACTGATCCCGTAATTCTAACTCTATTATTATTCAAACTGATCCCGTAATTCTAACTCTATTATTATTCAAACTGATCCCGTAATTCTAACTCTATTATTATTCAAACTGATCCCGTAATTCTAACTCTATTATTATTCCGTCCGACTAAAAAAAAAATAATATCACTGACTTCTTTGTTCCCCAGTAAGTGTAGCATGTAATCAATTTGTATTTTTCTGTCAGACTCCATTGAGAAATAATTTCCTAGACTATATTTTAGCAATCATACAGCAGTTCGTGAACTATTGTCAGCTTACAGCCTCAAACCCGCCCTTTTCTCTTTATGTTTAAAAATAGACTATCCTGATCTCCAACAGAAAAGCTAGTCCGAGGGGTAGACAACTTATTATTTGACGCAGTTGATATTTTATATAACTTCCCACGATAGAGAAATTAATCTATCGGGTGTCCAGAAAAGAATGTACCCTTTAATTGTCTTTTTTTTTTCCCCCCAGATGACCAGTGTGTGGAGACTTGAAGAAACACCGGTTGTAACTGAAGCATACAAGTTGAAGTTGAAATACCAGCCGTTCACATACACGCATAATTTCCAATATCTATCTATCTATCTATTGACCTTTCGAGCCGTAACCGGCCCATAGGGCGTAGACCAAGATACACCTTCTCCTATATGAATTTTTGTTCTAGCAGTTTTCTTTTAAAGATATTTTATCAAATCTCGCCATCTGTCTCTGTTCTGTGCAAGCAGTTCTATCTCATTGAGGGAGCCGATTCCTGCTGCTCTTGCCTCTCTCATCAATGTTCTTCTCAGTGTCTCCCTGGGTCTTCCTCTTTTTCTTTTACCTGTTGTTTCCCATATGAGGGCTTGCTTTGCTATTCGATTATTATCTCTTCTCATCACATGTCCAACGTATGACCATCGTCTTTTCTTTATTACTGAAGATATTAGTGGTTGATTGGCGATTTCTCTAATTTCCTCGTTTGTTTTGAATTCGTTCCATTCTATACCAAGTATTTTCCTTAGACATTTATTTTCGAATGCGTTCAACTTTGTTTCTATATCTCTTGTTGTTTTCCAGCTTTCACACGCATACGTAAGGGTTGATAGTACATTTGATTTAATTTCCAATATGGCACCTATAAAACAAAAGACAGCATTTTGGGCTGTAGAATACGCACCGAGAATGTGTGGATATGGGTTGTCGACCAGATATTTTCCGTGCCACGAAGGGCGCCCATTTTGAATCTTTTCAACGTAGAATAATAATTATATCAGATATTGCTTTACCTTTAGTACAAAAACGATCATTATACCACATCAGTGGGGCCGACAATAATTTATTGAAAAAGGTAAAAACATTTTCGGACATTCTGTATTTTGTAGTTCCTAAATTGACGGTCCAGAAGACCCAGGGAGACACTGAGAAGAACATTGATGAGAGAGGCAAGAGCAGCAGGAATCGGCTCCCTCAATGAGATAGAACTACTTGCACAGAACAGAGACAGATGGCGAGATTTGATAAAATATCTTTAAAAGAAAACTGCTAGAACAAAAATTCATATAGGAGAAGGTGTATCTTGGTCTACGCCCTATGGGCCGGTTACGGCTCGAAAGGTCAATAGAATAGAATAGAAATTGACGACATCGCTACGGATCGGCGATAACCTAAACGGGCAGTTAAACCATATCGGAAAGTCTAAGCCTAATTGCGACAACGTTATGGGTGACAGAATAAAATGCAATGACGCACAATGTCTTAGGTTGCATTTCTGAGAACATGACAGATACGTCTATTTTTAGTTTCAACAAGAGTTATTTTCACTTTTGGAGAAACTGTCTAATTTAACTGCTTTTCTTTTTCTAAACGAATGTTAACATTATTATTTTGATGGTAGTTAAACAAAAATTATTTGACGAATTGTTAAAATAATTAATGTTAACTTTTCTAACTTGTAAAAGGGGAAATCTGATGTTAAAATTGTAAACTTGAGCAGGTAGTTTTTATTTGAAATGAAAAGTTTAATATCTGCCACTTTAAACAGAACAAGTTTAACATCTGTTACTTTAAACACAACAAGTTTATTATCTGCTACTTTAAACATAACAAGTTTAACATCTGTTACTTTAAACAAGAGAAAGTTTAATATCTGTTACTTTAAACAAGAGAAAGTTTAATATCTGTTACTTTAAACAAGAGAAAGTTTAATATCTGTTACTTTAAAAACAAAAAGCTTAATATCTACTACTTTAAACACAACACGTTCTATATCCACTACTTTAAACACAACACATTCTATATCCACTACTTTAAACACAACATGTTTAATATCCACTACTTTAAACACAACATGTTTAATATCCACTACTTTAAACACAACATGTTTAATATCCACTACTTTAAACACAACACATTCTATATCCACTACTTTAAACACAACATGTTTAATATCCACTACTTTAAACACAACACATTCTATATCCACTACTTTAAACACAACATGTTTAATATCCACTACTTTAAACACAACACGTTCTATATCCACTACTTTAAACACAACATGTTCTATATCCACTACTTTAAACACAACACGTTCTATATCCACTACTTTAAACACAACATGTTTAATATCCACTACTTTAAACACAACACGTTCTATATCCACTACTTTAAACACAACATGTTTAATATCCACTACTTTAAACACAACACGTTCTATATCCACTACTTTAAACACAACACATTCTATATCCACTACTTTAAACACAACACATTCTATATCCACTACTTTAAACACAACATGTTTAATATCCACTACATTAAAACACAAAGTAATATCTAAAACTGTCAAATAGGGAAAGTACCAAGACTTCAAAACTGCAGAGAAAATAAATACTCCAAGTGTATTGAGGTCAATTGTGTACAACAAAATTATTGACATGGAAATACGAATTTAATACGCCCCGCTCTAAACTTCAAAGCCAGAACAAAAATGAGCACGCTATAGACATCACAGATATTAAAACGAAGAAAACACGTTGAGAAAGACGGTAATAAATTTCTTTTAACACACATTCTGTTAACACACATTCTGTTAACACACATTCTGTTAACACAATCACACAAGGAAGTACAGCACCAAGATCATAGTCTGGTTACCGATTGGCTTTCTCTCTCTCTCTCTCTCTCTCTCTCTTGCTCTCTCTCCGTGTCTTTCTCTCTATTTCTCCCTCTCTGTATCAGTCTTTTTCTCTGTAACTTTATCTCTCCTCTGTCTCTTGCGATCTCTTTCTCTCGCTCTCTTTCTCTCTATTTCTCTCTCTATTTCTGACTCTCTCTCTTTCACTTTCTCTCTCTTTTGTTTCCTTTCTCTAATCTCTCTCCCTTCTTTAATTCGTTGTAGAGGAGTGGCTATTGAGCACGGTCATCTCGTCATCATCATGTGCCGTACCGGTTGGCGATCATGTCCTTCCACAATCTTCTATCCAAAGTGCATCGTATGAGTTTGTTGTTGACGGTCATCTAGGACCAGTTAACTGCTCAACTTTCCTAGCTGCCTCTATAGGGTATCTGACGCCAAACCTTCTTACTTTTTATGTTATCTTCCCACCCTTCATACTTCGGTCCCTCATTTAAAAAAAAGGTCAACAGGGTGTTTGTCGTTGCTATATTAGTTGTTTTATAAAAGTCCTAGTTTCCGACGCATTACCTGCAACACATCCACGACAACTCAAACAGCTTTACTTGTAATTGTAACAACACATCTATGACACTAAAACAACTTT
The DNA here is from genome assembly GCA_032433765.1 of Megaustenia siamemsis. Lineage (NCBI taxonomy): Eukaryota > Metazoa > Mollusca > Gastropoda > Stylommatophora > Ariophantidae > Megaustenia > Megaustenia siamemsis. The sequence goes on along the minus strand of JAVIAB010000046.1, from coordinate 48,336,685 downwards.
ACTTGTAATTGTAACAACACATCTATGACACTAAAACAACTTTACTTGTAATTGTAACAACACATCTATGACACTAAAACAACTTTACTTGTAATTGTAACAACACATCTATGACACTAAAACAGCTTTACTTGTAATTGTAACAACACATCTATGACACTAAAACAACTTTACTTGTAATTGTAACAACACATCTATGAAAACTAAAACAGATTTACTTGTAATTGTAACAACATCATCTATGACACTAAAACAACTTTACTTGTAATTGTAACAACACATCTATGACAACTAAAACAGATTTACTTGTAATTGTAACAACATCATCTATGACACTAAAGCAACTTTACTTGTAATTGTAACAACACATCTATGACACTAAAACAACTTTACTTGTAATTGTAACAACACATCTATGACACTAAAACAACTTTACTTGTAATTGTAACAACACATCTATGACACTAAAACAGTTTTACTTGTAATTGTAACAACACATCTATGACACTAAAACAACTTTACTTGTAATTGTAACAACATCATCTATGACACTAAAACAACTTTACTTGTAATTGTAACAACAAGTTCTATGACAACTAAAACAGCTTTACTTGTAATTGTAACAACACATCTATGACATTAAAACAGCTTTACTTGTAATTGTAACAACACATCTATGACACTAAAACAGATTTACTTGTAATAGTAACAACACATTTATGACACTAAAACAGCTTTACTTGTAATTGTAACAACATCATTTATGATACTAAAACAGCTTTACTTGTAATTGTAACAATATCATCTATGACACTAAAACAGCTTTACTTGTAATTGTAACAACACATCTATGACACTAAAACAGCTTTACTTGTAATTGTAACAACATCATCTATGACACTAAAATAGCTTTACTTGTAATTGTAACAACACATCTATGACACTAAAACAACTTTACTTGTAATTGTAACAACATCATCTATGACACTAAAACAGCTTTACTTGTAATTGTAACAACACATCTATGACACTAAAACAACTTTACTTGTAATTGTATCAACATCATCTATGACACTAAAACAGCTTTACTTGTGATTGTAACAACATCATCTATGACAACTAAAACAGCTTTACTTGTAATTGTAACAACACATCTATGAGACTAAAACAACTTTACTTGTAATTGTAACAACATCATCTATGACACTAAAACAGCTTTACTTGTAAATGTAACAACATCATCTATGACACTAAAACAGCTTTACTTGTAATTGTAACAACATCATCTATGACACTAAAACAACTTTACTTGTAATTGTAACAACACATCTATGACACTAAGATAGCTTTACTTGTAATTGTAACAACATCATCTATGACACTAAAACAACTTTACTTGTAATTGTAACAACATCATCTATGACACTAAAACAACTTTACTTGTAATTGTAACAACATCATCTATGACACTAAAACAACTTTACTTGTAATTGTAACAACATCATCTATGACACTAAAACAACTTTACTTGTAATTGTAACAACACATCTATGACACTAAGATAGCTTTACTTGTAATTGTAACAACATCATCTATGACACTAAAACAACTTTACTTGTAATTGTTATTATAAATTGTTATTATAGCAGTTTTCAATCCTTGTAAAGATCTTATATCGAATCTCGCCATTTGTCTCTGCTCTGTGCAAGCAGCTCTATCTGATTGAGGGAGCCGATTCCTGCTGCTTTTGCCTCTCTGATCAATGTTCCCCCTCAGTGTCTCTCTGGGTCGGCCTCTTTTCCTCTTACCTGTTGTTTCCCGGATGAGGGCTTGCTTTGTTCTTCGGTTATTATATGTCCTCATCACATGTCCAACATATGACCATCATCTTTTCTTGATTACTGAAGATATTAGTGGTTGATTGGCGATTTCCGTAATTTCCTCATTTGTTTTGAATTCGTTCCACCCTATACCAAATATTTTCCTCAGACATTTATTTTCGAATGTGTTAAACGTTATTTCTATGTCTATTGTTGTTTTCCAGCTCTCACATGCATACGTAAGAGTTGATAGTACATTTGATTTTGTGTTTGTGCTGATGAGTTTTGATTTCCACAACTTTTCAAGGCTTCTGAAAGACATTGCTGCTTTAGCTATTCTGATTCTAATTTCTTTACTTGTATCCCCTTCCTGATCAATGTGACTTCCAAGATAGATAAAGTGATTGATCTCTTCCATTGGTTTGTTTTCCATGTATATTTTGTCGTCTGTTGGAATTAAGCTTTTCATGACATTAGTATTTTCTTGATTGATCTCATGCCCAATTTTGCTGGCTATTGATGATAGTTCATTTGTGTTTTCCTGCATCGTTTTTATCTGACTGCTGATGAGAACTATGTCATCAGCAAAGTCGAGGTCCTCCAAATGGTCTCCTTGTATCCATTCGATGCCTTTGTTACCAGTGCAGCATTTCTTCAGTATGAAGTCCGTAACAAATCCAAAAAACAAGGGCGATAAAATAATCCATGTTTAACCCCAGTTTCTATTGGGAAACATTCGCTCAGTCCTTCCTCTGTACGAACTACACTGAGAAGTTGGAGGATGTCCAGCCTATAGTTACTGTAATACTAGGTCTTCAACAAAGGTAAATACCACCACTATGGAGAACACGGGATCCTTGCTTCTGTTAGCCGGTCTGTTTTGACGCCGGTTGTTTGGGTCCAGACCGACACTGGTTCACACCTCCATCTCATTAAACACAGTGGTACAATGATGTAGACACCGGGAGACTGAGGAGTCTAAAGGTGAAAAGGGCATCTGGTCGATCTGGAGGAGAACTTAGTGGGAAAAGCTGATGTATCTATAACCAACACATTACAGGAGCAATCAATCTGCAAACGCTTTCGAGACATGCTGGGACAGTCGGTGGAGCGGATATGGGGATGCTCCGACTGCAATGAAATTGAATCCATAAATAGAATAGAATAGAATCATCGTTATCATCATCATCATCATCATCATCATCATCAAGTAACGGGCCTACTGGCGTAGGTGATCATGTCTCTCCACAACTTTCGATCTCGGCAGCTATTTATCATTTCTGTTGTTGACCTTCTGCCAAGCCATTCTCTTAAGCTCTCTGTTATTTTTTCTCTTTGCTTCCCTCTATCTCTTCGTCCCTCAATTTTTCCAGTTGCTACAATATATTCCAGCTGTTCTCTTCTCATTACATGGCCAAAAATTGATGATTGTTTCTTCCTAATATTGGAAATTAGTTCTCTTTTTGCTTTGACCTCTTTCATAACGTTTTCTTTACTCTTCTTAGCTGTCCATGGTACTCTCAACATTCTTCTGTAAAACCACATTTCAACAGACTCCAGTGATTTTCTTGTCTGTTGTCCTATTGTCCATGATTCGCATCCATATGTTAAGACCGGCTCTATACAACATTAAGAACTCTTTTTCTTGTGTCTATTGTCAAAAATGGATTGCATAGTACCTTACTTATTTTTTGCTTACTAAACAACTACATCAATAGAGTACAACGATGGCCATGTACCACTAAACAACTACATCAATAGAGTACAACGATGGTCATGTACCACTAAACAACTACATCAATAGAATACAACTATGGTCATGTACCACTAAACAACTACATCAATAGAATACAACTATGGTCATGTACCACTAAACAACTACATCAATAGAATACAACTATGGTCATGTACCACTAAACAACTACATCAATAGAATACAACTATGGTCATGTACCACTAAACAACTACATCAATAGAATACAACGATGGTTATGTACCACTAAACAACTACATCAATAGAATACAACTATGGTCATGTACCACTAAACAACGACATCAGTAGAATACAACGATAGTCATTTACCACTAAACAACTACATCAATAGAATACAACGATGGTCATGTACCACTAAACAACTACATCAATAGAATACAACTATGGTCATGTACCACTAAACAACTACATCAATAGAATACAACGATGGTCATGTACCACTAAACAACTACATCAATAGAATACAACGATGGATACAAAGATCACCAACAGTAGAGCATAACCTGCTTAACTGTCTAAAACTCACGAACCGTAGAGCATAACCTGCTTAACTGTCTAAAACTCACGAACCTTAGAGCATAATCTGCTTAACTGTCTAAAGCTCACGAACCGTAGAGCATAATCTGCTTAACTGTCTAAAACTCACGAACCGTAGAGCATAATCTGCTTAACTGTCTAAAACTCACCAACAGTAGAACATAAATCTGCTTAACTGTCTAAAGCTCACCAACAGTAGAGCATAATCTGCTCAACTGTCTAAAGCTCACCAACAGTAGAGCATAATCAGCTTAACTGTCTAAAGCTCACCAACAGTAGAGCATAATCTGCTTAACTGTCTAAAGCTCACCAACAGTAGAGCATAATCTGCTTAACTGTCTAAAGCTCACCAACAGTAGAGCATAATCTGCTTAACTGTCTAAAGCTCACCAACAGTAGAGCATAATCTGCTTAACTGTCTAAAACTCACCAACAGTAGAGCATAATCTGCTTAACTGTCTAAAGCTCACCGACATTAGAGCAACTCTACATCCTCAAAGACCTGATAAATGGGATATTTTGTACGGAAATACATCATTATCATCAACATTGAGTGCCGTCTCCGCATAGAAGGTTGGCTACCATGGAGCTCCATTCCGCTCTGTCTCTTGCTTTGATGGTACAGATCGTCATAGGCTGACTTGTCATTCTTTTGATGTTACTCGTCCATGTTAGTCTTGGTTTGCCTCTGCCTCTTTTACCTTGTATTTTGCCTTTCAATATTACTTTTATTAAGCTGTTGTGTCTTTTAAAATGCCCCCAAATTGTATTTGTCTTGTTCTAATTGTGCTTAGTAGTTCTCTTTTCATTTTTAGTTGTTTTAAAAATTCATCGTTTGTTTTCTTTTCTTTCCATCCAATTCTACCTATTCTTCTATATATCCACATTTTAAAGGCTTCAATTTTAGCTCGTTCTTAAAACGATAGTTAGAATTTCTTTCCATGGCTTTCTCTGGAATGTTACGTGATGAAGCTCCAATCTCTTTCACGGTGGTCTGCCATATTCGTATTTCGTGTCGTGAATATGTCTCACGTGTACCACACACTTTGCTGTTTTCGCTTTCTGGGCCTTTGATTATTTCTGACTCTTCGGCACCATCCACCGCAACAGACCTTTTACATTCGTTTTAGACATAACCGCCGGGCGCCATTGTTGTCGAACTATGTGTTTGCCTGTCGAACAGCGAACACACGAGACAAATAAGAACAAATCATATTCCACTTACATATCGGTAACGTTCACAGTCCATCCACTCGTCAGAAGTAAAACATACACCAAAATGGGGAATAGCAACACATTATTTCACAACTAGGCTGTCGCGTAAATCATTTAAATATATCAGCAAGAGCCGAATTATAAAAACAACCAAAACGTAGTCGCCGTGACACCGGAAGTCAACGAAAATACAAGGAACTCAGAAATAGCTGCAGAAATCATTACTTGGCGTTGGACAGAAGCGCGTCATTTCACAGGTGGCTGGATCCATAGCAACAAGAACAACGACACGGTTTGTTTCCAGGGAGATCAACTGGGAGCTGAAAGTGAGGTCTCGGCCAGCTGAAGGTCCCCTGACCAGTTATTGCGATCACAAGTCGTGGTAGCATGAGCTCCGCAACAGATCATCTCTAGTTAACTTTAAACAATGAGTGGAACTTAATCAGTCATGAGTGTCTTCACCCCAGTATGTATCACAATTTCTTGGATCATAACTAAAATGCCACTTTCAGATTCAAATAAACAGCCGTATAAAGGAAGTTCATCCAAATGCCTAAACTAATATTACCTTCACCACGCAAGAACTGGAGTACACACAGAAACAACAGATCAAATCAATTGACCGCGTGATAAAACAGCCAAATCAACACACGACACAACGAGCCTGCATTAAACGTTATGATAATACCAGGCTCTGGGGTAGACCAAGAAAACGATGGATTAATGGAATATCAGAAACATTAGGAAATATAAAGCAGAAGGATCTAACATAAAAGCAAAATATGGATTAATGGAATATCAGAAACATTAGGAAATATAAAGCAGAAGGATCTAACATAAAAGCAAAATATGGATTAATGGAATATCAGAAACATTAGGAAATATAAAGCAGAAGGATCTAACATAAAAGCAAAATATGGATTAATGGAATATCAGAAACATTAGGAAATATAAAGCAGAAGGATCTAACAGAAGAACTATGACCGTAAACAATATCTCTTCTTGACTCTGAAAGGAAAATGGTAAAAGAAAAAAAGCAGTACAAAGCAACATTTGGAGTGAAGCGGACCAGTGGTTTCCCAAGCTACTAATACCTCCCCTCAGGAGTAGTAAGTCTGGCAGTTGTTATTCTTTTGTGCAGCTCGTTGGACCGTCAACTTGTAATCGATATCGTATTCACATTATTAGTGGACTAGGCAGCTAACCGTTACGCTACCAAAACTATATCTCCATCTCTCTCTTTTTTCTCTCTCCCTCCCTCTCTTTCTCTCTCCCTCCCTCATTCTCTCTTTCGCTCTCCCCACCGTTTATCTCCCTTTATCTCACTTTATCTCCCACTCGCCCTCTTTCGCTCTCCCTAATTCTCTCTTCCACTCTACCTCTCTCCGTTCCCTCCCTCTATCTATCCCACTCTCCCTCTCTCCCCTTCATCCCTCCCTCCCTCTATCTATCCCTCTCTCTCTCTCTCATATGCAGCAACAAGCAGGGGGCATCGGGATCGAAACCTGAGCAGGCCGGGAAGTGAGAACGAATTTTAGGTTGACCTTTAACCAAATAACTTGCGACATTACAGAAAATTACGCTATGTTAAATAGTTCAATACAATTATTCCCCTAAATAAAAATAATTTTAATGATATCAAATATCTTAGTTATTTGCGTCATAAGTTATGAGAACAAGAATGTTTTTTCCTGCTAATAAACATCTCTTACAAATTTGTTCAAGTGTTTGTATATAAAGACACAGGGCAGTGATCTTCTAAAGGCTCTAGATAGGCTCGTTTTCTACTGGTTGTACTTCTATATGTTTTAATATAGATATAGAACCTTACTTATAGTCGTTCTTCTATTGTTATGGCAACACGGAGGTGATTACAGAAATGGCCTACCTAGTTTTCATAAACATTGCAAGGTTGATAAATACATCGTAGTACGGTTGTAGTAGGTTTGACCTCTATATACACTGAAGCTTATTTATTAGTACTGGCTTGAATTACTTGAACCCTGTCACGGCTATAACAGGGAATACGGGAAAAGTCGCAAAAAGAGTAGTAAAATACCACAAATACTGAAGGAGAAAGATATTTAAAAAAAATAATAAATGAACAAACTCCCAAAATCCTCTTAAACTTTATTACTAGCATATACCTCCGAAGACGGAGTTATCTGCCTGTGCGGCGAGGGACCCCTGTGCACAAGGCTGCCGGGAAAAAAACTAATTAACATGCAAAATTCAGTTCCTTGTCTCTAGGGACTTCGTCAGAGGTAAAAGCTGGCGAAGGCACCCAAAAAAAAAAAAAAAAAAAAAAAAAAAAAAAAAAAAAAAATTACGAGATTCTATCTATTGTCCTTTCGAGCCGAAGACGGCACATAGGGTCGAACCACAATCTCAAAAACAGAAACATTGCGTGCCCATTGGCACATATTGCAGGGATCACTGCTTCCAAAATCTATGGCTCTGTTTCCATAACAATACTTTTTTACAATGACAGCTTGTCAAACCATCAATCAACCTCCTTAGTCGCCTCTTACAACATGCCTGGAAGGTCACAGTGTCACTATTCTTTAATAGCGACATTAGATTCTCTAATCTTTGCGAGAATAAAAAAAAAAGTAAAGTTCCCCCGTCACGCCAAGTAGCGTATAGGGAATATAGTGTTAGTGACCATACATTTTACAGACCCTCGGCACATGATTTTGGGGGTAATGTGGTTGGTATTACACCTGTGCCGCTTTACTTTCCCAGAAAAAAAATCCGGTACCCATTAAAGGCTGGGTGAACCGGAAGCCGTGGTTTGGGATCGAACCCTACCTCTTGTCCTTTGTAGCCCAGTTCACTAACCACTGAGCTATCGCGGCTCCCCTTTGCGAGATTACAGATAATAAATTACAGTTATATTGTTCAATATACACGATAAGGCTAAACCACCACGGCGTTGACAGTTTATCACAACAGACGAAACTATTCTATTCATGATATTTACACCAATGGCTATTTCACTCGGATACACATGTGTCAGATCGATCTAATATAGTCCGATGTGTCACCTCTAAAACACAAATTCACATCATGTATAAGACCAGGACGCACAGTCTGTGTAAGGAGACAGCTGCGGAGATGATTCAGTTAAATATCCATAGAGTAGTAGCGTGTTTGTGCTGGCGGACACTCAACTAAGAGAAGGTAAATCTGATGTCAACTCGAAATGAAGGGACTATTCTCATGTGGACTGGAATGTTAACAACACTCTGGAAACAAAACACAAATTCTCTCTCTCCCTGTCTCTGTCTCCATCTGTCTCTCACTGTGTATCTTTGTGTATCTCTCTGCGTCTGTCTCTGTTTCTCTTTCTATGTCTCTCTGATACTGTCTGTCTCTCTTGGTCTCTCTATATGTCTTTCTCTGTGCCAACGTCTCTCTATTTCTCCCTCTCCGTCTCTTTTTCTCTATCTGTCTCATTCTATGTATATTTTTGTGTCTCTCTGAGTGTCTTTCTATGTGTATTTTTCTCTCCTTTATTTCCTACTTTCGTTATTATTTATTACTTTCTTTCTTATTTCTTTCTCCCTTTCCTTCTTTTTTCTTTCTTTATTGTTTCCTTTCTTTCTTTTTTTATACTTCGGGAATTGAGGAAAAATATGCTTCGTAGGTTCTTGATCTTCTATTAGCCTCTTCTGCTCCTTATGCCTCCGATTGTCTCTAGTATTCCGTTTATCCACTATCTACTACTACTACTACTATTGACCTTTCGAGCCGTAACCGGCCCATAGGGCGTAGACCAAGATACACCTTCTCCTATATGAATTTTTGTTCTAGCAGTTTTCTTTTAAAGATATTTTATCAAATCTCGCCATCTGTCTCTGTTCTGTGTAAGCAACTCTATCTCATTGAGGGAGCCGATTCCTGCTGCTCTTGCCTCTCTCATCAATGTTCTTCTCAGTGTCTCCCTGGGTCTTCCTCTTTTCCTTTTACCTGTTGTTTCCCATATGAGGGCTTGCTTTGCTATTCGGTTATTATCTCTTCTCATCACATGTCCAACGTATGACCATCGTCTTTCACCCACAAATAATCAAAAGCAGAAAACAAAAACATCAATACACAGTCTTAGACATTAATAAACTGCCTTAGACATTAATACACAACCTTAGACATTAATACACAGCCTTAGACATTAATACACAGCCTTAGACATTAATACACAGCCTTAGACATTAATATACAACCTTAGACATTAATACACAACCTTAGACATTAATACACAGCCTTAGACATTAATACACAACCTTAGACATTAATACACAACCTTAGACATTAATACACAGCCTTAGACATCAATACACAACCTTAGACATTAATAAACTGCCTTAGACATCAATACACAACCTTAGACATTAATAAACTGCCTTAGACATCAATACACAACCTTAGACATTAATACACAGCCTTAGACATTAATACACAGCCTTAGACATTAATACACAGCCTTAGACATTAATACACAGCCTTAGACATTAATACACAGCCTTAGACATTAATAAACTGCCTTAGACATTAATACACAGCCTTAGACATTAATAAACTGCCTTAGACATTAATACACAGCCTTAGACATTAATACACAGCCTTAGACATTAATAAACTGCCTTAGACATTAATACACAGCCTTAGACATTAATACACAGCCTTAGACATTAATACACAGCCTTAGACATTAATACACAGCCTTAGACATTAATAAACTGCCTTAGACAATAAACTGCCTTAGACATCAATACACAGCCTTAGACATTAATACACAGCCTTAGACATTAATACACAGCCTTAAACATTAATACACAGCCTTAGACATTAATAAACTGCCTTAGACATGAATAAACTGCCTTAGACATCAATACATTGCCTTAGACATTAATAAACTGCCTTAGACATTAATACACAGCCTTAGACATTAATACACAGCCTTAGACATTAATACACAGCCTTAGACATTAATACACAGCCTTAGACATTAATACACAGCCTTAGACATTAATACACAGCCTTAGACATCAATAAACTGCCTTAGACATCAATACACAGCCTTAGACATTAATACACAGTCTTAGACATTAATAAACTGCCTTAGACATTAATACACAGCCTTAGACATTAATAAACTGCCTTAGACATTAATACACAGCCTTAGACATTAATAAACTGCCTTAGACATTAATACACAGCCTTAGACATTAATAAACTGCCTTAGACATTAATAAACTGCCTTAGACATTAATACACAGTCTTAGACATTAATACACAGCCTTAGACATTAATACACAGTCTTAGACATTAATAAACTGCCTTAGACATTAATACACAGCCTTAGACATTAATACACAGCCTTAGACATTAATACACAGTCTTAGACATTAATACACAGCCTTAGACATTAATACACAGCCTTAGACATTAATAAACTGCCTTAGACATTAATACACAGCCTTAGACATTAATACACAGTCTTAGACATTAATAAACTGCCTTAGACATTAATACACAGTCTTAGACATTAATACACAGTCTTAGACATTAATACACAGCCTTAGACATTAATACACAGTCTTAGACATTAATAAACTGCCTTAGACATTAATACACAGCCTTAGACATTAATACACAGCCTTAGACATTAATACACAGTCTTAGACATTAATACACAGCCTTAGACATTAATACACAGCCTTAGACATTAATACACAGTCTTAGACATTAATAAACTGCCTTAGACATTAATACACAGTCTTAGACATTAATAAACTGCCTTAGACATTAATACACAGTCTTAGACATTAATACACAGTCTTAGACATTAATACACAGCCTTAGACATTAATACACAGTCTTAGACATTAATAAACTGCCTTAGACATTAATACACAGCCTTAGACATTAATACACAGCCTTAGACATTAGTACACAGTCTTAGACATTAATACACAGCCTTAGACATTAATACACAGCCTTAGACATTAATAAACTGCCTTAGACATTAATACACAGCCTTAGACATTAATACACAGTCTTAGACATTAATAAACTGCCTTAGACATTAATACACAGTCTTAGACATTAATAAACTGCCTTAGACATTAATACACAGCCTTAGACATTAATAAACAACCTTATATATTAATACACAGGCTTAGACATTAATACACAGCCTTAGACATTAATACACAGTCTTAGACATTAATAAACTGCCTTAGACATTAATACACAGCCTTAGACATTAATAAACAACCTTATATATTAATACACAGGCTTAGACATTAATACACAGCCTTAGACATTAATAAACAGCGTTAGACATAAATACACGGCATTAGATAGCGCAATCGATAGGCGGTTGGCTTACCACGGCAACAGCCGGGGTTCGTACCCTGGCGAGGACACCTGGGTTTTACTAATTCCCTAAAAATTAGTAGGAGCCGCGATAGCTCATTGGTTAGTGAACTGGACTACTACGGACAAGGGGTAGGGTTCGATCCCAACCGACGGCTCCGGGTTCACCCAGCCTTAAATGGGTACCGGATTTTTTCTGGGAAAGTAAAAGCAGCACGGGCGTAATACCGACCACATTACCCCAACAATCATGTGCTGAAGGTCTGTAAAATATAGGGTCACTAACACCATATTTCCCTATACGCCACTCGGCGTGACGGGGGTACTTTACTTTTTTTTTTTTTTTAGACATTAATAAACAGCATTAGACATTAATACACAGCCTTAGACATTAATACACAGCCTTAGACATTAATAAACAGCCTTATACATTAATAAACAGCATTAGACATTAATACACAGCCTTAGATATTAATACACTGCCTTAGACATTAATAAACAGCCTTATACATTAATAAACAGCCTTATACATTAATAAACAGCATTAGACATTAATACACAGCCTTATACATTAATACACAGCCTTAGACATTAATACACAGCATTAGAAATTAATACACAGCCTTAGACATTAATAAACAGCATTAGACATTAATACACAGCATTAGACATTAATAAACAGCATTAGACATTAATACACAGCCTTAGACATTAATACACAGCCTTTGGCATTAATACACAGCCTTAGACATTAATACACAGCCTTAGACATTAATACACAGTCTTAGACATTAATACACAGCCTTAGACATTAATAAACAACCTTATATATTAATACACAGGCTTAGACATTAATACACAGCCTTAGACATTAATAAACAGCGTTAGACATAAATACACGGCATTAGACATTAATAAACAGCTTTAGACATTAATACACAGCCTTAGACATTAATACACAGCCTTAGACATTAATAAACAGCCTTATACATTAATAAACAGCATTAGACATTAATACACAGCCTTAGATATTAATACACTGCATTAGACATTAATAAACAGCCTTATACATTAATAAACAGCCTTATACATTAATAAACAGCATTAGACATTAATACACAGCCTTAGACATTAATACACAGCATTAGAAATTAATACACAGCCTTAGACATTAATACACAGCCTTAGACATTAATAAACAGCATTAGACATTAATACACAGCATTAGACATTAATAAACAGCATTAGACATTAATACACAGCCTTTGGCATTAATACACAGCCTTTGGCATTAAGAAACAGCCTTAGACATTAATACACAGCCTTTGGCATTAATACACAGCCTTTGGCATTAAGAAACAGCCTTAGACATTAATACACAGCCTTAGACATTAATAAACTGCCTTAGACATTAATACACAGCCTTAGACATTAATACACAGCCTTGGACATTAATAAACTGCCTTAGACATTAATACACAGCCTTAGACATTAATACACAGCCTTGGACATTAATACACAGCCTTGGACATTAATAAACTGCCTTAGACATTAATACACAGCCTTGGACATTAATACACAGCCTTGGACATTAATACACAGCCTTGGACATTAATAAACAGCCTTAGACATTAATACACAGCCTTGGACATTAATACACAGCCTTGGACATTAATACACAGCCTTATACATTAATACACAGCCTTAGACATTAATACACAGCCTTAGACATTAATACACAGCCTTAGACATTAATACACAGCCTTAGACATTAATACACAGCCTTAGACATTAATACACAGCCTTAGACATTAATACACAGCCTTAGACATTAATACACAGCCTTAGACATTAATACACAGCCTTATACATTAATACACAGCCTTAGACATTAATACACAGCCTTGGACATTAATACACAGCCTTGGACATTAATACACAGCCTTAGACATTAATACACAGCCTTAGACATTAATACACAGCCTTAGACATTAATACACAGACTTAGACATTAATACACAGCCTTAGACATTTATACACAGCCTTAGACATTAATACACAGCCTTGGACATTAATACACAGCCTTAGACATTAATACACAGCCTTAGACATTAATACACAGCCTTATACATTAATACACAGCCTTAGACATTAATACACAGCCTTATACATTAATACACAGCCTTAGACATTAATACACAGCCTTAGACATTAATACACAGCCTTAGACATTAATACACAGCCTTAAGCAGGACCGAACCCGTACTCCTTGACACAGTGCCTTGCAACAAGAGACTTGCTTTACAGCACACTGCCATCTAAGCAACCCCAAAAAAGAGTTGCTACCACTTGCGATATCTTTCACGCGTGTGTCATTGTGACGATAGCATTGGGGGTATCACGGATAGGAAAGGCTCGTTCGTTGTTTCATGAATGTTTACCCAGGAACGACAACTCTGACTTTAAAACAACCTCTGCGTGCTATAAGGGTTCAGTAACATCAACGTGCTATAAGGGTTCAGTAACATCAACGTGCTATAAGGGTTCAGTAACATCAACGTGCTATAAGGGTTCAGTAACATCAACGTGCTATAAGGGTTCAGTAACATCAACGTGCTATAAGGGTTCAGTAACATCAACGTGCTATAAGGGTTCAGTAACATCAACGTGCTATAAGGGTTCAGTATCATCAACGTGCTATAAGGTTCAGTAACATCAACGTGCTATAAGGGTTCAGTAACATCAACGTGCTATAAGGGTTCAGTAACATCAACGTGCTATAAGGGTTCAGTAACATCAACGTGCTATAAGGGTTCAGTAACATCAACGTGCTATAAGGGTTCAGTAACATCAACGTGCTATAAGGGTTCAGTAACATCAACGTGCTATAAGGGTTCAGTAACATCAACGTGCTATAAGGGTTCAGTAACATCAACGTGCTATAAGGGTTCAGTAACATCAACGTGCTATAAGGGTTCAGTAACATCAACGTGCTATAAGGGTTCAGTAACATCAACGTGCTATAAGGGTTCAGTAACATCAACGTGCTATAAGGGTTCAGTAACATCAACGTGCTATAAGGGTTCAGTAACATCAACGTGCTATAAGGGTTCAGTAACATCAACGTGCTATAAGGGTTCAGTAACATCAACGTGCTATAAGGGTTCAGTAACATCAACGTGCTATAAGGGTTCAGTAACATCAACGTGCTATAAGGGTTCAGTAACATCAACGTGCTATAAGGGTTCAGTAACATCAACGTGCTATAAGGGTTCAGTAACATCAACGTGCTATAAGGGTTCAGTAACATCAACGTGCTATAAGGGTTCAGTAACATCAACGTGCTATAAGGGTTCAGTAACATCAACGTGCTATAAGGGTTCAGTAACATCAACGTGCTATAAGGGTTCAGTAACATCAACGTGCTATAAAGAGCCAATTCTGACCTATGGAAGCGACTCATGGAAAGTAGACAAACAAATGAAAGGCCTATTGCAGCCCACAGAGATGGGATTTCTCAGAAGAATGTTGAAAGTTCCCTGGACGGCTAAAAAGACCAATGAAGAAATTCTCAAAGAGGCCAACACAAGAAGGGAGCTCTTAAGAAACATCAGAAAGAAACAATCAACATCTTTCGGGCACATCATGAGAAGAGGAAAGTTGGAATACTTGGTTACAACTGGCAAAATAAAAGGAAAGAGAGATCGTCAACGACAAAGAGAGAAAATACTGGATAGCTTGGTGTCATGGCATGGAAAACAGTCACAACAGAATTGATACGATGCACTGTAGATAGAAGATTGTGGAAGGACATGATCACCTACGACAACCGGTATGGCACATGATGGTGATGATAAATATCAAAGGCTAGAAAGGCAGTCCCCACACAGACGGTGCTATAGTCGTATGTCCTTGACCCCAGGATGTAGCACAAATGTAACTAAGCATATGAAGAAATAGAGGAAGAGGTGGAAGAATGTGTCCTTAAACCCTTTCTTCTCACAGCTCTTTGGTTACATCTAAAAGTGTCATTTAGTTCTATTCCTGGAAATTGTGCATCGCTTATGGTTGAAGATATCAGGGAGCCTATTACATTCTCCTCATTCTTAAAATTGATATTTTATAGAAGTGGTTTCAATTTGTGACACCAGCGACAAAACGTATCATATTTTAGTTAAAGAAATGTAATTATTTATGAAAGGTATTTGAGTGTATTTATATTCGTAGCTAACAGATCCAAGTTTAACAAATCGGAGAAATGCTGGCATGTAATATTACATTGGACTTCGACAATCATGAGTCCACGTCACTCCTTCGGATGAAAGAGGTGTGAGTTAAGATGGGCACAGCCAGAAACGAGAAACTTAGTGGGCGTGTAAGAAGACTTATCAACCAACACAGAACTGGAGTCGTCAGTCGCTGGACACTTCGAGACTTGCTGAGGAGGGGATCTGAGAACCAACTGACATGTTCGGAGTGCAATGAGGATGACCAGCTAATAACTCATTAATATTAACTCATTAATATTAACTCATTAATATTAACTCATTAATATTAACTCATTAATATTAGCTCATTAATATTCAATTTTTAACCAGAAACGTTTATAAGGTCCGACTTCTTGTAATCACGTTGAGCATGTGAACAGAACAAACTTGCGTTGTGTTACCTTCCTGTTGTGTTACCTTCCTGTTGTGTTACCTTCCTGGAAAGCAGATCTGCTAAATTAGAAGTTTTTCTTTTTTTGTTCGCCAGCTTTTGACCTCGAACGAAGTCCCTAGAGACTAGGAACTGAATTTTGCGTGTTAATCCATTTTTCTCTGGCAGCCGTGGCAGGGGTCCCTCGCCGCACAGGCAGATAACTCCGACTTCGGAGGTACTCATATTTTTTCCGTCGATGAGTAATTGACGTTTAAAGCCGGGTCTCGCTGCTGAGATCTGGGGGTGGTTGCCGCAGAGAGAAATCATTAATAAAAATCATAACCGGTGTAGCCGGGATTTGAACCCACAACCTCTCTGTCCGAGGCCGGCGTCTTGACTTGAGACCAACCAGTCCCCCATTATAAAATTATAAGTAACAAACAGTTGTGTTCACTTCTCCGGCCTCCATACATTGTCAATACTCTATGGGATTACCTTTCCCATCAGCCATCAGTAAACAAGTATTCTCCTACCTACGTGAATATAGAAACGAAATCCCAAAAGAAAAACACGATTCCTATGGTAACGGTTGAGCAATACACAGACATTTAAAAAAAAAACAAACAGTTTTAATCACTCGGAACAAATGTGTTTACCACACAGTAGCACAACTATAGTACCTGTCCTGCCACTCTCTGGTCTCTTGTTTACCACACAGTAGCACAACTATAGTACCTGCCCTGCCACTCTCCAGTCACTTGTTTACCACACAGTAGCACAACTATAGTACCTGTCCTGCCACTCTCTGGTCTCTTGTTTACCACACAGTAGGACAACTATAGTACCTGTCCTGCCACTCTCTGGTCTCTTGTTTACCACACAGTAGCACAACTATAGTACCTGCCCTGCCACTCTCCAGTCACTTGTTTACCACACAGTAGCACAACTATAGTACCTGTCCTGCCACTCTCTGGTCACGTGTTTACCACACAGTAGCACAACTATAGTACCTGTCTTGCCACTCTCTGGTCTCTTGTTTACCACACAGTAGCACAACTATAGTACCTGCCCTGCCACTCTCCAGTCACTTGTTTACCACACAGTAGCACAACTATAGTACCTGTCCTGCCACTCTCTGGTCTCTTGTTTACCACACAGTAGCACAACTATAGTACCTGTCCTGCCACTCTCTGGTCTCTTGTTTACCACACAGTAGCACAACTATAGTACCTGTCCTGGCACTCTCTGGTCTCTTGTTTACCACACAGTAGCACAACTATAGTACCTGTCCTGCCACTCTCTGGTCACGTGTTTACCACACAGTAGCACAACTATAGTACCTGTCCTGCCACTCTCCAGTCACTTGTTTACCACACAGTAGCACAACTATAGTACCTGTCCTGCCACTCTCCAGTCACTTGTTTACCACACAGTAGCACAACTATAGTACCTGTCCTGCCACTCTCTGGTCTCTTGTTTACCACACAGTAGGACAACTATAGTACCTGTCCTGCCACTCTCCGGTCACTTGTTTACCACACAGTAGCACAACTATAGTACCTGTCCTGCCACTCTCTGGTCTCTTGTTTACCACACAGTAGCACAACTATAGTACCTGTCCTGCCACTCTCTGGTCTCTTGTTTACCACACAGTAGCACAACTATAGTACCTGTCCTGGCACTCTCTGGACTCTTGTTTACCACACAGTAGCACAACTATAGTACCTGTCCTGCCACTCTCCAGTCACTTGTTTACCACACAGTAGCACAACTATAGTACCTGTCCTGCCACTCTCTGGTCTCTTGTTTACCACACAGTAGCACAACTATAGTACCTGTCCTGGCACTCTCTGGTCTCTTGTTTACCACACAGTAGCACAACTATAGTACCTGTCCTGGCACTCTCTGGTCTCTTGTTTACCACACAGTAGCACAACTATAGTACCAGTCCTGGCACTCTCTGGTCTCTTGTTTACCACACAGTAGCACAACTATAGTACCTGTCCTGGCACTCTCTGGTCTCTTGTTTACCACACAGTAGCACAACTATAGTACCTGTCCTGCCACTCTCTGGTCTCTTGTTTACCACACAGTAGCACAACTATAGTACCTGTCCTGCCACTCTCCAGTCACTTGTTTACCACACAGTAGCACAACTATTGTACCTGTCCTGCCACTCTCTGGTCTCTTGTTTACCACACAGTAGGACAACTATAGTACCTGTCCTGCCACTCTCTGGTCTCTTGTTTACCACACAGTAGCACAACTATAGTACCTGTCCTGCCACTCTCCAGTCACTTGTTTACCACACAGTAGCACAACTATAGTACCTGTCCTGCCACTCTCTGGTCACGTGTTTACCACACAGTAGCACAACTATAGTACCTGTCTTGCCACTCTCTGGTCTCTTGTTTACCACACAGTAGCACAACTATAGTACCTGCCCTGCCACTCTCCAGTCACTTGTTTACCACACAGTAGCACAACTATAGTACCTGTCCTGCCACTCTCTGGTCTCTTGTTTACCACACAGTAGCACAACTATAGTACCTGTCCTGCCACTCTCTGGTCTCTTGTTTACCACACAGTAGCACAACTATAGTACCTGTCCTGGCACTCTCTGGTCTCTTGTTTACCACACAGTAGCACAACTATAGTACCTGTCCTGCCACTCTCTGGTCACGTGTTTACCACACAGTAGCACAACTATAGTACCTGTCCTGCCACTCTCCAGTCACTTGTTTACCACACAGTAGCACAACTATAGTACCTGTCCTGCCACTCTCCAGTCACTTGTTTACCACACAGTAGCACAACTATAGTACCTGTCCTGCCACTCTCTGGTCTCTTGTTTACCACACAGTAGGACAACTATAGTACCTGTCCTGCCACTCTCCGGTCACTTGTTTACCACACAGTAGCACAACTATAGTACCTGTCCTGCCACTCTCTGGTCTCTTGTTTACCACACAGTAGCACAACTATAGTACCTGTCCTGCCACTCTCTGTCTCTTGTTTACCACACAGTAGCACAACTATAGTACCTGTCCTGGCACTCTCTGGACTCTTGTTTACCACACAGTAGCACAACTATAGTACCTGTCCTGCCACTCTCCAGTCACTTGTTTACCACACAGTAGCACAACTATAGTACCTGTCCTGCCACTCTCTGGTCTCTTGTTTACCACACAGTAGCACAACTATAGTACCTGTCCTGGCACTCTCTGGTCTCTTGT
Source organism: Megaustenia siamemsis (assembly GCA_032433765.1). Lineage (NCBI taxonomy): Eukaryota > Metazoa > Mollusca > Gastropoda > Stylommatophora > Ariophantidae > Megaustenia > Megaustenia siamemsis. The sequence goes on along the minus strand of JAVIAB010000046.1, from coordinate 48,317,081 downwards.
TTACCACACAGTAGCACAACTATAGTACCTGTCCTGGCACTCTCTGGTCTCTTGTTTACCACACAGTAGCACAACTATAGTACCAGTCCTGGCACTCTCTGGTCTCTTGTTTACCACACAGTAGCACAACTATAGTACCTGTCCTGGCACTCTCTGGTCTCTTGTTTACCACACAGTAGCACAACTATAGTACCTGTCCTGCCACTCTCTGGTCTCTTGTTTACCACACAGTAGCACAACTATAGTACCTGTCCTGCCACTCTCCAGTCACTTGTTTACCACACAGTAGCACAACTATTGTACCTGTCCTGCCACTCTCTGGTCTCTTGTTTACCACACAGTAGGACAACTATAGTACCTGTCCTGCCACTCTCTGGTCTCTTGTTTACCACACAGTAGCACAACTATAGTACCTGTCCTGCCACTCTCTGGTCTCTTGTTTACCACACAGTAGGACAACTATAGTACCTGTCCTGCCACTCTCCAGTCACTTGTTTACCACACAGTAGCACAACTATAGTACCTGTCCTGCCACTCTCTGGTCTCTTGTTTACCACACAGTAGGACAACTATAGTACCTGTCCTGCCACTCTCTGGTCTCTTGTTTACCACACAGTAGCACAACTATAGTACCTGTCCTGCCACTCTCTGGTCTCTTGTTTACCACACAGTAGCACAACTATAGTACCTGTCCTGCCACTCTCTGGTCACTTGTTTACCACACAGTAGCACAACTATAGTACCTGTCCTGACACTCTCTGGTCTCTTGTTTACCACACAGTAGCACAACTATAGTACCTGTCCTTCCACTCTCCGGTCAGTGAATTATTTCAGGGGAAGAGGTATGTTTACAGTACTCGGAAAAAAAAATCACAAGCAATCAACATCTTGTAACAAGAACCAAACGCTAGAGCACACGACCAACTATTCCACCAAGATATCCTACATCTAGAACTATACCTGTCGAAGACACTCTCCGGTCACTGATCATGAACAGAACAAAAAGAAATACTAACTGGGTGTGGAGAGCAGGCGAAATGCTATTACAATCTCCTACTTCTACAATCTCCTGATTAACAAAGCCAGCACATACGCACAGATGATGTAATTAAGTGAACGTGATTTCAACCCAGTGATAACACAATCTATTCAGTCCAGTTAATATACAAACTGAAACCTGATTCACTGATTTGGCAAAGTTGATGCAAGAGATGTAGGAAATAAAAATAATTGAATTGGAAAATTGTAGCACAATTCAAGGAGAATAAAGGCCGCTTGTCCAGATACAACAGACAAGAAAATCACTGGAGTCTGTAGAAATGTGGTTTTACAGAAGAATGTTGAGAATACCATGGACAGCTAAGAAGAGTAATGAAGAGGTTCTGAGAGAGGTCAAAGCAAAAAGAGAGCTAATTTCCAATGTTAGGAAGAGACAATCATCATTTTTTGGCCATGTAATGAGAAGAGAACAACTGGAATATATTAAACAACTGGAAAAATTGAGGGACGAAGAGATAGAGGGAAGCAAAGAGAAAAAAATAAGTCAGCATAAGAGGATGGCTTGGCAGAAGGTCAACAATAGAAATGATAAATAGCTGTCGAGATTGAAAGTTGTGGAGAGACATTATCACCTACGCCACTAGACCCGGTACTTGATGATGATGATGTCCAGATACAATGATGATGAGGAAACTTTGTATATATAGATTCTCATCAGAGGTTATCTGATCATCAGAAGTTGACCGTTAAGCAAGTGTTTCAGCCCTTTAGGTTTATGAGACTCTGAGGAATGGGTGAGTGGGAGGAGGTGGGTGAACGTTTGAATCCTGACACTTAGAGTCGGCCTTCTGTTGTATGTGTACGTCACAATATGTTGGTGGCATGATAGGAGAGATTGGATAATACAAAATGTTGGTCGTATGATAGGAGAGATTGGATAATACAATATGTTGATCGTATGATAGGAGAGATTGGATAATACAATATATTGATCGTATGATAGGAGAGATTGGATAATACAATATGTTTGTGGCTTGATAGGACAGAGACTGGGCAATATAATATGTTGGTCGTATGACAGGAGAGAGCTAGGACAATACATTATGTTGGTGGCATGACAGGACAGAGACTGGGCAATATAATATGTTGGTCGTATAATAGGAGAGATTGGATAATACAATTGTTAGTGGCATGATAGGAGAGATTGAAAAGTACAATATGTTGGTCGTATGACAGGAGTAAGACTGGACAATACATTATGTTGGTCATAGTATAGGACAGAGACTGGACAATACATTATGTTGGTCATATGATTGAAGAGAGACTGGACAATACAATATGTTGGTCATACGACAGGAGAGAGACTGCACAATACAATATGTTGATCATATGATAGGAGAGAGACTGGGCAATACAATATTTTGGTCATATGACGGGAGAGAGACTGGGCAATACAATATGTTGGACATATGATAGGAGAGAGACTGGACAATGTAACATGTCAGACATATGATAGGAGAGAGACTGGACAATACATTATGCTGGTCAAATCATGTGACAGAGACTGCACAATACAATATGTTGGTCATATGATAGGAGAGAGACTGGACAATACACCATGCTGGTCATATGATAGGAGAGAGATTGGACAATAGAATATGTTGGTCATATGATAGGAGAGATTAGACAATAGAATATGTTGGTCATATGATATGAGAGAGATTGGACAATAAAATATGTTGGTCATACGATAGGAGAGAGATTAGACAACAGAATATGTTGGTCATATGATATGAGAGAGATTGAACAATAGAATATGTTGGTCATACGATAGGAGAGAGATTAGACAATAGAATATGTTGGTCATATGATATGAGAGAGATTGAAAAATAGAATATGTTGGTCATACGATAGGAGAGAGATTAGACAATAGAATATGTTGGTCATATCATATTAGAGAGATTGGACAATAGAATATGTTGGTCATACGATAGGAGAGAGATTAGACAATAGATTATGTTGGTCATATAATATGAGAGAGATTGAACAATATAATATGTTGGACATATGATAGGAGAGAGATCGGGCAATGCAATATGTTGGACATATGATAGGAGAGAGACTGGACAATATAATATGTTGGTCATATGATAGGAGAGAGACTGGACAATGCAATATGTTGGACATATGATAGGAGAGAGACTGGACAATGCAATATGTTGGACATATGATAGGAGAGAGACTGGACAATAGAATATGTTGGACATATGATAGGAGAGAGACTGGACAATATACCAAGTCTGATTGAATCTATTGCCAATAGCCAGTCGCAAATTCATCATTAAAGGATGCGTTTGCACGGCATGTTTGTATACAAGAAATGGAGAAAACGGACATTTGATGATTGACAGGGATGATTTAGATGGGAGAAGAAGGTATTGGACATCACAATTTAATTTGATCAATAGGGAACAACTGCGAAGGAGTAAATGGTATTCCTCTTCTTTTTTCCTTCCTCATTTGCCTTTCGCGTTGATGGGAGATATAATTTGGGAACTTTTGCTCTTCTGTGTGCCTCTGTTTGTGCTGCGTTTGCTAGTGTTACTAATATTCCGTTATAAATCCTTTCCGTGGTAGACCCTTAGGTCTGGTGTTCTCACACTGTTTATTGAAGACTAGTTGTGTAGTGTTTTGACCTTTCTGCCATGTCACGTGGCCAAACCTGTGTTGGGTAACAATTGTAATGGGCGACGTGTGTGCACAAAATAGAACAGAATACAAAAGGAAGTCACATACGAAAGTGAACCAGACGAAGTAATATAATAAAATAATGATTGATAAGGTTAGACTAGACGATATGATTCTTGGAAGTACTTGGCCCTAGAAACGGTCCCGACGGTTGGGGACATGGGATTAATCTTGATAAGAAGATTTTAATATCAAATGGATTATCTAATGATAAAGTATGGAGGAACAGCGCATTGTTCTTTTAGGGGGAAGTCCTAGCGGGGCGGCCATGGGTCGTGAATATGACGGTGCGTTTGAGGTCTTCACCGGTTCCCTTTGTTATGCAGGGTTGTTTATGTTGGCTATTTCTGTGTTCTCGCGGTGTGAAAGTGTTGCAGTCCTGCAGGGTTGCTTATGTTGGCTATTTCTGTGTTCTCGCGGTGTGAAAGTGTTGCAGTCCTGCAGGGTTGTTTATGTTGGCCATTTCTGTGTTCTCGCGGTGTGAAAGTGTTGCAGTCCTGCAGGGTTGTTTATGTTGGCCATTTCTGTGTTCTCGCGGTGTGAAAGTGTTGCAGTCCTGCAGGGTTGTTTATGTTGGCTATTTCTGTGTTCTCGCGGTGTGAAAGTGTTGCAGTCCTGCAGGGTTGTTTATGTTGGCTATTTCTGTGTTCTCGCGGTGTGAAAGTGTTGCAGTCCTGCAGGGTTGTTTATGTTGGCTATTTCTGTGTTCTCGCGGTGTGAAAGTGTTGCAGTCCTGCAGGGTTGTTTATGTTGGCTATTTCTGTGTTCTCGCGGTGTGAAAGTGTTGCAGTCCTGCAGGGTTGTTTATGTTGGCCATTTCTGTGTTCTCGCGGTGTGAAAGTGTTGCAGTCCTGCAGGGTTGTTTATGTTGGCCATTTCTGTGTTCTCGCGGTGTGAAAGTGTTGCAGTCCTGCAGGGTTGTTTATGTTGGCTATTTCTGTGTTCTCGCGGTGTGAAAGTGTTGCAGTCCTGCAGGGTTGTTTATGTTGGCTATTTCTGTGTTCTCGCGGTGTGAAAGTGTTGCAGTCCTGCAGGGTTGTTTATGTTGGCTATTTCTGTGTTCTCGCGGTGTGAAAGTGTTGCAGTCCTGCAGGGTTGTTTATGTTGGCCATTTCTGTGTTCTCGCGGTGTGAAAGTGTTGCAGTCCTGCAGGGTTGTTTATGTTGGCCATTTCTGTGTTCTCGCGGTGTGAAAGTGTTGCAGTCCTGCAGGGTTGTTTATGTTGGCTATTTCTGTGTTCTCGCGGTGTGAAAGTGTTGCAGTCCTGCAGGGTTGTTTATGTTGGCCATTTCTGTGTTCTCGCGGTGTGAAAGTGTTGCAGTCCTGCAGGGTTGTTTATGTTGGCTATTTCTGTGTTCTCGCGGGGTGAAAGTGTTGCAGTCCTGCAGGGTTGTTTATGTTGGCTATTTCTGTGTTCTCGCGGTGTGAAAGTGTTGCAGTCCTGCAGGGTTGTTTATGTTGGCTATTTCTGTGTTCTCGCGGTGTGAAAGTGTTGCAGTCCTGCAGGGTTGTTTATGTTGGCTATTTCTGTGTTCTCGCGGTGTGAAAGTGTTGCAGTCCTGCAGGGTTGTTTATGTTGGCTATTTCTGTGTTCTCGCGGTGTGAAAGTGTTGCAGTCCTGCAGGGTTGTTTATGTTGGCCATTTCTGTGTTCTCGCGGTGTGAAAGTGTTGCAGTCCTGCAGGGTTGTTTATGTTGGCCATTTCTGTGTTCTCGCGGTGTGAAAGTGTTGCAGTCCTGCAGGGTTGTTTATGTTGGCCATTTCTGTGTTCTCGCGGTGTGAAAGTGTTGCAGTCCTGCAGGGTTGTTTATGTTGGCCATTTCTGTGTTCTCACGGTGTGAAAGTGTTGCAGTCCTGCAGGGTTGTTTATGTTGGCCATTTCTGTGTTCTCACGGTATGAGAGTGTTGCAGTTTAATATAATTAATTTAATTTTATATAATTTATATTTATACTATTAATTTAAGTTTAATTTAATAAGTTTAATAAATTATTTCTTTTACATTTAACATTACCAGGGAACCTCGATCACTGATTGGTTAGTGCGTTTGCTTCCTGGTCCGGGTCAGGGTTCGATTCCCAGAAATAGCAGATTAGTTAAGGACCGACTCCGGGATTTACGAAGCCTCTAAAAATGAGCACGAGAGATTTTTCTGGAAAGTAAAGGCGGCGTGGCGTGAAATCGACCACGTCACATATAAATATGTCGTGGTCATGTAATCATATGGTCACTATCACTTATATTCCTTATACGCCTCTAGCAAGGCAGGGGCTCTTTAATTGTTTACTTTAAAAAAAAAAATATTACAATAATTTTTATTTTAAACCGGAAGAGCAATGAAATACCTGGATAACTCTCGTCCCAGTAAAACGGTAAATGCATGCGAAGCTGCTGTAAAGCTGTCAAGAAGGATAACAAGGAAAATAATAAAGGTATGGTTACATCCATACTTAGGTGAAAGACAACAGAAAATCAAAACGTTTCGGCCCCAGAGATCGATCTCCACCCTTCTCCGAAAGATCAACGAACTGAGAAACAAGCTAGGAATAGCCTCCGCTATAGAATATATAAGGAAACAACAGATAAAATGGTTTGGCCACGTGACAAGGCAGAAAGAACAAAACACATCACAACGAGCCTTCAACAAACGTTGTGAGAACATCAGACCCAAGGGTCGACCACGAAAAAGATGGGTCGATGGAATATTAGAAGCACTAGGAAACATAACAGCAGCAGAGGCGGAGAGAAGAGCAAAAGACCGCAAATTATATCTCCCCTCGACGCTGAAAGGCAGATGAGGAAGGAAAGAAGCAGAAAAAGAAAGATCAAACCACTAGAGCAATTAACAAACGCGCTCAGCTATCCTCTTGGTGATCCTTGTACTCCTAGGAAATGTTGATCACGAACTGGCCAACACAACTAAAACATGAAATGTGATTCAAATCACACTTTGATTTATATTCTATTTATAAATAAAAACAAACACATAAAGCAGGTGTTAAAATAGACGCATCATCACAGAAACATGCGACATACACAACGCCAGCTCTGTGTGCCAATATTAACTCTACTACTGAGAAATTATTTTACCAGCTTATAATAGTAAAACACTAGGAATTGTTTTACCGGCTTAAAATAGTAAAACACTACAAATTATTTTACCAGCTTATAATAGTAAAACACTACAAATTATTTTACCAGATTAAAATAGTGAAACACTACAAATTATTTTACCAGATTAAAATAGTGAAACACTACAAATTATTTTACCAGATTAAAATAGTGAAACACTACAAATTATTTTACCAGATTAAAATAGTGAAACACTACAAATTATTTTACCAGATTAAAATAGTAAAACACTACAAATTATTTTACCAGATTAAAATAGTGAAACACTACAAATTATTTTACCAGATTAAAATAGTAAAACACTGGGAATTATTTTACCAGATTAAAATAGTAAAACACTACAAATTATTTTACCAGATTAAAATAGTGAAACACTACAAATTATTTTACCAGATTAAAATAGTAAAACACTAGGAATTATTTTATCAGATTAAAATAGTAAAACACTAGGTATTATTTTACCGGCTTAAAATAGTAAAACACTAGGTATTATTTTACCGGCTTAAAATAGTAAAACACTAGGTATTATTTTACCGGCTTAAAATAGTAAAACACTAGGTATTATTTTACCGGCTTAAAATAGTAAAACACTAGGTATTATTTTACCGGCTTAAAATAGTAAAACACTAGGTATTATTTTACCGGCTTATAATAGTAAAACACTAGGTATTATTTTACCGGCTTAAAATAGTAAAACACTAGGTATTATTTTGTCGGCTTAAAATAGTAAAACACTAGGTATTATTTTGTCGGCTTAAAATAGTAAAACACAAGGAATTATTTTACCGGCTTAAAATAGTAAAACACTAGGTATTATTTTACCGGCTTAAAATAGTAAAACACGAACGTCCAAACTTATGTTTACTCATTATTACTAAGTTGTACCTAATCAAAAGAAATACAAAATATCAATTAAATGTTGAAATAACAACGAAAGAATGGTGTAAGATATAATGATGCTAATGAGACATAACACTATGTGGGAATTACACTTCCCTTTGTTAGGATTGTTAGTAATGAGTTATAACACAACATACCAATATATGGCTTCAAAATGAAATCCCTGACAAGACATAAACACGATTGTTGAGGTCTGCATGACTTCATACACTCAATCATGACGTCACTACCGGTAGGGGAGTGTTTCCTGTTTTTTTATTTTCTATTTAATTTTGCTCAGACATGAACTGAACCAGGCTACCGAGGGCTATATTGAGGTGGAACCGAGAACAAGGTCAAAGTCTGTTAGTGTGTTTCCTGTGTTAGTGAACAATTATTATTACATTTGACATAAACAAAATTCGACGGTTCTAGATATCAACGTGAAGCATGGAATGACAATAACAATATAAACAATTAACTTTTTGACGTGTTATGTCTTTCTCTTCTTTGACTGACCGCTGTTTGGTTACCTTGAGTCTACACTATTACACATTTTACTTTTAAAAACATATCTTCACTACAGGATCCACACAATCAGATGCCTCAGGGAGGCGAAGGCGCGCTTCACAGCACCAGAGCTGGAAGTTGTTAGCGACCCACAGCTGTTGGCTTGCGCCATGATCAGTGAACCAGAACCATCCATATCCTACTCCACCTCTCCGCAGTGCCTCCAGTAACAGACTAACCTGTCTAGTCTGACCAACTGAGTAGGGATCGAAGAGAGAAGACAACCCGGTACTCAAAAATGGCATGCTGAAGTCGGATGTGTTGGGCCGAAAGGCGCAAATATCACAGTTATACTGTAAACCACAACACAACGCAGACACGCCCACTTAACTTCCGCTTTAGAGCTGGTGATGAAGAGGTACACTCCTTTAGTCATTGGGCGAACGCAAGTAAGCAAGAAGATGCCCCTCTGACGTATAGTCTTCAATTCATCATCAAGTGCCGCCTCTGTTGGTGAAGATGATCTTGTTTTTCCTATATATTCTGTCTTTAAACGTCCTCATCAACTTTAATCGAGAGAAGAAGATGATCTTATTATAGCGATGTGGAGAAAAGAGGCAACAAGAGAATCTCAGAACACATCCTCAAATGGGAATCAGAGGGTGCAAGAAAAAGTGGTCGACATAGAGAAACACTGAAAAGAACATTAAAGGAACAGATAACAAGAGCAGGCATCAACTCTCTCGCCGAGATGGAGTAACTCGACCAGAACAAAGACTTGTGGCGACATACAGTGAGGGCCCTGTACAACATCTGATGCTTAATAACACAGATCGTTGAAAGTGAGTCTAGAATTTCTCCACTAGATGTTGTCTTAGGCTAGACACAACGACAGGCAGACACAGACAGACAGGACGGCAGACAGACAAGCACAGGTAAGCAGACACAGACAGACAGATACAGACAGACACATATTTACAGACAGACACAGACACGACGGCAGACAGACACATACTTACAGACAGGCACAGGTAGGCAGACACAGACAGACAGACACAGACAGACAGACACAGACAGACAGATAGATACTTACAGACAGACACACAGACAGACAGATACAGACAAGCAGATACAGACATACACAAGCAGATAGACAGAACGACAGACAGTCGCAAACAGACAGACAGGACGACAGACAGACACACACAAACAGACAGATATAAACTTCTCTATCACTTCAACTTTTGACTTCCCACCATGCTGTTCTCGCTGTCTGTTATTTTTTCTTTCCCTGTTTTTTTCCTCCTTTTCTTTCCTCCATTTTTTTCAGACTGCCACAAAATGCTCCAGCTGTACCCCTCTCACTGCACTCCCACACAAAAATAACAGTCCCCCCCCACCCCAAACATTGTCTTCTTGCCTCGATCCCTTGCCACTTCGCTAGAACGCAGCCATTAGCTGACCATGGCATTCTTATCAAAAACCACACTTCTGTCGTTCACTTAAGATCTCTTTGGCTGTTACTTCATTGTCAAAAACATGAGTACCTCCGAAGACGGGAGTTATCTGTCTGTTCGGCGAGGGACCTCTGTGCACACGACTGCCAGGGAAAAACGGATTAACAGGCAAAATTCAGATTTTAGTCTCTGGGAGCATCGCCAGAAGTGAAAGCTGGCAAACACACACACACAAAATAATAATAAAAAATAATAAAAATTAATTGTCGATGACTTACTTCCATATGTTAGCACTAGATCTATAGAACACTGAACCGTTCTGACATCAGAAAACTAGTTCTCTAACAAATCAACTTCAAAACACATTGGCTGACTTACACCCAGGCAAGTGATACGCATGAATGAGCGTAGACGTCACTTGTGTGTAAAGATTTATAACATACTTCAGCAGTTTACGACTTTCGGCTCAATAAATCCACATTCTTTTTAAGGTAAAGGGTTTGTCTTTTCTTATCTGTACTATGCAGAGTACCCTAAATCTGTTCCATACTGCGTCGTTATGTTGTCAATATTCTTTTTAAAGATTTCATTTCTTCATGTGCGATTGTTGGTTAGGAACCAGTGCTGCTAATCAAATCACACTGAGAGGTTGCTCGCAGTTTTTGGATGTGCTAATAGGCGATACGCGTTGTGATAGCAGGAATAAGTTGGAGCTGGATAGGCCATGTGTCAAGAAGAAATCGGGGGAAAAAAATCACACAAACTGTCATGTATGCAGAGGAATCACAAGGGAAGATTTAAAGATAGATAAATGAAGGACTACCTGGCTAACAGAGACAAAAACATGGGCCAGACTTTAGACACTATGTGGAGGCGAAGGCGCGCCTCATAGCAGCAGAGCTGGAAGTTGTCAACGACCCACAGCTGATGGCTTGCGTCAGGATCGGTGAACCATAACCAACCAGACCCTACTCCACCTCACTGCAGTACCTTCAGAAACAGACTAACCATGTCTAGTCTGGCCAAGCGAGTAGGGATCGAAGAAGGAAGACAAGACGGTACTCAAAAGTGTGCTGAAGTCGGATGTGTTGGGCCGAAAGACGCAAATATCACAGTTATACTGCAAACCACAACACAATACAGGCATGCCTACTTATCGTCCTTTTAAGGGCGGATGACGAAGAGGTGTACTCCTTTAGTCAACCGGTGAACGCTAGCAAGCTGTAAGGGACAAATATAAGTACGCAAGTGTTCTGTAGACAGAAGGAGACTTTCCCAAAGTATTTCTAATTTGTTAATATCCAGGTAGGAAGCAAAGGCGCGCGAGAACAGCAGAGGTGACGTTACAGCGAGCAAGACACTCTCTGAATGATGGGCCAGGGACCACACAAAGTGGTGGACCCATACCCCACAAGAATTCGGTGACGTGACAGCGAGCAAAACACTCTCTGAATGATGGGCCAGGGACCACACAAAGTGGTGGGCCTATACCCCACAAGACTTCGGTGACGTTACAGCCAGTAAGACACTCTCTGAATGATGGTCCAGGGACCACACAAAGTGGTGGGCCTATACCCCACAAGACTTTGCACAGAGAACCAGTCACTGACTGCATTGACGTCTGCAGCCACGTAAGACGCAGCAAACGCTGTTTGTAAGAGAAGCGAAGATGATTTGCTACGTAAACAACACACTACATTTTCATGAAATGATGACAGTGGAGGTGAAACGTAGAAGAAGGTGAAACGTACAAGGTGAAACATAGAAGGTGAAACACAGAAAAAGGTTAAACCTAGAAGAAAGTTAAATATAAAAGGTGAACCATAGAAGAAGTTGATACCTAGAAGGTGATGCATAGAAAAATGTGAAGCACAAGAACGTGAAACCTAGAAAAAAGGCGATAGATAGACGAAGGCGAAACCTAGAAGTAGGTGAATCATTGAAGGTGAAACCTAGAAGTAGGTGAATCATTGAAGGTGAAACCTAGAAGTAGGTGAATCATTGAAGGTGAAACCTAGAAGTAGGTGAATCATTGAAGGTGAAACCTAGAAGTAGGTGAATCATTGAAGGTGAAACCTAGAAGTAGGTGAATCATTGAAGGTGTAACCTACAAGTAGGTGAATCATTGAAGGCGAAACCTAGAAGTAGGTGAATCATTGAAGGTGAAACCTACAAGTAGGTGAATCATTGAAGGTGAAACCTAGAAGTAGGTGAATCATTGAAGGTGAAATCTACAAGTAGGTGAATCATAGAATGTGCAACCTAGAAGTAGGTGAATCGTAGAAGATGAAACGTAGAAGAAGGTGATATCATGATATTAAAGGCATCTTCCAGGCTACATCCATCGAGATAAGCAACACTCAAGACAATAACAAAAACAATGTTTTCCATAAGGCCATCATGGTGAAATGATATGCTATGGATCTATCTTTATTTTTGCATGCTTTCGTTTACCTGATCATCATCATGTGCCATACCGGTAGGCGTAGGCGATCATGTCCCTCCACAATCTTCAATCCACAGTGCATCGTATCAGTTCTGTTGTTGACTGTTTTCCATGCCATGACACCAAGCTATCCATTTTTTTTTCTATCTTTATCGTCCGCGATCTCTCTTTCCTTTTATTTTGCCAGTTGTAACCAAGTATTCCAACTTTGTTTACCTGATAACTAAAATAAGATACCTCTCCGTAATTCGCTCTTAAGAGGACGTGAAATTGGTGTGGATTATTTGTGTTATGGCTTGAAGTAGAGCCTTGATATCTGCGTCTTTCATCCCAAAACATCCGACTTCAGCACGGCATTTGTGAGTAGCGGGATCACCTTCCCTCTCGATCCGTCCTCACATAACCAAACTAAACTGATTAGTCTCTTTCTAGGGGCACCCTTAAATGCTATATACAGCCAGTCTTAACATATAGATGTGAATCATGGACATTAGGACAACAGACAAGAAAATCACTGGAGTCTGTAGAAATGTGGTTTTACAGAAGAATGTTGAGAATACCACGGACAGCTAAGAAGAGTAATGAAGATGTTCTGAGAGAGGCCAAAGCAAAAAGAGAGCTAATTTCCAATATTGGGAAAAAACAATCATCATTTTTGGCCATGTAATGAGAAGAGACAGCTGAAATGTATTGTAACAACTGGGAAAATTGAAGTACGAAGAGATAGAGGGAAGAGAAAAGATAACAGACAGCTTAAGAGAATGGTTTGGCAGAAGGTCAACAACAGAAATTATAAATAACTGTCGAGATCGAAAGTTGTGGAGAGACATGATCACCTACGCCAGCAAACCAGGCACTTGATGACAAGGAAGGGGCACCCAGAAGAGGTGGAGTAAGATCTGGATAGTTCTGGTTCACCTGAAACAAAAAAAAAACATTTCTGTTGGAAGACGTGAACATGACTACGGTTGACGTGCTAAATGCGGGGGAGAGCGTGCCGGAATCTGTCCTTGGGAACGTTACACATTAGTCACGTGTTGAGCGCTTCTAGACTACCCGAAAACCTGTTCCATTGTTATTGGCAAGCACGGCTACAAGCACAAGAAGAACAATAAATAAATAAAAATCATTAAAAAAATGTCATGTGGCCACACGCTGAATTCGTGTCACAGGTCATGGATATCACTGACCTATTTTGTTAATTATCCGCAGGGTAATTTCAACCAATGAAAGCACAGATACTTGTTTAGACGAAGATTGATTGGTTTCAACATGTCTTGTAGTGAGCAGATCGTGACTAGAAGTTTTAAGTGATTTCTTCTGAGGAGTCAACGAATATTCAAACGGAAATAGATTGAATCTCTCTCTCTGCGATCAGGACTCAATCAGAGTAGGATTCCAGACTCTCACATGACGTCAGCTGCCAGGTTAAGTGTGTTGATCGCCCCCACAGACAGAACATCACAATTAGAGTCTGCCAGATCCACTCTGATGGAACACCCGTTAAAACGTTGCACTGTGTTCTGCGCCAGTGGCCCGGTGCATCAGATTTCAGCCAGCATTTTATTCAGCTTTGCATTCCTTAGCCTTTGATTGTCCCCAATCTTCCTGCAAGGCAGCAGATGATCTTTACTGTAGGGGGATTCTGCCCTTAGATGGTCGGCCCTCAAATAGATTGAATGTGAGTAATCCTGAATGAGAAAAGTGAAGACAGAAATGATAAGACCAGGATGCTAGTTACATAGTGCTATATCGTAATGAAATTGTTACGAATTGCCATTCGTAACATGCGGCATGATCTCTTGTGGACAAGATCTGTGACATGAACAACTGTAGACATACCGATTGTGACATGAACAACTGTAGACATACCGATTGTGACATGAACACCTGAAGACAAGATTGTGACATGAACACCTGTAGACATACCGATTGTGACATGAACACCTGAAGACAAGTTTTGTGACATGAACAACTGTAGACATACCGATTGTGACATGAACACCTGAAGACAAGATTTGTGACATGAACACCTGTAGACATACCAATTGTGACATGAACACCTGTAGACATACCGATTATTACATGAACACCTGTAGACATACCAATTGTGACATGAACACCTGTAGACATACCGATTGTGATATACACACCTGTAGACATACTGATTGTGACATGAACACCTAAAGACAAGATTTGTGACATGAACACCTGTAGACATACCAATTGTGACATGAACACCTGTAGACATACCGATTATGACATGAACACCTGTAGACATACCGATTGTGACGTGAACACCTGTAGACATACCGATTGTGACATAAACACCTGTAGACATACCGATTGTGACATGAACACCTGTAGACACACCCATTGTGACGTGAACACCTGCAGACACGCAATTGTGACACGAACACCTGTAGACACACCAGTTATAGAGCTAGCCACAACTGCTTATAGAGTTAGCCACAGCTGTTTATAGAGCTAGTCACAACTGCTTACAGAGTTAGCCACAACTGTTTATAGAGCTAGCCACAACTGTTTATAGAGCTAGCCACAACTGCTTATAGAGTTAGCCACAGCTGTTTATAGAGCTAGCCACAACTGTTTATAGAGCTAATCACAACTATTTATAGAGCTAGCCACAACTGTTTATAGAGTTAGCCACAACTGATTATAGAGCTAGCCACAACTGTTTATAGAGCTAATCACAACTGTTTATAGAGCTAGCCACAACTGCTTATAGAGCTAATCACAACTATTTATAAAGTTAGCCACGTCTGTTTATAGAGCTAGCCACAACTGTTATAGAACTAATCACAACTGCTTATAGAGATACCCACAAATGTTTATAGAGCTAGCCATAACTGTTTATAGAACTAATCACAACTGTTTATAGAGCTAGCCACAACTGTTTATAGAGCTAATCACAACTATTTATAGAGTTAGCACATCTGTTTATAGAGCTAGCCACAACTGTTTATAGAACTAATCACAACTGTTTATAGAGCTAAGCACAACTGTTTATAGAGCTAGCCACAATTGTTTATAGAGCTAATCACAACTGCTTATAGAGTTACCCACAACTGTTTATAGAGCTAGCCACAACTGTTTATAGAACTAATCACAACTGTTTATAGAGCTAAGCACAACAACCACATCTGTTTATAGAGCTAGCCACAACTGTTTATAGAACTAATCACAACTGCTTATAGAGTTACCCACAACTGTTTGTAGAGCTAATCACAACTATTTATAGAGTTAGCCACAATATACTCTTTTGCTATACTGCAAACTACAACACAGTATAGACGCGTCCACTTAACATCCTTTTAAGGGCGGAAGACGAAGAGGTGTACTCCTTTGGTCATCGGGCGAACTCAAACAGGCAAGCAAGCAGAACCGAACACCTGGCATTGACTGCCCTGGACAAGCGAACTTTATTGTCCAGTCCTATAAGTCAGTCCCCCCCCCCCCTTTTTTTGGCAAACCCCGGTAATGGGAAATGATATAAATATAGTTCTTTCCCCTTTTAATTATATTTTGTATGATTAAATTATAACATTTTTTCACACTTAATGATACAATATTCACATTTTACTATTTACGTTCTACTCTTTAGTCTGGAGATCTTCCTCATTTTCGAATCTGTCTATTTTATATATCTCGACGCTCATCCTACCTCCCCTCATGTAGCCTCCTTTCTTATTTCCACTACTTACATTCCTCTCACTGTCCACCTCTCCCTCCACTTGATCATCTAACATGTAGGTATTGATAATTGTGCTTCAACGTTTGTTGTCGTTGCCCTGTATTCTGACGAAGGCCACAGGCCGAAACGTTAGTATTGTGTTGTGTTCCTTCCTTGTAAAGCTGTCACCATACCTTGGAGTGTTTCTCACACCCCACTACTGGCTCCCTTGTTTACACCGTCTGTACTTGACTAGACTTGAACACACACAAGACAATATCATGAGATTAGTTCCTTCATTCTTGACGGACGTAAATATCATCTTTTTTTTTTTTTTTTTATTAAAATGCAATCTAAAAATTGAATTCCTGGGAAATGTCTAATGCTTGTCAAGCTCTGTTTTCTTTACTGGAGTTTGTTTTACCCCTATATTTGACAGCATTGTTAATTGAATTATTTTCCCTCGCACTTCTAATTTGCATTTTTTGTTGTTGCGGCCAACATGATATCTTGCATGTTATATTATTTTAACTATCTTCTTCCTTCCTGCTTCCACTTTATTTCCTCGTTCATTTCTTTTCTTATTTCTCTACATCCGCACTTTTCAATTCATTCGTTGTTTCTCTTTTTTTCCTTCCACCTTTTATTTTCCTTTTCTTAAAATCCTTGCTACCTAACCTCTATTCCTCCCTTCTGTACTTATTTCATAATCTTTCCTCTTTCTACGTTCGCACTCATTTTTATTATAATTGAGTCCTTCTTTCGACTTCTCCTTCATTCTTCGACTTCGTCATCGCCTTCTCCTCCTCTTCTCTTCTTCATATTTTAATCCTCAACGTCTTTAAACTTCTTCATATTTTAATCCTCAACGTCTTTAAACTTCTTCATATTTTAATCCTCAGCGTCTTTAAATTTCTTCTTCATATTTTCTTGAGTCTATGCAGCTACCCCAAGGTGAGGGGAGAAAAGAATCGAGCCAATGTAACCTGCCAGGCATGTTCTAAGAGGCGACTAATAAGTTTTGGAGTCGTCGCATGTAAAGTCCAGCAGGGCATGCATGGAACGACATTATCAGCATAATTAACCGATGCATTTTGGGATATGAAATAACAAAGTGGTGGGGTGGATATGGGGAATTCCTGACAGAAATGAAACTGGTTACATGAATAGAATAAACTAGAATAAACTAGAATTAACTAGAATAAACTAGAATAAACAAGAATAAATTGGAATAGAATAGGTCTTTTTCTTTTTAATTATTCCGTTATTTTTTTCAATTTTTTTCTTTTTTTTCATTTGGGTACTTTTGTTTATATTTTTTTTTTTAAATTGGCAACAACAAGATCTGCCTTAATCCCCTAACCATGCTACATGTAACACAAGCTTGCCATGGTAAGTCTTTGTATGCGGTATTTACATAGGATATGGTCTGTTATGTTAACAACCACATTTGTCTATTATCTAGTTAGATGTCCATGTTGTTCATGTCACGACATAATAACTTACAATTAACAACAATTATAAACATCAAAAAGACGATTAGAGGCCACAGAGATGGGATTTCTAAGAAGAATGTTGAAAGTTCCCTGGACAGCTAAAAAGACCAATGAGAAAGTTCTTAAAGAAGCCAACACAAAAAGGGAGCTCTTAAAAAACATCAGAAAGAAGCAATCAACATTTTTTGGGCACATCATGAGAAGAGG
Source organism: Megaustenia siamemsis (assembly GCA_032433765.1). Taxonomy (NCBI): domain Eukaryota; kingdom Metazoa; phylum Mollusca; class Gastropoda; order Stylommatophora; family Ariophantidae; genus Megaustenia; species Megaustenia siamemsis. The sequence continues at coordinate 48,299,514 of JAVIAB010000046.1, read as the reverse complement.
AAAGTTGGAATACTTGGTTACAACTGGCAAAATAAAAGGAAAGAGAGATCGCGGACGACAAAGAGAGAAAATACTGGATAGCTTGGTGTCATGGCATGGAAAACAGTCAACAATAGAACTCATACGATGCACTGTGGATAGAAGATTGTGGAAGGACATGATCGCCAACACCAACCGGAACGGCACATGATGATGATGACGATAAACACCAAATTGCCTTATAGAATATTTTTTTAAGTGATAGCCAGCTTTAACCTCTGGCGAAGTCCCTGAGTATTATATGGCTGTGAAACATGGAGAACAACAAAATTGACAATCATGAAGACACAGACTTTCATTAATGGATGCACACGCAGAATAAAAGGATGGAAATGGCAGGACAAAATCACTAACATAGAATTATGGAAATGTACCAGTCAAAATACCAGTGGATAAAGAGATACAGCGAAGACGATGGCGCTGGATAGGACACACACAGCGGAAGCAAACTGAGAGTATTACACAACAGGCCCTTTTTGGAATCCCCAGGGGAAAAGACAAAGAGGAAGACCAAGAAATTCTTGGAGAAGATAGCCAGAAGCAGAGATGAAGATGATGGGGAAGACATAGAATGATCTGAAAAGAACGGCAAGAAACAGAACGACTTGAAATGTGTTTGTTGAAGACCTATGCTCCACAGGGAGCTGAAAGGTAGAAGAAGTCCCCGAGTCTAGGAACTTAATTTTGTTAATCCATTTTCCCTGGCAGCCGTGTGCACAGGGGACCCTCGCCAGACAGGCAGATAACTCCGACTTCGGAGATACTCATTTTATTCCTGTGGATAAGTAATTGACATTTCAAACCGGGCCTCGCTGCTGAGACCAGGGGTGGTTGCCGCAGAGAGAAATCATCAATAAAAATCCCAACTGGTGCAGCCGGGATTTTAATTCACAATCTTTCTGTCTCGAGACCGGGTTCTTGCACAGAGACCAACCAGTCTTTGTATTTATAGAATTAATAGTTGGAACACGTTCAGACATAATTGTCATAATTATCAAGCATCTATGCCTGCTGGCGTAGGTGATGATTCCTCTCCACAACTTCATGTCTGTACAGTTGCTTATAATTTTAATTGTTAGCGTAAACAATCTTTTAAACTGCATTGTAAGGGAATTAAAATACGAAAAATTAAAATACGAAAAATTAAAATACGAACAATTAAAATAAGAACAATTAAAATACGAAAACAGAATTAAAATGCAAGCTTACTGCATAACGAAAATAGTGGGGGTTATGAAACAATTGTAACAGTTTCGGTACAAAAACCCTAAACGGGGAATACAGCTTCTATTTCTTCAGCGTACGTTTGACGACCACTCTTCAGATCTGCCTTTAAAAAAAAAACGTTAAATGGGACTTGATTCGGCATTTTGTACATTACGACAACTGCGATATCTTTATATTTCGGCCCAGGGTATCTTACGTAAACACATAATTATTGAGAACCTTTTGCCTTACCTTTCCAGTCCCTACTTGCTTGGTCAAGCTGATTGGTCTGTTACCAGGTCCACCACTCGGAGATGGTTCTTTATCAGCTATGATTCGTATTCTTAAAACGAACACGCAGCTATGAGTTTCTACCCACTTTCAGTTCGAGTAATTTTAGGCGTCCTTAGGGTCACTCTACAGGGAAAACAAATAAATACAAAATTAATTAATTAATGATTAAGTGGCAAAGTTGTGGGTAGATCCAGTCAATATTCTTCAACAGTTTGGTTAAGTATTTAACGTAAAATATATTTGGTAAAGTAAAAAAAAATATAAAGTGCCCCCGTCACGCCAAGTGCCGTATAGGGAATATGGTGTTAGTGACCATATATTTTACAGACTTTCAGCACATGATTTTTTGGGTAATGTGGTCGGTATTACGCCCGTGCTGCATACTTCCCCAGAAAAAAAGCCGGTACCCATTATAGGCTGGGTGAACCCGGAGCCGTCGGTTGGGATCGAACACTACCTCTTGTCCTTTGTAGTCCAGTTCACTAACCACTGAGCTGTCGCGACTCCCTTATTTGATAAAGTATCTAACGTAAAATATTTTTGGTAATGTGTTTAACGTAAAATGTATTTAGTAAAGTATTTAACGAAAAATGTATTGGGTAAAGTTAAAAAAAAAAAAAAAAAAGAAGACAACTTCACGCCAAGTGGCGTGTAGGGAATATGGTGTTAGTGACCATAAATTTTACAGACCTTCGGCACATGATTTTTGGGGTAATTATTTGGTAAATGATTTAATGTAAAATATATTTCGGAAAGTATTTAACGTAAGATATATTGGGTAAAGAATAAAACGTAAGATATATTGGGTAAAGAATTAAACGTAAGCTATACTGGGTAAATAATTAAACGTAAGCTATATTGGGTAAAGAATTAAACGTAAGCTTTATTGGGTAAAGAATTAAACGTAAGCTATACTGGGTAAATAATTAAACGTAAGCTATATTGGGTAAAGAATTAAACGTAAGCTTTATTGGGTAAAGAATTAAACGTAAGCTTTATTGAGTAAAGAATTAAACGTAATCTTTATTGGGTAAAGAATTAAACGTAAGCTATATTGGGTAAAGAATTAAACGTAAGCTATATTTGGTAAAGAATTAAACGTAAGCTATATTTGGTAAAGAATTAAACGTAAGCTATATTGGGTAAATAGTTAAACGTAAGGTTTATTGGGTAAAGAATTAAACGTAAACTAAATTGGGTAAACAATTAAACGTAATATATATGACACTATGTGAGTAGCTGGTGCTTTGGCTTCCTAATCAGATTTGTCCATTTTCGATTTTCAGCTGTAGCGAATTTTTTTCGGACCCACAACGCGCCGGGGTTCACTCAGCCGCTAAAATTGAGAACCAATGATTTTTTTTTTGGGTGAGGGGAGGTAAAGGCGGCCTGGCGTGATACCGACCACATTACCCAACAATGCACTGTGTCTATGGAGAAATATTGTCGACAGCACCATATTCCCCATAAGCCTAGCACGGTGCGGAGGGAACATTGACTTTGTTAGAATATGATACCAACTGCTATAAGATTAACTAAATATGATACCAACTGCTATAAGATTAACTAAATATGTTACCAACTGCTATAAGATTAAACAAATATGATACCAACTGTTATAAGATTAACTAAATATGATACCAACTGCTATAAGATTAACCACATATGATAGCAACTGCTATAAGATTGAACAAATATGATACCAACTGCTATAAGATTGAACAAATATGATACCAACTGCTATAAGATTGAACAAATATGATACCAACTGCTATAAGATTAACCAAATATGATACCAACTGCCATAAAATTAATCAAATACGACACCAAACTTCTATACGATTGAACAAAAATGATATGAAAAGACGGGCAAATGAGAAAAAGGTCGCAAAGTATCTCTGTTTTCCATTAAAAGAAATAAATAAAATGAAAAGGAGAGAGAAAGGAAATGATTGACAGATTTGAAGCTTCTTGGCGTGAAATGTTTGGTCACACATTTTAGTAGATCACTTGTTTCTAATCAGCTGGATCGTCCATATAAGTGTCGTAAAGAGATGTTATTTCTGTTTCTAATCAGCTGGATCGTCCATATAAGTGTCGTAAAGAGATGTTATTTCTGTTTCTAATCAGCTGGATCGTCCATATAAGTGTCGTAAAGAGATGTTATTTCTGTTTCTAATCAGCTGGATCGTCCATATAAGAATCGTAAAGAGATGTTGTTTCTGCTTCTAATCAGCTGGATTGTCCATATAAGAATCGTATAGAGATGTTATTTCTGAAATGAAAGCTCCCTCCAGCAAGATAAATCAGTATTGAAGAACGACTCTGATTAATTTACGAGAATTAGCTTCTACAGGAAATACAAGTGAAGAATATTCAATTTTTTTAAAAAAATTACTAAGTAGCTTTTCCTGTAAATGAAGATCTAGTAATACTAAGTAACTTTTCATGTAAAGGAAGATCTAGTATAACTAAGTAACTTTTCATGTAAAAGAAGATCTAGTATAACTAAGTGACTTTTCATGTAAATGAAGATCTAGTGTAGCTAAGTGACTTTTCATGTAAATGAAGATCTAGTATAACTAAGTAACTTTTCATGTAAAGGAAGATCTAGTATAGCTAAGTGACTTTTCATGTAAATGAAGATCTAGTATAACTAAGTAACTTTTCATGTAAAGGAAGATCTAGTATAACTAAGTGACTTTTCATGTAAAGGAAGATCTAGTATAACTAACTAACTTTTCATGTAAAGGAAGATCTAGTATAACTAAATGACTTTTCATGAAAAGTAAGATCCGGTATAACTAAGTAACTTTTCATGTAAAGGAAGATCTATATAGTATAACTAAGTAACTTTTCATGAAAAGTAAGATCCGGTATAACTAAGTAACTTTTCATGAAAAGTAAGATCCGGTATAACTAAGTAGCTTTTCATGAAAAGTAAGATCCGGTACAACTAATTAACTTTTCATGAAAAGTAAGATCCGGTACAACTAAGTAACTTTTTAATGAAAAGTAAGATCCGGTATAGCTAAGTAACTTTTTCATGAAAAGTAAGATCCGGTATAACTAAGTGACTTTTCATATAAAGGAAGATCCAGTAAAAAAAAAAATTAAAAGATTTCAGAGTCAGCTGAATGACGATACGTCCTTGTATAGTGATTATATGGCCTGTAGGTTGAGCTATGTGGATGTGAATCATGGACAATAGGACAACAGACAAGAAAATCACTGAAGGCTGTAGAAATGTGGTTTTACAGTAGAATGTTGAGAATACCATGGGCAGCTAAAAAGAGTAATGAAAACGTTCTGAAAGAAGACTCAAAGAGAGCTAATTTGCAATATTAGGTAGAAATAATCATAATTTTTTTGCCATGTAATGAGAAGGGAACAGATGGAATATATTGTAGCAACTGGAAAAATCGAGGATCGAAGAGTTAGAGGAGGGAAGCAAGAGAAAAGATACCAGACAGTTTAAGAGATTGGCTTGACAGAAGGTCAACAACAGAAACGATAAATAATTGTCGAGATCGAAAGTTGTGGAGAGACATGATCATCTACCCCAGCAGGCACGGTACTTGATGATGATGATGATGACTAGGTTCAGCTAATGACCCTGGGGGTGAGAAAAGTTAGATTGAGTAGTTTGTTGATGTCTCAGGTAACCAGCCACCAGCCAAATACACCAACTAGGTATGCAGATAGGGAAATTGTATCTAGTAGGACACACAATGGGTAATTGTATCTGGTGGGACTCAGATGGGACAGTTGTATCTGGTGGGACACAGAACAATGGACGGGAAAATGGCGAGTTTAAGAGAGGGATTGACTAGAGATTGTCTAACAACGAAATGGTGGGACTGTCCTTTCATACGACACCCCCGGAGTGAGACTATCATTCAGGGAAACATTGATAGGTCGCAGGAACAAAGGCGGATACAGAAGGCACTGGAATGAGAGCATAATAAATTAGACGGATTTAGGGAGCATAGAGTACACAAATAACACTAGGGATATGAATAAAATGGAGCCGCGATAGCTCAGTGGTTAGTCTATCTATCACTCGCTCACCCGAAGTATTGTCTATATCTGCAATGTCGTTTCCTGTATAAATTTTACTGTCTTTTTTAATTCTTGCAGTGGCCTATATAGTTTTATCTGTAGTGTTGTATCTATGGGCCAATGGATTTTCCTCAGTCTACTATACTTAGTGCAGTCTTGAAGTATGTGTTCAACAGTCTGGGGCGCCTGTCCACATGTACAAGTAGTTGATGTGTAGAGAATTATAAAGGACAAAAGATCTATCCCAACCGACGGCGTCCGGATTTGGCCTTATCTCGTGGCCAAAACCATTTTATCTGTTGTTTCTTTACATATTCTATGACGGGGGTTATTCGTAGCTTTTTTCAGTTCCTCATTCTGACCGTATCTCTCAGACTGTTTCCTGTTGTTCTAAAAACAATTAATCTCAGTAGAGGTTATTGTTCTTATTGTTCTTGCACCTAGGGTCCAAGTCTGGCATAGGTAGCACAACGTTGGGATGAAGATTGTATTGTAGAATGCCCGTTTTGCCTCTAGAGTTTTTCCTTGTTGGACAATAGTGGAGACAGCTGTCCAATGATCTGACAAGCTTTGATACATCTCGAGTCTATTTCTGCTGCTTGTAAATTGTCGTTTGCCACTAGACTTCCTAGGTATTTAAATTCCTCTACTAGTTTTAGTTGCCTGCCGTACACAGTTTATGTTGACGTTCTGTTTCTCTATTGCGACATTCATGAGTTCTGTTTTGTTGATGTTGATTTTCATGTTGTATTTTGTATCTCTCAAAATCAAGGAGAAAAATAATGCATACTCGTTGACATAATATATTTCTGTATAGACTTTGGCGTTCGGTTAGCAGCAGGCAATGATGACTGTTCAGTATTAGGTAACATGTCTTTTGCTGGTTTCTACTTTATGGAAACGCTAGAAAAAAAATGGTGGAAAATGAGAGAGAGAGGGAAACAAAAAGAAAATCTGATACGTTGTTTTATTTGGAGATCAAAAATAGATTTTAATGTTTGCTACAGAGTTTTGACGGGACATGGTCGATCACGCCAGCAGGCACGTAACTGATACTGATGATTATGATAAGGAGGAGGAGGAGGAGGAGGATGAGAAGGATAAGAAGGATGAGAAGTATGATGAGAAAGATGAGGATGAGGAAGTTGACGTGGAGGGGATGATGATGAAGGTTGTGTTGGTGGCGGTGGCGCCGTCGGCGACAATGATGATGATGAAGGTATATTCAACTGAATTAAAGAGCATAACAACTGTATCAGAACACGTCCATCAGTACCGCAATTGGGGACGAAGAGCTGCAACAGCATCGGGCTGTATGTGATCAGCGATTCATAGCTGACTGTGTTCAGCAGGATAAGAAGTAATATCTGACCAAGATCCTACTTCACATCTGCGCGGTGCCTCTGGAAACATAAAAACTGGTCTAGCCAATTAAATAAGGGCGAAGAGGAAAGTCAACCCGGTACTAAAAATGTGGTACTGAAGTCGGACGTATTGGGTCAAAAGCTGCAAAATATTGTACTAGACATGCTGAAGTCGAATGTGTTGGGATGAAAGACGCAAATATCACAGTTTTACTGAAAATCACAACACAGCGCAGTCACGCCAACTTAGCGTCCTTTTAAGGGCGGATGATGAGAAGATGTATTCCTTTAGTCATCAGGCGAACGCATGCAAGCAGCAAGCATTTTACAATGTAGTATTGACCCCTGAGACCAGCTCATCGTGTGTCATGAGTCTTTACCCCTCCAGCATGAAACAGGGGAAATAGTCCACTTCTTCTTTCTCTTTTTCTTCTTTTCTCTTCTCACTGATACCTAAAGGGCGTCGTGTTTATATCATTTGTCGTTCTTGTGCTGCTCGAATTGTCTGAATTAGGGATTTTCCTTTGTTGTTACATGTCTCTATTACTGCATCTATCCATCTTCTTCTTTTCTCTTTTCATTGATACCTAAAAGGTGTCGTGGTTTATATCATTTGTCGTTCTTGAGCTTCTCGAACTGTCTGAATTAGTGATTTTCCTTTGTTGTTACATGTCTCTGTCTCTGCATTTATCCATCTTCTTCTAGGTCTTCCTCTTGGTCTTTTTCCATGCATTCTCGAGAAGAACCTGAGGTGATTGGTGAGGATTCATTCTGACCAGGTGGCCAAACCATTTAAGTTGTTGTTGTTCTATATATCCTTGGCAGGGTTTTGTTCCAACTATTTTTTTTATGGTTTCATTTGGTATTATATCTCTTCTTGTGTTGTTTGTTAGGCAAATAGTCAATTTCATATAATCACAAGACTTGAACGCTGCAGAAGAAAAAACTGTCAACATAGACTCATCGCATCAAAGCTCGTGTAATTGCCATTTAAGGGAGGACGACGAAGAAGAGTAGTGGTCGGGCGAACTCAGCAGCAGAAGTATTCAAATTGTTTTCTTACTCACACATCTGGTTCTCTGTTCAGGCACGAACTCTGTAGCACGCGATGGTCTCTGGGTTAAAGTTTGTTAACGTTAGCTCGATGTTTACAGGCAATTCACGCAATGATTAAATATCTGTGTGTTTTCAATAATGACCAAATGGATAAAATCAACAATCAACACTTGCAGATGACTAAAATGACAAAAATACGTCACCACTCGCAGGTGAGTGAATGGATAAAATCAACAATCAGCACTCGCAGATGACTAAAATGACAAAAATACGTCAACACTCGCAGGTGAGTGAATGGATAAATCCTATCAACACTTGCAAGTGAGTGAATGGATAAATCCTATCAACACTTGCAGGTGAGTGAATGGATAAATCCTATCAACACTTGCAGGTGAGTGAATGGATAAGTCCTATCAACACTTGCAGGTGAGTGAGTGGATAAATCCTATCAACACTTGCAGGTGAGTGAATGGATAAATCCTATCAACACTTGCAGGTGAGTGAATGGATAAAATCCTATCAATACTTGCAGGTGAGTGAATAGATTAAAATGGTTGGATTAGAAAGCTTTTAATTTTCCCATTGAAGTTTCAATAAAGATGCCTTGTGGGACGACTGCACTGGTCATGTGACCTTTATTACCCACAGCAGAAACATAAACTCGGCCAGGAAAATCGCCAAAAATAGAAGGGAAGAATAACAGAGTTATTGTTCTTGTTTAAATTAGCTGAGTAGTTGACCTTTTGACAATTGTGCTCAGTTACTGGGATACAATCTTCTATTTTACATCCTTATATATTCAAGGTTGATAGCCTGCTTTTCATCATCCGCCTCTTAAAGGTTTAGGCACTCGATTTCTCTTTTTCTAAGGAGAAGTCACAGAAATTGGAAAAAAAATAGTTCAGTTAGTTTTTGAATCGGTTAGGTGTGATCGTGAAGTCAATGACCCTACCTGTGCGCCACATTGACCTTTGAAAGGTGAGATGAGGTTTTAAACGCGAGTGACAGAATGAGACAAGATGGAAGACTTTAGATAAACAACGCCCTGTCTTAGTCTCACAGAAAGACTTTAGATAAACAACGTCCTGTCTTAGTCTCACAGAAAGACTTTAGATAAACAACGTCCTGTCTTAGTCTCACAAAAAGACTTTGGATAAACAACGCCATGTCTTGGACTCACAGAAAGACTTTACATTTTAGATAAACAACGCCATGTCTTGGACTCACAGAAAGACTTTAGATTTAGATAAACAACGCCCTGTCCTAGTCTCACAGAAAGACTTTAGATAAACAACGCCCTGTCTTAGTCTCACAGAAAGACTTTAGATAAACAACGCCATGTCTTGGACTCACAGAAAGACTTTACATTTTAGATAAACAACGCCATGTCTTGGACTCACAGAAAGACTTTACATTTTAGATAAACAACGCCCTGTCCTAGTCTCACAGAAAGACTTTAGATAAACAACGCCCTGTCTTAGTCTCACAGAAAGACTTTAGATAAACAACGCCATGTCTTGGACTCACAGAAAGACTTTACATTTTAGATAAACAACGCCATGTCTTGGACTCACAGAAAGACTTTACATTTTAGATAAACAACGCCATGTCTTGGACTCACAGAAAGACTTTAGATTTAGATAAACAACGCCATGTCTTGGACTCACAGAAAGACTTTAGACTTTAGATAAACAACGCACTGTCTTGGACTCACAGAAACACTTTAGATTTTAGATAAACAACGCACTGTCTTGGTATCACAGAAAGACTTTAGATTTTAGATAAACAACGCCCTGTCTTGGTCTCACAGAAAGACTTTAGATAAACAACGCCCTGTCTTGGTCTCACAGAAAGACTTTAGATAAACAATGCCCTGTTTTGGACTCACAGAAAGACTTTAGATAACGACCTGTTTTGGATTCACAGAAAGACTTTAGATAAACAATGCCCTGTTTTGGACTCACAGAAAGACTAGATTACGACCTGTTTTGGACTCACAGAAAGACTAGATTACGACCTGTTTTGGACTCACAGAACGATTTTAGATAACAACTTGTTTTGGACTCACAGAAAGACTTTAGATAAACAATGCTCTGTTTTGGACTCACAGAAAAATTTTAGATAACGATTTGTTTTGGACTCACAGGAAGACTTTAGATAAACAATGCCCTGTTTTGGACTCACATGAAGATTTTAGATAACAATCTGTTTTGGACTCACAGGAAGATTTTAGATATCGCCCTGTTTTGGACTCATAGAAAGACTCTAGATAAAGCTCTGTTTTGGACTCACAGAAAGACTTTAGATAAAGCCCTGTTTTGGACTCACAGAAAGACTTTAGATAAAGCCCTGTTTTGGACTCACAGAAAGACTTTAGATAAAGCCCTGTTTTGGACTCACAGAAAGACTTTAGATAAAGCCCTGTTTTGGACTCACAGAAAGACTTTAGATAAAGCCCTGTTTTGGACTCACGGAAAGACTTTAGATAAAGCCCTGTTTTGGACTCACAGAAAGACTTTAGATAAAGCCCTGTTTTGGACTCACGGAAAGACTTTAGATAAAGCCCTGTTTTGGACTCACAGAAAGACTTTAGATAAAGCCATGTTTTGGACTCACAGAAAGACTTTAGATAAACTACGTCATGGAGTCACAGAAAAACAGATAATAAACTGGTGCGGTTATTTCCTAAGTGAGAGCACCGACTTGTAGAACGGTCTAGCGTCCGAGTTACAGAAAAAACTCATGGTTAGAAATCCTACAGCGGTTTGGGCTAACAGTATGTTACACATTCGGTAGAGATTAGAAAATTGTAGACAAGATACATTGGTATATTTGGAAAAAAATACAGTAACATACAAGGCGAGGCAAGACAAGACACAAAGACAAGGCAAGCCAAGACATAAAGACAAGACAAGACAAGGCAAGACATAAGGACAAGACAAAGCAAGGCAAGACAAAACACAAAGACAAGGCAAGCCAAGACATAAAGACAAGACAAGGCAAGGCAAGGCATAAGGACAAGATAAGGCAAGGCAAGACATAAGGACAAGACAAGGCAAGGCAAGACGTAAGGACAAGATAAGGCAAGGCAAGACAGAACATAAAAACAAGGCAATGCAAGGAAATACATAATACAGACAAGAAAATACAGAAGAAGAAGATAAAATAAAATAAGACAAGACAGGATGAGATGAGATGAGATGACATAAGATAAGATAAAGACAAGATGAGATGAGATGACATAAGATAAGATAAAGACAAGATGAGATGAGATGAGATGACATAAGATAAGATAAAGACAAGATGAGATGAGATGAGATGAGATGAGATAAGATAAGATAAAGACAAGATGAGATGAGATGAGATGACATAAGATAAGATAAAGACAAGATGAGATGAGATGAGATGACATAAGATAAGATAAAGACAAGATGAGATGAGATGAGATGAGATGACATAAGATAAGATAAAGACAAGATGAGATGAGATGACATAAGATAAGATAAAGACAAGATGAGATGAGATGAGATGAGATGACATAAGATAAGATAAAGACAAGATGAGATGAGATGAGATGACATAAGATAAGATAAAGACAAGATGAGATGAGATGAGATGAGATGACATAAGATAAGATAAAGACAAGATGAGATGAGATGAGATGAGATAAGATAAGATAAGATAAAGACAAGATGAGATGAGATGACATAAGATAAGATAAAGAGAAGATGAGATGAGATGAGATGAGATGACGTAAGATAAGATAAAGAGAAGATAAGATAAAATAAGACAAGATGAGATGAGATGAGATGAGATGAGATGACATAAGATAAGATAAAGAGAAGATAATATAAAATAATACAAGACAAAATTAGATGAGATGAGATGACATAAGTTAAGATAAAGACAAGATGAGATGAGATAAAAACAAGATGAGATGAGATGACATAAGATAAAATAAAGACAAGATGAGATGAGATGAGATGACATAAGATAAGATAAAGACAAGATGAGATGAGATGACATAAGATAAGATAAAGACAAGACACGATGAGATGAGATGAGATGACATAAGATAAAGACAAGATGAGATGAGATGACATAAGTTAAGATAAAGACAAGATGAGATGAGATGAGATGACATAAGTTAAAATAAAGACAAGATGAGATAAAATAATACAAGACAAGATGAGATGAGGTGAGATGAGATGACATAAGATAAGATAAAGAGAAGATAAGATAAAATAATACAAGACAAGATGAGATGAGATGACATAAGATAAGATAAAGAGAAGATAAGATAAAATAATACAAGACAAGATGAGATGAGTTGAGATGAGATGACATAAGTTAAGATAAAGACAAGATGAGATGAGATGAGATGAGATGAGATGACATAAGTTAAGATAAAGACAAGATGAGATGAGATGACATAAGTTAAGATAAAGACAAGATGAGATGAGATGAGATGAGATGAGATGACATAAGATAAGATAAAGACAAGATGAGATGAGATGACATAAGATAAGATAAAGACAAGGTGAGATGAGATGACATAAGATAAGATAAAGACAAGACACGATGAGATGAGATGAGATGACATAAGATAAGATAAAGACAAGATGAGATGAGATGACATTAGTTAAGATAAAGACAAGATGAGATGCGATGAGATGACATAAGTTAACATAAAGACAAGATGAGATAAAATAATACAAGACAAGATGAGATGAGGTGAGATGAGATGACATAAGATAAGATAAAGAGAAGATAAGATAAAATAATACAAGACAAGATGAGATGAGATGAGATGAGATGACATAAGTTAAGATAAAGACAAGATGAGATGAGATGAGATGACTTAAGTTAAGATAAAGACAAGATGAGATGAGATGAGATGACATAAGATAAGATAAGATAAAGACAAGATGAGATAAATCATACCAGTTTCACGTATTTGAAATGTGCTGCGGTTTCTGCAGACTGGCAATGATGTCAAAGAGGGGATAACTTGCATCCAGAAGAAGAAGAAGAAATATGAGCTAGGAAACTGATTTTTGTGCGTGAATTTTAAACCACTTTCGCGTTTTAAAAAAAGAATCGCTTTTAAGAGCAAGAGGAATGTACTAAATTTAGATAGTTCATCTTCCAAAGAGGAAAAAAAAACGCTTCAACATTTTAAAGATGATACAAAAAAATAGCACATTGTGGTGAAACCACAAGAAGCAGTCGTGGATAGAAAAATTAAATAGATATGTTTTGTAATGGTCTTAACCATTTTTATCTGGTCTTTCCTACAAAAATACGACACGCCCCAAAAATTAAGAATACAACTATGTTGAAACCTTGTTTATGAACAAAGTTAATGGGTAAGAACGAAACATAATGTACTCAGGAAAATTAGTATGCAACAAAAGCTGAAATGTCTTTTTTTTTGTCTACCAGATGGCATTAACGAGCATATGGTGAACAAATGCAACATAAAATTTCAGGTGGCGAAACTTCATAAATTAACATAACTTAGGGAAACTGCATATTTTCATTTTAATATGATGAGTTCGGTAAAGTCACTGCAAGGCGGCTTTGTTAAAAAAAAAATTCATAAAAAAAAAAAAAAACAATAATTATACATTAAAAATATGCAAGTTATGTGGCGTTGAAATAAGGAGAAAAGGGGTAAGTTGTTTTACGTTTTTTTTTTTTTTTGTTTGTTGTCAGCTTCTATAGACTAGGAACTGAATTTTTTGTGTTAATCAGTTTTTCCCTGGCAGCCGTGTTCACAGGGGTTCCTCGCCGAATAGGCAGATAACTCCCTCTTCGGAGGTAGTCGTATTTTTTCCGTCCATGAGTAATTGATGCTTAAAGCCGGGTCTCGCTGTTGAGACAAGGGGTGAATTCTGCAGAGAGAAATCATAAATAAAAATCCTAATCGGTGTAGCCGGGATTTCAACCAACAACTTCTCTGTCCCAAGGCCGGTGTCTTTCCTCGAGACAAACCAGTTCCCCGTTGTTTTACGCTGAACTTGAACATCAAATAATAAATTTAGAATGGGGGGAGCGGGTGGTCGTGAGGTAAGACGTTGGTCTTTGGACAAGAAAGTCCTGAACTATAGTCTCTCAAAACAGTGTGAATTGTTTTCTGTGATTCCTTGGTTTCTCCATGGGTTTTCATCTCCCAGTTTCTGAGCAGTGAGATCCGACGTCTAGCCCTCTCTAGGTAGTAAGATCCAATGTCTAGCCATGTCTGTGTAGTGAAATCCGACCTCTATCCCTCTCTAGGTAGTGAGATCCGACGTCTAGCCCTCCCTAGGTAGTAAGATCCGATGTCTAGCCCTGTCTGTGTAGTGAGATCTGATGTCTAGCCCTGTCTGTGTAGTGAGGTCCGATGTCTAGCCCTCTCTAGGTAGTGAGATCCGATGTCTAGCCCTGTCTGTGTAGTGTGATCCGACCTCTAGCCCTCTCTAGGTAGTGAGATCCGATGTCTAGCCCTGTCTGTGTAGTGAGATCCGATGTCTAGCCCTAGCTGTGTAGTGAGATCCGACCTCTAGCCCTCTCTAGGTAGTGAGATCCGATGTCTAACCCTGTCTGTGTAGTGAGATCTGACCTCTAACCCTCTCTAGGTAGTGAGATCCAATGTCTAGTCCTGTCTGTGTAGTGAGATCCGATGTCTAGCCCTGTCTGTGTAGTGAAATCCGATGTCTAGCCCTGTCTGTGTAGTGAGATCCGATGTCTAGCCCTGTCTGTGTAGTGAGATCCGATGTCTAGCCTTGTCTGTGTAGTGAGATCCGATGTCTAGCCTTGTCTGTGTAGTGAGATCCGATGTCTATACCCTCTGGGTAGTGAGATTCGACATTTAGCTCTCTCTTGGTAGTGAGATCCGACATCTAGCCATCTCTGGGTAGCGATATTCGACGTCTAGCCATCTCTAGGCAGTGAGATCCGACGTCTAGCCATCTCTGGGTAGTGAGATCCGACGTCTAGCCATCTCTGGGTAGTGAGATCCGACGTCTAGCCATCTCTGGGTAGTGTGATCCGACGTCTAGCCATCTCTGGGTAGTGAGATCCGACGTCTAGCCATCTCTGGGTAGTGAGATCCGACGTCTAGCCATCTCTGGGTAGCGAGATCCGACGTCTCAACTCCACATATCTGTCGGTTGGAATGTGTGTATGGAAGAGGAACAATCAGCCAACATATTCTGCTAGTCTTTGGAGAAAGAGTAGCGGAGCAGATATGGTAACGTGTTAACTGACGATACTTTGTGAAACCCAACAGAATCACACACACGGGCACGTACGTCCGTTCACATACACACACGCACGCACGCACGCTCACACACACACGCACGCACGCACGCACGCTCACACACACACACACACACACGCACGCACATACCCAAGCACAAAAATACCCCCCACACACACACACACAGCCACACCCACCCACACACACACACCGACGTATACCAATAAAGTACAACTTGGGCGTAGTAAAAAGTAAAAGTAATGTACCCCCGTCACGCCAAGTGGCTGCGTATAGGGAATATGGTGTTAGTGACCATAAATTTTACAGACCTTCGGCACATAATTTTGGGGGTAATGTGGTCGGTATTACGCCCGTGTCGCTTTACTTTCCCAGAAAAAAAATCCGGTACCCATTTAAGGCTGGGTGGACCCAGAGGTCGTCGGTTGGGATCGAACCCTACCCCTTGTCCTTTGTAGTCCAGTTCAATAACCACTGAGCTATCGCGGCTCCCTCCAACTTGGACTTGCTGTCAGGGAATGTTCACATCAAAGAAGACACTCTTTGAAGAGCCCATTCGCACACTAGTAAAGTCAGTGCTGCATTGTATGTGACTGATGTAAAGTATGTGACAGATGTAAAGTATGTGACAATAAAAGAGAAATAACCTTTTATTGGTGTTACCGGTGTCAGCTGACTATACTAGAGGGAAAGAAGAGTCAAAGACAGCGTTTCTCAAACTGTGGTAAGCGACCCCCAACCTCCATCGGTCCAGGGTACCGTGTCAGGGGGGTCCTGGAATGCTTGACAATTAGTCCAATATTTTACAGTCACGTGGAAAGGGAGAATGAATGAATGAAAGCAAAAAAGGAAATAAATCATGGGGATCCGTGATAACAAAACATATTTAATGGGGGTCCGTGATAACAAAACATATTTAATGGGGGTCCGTGATAACAAAACATATTTAATGGGGGTCCGTGATAACAAAACATATTTAATGGGGGTCCGTGATAACAAAACATATTTAATGTGGGTCCGTGATAACAAAACATATTTAATGGGGATCCGTGATAACAAAACATATTTCATAGGAGTCCGTGATAACAAAACATATTTATAAGGGTCCGTGATAACAAAATATATTTCATGGGGGTCCGAGATAACAAAACATATTTAATGGGGATCCTTCATAGACTACACCATAGAGTGTATCACAAACAACTTATAGAATGCCTAAAAAAAGATACATCGAGATGACAGGGACATACGACTAATATGCAATCTATACTGGGAGCAAACAGCAATAATAAAATATAACAAAGAGAACTCTACACCCATTGATATAAAAAGAGGAGTAAGACAAGGATGCATCCTATCACCAAGCTTGTTCAATCTATACACTGAGCAAATCTTTAACATCTTAGCTGTCCATGGTATTCTCAACATCCTTCTGTAAAACCACATTTCTACAGACTCCTGTGATTTTCTTGTCTGTTGTTCTATTGTCCATGATTCACATCCATATGATAAGACTGGCTCTACATAACATTTAAGAACTCTTTTTCTTGTTTCGATTGTCAAAAGTGGATTGTATAGTATCTTCCTCATTTTGTGGAAAGCTGCCTTTGCCTGAGACATTCTGCATCTCACCTCTGTTGCACATCTTCCGTCTGAGGTTAACAAAGTTCCCAAATATTTAAATTCATTTTACTGTTTTAATATTGTTCCACTTGTCTTTAAAAAGCAAAATAGGTCAGGCCAAAATAGCATTTCAGAAAATGAAAAATATCTTATGCAACATATCTATTTCAATAAAAGTCAGAAAGAGAGTTCATCGGTGCTATATAGAACCAATTCTGACCTATGGAAGCGAATCATGGACAGTAGACAAACAAATGAAAAGACGATTAGCTCCTTCAGTTATGGGATTTCTCAGAAGAATGTTGAAAGTTCCCTGGATAGCCAAAAAGACCAATGAGGAAGTTCTCAAAGAGGCAAACACAAAAATGCAGCTCCTAAAAAACCTCAGAAAGAAACAATCAACATTTTTCGGGCACATCATGAGAAGAGGAAAGTTGGAATACTTGGTTACAACTGGCAAAAAAAAAATGGAATGAGAGATCGCGGACGACAAAGAGAGAAAATACTGGATAGCTTGGTGTCATGGCATGGAAAACAGTCAACAACAGAACTGATAATATGCTCTGTAGATAGAAAGTTGTGGAAGGACATGATCGCTTACGTTAACCGATATAGCACATGATAATGATAAGAGAGCGGATAACGGAGAGGACTATTCATTTCTAGATAAGTCGTCAGTCGACCATCGCAAAGAAAGAAAACTGAAAATATGGAGCTTCAGGAAGAGATGAGGTCACCTCGAACTACTGAAGAAAATATCGATCTCATTCAAGAGGTTTGGCGGCATTGTGAACTTCAGTTGGATGTTAATCGGATCGTTGGTAGAATAGTTAGTCTCCTTTCAATGGCACTCCGGAGAGGTGGAGTAGGATTTGGATAGTTCTAGTTTGCCGTTCGCGGCGTAAATAGCTAGCTATAAGTCGCTGACCACGAAAGTCCTAGCGCAGACAAGTTTCTTTGCCACCATTACGTTTGCCAAGGTGCTGCCTGTCCCCTACCTCCTTGACTACACTTGTTAGTCCTATTTCCTGTTTCACCGCAATAAGATTGAGTAGGATCTTTATCAGCTTTGGGTCGCCTTATTCATGCAGTCAACTAACGCCGACCACTTTCTCAAGAAATGAAATAAAGAGCACCGTTACGTCACGTGGTGGACTATAGGGAAGATAGTTTTAAAGCTATCGTTTTTTAAAACCCTCAACACGCTAGTCTTTCAGCAATGTGGAAGGTATTATGTTAGAGCTGTCTTGCTTTCCCACAAAATCCGGGACTCGTTTAATGCACTGGCCGTTGGCAACGGGAGGGAAGACAAGCCGGTACTAAGAAATGATGTGCTGAAGGAGAATGTGTTCGGACAAACACCGCAAATACCTCAGTTGGCTATAACAACGCATTTACGCCCAGTTACGTCCATTAATGACGTAAATCTGATGATACAGTCTTAATCGCTAAGAGTGAAAATGAGTTACAAGAAATGTTGGACATTATAGTGAAAGAAAGCAAAAATAAAGGACTCAGCCTTAATAGCAAAAAGACAGAGGTAATGGTAACAAGAAAGAAAAAGACATCACCTCAGTGCAAAATCAAGACAAGTGGAACAATATTAAAACATGTATATGAATTTAAATATTTGGGTACTTTATTAACCTCAGACGGAAGATGTACAAAAGAGGTGAGATGCAGAATGGCTCAGGCAAAAGCAGCTTTCAAAAAATGAGGAAGATACTATGCAATCCATTTTGACAATAGAAACAAGAAAAAGAGTTCTTAAATGTTATGTAGAGCCAGTCTTAACATATGGATGTGAATCATGGACGATAGGACAACAGATAAAAAAATCACTGGAGTCTGTAGAAATGTAGTTTTACAGAAGAATGTTGAGAGTACTATGGACAGCTAAGAAGAGTAATGAAAATGTTCTGAAAGAGGTCAAAGCAAAAAGAGAGTTAATTTCCAATATTAGGAAGAAACAATCATAATGTTTTAGCCATGTAATGAGAAGAGAACAGCTGGAATATATTGTAACAACTGGAAAAATTGAGGGACGAAGAGATAGAGGGAAGCAAAGAGAAAAGATACCAGACAGCTTAAGAGAATGGCTTAACAGAAGGTCAACAACAGAAATGATAAATAACTGTCGAGATCGAAAATTGTGGAGAGACATGATCACCTACGCCAGCAGGCCCGGTACTTGATGACGTGATGAATGAAAAGAGAACAGCTGGAATATATTGTGACCTCTGTGAATGTTGAGGGACGAAGAGATAGAGGGAAGCAAAGAGAAAAGATACCAGACAGCTTAAGAGAATGGCTTGACAGAAGGTCAACAACAGAAATGATAAATAGCTGTCGAGATCGAAAGTTGTGGAGAGACATGATCACCTACGCCAGCAGGCATGGTACTTGATGGTGACGTCCTTTAAGAGAAGGCGATAAAGAATGTAGTCCGGTGAACACAGCAGAGCTGCATGTTGATGCAAGTGTACGTAGAATAGAACTTGTAAATCCATCGTGATCAGTGCGTGACTGCACACATGTACTTGGGAGAGGGGTCACATGCAAACTCAGAGTAAAATGGATGGACTTTACTCAGGAAACTTTACAGTAACGCTAACTACAACTAGTAGTTGTTGTAGCAATAGTAGTTGTAGCAGTAGTAGTTGTAGCAGTAGTAGTTGTAGTAGCAGTAGTAGTTGTAGCAGTAATAGTAGTAGCAATAGTAGTTGTAGCAGTAATAGTAGTAGCAATAGTAGTTGTAGCAGTAGTAGTTGTAGCAAGTAGTTGTTGTATCAGTAGTAGTTGTAGCAGTAGTAGTTGTAGCAGTAGTTGTTGTAGCAGTAGTAGTTGTAGCAGTAGTAGTTGTAGCAGTAGTTGTTGTAGCATTAGTAGTTGTAGCAGTAGTTGTTGTTGTAGCAGTAGTTGTTGTAGCAGTAGTAGTTGTAGCAGTAGTAGTTGTAGCAGTAGTAGTTGTAGCAGTAGTAGTTGTAGCAGTAGTTGTTGTAGCAGTAGTAGTTGTAGCAGTAGTTGTTGTAGCAGTAGTTGTTGTAGCAGTAGTAGTTGTAGCAGTAGTTGTTGTAGCAAAATTAAAACATCTATATAGGCATAAACAACATGTGCTGAATGTTGTAAGGTCGCTTTTATTTACTTATTTTTTTGGGAGGTGGGGGCATTCTGGACCTGGACACACCCCATTCCCCAAACCTGCAACGATCCACCCATACTGCAACGACCCGCCCATACTGCAACGATCCACCCATCCTCCAACGATCCACCCATACTGCAACGATCCACCCATACTGCAACAATCCACCCATACTGCAACGATCCACCCATCCTCCAACAATCCACCCATACTGCAACAATCCACCCATACTGCAACGATCCACCCATCCTCCAACGATCCACCCATACTGCAAAGATCCACCCATCCTCCAACAATCCACCCATACTGCAACAATCCACCCATACTGCAACGATCCACCCATCCTCCAACGATCCACCCATACTGCAAAGATCCACCCATCCTCCAACGATCCACCCATACTGCAACGATCCACCCATACTGCAACGATCCACCCATCCTCCAACGATCCACCCATCCACTAACATCACAATGTTCTTCTCAGAGTTCCAGTGATAATTGAACTCTTCGATTTTGAAGTTAACTGAAGGCCATCTTCACATTGTTAACATGCGAAAAGTAGGAACGCCGGTGTCAGAAGTAGGTCTGTTGTATTCATCCGCGCCGTGGCACGCCTTTTTAAAATTTAAAGGCAGTTTTTCTTACATAGACTAATGCCTAGTAAATTACACGGGCTTAATATTGTATTATGTGTGTGTGTGTGTTAGACACGAACAATAGATAACCAATCAAAAAATCGTGGTTATAGAAACACCGCTATTTGAGCTAAATGTTCACAAGTAATTTATGTTATGTTAAATGCGGATCATTATCACAGCACTCCGGCCATATCAGTATCATCATTGAGTGCCGTCTCCGCATCGAAGGTTGGCTACCATGGAGCGCCATTCCATTCAGTTTCTTGTTTTGGTAGTGCAGGTTGTCATAGGCTGACTTGTCCATCTTTTGATGTTAAACATTCATGTTTGTCTTGGTCTGCCTCATTTCAGTGGCGTATTCTCTATGCTACCACCGGTAGCCTGAACATATTAACGAAATACAAAAGGAAATGATAATTTATTATATTTTTTCATAATAATATTACACATTTTCGAATATTCTATTACACATTCCGTAGGCCAATATGATTTCTTTGCTTTGATTTGCCTTTATTAAAGCAAGGTTTTCCTATGTCCACTATAACGTTTGTGAATGAGACCGCTAATAGGCAGCGGTACAGTTATCTTCTCTCCGACTTAGAATTAATGACCTTGACATTCAAAAAGTATCGTCAAAATAATACGGCTAAGCTACCTCTACACTAAAGCAGTTTCAGGAGCCAATTAGAAGCGTCACAAAGTGAAAGTGAAACTATATCTGATTACCGGAACTTCCTAACCTATTTATAACTACGTTATGCGCATTAACATCTGTAGAAATAACTTTTTCTGCTCTCGAGAGAATCAAATCTTATTGTGGCTCATCTCAGACACAAGAACGCTTATATGGTTTGGCAATAATGTCCATTGAGAAATCATTCCCTCAGAAACTTAGAAACCAACCCAACAGTACTTTCAAAGACAAAGTCATCGAGACATTTTCGTCCCAAACAAGACGGATAGAGTTTACATATAAATAAGTAATTTAAATTGTAGTGATGTCACTAGCAAATATTACTTCATGTTAGCCTACTGAATATCATGTATGTCTTTATTTATTATGTCAGCGGTAGCCCAGACCCTAAAACAAGTATACACCACTGCCTCTTTTACCTTGTATTTTCCCTTCCAGGATTACTTTTAGTAGGCTGCTGTGTCTTTTAAAATGCCTTAAAAAATCTCATTTGTTTTATTTGAATTGTGTTTAGTAGTTCTCTTTTCATTTTTAGTTGTGTTAAGATTTCATCATTTGTTTTATTTTCTTTCCATTCAATTCTTCCCATTCTTCTATAGTTACTCATAGGCTCTGAGATCTTCTCATCACCGTGTTCAGCAGAAGAACAGATATGATAATGTGATAACTGCAGTCACGATAATCGTGCAACTTAACAAAATTACACACGCACGAACATACAAACACATTTTTTTAAAAGTAAAGAGCCCCCGTCACGCCAAGTGGCATATAGGGAATATAATGTTAGTGACCATAAATTTTACAGACCTTTGGCATATGATTTTTGGGGTAATGTGGTCGGTATTACGCCCGTGCCGCTTTACTTTCCCATATAAAATCCGGTACCCACTAAAGGCTGGGTGAACCGGAAGCCGTCGGATGGGATTGAACCCAACCTCTTGTCCTTTGTAGTCCAGTTCACTAACCACTGAGCTATCGCGGCTCCCAAAATTCTCTCATAGGTTTTTTAAAATATATTATTTGCGTTCACCTCTGGCGAAATCCTTAGAGACTAGGAACTGAATCTTGCGTGTTAATCCGTTTGTTCCTGGACAGCCGTGTGCACAGGGGTCCCTAGACGCACAGGCAGATAACTCAGTCTTCTGAGATACTATTATGTTTTCCGTCGATGGGTAACTGACGTTTGAAGCTGGGCCTCGCTGCTGAGACCAGAGGAGATTGCCGCAGAGAGAGATCACAAATAAAAAATCCCAACTGGTTTAGCCGGGATTTGAACTCACAACCTCCCTGTCTCGAGACCGGCGTCTCAATCATTTAAATCTGTTGACAGAGGGATTTATCAACTTCTTAAACTCGGTGACAGACGGACGTATCAATCTCTTCAACTCGGTGACAGAGGGACGTATCAACCTCTTCAGCTTGGTGACAGAGGGACGTATCAACCTCTTCAGCTTGGTGACAGAGGGACGTATCAACCTCTTCAGCTTGGTGACAGAGGGACGTATCAACCTCTTCAGCTTGGTGACAGAGGGACGTATCAACCTCTTCAGCTTGGTGACAGAGGGACGTATCAACCTCTTCAGCTTGGTGACAGAGGGACGTACCAACCTCTTCAACTTGGTGACAGAGGGATTTATCAACCTCTTAAATCTAATGACAAAGGGATTTATCAACCTCTTCAACTTGGTGACAAGGGATTTATCAACCTCTTAAATCTGGCAACAAAGGGATTTATCAACCTCTTCAACTTGGTGACAAAGGGATTTATCAACCTCTTCAACTTGGTGACAAAGGGATTTATCAACCTCTTAAATCTGGCAACAAAGGGATTTATCAACTTCTTAAATCTGGCAACAAAGGGATTTATCAACCTCTTCAACTTGGTGACAAAGGGATTTATCAACCTCTTAAATCTGGCAACAAAGGGATTTATCAACCTCTTCAACTTGGTGACAAAGGGATTTATCAATCTCTTAAATCTGGCAACAAAGGGATTTATCAACTTCTTAAATCTGGCAACAAAGGGACGTGTTAACCTGGTATCGTCACCATTATTGAGTGCTGTCTACACAACGAAGGTTGGCTACCATGGAGCGCCATTCTGCGTTGTCTCTTGCTTTGCTGTGCAGATTATCACAGGCTAACTGGTCAATCTATTGATGTTACTCGTCCATGTTAGTCATGTTCTGCTTCTGCAGACCTTGTATTTTCCTTTCAAGATTACTTTTAGTAGGCTGTTGTGTCTTTTAACATGCTTCAAAGAGCTCATTTGCATTGTTTGAATTGTGTTTAGTAGTTATCTTTTCATTTTTACTTGTTTTAAGACTTCATCATTTGTTTTATTTTCTTTCCTTCCAATTCTACACATTCTTCTATATATCCACATTTCAAAGGCTTCTATTCTCTGTTCTGTTTTCTTGTCCAGTGTCCATGTTTCTGTGTCATATCGGAATGTTGAGAAGATATACAATTTTGCTATTCTTAGTTTTAGCCCTAGTGTTATTTGTTTTGATGTTAGTATATTTTTCATGACATTAAAATTACTTTTTGCCATTCCTATTCTTTTGTTTATTTCAGATGTACATTTTCCATCACTGGTTACAGTAAAACCCCTTAAATCTGAAGAATTCTATCATAAATAATGTACAATATATTCCATCCATTTGCCTAGTAATCCAGTTTATTAAGTTGCGACAGTACATGATTTACTTCTTCTTCTTTGCTTCCACAGTTACCGTTCAGCGTCGAGGGGAGATTTAATTTACGGTCTTTTGCTCTTATGTTTGCCTCTGCTGCTGTTATGTTTCCTAGTGCTTCTAATATTCAGTCGATCCATCTTTTTCGTGGTCGACCTTTGGGTCTGGTGTTCTCGCAACAGTACTTGATACTAGGCCAAAAATTACCGACAGCCGAAAAACCCACACAGGTAATTGCTTGCTTGCTTTCGCTTGATGACTAAAAGAGTATACATTTTCATCATCCGCCCTTAAAAGGACGTTAATTGGGCGTGTCTGCGTTGTGTTATGGTTAGGAGTATAACTGTTATATTTGCGCCTTTCGGCCCAACACATCCGACTTCAGCACGACATTTTTGAGTACCAAGTTTTGTTCCCTCTTCAATCCCTACTCGCTTGGCCAGACTAAACAGGTTAGTCTGTTACTAGAGGCACCGCGGAGAGGTGGAGCAGGGTCTGGATGGTTCTGGTTCACCTATCCTGGCGCGAGCCATCAGCTGTCGGTCGCTGATAACTCCCAGGTCTGGTGCTGTGACGCGCGCTTTCGCCCCCACCCACAGAAGTAAATGAGATTAATTTCGTTATTTTGAGGAAAGTTAAGAGAAGTCGATTTCTTGTGTGGTACAGGCGAACTGTAACATAATCGTACATAAACTTAACAATGCGGCACAGCCTGGGAACCTCTATAAGGCTGCGCTAAATATATGTTGATATTGTAACAATCGTATAGTAGGCGGGGAATAACAGGTAATCAGTTCGACGATGGGGATGCCAAAAGCCCTCTGCCTCTGCTGGAATAATAGACAAGACACTCAAATATAAAATGACAAAGTTAAAACATGAAATTACATAACGAATAGATTATAAAATATCAGAAACAAAAATAAGACGGACTTTGCTTCTCTGGAATGTGTTGTGGTGCGTATGAAGGTAGACGCCATAATGGACTCCAAGTAATAAAGTCTAGGAGCATAGTTAAACCAATGGGGGAGAAGACGAATGGGGCTCTCAAAATATGAGGGGAAGGTAACAATACAGTAATGCTTACATAGGGGAAGGTAACAATACAATAATGCTTACATAGGGGAAGGTAACAATACAATAATGCTTACATAGGGAAGGTAACAATACAATAATGCTTACATAGGGGAAGGTAATAATACAATAATGCCTACATATGGGAAGGTAACAATACAATAATGTCTACATAGGGGAAGGTAATAATACAGTAATGCTTACATAGGGGAAGGTAACAATACAATAATGCTTACATAGGGCAAGGTAACAATACAATAATGCTTAAATAGGGGAAGGTAATAATACAATAATGCCTACATAGGGGAGGTAATAATACAATAATGCCTACAAAAAGGAAGGTAACAATACAATAATGCCTACATATGGGAAGGTAATAATACAATAATGCCTACAAAAAGGAAGGTAACAATACAATAATGCCTACATATGGGAAGGTAATATACAATAATGCCTACATAGAGAAGTACCAGTTCCACCACGTGTATAGTAAGTCGTCGGTTCTCCTCCCTAGTAAATTACACCATTTCACCATTGACCTGATCATAGACATCACCATTGCACAATATACCTCCTCATAGAAATCACCATTACACAATAGACCTCCTCATAGAAATCACCATTACATCATAGATCTCCTCATAGAAATCACCATTACACAATAGTTCTCCTCATAGAAATCACCATTACTCCATAGATCTCCTCATAGAAATCACCATTACACAATAGACCTCCTCATAGAAATCACCATTACACAATAGATCTCCTCATAGAAATCACCATTACACAATAGACCTCCTCATAGAAATCACCATTACACAATAGATCTCCTCATAGAAATCACCATTACACCATATACCTCCTCATAGAAATCACCATTACACCATATACTTCCTCATAGAAATCACAATTACACCATAGACCTCCTCATAGAAATCACCATTACACCATAGGCCTCCCCATAGAAATCACCATTACACCATAGACCTCCTCATAGAAATCACCATTACACCATAGATCTCCTCATAGAAATCACCATTACACCATAGATCTCCTCATAGAAATCACCATTACACATATACCTCCTCATAGAAATCACCATTACACCATAGATCTCCTCATAGAAATCACCATTACACCATATACCTCCTCATAGAAATCACCATTACACCATAGATCTCCTCATAGAAATCACCATTACACCATAGATCTCCTCATAGAAATCACCATTACACCATATATCTCCTCATAGAAATCACCATTACACATAGATCTCCTCATAGAAATCACCATTACACCATAGATCTCCTCATAGAAATCACCATTACACCATAGATCTCCTCATAGAAATCACCATTACACCATAGATCTCCTCATAGAAATCACCATTACACCATAGATCTCCTCATAGAAATCACCATTACACCATAGATCTCCTCATAGAAATCACCATTACACATAGATCTCCTCATAGAAATCCAATTTAATTGAAAGTGCATTGCGTTTCGAAAGTTTTACAGTGAGGTGGACGAGTATCAACAGAACAATGCTTAGTTTGTCAAAAAAGAAGTGAAGAGTTGAGAGGCGGGCGGAATAAGGTCATCATCATCAAGTACCAGGCCTGCTGGCGTAGGTGATCATGTCTCTCCACAACTTTTGATCTCGACAGTTATTTATCATTTCTGTTGTTGACCTTCTTCCAAGCCATTCTCTTAAGCTGTCTGGTATCTTTTCTCTTTGCTTCCCTTTATCTCTTCGTCCCTAAATTGTCCCAGTTGTTACAATATATTCCAGCTGTCCTCTTCTCATTACATGTCCAAAAACTGATGATTGATTTTTTCCCTAATAAGGTAAGTAAAATAAAAAACTTAATGAGCCCCGTCACGTCACGTGGGTTATCAGGAAAATGGTATTTATGTCCATATTATTTATGGGGAAATGTGGCCAGCACAACGCCCGTGAAGTTTTACTTTGCACGAGAAAAATCCAGTTTTAGAGCTTGGTGAACCTAGAAGCCGTCGAACAGGATCAAACCCGACCTCTTGTATTGAGTCCAGTTCACTAGCCGCTGGGGTACAAGCACACCATCTCCCTCTATTTTAGCTACCTCGTCAGAATAAAGGATTGAGTCGTAAAGGGAGCATAAGACCAGGCCGAAAATCCAGCTGAACGACCAAAGAAAGAGAGAGAAGGTATATTCTCCGGGCATGGTTGGTGTTCTTAGCTTAGAAAGGAAGATCTGTGATAATGGTTGGTGTTCTTAGCTTAGAAAGGAAGATCTGTGATAATGGTTAGTGTTCTTAGCGTAGAAAGGAAGATCTGTGATAATGGTTGGTGTTCTTAGCTTAGAAAGGAAGATCTGTGATAATGGTTGGTGTTCTTAGCTTAGAAAGGAAGATCTGTGATAATGGTTGGTGTTCTAGCTTAGAAAGGAAGATCTGTGATAATGGTTGGTGTTCTTAGCTTAGAAAGGAAGATCTGTGATAATGGTTGGTGTTCTTAGCTTAGAAAGGAAGATCTGTGATAATGGTTGGTGTTCTTAGCATAGAAAGGAAGATCTGTGATAATGGTTGGTGTTCTTAGCTTAGAAAGGAAGATCTGTGATAATGGTGGTGTTCTTAGCGTAGAAAGGAAGATCTGTGATAATGGTTGGTGTTCTTAGCTTAGAAAGGAAGATCTATGATAATGTTGGTGTTCTTAGCGTAGAAAAGAAGATCTGTTATAATGGTTGGTGTTCTTAGCTTAGAAAGGAAGATCTGTGATAGCGGTTGGTGTTATTAGCTTAGAAAGGAAGATCTGTGATAATGGTTGGTGTTCTTAGCTTAGAAAGGAAGATCTGTGACAATGGTTGGTGCTCTTAGTCTAGAAAGGAAGATCTGTGATAATGGTTGGTGTTCTTAGCTTAGAAAGGAAGATCTGAGATAATGGTTGGTGTTCTTAGCGTAGAATGAAGATCTGTGATAATGGTTGGGTTTCTTAGCGTAGAATGAAGATCTGTGATAATTGTTGGCGCTCTTAGCGTAGAAAGGAAGATCTGTGATAATGGTTGGTGTTCTTAGCTTAGAAAGGAAGATCTGAGATAATGGTTGGTGTTCTTAGCTTAGAAAGGAAGATCTGAGATAATGGTTGGTGTTCTTAGCTTAGAAAGGAAGATCTGAGATAATGGTTGGTGCTCTTAGCTTAGAAAGGAAGATCTGAGATAATGGTTGGTGTTCTTAGCGTAGAATGAAGATCTGTGATAATGGTTGGTGTTCTTAGCGTAGAATGAAGATCTGTGATAATGGTTGGTGTTCTTAGCGTAGAATGAAGATCTGTGATAATCGTTGGGTTCTTAGCGTAGAAAGGAAGACCCGTGATAATGGTTGGCGCTCTTAGCGTAGAAAGGAACATCTGTGATAATGGTTGCCGTTCTTAGCGTAGAAAGGAAGATCTGTGATAATGGTTTTAAATATACTCCAAGTAGTGGAGAAATTTTCCAGACTTTTACCCTTAACTACAACAGCGCCCCACCCGTTATCGACTAGTTTGATTACAATGTCTTCCAAACACAAAGATAAGGAGTTGGCGCAGCAAAAATGTATTGGGCGTCAAATTAGAGCGATGGGACATACGAAATGGAAGTTGTTGAAGCTTTTTTTTTTGTGCGTTCGCCAACCTTTAATCTCCGAGGAAGTCCTTAGAGACTAGGAACCTAATTTGAGTGTTAATCCTTTTTCCCTGGCAGCCGTGTGCATAGGGTTCCTCGCCGCACAGGCAGATAACTCCGCCTTCGGAGGCACTCATATTTTTTCCGTCGATGAGTAAGTGTACGTTTCAAGCCGGGCCTCCCTGCTGAGACCAGCGGTGATTGTCGCAGAGAGAAATCATAAATAACAATCCCAAATGGTGCCGCGGGATTTGAACCCACAATCTCTCTGCCTCGAGGCCGGTGTCTTGCCTCGAGAGCAACCAGTCCCTCAGTTGTTGAAATGAGACCTGCCTGTAAAAGTTGAGAACTTTTGATGACGCTCCCAGTGGAAGTTTGAGAATCAAGCACCGTATCTCATGCATGACCTTAACATCATGAGTGTTCGAAATATGTCAGCGTTGCCAGATGATATATATATAGGTGAATCCTGCTGACAGTGGCGGTCACGCGTGACTGATATTGTGAACTACTTCATGACGTTTGTCAGATTACTGGCTCTCACGTTGGATCTATTGATTTGAAGCCAACTCCCATGTTATGACACCCGTAATCGAAGCTAAACGTGCGGCCTTCTTAGATCACAAGCATGCAAATACTCTGCAGGCTATTAAAATGACCAGAAACAAAGTCCAGCAGACAGCTCGACGCTGCACAAATGAGTATTGCCTGAAACTTAGCGACAGCATCCAGACATCCTCTCAAACAGGGAACCTAAAAGTAATGTATGATGGTATAAAGAAAGCCCTCGGACCACAACAAAATACATTATTGCCCCACTAAAGTCATCCACTGGGAAGAAAATAACAGATAGAGGCAAACAGATGGAAAGATAGGTGGAACATTATTCTTCACTTTATTCAATAGAAAACACTGTTACACCAAACGCCCCTGACGTCATACAATGTCTCCCACCTGTGGAAGAGTTGGACATTGAACCAACCGTAGAGGAACTTAGCAAGGCCATAGATAGCTTGGCCAGAGGCAAGGCTCCAGGACAAGATGGGATCCCTCCCGATCTGATTAAATCCTGCAAAAGTGTTTTGTTACATCCCCTGCTTGAAGTACTACATCTATGCTGGAAAGAGAAAGCCATTCCTCAAGATATGAGAGACTCCGTGATTGTAACTCTCTACAAAAATAAAGGAGATAGAAGCTACTGCAACAACTACAGAGGCATCTCCTTACTCAGCATCAGCGGTAAGACCATCGCCAGAGTCATCTCAGGAAGGCTACAAAAACTCACAGAACGCGTATATCCTGAACCGCAATGCGGTTTTAGATCGGAAGATCAACTGCAGACATGATTTTCTAGAGAGCAGAAAAAAACTTCTCTTCATCGCCTTTATCGACCTTACAAAGGTCTTTGACCCTGTCAGCAAGGATGGTCTTTTCAAAATAGGCTGCCCACATACTCTACTGACGCTAGTCAAATCGTTTCATGGGGACATGAAGGGCACCATCCAATAGGCTGCCCACATACTCTACTGACGCTAGTCAAATCGTTTCATGGGGACATGAAGGGCACCATCCAATAGGCTGCCCACATACTCTACTGACGCTAGTCAAATCGTTTCATGGGGACATGAAGGGCACCATCCAATAGGCTGCCCACATACTCTACTGACGCTAGTCAAATCGTTTCATGAGGACATGAAGGGCACCATCCAATACGACGGCAGCACATCACAACCCTTCGGCTTATGCAGCGCGTCGAGCAGGGATGCGTTCTTGCTCCAACTCTATTTGGAATCTTCTTCGCTGTTCTATTAAAACATACATTCTCACATGCCAATGAAGGAGTCTATCTGCATACTAGATCGATGGTCGATTGTTCAATCTCTCAAGACTAAAGGCAAGGTCTAAGGTCAGACATATCTCTATTAGAGATCTGTTATTTGCTGACGACGCTGCACTTGTCACGCAAAGTCAGGAAGAACTCCAGAGCATGGTACATCGCTTTGCGCATGCCTGCCGAGACTTCGGTCTAACAATAAGTTTGCAGAAAACTAACATACTCGGTCAGGACGTCGAAGCAACACCTAAAATCTCTATCGACAACTATAAACTTGATATCGTGCGGCAGTATAACTACCTGGGGTCCATCATCAGCGACAGACTATCTTTAGATACAGAAATTGACGCTCGTATTGGTAAAGCTGCTACCACCTTTGCTCGTCTTTCTAGGCGTGTCTGGCAAAACAACAAACTGACAATTAAAACAAAAGCTGCAGTCTACAATGCCTGCATAATTAGTATCCTCCTGTATGGCAGCGAATCTTGGACAACCTATGTAAAACAAACAGCAAACTGACAATTAAACAAAAGCTGCAGTCTACAATGCCTGCATAATTAGTATCCTCCTGTATGGCAGCGAATCTTGGACAACCTATGTAAAACAAAACAGCAAACTGACAATTAAAACAAAAGCTGCAGTCTACAATGCCTGCATAATTAGTATCCTCCTGTATGGCAGCGAATCTTGGACAACCTATGTAAAACAAAACAGCAAACTGACAATTAAAACAAAAGCTGCAGTCTACAATGCCTGCATAATTAGTATCCTCCTGTATGGCAGCGAATCTTGGACAACCTATGTAAAGCAGGAGAGAAGGCTAAATGCATTCCATATGCGATGTCCACGCCGTATTCTTGGTATCACCTGGAAGGATAAAGTGACAAACGTTGAGGTCATGACTTGCACAGGCTTACCGAATATCTACACGCTGCTCAAACAACGTAGGTTACGCTGGCTTGGCCATGTACACCGTAGGAAAGATGACCGTATATCAAAAGATATACTCTACGAACAACTGACAGATGGTAAAAGAACTAGGGGGGAGGGCAAAAACTTCGATTTGTAGATGTGTGTAAACGCGACATGCAGACTCTGAACATAAACCCTGGAGCATGGGAAGACATAGCTGCAGACCGCAATCTTTGGAAACACTTTAAAGGTTCACCTCAAACAAGAAGCTGGTTGGTCTCGAGGCAAGACGCCGGCCTTGAGACAGAGAGGTTGTAAGTTCAAATCCCGGCTGAACCAGTTGGGATTTTTATTTATAATTTCTCTCTGTGGTAACCGTCTTAGCAGGGAGACCCGGCTTGACACGTCAGTTACTCAAAGACGATGAAAATATGAGTACCTACGAAGATGGAGTTATCTGCCTGTATGGTGAGGGACCCCAGTGCACACGGCTGCCAGGGAAAAATGGATTAACACGCAAAATTCAGTTTCTAGTCTCTAGGGACTTCGCCAGAGTTGAAAGCTGACGAACGCATAAAAAAAAAGAAGCAGGCAGATTCATGGAGAAAGAGAATACACGGCGAAAGAAAAGAAAAGAAAAGAAAAAAATAACAGTTCTAGGGGCGCTGAAAAATCCATAGTCAACTATGACTGACGGAGGCTACCACTACTACTACTTGTAGTAGGATCGCATTTTAGGTCTTCAGACCGTGAGTGGAACCAGCCTGAGAGATACGATCAGAATTGAAAAACTGAGGAAAAAGCTAAAATAACCTCCGCCATAGAATGTATAAAGAAAGAACAGGTAAAATGGTTTGGCCACGTGGCAATACAGAAAAATCAAAACACAAGACAACGAGCCTTTAATAAACGTCGCGATCAGACCAGACCCAGGGGCTGACTACGAGAAAGATGGATTGACGGAATTTTAGAAACACTAGGAGACATAACAGCATCAGAGGCGAACAGAAAAGCAAAAGATCGCAAATTATATCTTTCCTCGTCGCTGAAAGGCAAATGAGGAAGGAACGAAGAAGAAGAAGACTATGACTGGTCATACGACCTCCGTGTCACTGGGGTAACCTCGTGCCACACCATTAGTCGCATCCGGTTTGTGCCTGACATTCACCTTATAGCTCGGATTGACATGTTGTTCCCAAAAAGACAAGGACATATCACACCCATACACATAGTCTCGTGCTGCATGTTTGCTTGTGTGTACCTCATTACGTATAAGTCTACATCTACGGGACACATCAATATTTGAAATTTGCTTTTCTTTCACTTTTCATGGTTTTTGTAAAAAAATAAAGATCGTCATTACTCATTTTATCTATCCAAGATGTTTCTCATTCTTCTATTTCATCATCATTATCATCATCATCATCATCATCTTTGAGTGCCGTCTCTGTATCGAAAGTTGGCTAGCACGGAGCGCTGTTCCGTTCTATATTCTGCATCATCATCATCATCATTGAGTGCCGTCTCTGCATTCAAAGTTGGCTACCACAGAGTCCTATTCCGCTCTATCTTCTGTATCATCATCATCATCATCATCATCATCATCATCGAGTGCCGTCTCTGTATCGAAAGTTTGCTACCACGGAGCGTCTTCTACATTGACACATTTAAGTAGCCTCACACGATTTCCTTGTCTGATGTCCTATTGTTGTGTGCATGTATCTACACGTCAAGACTGATTTCACAGGACACCGAGGTGCCATCATTCATATTTCCAATGACAATAATAGATTTCATTACATCTAATTATCTCCCTCTTTAAGTCTTACTTTTGCCTGACTTATCTTTAACCTCATCTCAAATGTGCATCTACCATCTCAAGCTACCACCGTCATTTCATTTATAAGCGCGATGCAACTCGTACTTCACTACACAGGCATTCATGCATTACTACCTATCTCCTTATGTTTGAAGAGCCATAGACAGATTGCCACCGGCGTTGTTGTTCCGTCTCACTGACTAACGCCTATTTTAACGACTAGCTTTCCATTGCATCACAAAACATTCCACTGCTGGGAGGTCTCATCCATTTTTATTCATGTATTTTATCATATATTCGTTATGTGCTTTAATTTGAACATAATAGATACAATGTAACTGCAGATAACTCCTGCTTTACATAAGGTGGATCGGTAGTCTAGATGTAAGACGTCTCTAAACAAGAATCTCTTAATAAGAATCTATCAACAAGAATCTCTCAACAAGAATCTCTCAACAAGAATATCTAAACAAGAATCTCTAAACAAGAATCTCTCAACAAGAATCTCTCAACAAGAATCTCTCAACAAGAATCTCTCAACAAGAATCTCTAAACAAGAATCTCTAAACAAGAATCTCTAAACAAAAATCTCTAAACAAGAATATCTAAACAAGAATCTCTAAACAAGAATCTCTAAACAAGAAGGTTCTGGGTTTGATTCCCACCACAACGATGGGAAACAATTTTTCTTTCTATTTTATTTAAATTGATTACGTGGCTTTATCCTTCCCTGGACTCTTGATAGTGAGATCTGATGTCTAGCCCTCTCGGAAAACAGAAGGTCTCTTGATAGTGAGATATGATGTCTAGCCCTCTCGGAAAACAGAAGGTCTCTTGATAGTGAGATCTGATGTCTAGCCCTCTCAGAAAACAGAAGATCTCTTGATAGTGAGATCTGATGTCTAGCCCTCTCGGAAAACAGAAGGTCTCTTGATAGTGAGATCTGATGTCTAGCCCTCTCAGAAAACAGAAGGTCTCTTGATAGTGAGATCTGATGTCTAGCCCTCTCGGAAAACAGAAGGTCTCTTGATAGTGAGATATGATGTCTAGCCCTCTCGGAAAACAGGTCTCTTGATAGTGAGATCTGATGTCTAGCCCTCTCGGAAAACAGGTCTCTTGATGGTAAGATCTGATGTCTAGCCCTCTCGGAAAACAGGTCTCTTGATAGTGAGATCTGATGTCTAGCCCTCTCGGAAAACAGAAGACCTCTTGATAGTGAGATCTGATGTCTAGCCCTCTCGGAAAACAGGTCTCTTGATAGTGAGATCTGATGTCTCGCCCTCTCGGAAAACAGCAGATCTCTTTGTAGTGAGATCCGATGTCTAGCCCTCTCGGAAAACAGAAGGTCTCTTGATAGTGAGATCTGATGTCTAGCCCTCTCGGAAAACAGGTCTCTTGATAGTGAGATCTGATGTCTAGCCCTCTCGGAAAACAACAGATCTCTTGGTAGTGAGATCCGATGTCTAGCCCTCTCGGAAAACAGAAGGTCTCTTGATAGTGAGATCTGATGTCTAGCCCTCTCGGAAAACAACAGATCTCTTAGTAGTGAGATCTGATGTCTAGCCCTCTCGGAAAACAGAAGGTCTCATGCGCATGTTAAAGAACGCTTGGCAGTCCGAAATCGAAAAAGAGTAAGCTACAAATGGCCGCTGCCCAGACAATACTATTAGGACAAGTCTAGCTAAAACGTTACAACTCGCCGATGATCACATTGTGAGAGCACCTACAGGAATATAAACATCGGATACTCACGCAAATTTCAGTCTCTCGGAGCTTAGCTAAAGATATAAAGGTGGCGAACACAAAGATATTTGTCTTGTCCATTATTCTAGCAGAATACCTACCCAGCCACAACGTCGTGTTAATTGTGTGTCCCCCACCTCAAATTGCCATAATGGTAAATCTGTTACAATTTTAATTGACATATTGTTCAGCCTTATTGTCAACTTTCCAGCAGCTTGCGTTTCTAAGCATTTACACCTGGAAGGTGGGGGTGTTCCTGGCCTTGTTACGAGGCATGATCCGGATTATGGCTAGGAGCAATTGAAGAGTTGATACTCAGACACCGTTATAAGCCAATCACTTCAGGGATGAATTATGTTTACAAATAGGAGCAATTGAAGAGTTGATACTCAGACACCGTTATAAGCCAATCATTTCAGGGATGACTTATGTTTACAAATAGGAGCAATTGAAGAGTTGATACTCAGACACCGTTATAAGGTAATCATTTCAGGGATGAATTATGTTTGCAAATAGGAGCAATTGAAGAGTTGATACTCAGACACCGTTATAAGGTAATCATTTCAGGGATGAATTATGTTTGCAAATAGGAGCAATTGAAGAGTTGATACTCAGACACCGTTATAAGGTAATCATTTCAGGGATGACTTATCATAATTTTTTTAATTAATAACAAAGATTAATTACCATAACATAATTTAATAATAATTTAATAACATAAATTAATTACAAAGGGAGTCAATTAATTATAAATAAAATACACAAAGTTGGCCGTGCACTCTAGCGTTTGTTTCTCATGCCAAGGCGTTGTTGTCAAGGAGTACTAGTTCGATCCTGCTTCAGTAAAAAGTCCAGATTTCCGTCACGCCAAGTGACGAATAGGGAATATTGTGTTATAAGTCCGTTCAGATTCGTTTGCCTAGACATTAATTTATTTTTTTCAAAAACTTATTGTTCATTTGCATTGATCTTTTGAAGTTAGGTTTAGAATACTAATGTCGCTATAAAAATATTTTTTTTATCAAAGAAATGTGATCCAGTTTCAAAGATGCCTTATTTAACCTATATTAAAAGAAAGTTAATCGATATTATAAACACCGGCGGGATTATGTAGATGCTTACATCTCACAGCTGATTCTTTAACATATAAGCATGACCTTCACGGCTGAATGCGCACCGTCCTAAAATAGTTATGTTTCCACTATAAATTTTTATAAAGAAATGTTACATATGAAATTTCCCGTTTAGCACAAAATGACATTTTAGCCGAAACCGGAAATTATGTGACGTCAAAATCACGGCCGTAGACTCGAGTTCGAGTCATAATTCAGAGGCAAATCTCAATATTTACAGAAAGGAGGCGGCACTATCCATATTATCTTCTGCAAGTCTATGTGAGAATGAATATAAAGGCAAAATATTTTACTGAGCATAACATTGCTATAAAGATTTATCAATACTTCTGCAGAGAGCGTAAAAAGGGACATCTTTATTGTTCTTTATCAAACCCTGAGAAGAGAACAATGCATATTTTAGGTTTGTGTAAACGTTCATTTGATCGAATAGTTAAAGGAAGCGGATATTTATTGCCAACAAATGCAAGAAAGCAAGGAAGGAAAGAAACGTTAGACAGTTTTGATAAGGACCTAGTAAAAAGAGAAATCTGTCGAATGTTTGATATAAACGAAGAAGTGACACTTAGAAAGTTGAAGCTTTGGCTGAAAACTAACAACGACATTGAAATATCAAAAACTTCATTATGGAAAATATTAAGAAGTGCAGGCTTCACCTTTAGAAAGTATGCTGGTGGAAAAAAACATTATTTGTGAGAAGCCACATCTAGTAGCTCTTAGAAGCAAGTATTTACGTGAAGTGAAGGAAATGCGCGAAAATGATTATGATATTGTTTATTTAGATGAAACTTGGATCAACGCTCATCATACAAATGAAAAGGAATGGCAGTTAGCAGATGGAAGTATTAAAAGATCAGTACCAAGCAGTAAAGGGCAACGTTTGATAGTTGCACATGCAGGTAGCAGACATAATGGGTTGTTGCAGAATGCTCATCTCGTTTTCATTTCAAAATCCATAGACAATAGAGACTACCACTCCGAAATGAATGGGCACATATTTAAAGACTGGATCGAGAAAAGTATCCTTCCAATATTAGATCGACCTTCTTGTCTGATAATGGACAATGCTTCATACCATAACGTAGTTAACGTAGAAGATAGAATCTCAACATCATCAAGTACAAAAGATGCAATCAAAACGTGGCTCATAAAAGAACACATACAAGTTAACGACAGCTACTTGAAACCCGAATTGCTTAGCCTTGTAAAACAGACACAACGTACAAAGATATTTAAAATAGACAAGTTAATTCAAGAACATGGCCATAGATGTTTGAGACTACCTCCATATCATGCACACTTAAATCCTATAGAACTAGTTTGGGCAAAAGTTAAAGGACACGTAGCATATACAAATAAAACTTTCAAATTATGCGATGTTGAGACACTTACAAATCAGGCTCTATCAAATATAAATAAAGACTACTGGGTAAAATGTGAGGATCATGTGTTACGACAAGAAGAGGAATATTGGAAAAAGGATGGTTTGTTGTTTGTTCAGCCGAAAGCAGTAATCGACCTATTTGACTCGTCTGATTCTGAATGATCATTACTCTGATTAAGTCTACAGATAAATAGTTTGATTTGCAAAATTTCCTAGTTGATTTGTTAAACAGTTTATTGTTCAAGACCACCCAAGCAATCAAAAATATGTTATAAGCAAACCAACAACCATTACTTTGAATGGAAGCCTGCTTGAGTCAGTACAGAAGTTCAGCTATCTTGGATCCACTATTACAGCCACACTTTCCTTAGATGAGGAACTAAATGTACGTATTTGAAAGGCAGCGACAACATTTGGGAAACTCACACCAAGAGCATGGAACTATATCAAATTGACTCTACGAACAAAAGTTCTATATATAATTTAAAATTTGTATACTTGCCACCAAGTAAAATTTTATGGACACGCCTATGGGTCATCGTTGCACTAGATTACTGTAAAACATTTTGATTAGGGTCAAAATAATAGTTACATGGGCAAAGATCAAAG
The DNA here is from genome assembly GCA_032433765.1 of Megaustenia siamemsis. NCBI lineage: Eukaryota > Metazoa > Mollusca > Gastropoda > Stylommatophora > Ariophantidae > Megaustenia > Megaustenia siamemsis. The sequence continues at coordinate 48,261,285 of JAVIAB010000046.1, read as the reverse complement.
GAATTCGCCGCTTTAAGAAAACCGTTATAGCTAGACATCGAGTAACACATATGTTCTCGTGACATGGACATTTTAACACCGTATGCCAAAAATCATGTGAAATCATCAAGAACTTTTTGAATTATACATCATAACATCTCGGCAAACGAATCTGAACGGACTATAGTAATCATACATTTTACAAATTTTCAGCACATGATTTTTGGGGTAAATGTGACCGGTATTACACCAGTGCAGCATTACTTTCCCAGAAAAAAATCGGCACCCATTTAAGGCTGGGTGAACCTGGAAGCCGTCGATCAGGATCGAACCCAACCTCTTGTCCTTTGTAGTCCAGTTCACTAACCACTGAGCTATCGCGGATGATCCTGCTTCAGGCTATATTATTATTCTTTGTTTGTTTGTTTTTTTCTGTCGTTGATTATTTCTGAATTTTTTGCAGATATCAGACCCTCGTATCCCTGCACAACATTCATTTATTATTTGTCTCGATCCATTATGCGATTTAGGACTCAGAGAAAAGTCTGTACCTGCAGTTTTCTTAACATGGAATGTGAACTAGGTGATCCTATTGCTTGATAGAATCTAGAGACCTAGAAAGAGAATTGCAAATATAAACACTCTTTGTTTTCAACATTTGTTTTTTATCCACAGAATATATTCCCCAATGATAGCTAGTAATTGGATACAGGGTTAACTATCGGAAGTGATAGCTTACAATTACCATCTCACCTCTGTTGTACATCTACCATCTCACCTCTGTTGTACATCTACCATCTCACCTCTGTTGTACATCTACCATCTCACCTCTGTTGTACATCTACCATCTCACCTCTGTTGTAAGAGAGAGAGCTATATATGTTGTCACCATTTTCTCGTCTAGTAAAGCTCAAATTTAAAAAAACATACTTTTAGTAGTCTTCAACAAACAAATCATGATGTGGTATTTAGATGAATACATTAACCCTAAAGAAATCAAGGGGGATATTCAAAACACGGTTCTGATACAGCAGTTGGACTTTTATAACGGTCTATTCGTGCTAGTGAACATGACTACAAAGGACAAGAGATAGAGTTCGATCCCAATCGACGGCTTCCGGGTTCACCCAGCCTTAAATGAGTACCATATTTTTTTCTGGGAAAGTAAAGCGGCATGTGTGTAATACCGACCACATTACCCAAAAAATCATGTACCTAAGGCCTGTAACATGTATGGTTACTAAAACCATATTCCCTATACGCCACTTGACGTGACGGGGGCTCTTTACTTGTTTCATTTTACTTTATTAGCGCTAGTGATCACGACTGATCTATGTCTAATACGTAAAGTATTCTATATCCGACCCAATGACAAGCAACCCAGATCTAACAAAGTGTTCTACATCCGACACAATGCCAAGTAAACCAAATATAACAAAGTATTCTATATCCGACCCAGTACCAAGCAACCCAGATCTAACAAAGTATTCTATATCCGACCCAGTACCAAGTAACCCAGATCTAACAAAGTATTCTATATCCGACCCAGTGCCAAGTAACCCAGATCTAACAAAGTATTCTATATCCGACCCAGTGCCAAGTAACCCGGATCTAACAAAGTATTCTATATCCGACCCAGTGCCAAGTAACCCAGATCTAACAAAGTATTCTATATCCGACCCAGTGCCAAGTAAACCAGATCTAACAAAGTATTCTATATCCGACCCAGTGCCAAGTAACCCAGATCTAACAAAGTATTCTATATCCGACCCAGTACCAAGTAACCCAGACCTAACAAAGTATTCTATATCCGACCCAATGCCAAGTAAACCAAATCTAACAAAGTATTCTATATCCGACCCAGTGCCAAGTAAGCCATATCTAACAAAGTATTCTATATCCGACCCAATGCCAAGTAAACCCAGATCTAACAAAGTATTCTCTATCCGACCCAATGCCAGGTAAACCCAGACCTAACAAAGTATTCTATATTCGACCCAGTGCCAGGTAAACCCAGATCTAATGAAGTATTATATATCCGACCCAATGCCAGGTAAACCCAGATCTAATGAAGTATTCTATATATTCGACCCAGTGCCAGGTAAACCCAGACCTAACAAAGTATTCTATATTCGACCCAGTGCCAGGTAAACCCAGATCTAATGAAGTATTCTATATCCGACCCAATGCCAGGTAAACCCAGATCTAATGAAGTATTCTATATATTCGACCCAGTGCCAAGTAAGCCATATCTAACAAAGTATTCTATATCCGACCCAATGCCAGGTAAACCCAGATCTAATGAAGTATTCTATATCCGACCCAATGCCAGGTAAACCCAGATCTAATGAAGTATTCTATATCCGACCCAGTGCCAAGTAAACCAAATCTAACAAAGTATTCTATATCCGACTCAATGCCAGGTAAACCCAGATCTAATGAAGTATTCTATATCCGACCCAGTGCCAAGTAACCCAGATCTAATGAAGTAGTCTTTGCTCAACACAGTGTCCGATAAACTCATAAATAGAACACTATACATCTAATTCAGTCCTAAGTGACTTAGATTTAACTCATATAGAATACTTGACTCCCCCTGTGCCTACAGAGACAATGTTAAGGAGAAAAAAATAGAGCCACTGTTACCTGTCACGCATGTCGTAAGAGGAGACTAAGGAGGTTTGGAATTGTGGCATGTGCAGCGAGAAGGACGTGCACGGAGCGACCTTGTCAACAGATGTTACCGATGTATTGTGGGAAATGCTGTGACAAGTGGTGGAGCGGATATGGGATATTCCTGACTGCAGTGAAAATGGTTCAATGAATAGAATAGAATAGAATAGAATAGCATAGAATATAATAGAATAGAATATAATAGAATAGAATAGAATAGAATAGAATAGAATAGAATAGCATAGAATACGTTTAACCCTGATCTAAATCTGGCGCTGATGATTATTGAACCTTAGCCACCGCGCAAAATAATCTACCTACATCCAGAGGAGAACAAAACTGTGACAACAGCGCCAGGTAAACAAAATGGAACAAAAATAAGGTACACTAGGACCCCACTGTGTGCCAAACAAACTAGACCTAATACAGAAAAAAGGTACTATAGATTCTCATTTTGTGCCAAGTAAGCTAGACCTAATACAGAACTAAAGTACTTTAGATCCCTACTTGCGTCAAGTAAACTAGACCTAATATGAAAGTAAGATACTTTAGATCATCACTGTGTGTCAAGTAAACTACGTGTATACCTAATACAGAAATAAGGTACTTTAGATTCTCACTGTGTGTCAAGTGAACTACGTGTATACCTAATACAGAAATAAGATACTTTAGATTCTCACTGTGTGTCAAGTGAACTACGTGTATACCTAATACAGAAATAAGATACTTTAGATTTTCACTGTGTGTCAAGTGAACTACGTGTATACCTAATACAGAAATAAGATACTTTAGATCCTCACTGTGTGTCGAGTAAACTACGTGCACACCTAATACAGAAATAAGATACTTTAGATTCTCACTGTGTGTCAAGTGAACTACGTGCACACCTAATACAGAAATAAAGTACTTTAGATTCTCACTGTGTGTCGAGTAAACTACGTGCACATCTAATACAGAAATAAGGTACTTTAGATTCTCACTGTGTGTCGAGTGAACTACGTGTATACCTAATACAGAAATAAGATACTTTAGATCCTCACTGTGTGTCGAGTAAACTACGTGCACACCTAATACAGAAATAAGATACTTTAGATTCTCACTGTGTGTCAAGTGAACTACGTGCACACCTAATACAGAAATAAAGTACTTTAGATTCTCACTGTGTGTCGAGTAAACTACGTGCACACCTAATACAGAAATAAGATACTTTAGATTCTCACTGTGTGTCAAGTGAACTACGTGCACACCTAATACAGAAATAAGGTACTTTAGATTCTCACTGTGTGTCAAGTGAACTACGTGCACACCTAATACAGAAATAAGATACTTTAGATTCCCACTGTGTGTCAAGTGAACTACGTGTATACCTAATACAGAAATAAGGTACTTTAGATCCTCACTGTGTGTCAAGTGAACTACGTGTATACCTAATACAGAAATAAGATACTTTAGATTCTCACTGTGTGTCAAGTGAACTACGTGTATACCTAATACAGAAATAAGATACTTTAGATTCTCACTGTGTATCAAGTGAACTACGCGTATACCTAATACAGAAATAAGATACTTTAGATCCTCACTGTGTGTCGAGTAAACTACGTGCACACCTAATACAGAAAGATACTTTAGATTCTCACTGTGTGTCAAGTGAACTACGTGCACACCTAATACAGAAATAAAGTACTTTAGATTCTCACTGTGTGTCGAGTAAACTACGTGCACATCTAATACAGAAATAAGGTACTTTAGATTCTAACTGTGTGTCGAGTAAACTACGTGTACACCTAATACAGAAATAAGGTACTTTAGATTCTCACTGTGTGTCAAGTGAACTACGTGTATACCTAATACAGAAATAAGATACTTTAGATCCTCACTGTGTGTCGAGTAAACTACGTGTATACCTAATACAGAAATAAGATACTTTAGATCCTCACTGTGTGTCGAGTAAACTACGTGTATACCTAATACAGAAATAAGATACTTTAGATCCTCACTGTGTCAAGTAAACTACGTGTATACCTAATACAGAAATAAGGTACTTTAGATTCTGACTGTGTGTCAAGTAAACTACGTGTATAGCTAATACAGAAATAAGGTACTTTAGATCCTCACCGTGTGTCGAGTAAACTATAACTAAACAGAAATCAGATAGTTTAGATCCTCACTGTGTGTCGAGTAAACTAGATCTAAAACAGAAATAAGATAGTTTAGATCCTCACTGTGTGTCAAGTAAACTAGATCTAAAACAGAAATAAGATAGTTTAGATCCTCACTGTGTGTCGAGTAAACTATAACTAAAACAGAAATAAGATAGTTTAGATCCTCACTGTGTGTCAGTAAACTAGATATAAAACAGAAATTAGTACTTTAGATCCTCACTGTGTGTCAAGTAAACTAGATCTAATAAAACAGAAATAAGGTACTTTAGATTCTCACTGTGTGTCAAGTAAATTAGATCTAATAAACAGAAATAAGGTACTTTAGATTCTCACTGTGTGTCAAGTAATTAGATCTAATAAAACAGAAATAAGGTACTTTAGATTCTCACTGTGTGTCAAGTAAATTAGATCTAATAAAACAGAAATAAGGTACTTTAGATTCTCACTGTGTGTCAAGTGAACTACGTGTATACCTAATACAGAAATAAGATACTTTAGATTCTCACTGTGTATCAAGTGAACTACGCGTATACCTAATACAGAAATAAGATACTTTAGATCCTCACTGTGTGTCGAGTAAACTACGTGCACACCTAATACAGAAAGATACTTTAGATTCTCACTGTGTGTCAAGTGAACTACGTGCACACCTAATACAGAAATAAAGTACTTTAGATTCTCACTGTGTGTCGAGTAAACTACGTGCACATCTAATACAGAAATAAGGTACTTTAGATTCTAACTGTGTGTCGAGTAAACTACGTGTACACCTAATACAGAAATAAGGTACTTTAGATTCTCACTGTGTGTCAAGTGAACTACGTGTATACCTAATACAGAAATAAGATACTTTAGATCCTCACTGTGTGTCGAGTAAACTACGTGCACACCTAATACAGAAATAAGATACTTTAGATTCTCACTGTGTGTCAAGTGAACTACGTGCACACCTAATACAGAAATAAGGTACTTTAGATTCTCACTGTGTGTCAAGTGAACTACGTGCACACCTAATACAGAAATAAGATACTTTAGATTCTCACTGTGTGTCAAGTGAACTACGTGTATACCTAATACAGAAATAAGATACTTTAGATCCTCACTGTGTGTCGAGTAAACTACGTGTATACCTAATACAGAAATAAGATACTTTAGATCCTCACTGTGTCAAGTAAACTACGTGTATACCTAATACAGAAATAAGGTACTTTAGATTCTGACTGTGTGTCAAGTAAACTACGTGTATAGCTAATACAGAAATAAGGTACTTTAGATCCTCACCGTGTGTCGAGTAAACTATAACTAAAACAGAAATCAGATAGTTTAGATCCTCACTGTGTGTCGAGTAAACTAGATCTAAAACAGAAATAAGATAGTTTAGATCCTCACTGTGTGTCAAGTAAACTAGATCTAAAACAGAAATAAGATAGTTTAGATCCTCACTGTGTGTCGAGTAAACTATAACTAAAACAGAAATAAGATAGTTTAGATCCTCACTGTGTGTCAAGTAAACTAGATATAAAACAGAAATTAGGTACTTTAGATCCTCACTGTGTGTCAAGTAAACTAGATCTAATAAAACAGAAATAAGGTACTTTAGATTCTCACTGTGTGTCAAGTAAATTAGATCTAATAAAACAGAAATAAGGTACTTTAGATTCTCACTGTGTGTCAAGTAAATTAGATCTAATAAAACAGAAATAAGGTACTTTAGATTCTCACTGTGTGTCAAGTAAATTAGATCTAATAAAACAGAAATAAGGTACTTTAGATTCTCACTGTGTGTCAAGTAAATTAGATCTAATAAAACAGAAATAAGGTACTTTAGATTATCACTGTGTGTCAAGTAAACTAGATCTAAAACAGAAATAAGGTACCTTAGATTCTCACTGTGCGTCAAGTAAACTAGCTTGTTTCATAACTCGTGCCCAACTTTAAAAATCGATAGCTTTTTAACAGCTTGTAAGATATTCGAAATTTGCATGTAAAGTTATAATGATTAGAACCCAACAGGAAATTAATTTCATTTAAAAAAAACATTTGGTTATTATTGTTGCTTATTTGATTTATATAAATTTATAACGACCCATTGATGTAGTCAAAACTTAATGTTTACAGTATTTTAAACTAAAAATAGCGAGTACAAATCCATACACGGTAGAATTGACGTATTTGCACGCTTTCCCTGTGGTTTTTTTTTACACAATTAGACACTTGAGAAATTGTGTGTTCCATTTCCGTTAATTCATAGGTGTAGACGTGGAACAATAACATTTATCATGAGTCTTAAAATGAAATTCTGCAGTTTACAAAACATCGCAATAAAAATGTATGACTATTTTTGCAAAGAGGCTAAACGAGGAAGATTATTTCATTCTTTAGAAAACCCTGAGAATAGGACAAGACACATTTTGGATTTATCTAAACGGTCATTTAATCGCTGGATTCAAGCACGTGACCGTTAATGTTCAAAATATACAAAATCACAAGGAAGAGCAAAAATGTTGGATAATTTCGACAGTGAACTTATTAGAAGTGAAATTCGCAAAATGTTGGGTATGAATAAACTGTTACAATAAGAAAATTAAAAATTTCGCTGAAAAAGAACAACAGTATTGAAATATCAAAGTCTACATTATGGAGGAATGTGAGAGCTGCAGGCTTTACATTCAGAAAGTATTCCAATGGACGAAACATCATCTGTGAGAAGCCACATATAGTAATCATGAGAAGCAAGTACTTACGTGAAGTAAAAGAGGTGCGCAAGCAAGGTTATGATATTGTGTACTTGGATGAAACATGGATCAATGCTCACCACACTAACCAAAGGGAATGGCAGTCATCAGATGGAAAGATTAAGAGATTAATACCTAGCAGCAAAGGACAGCGCTTGATAATTGCTCATGCAGGTAGTCGACAACATGGACTAATACAAAATGCAGAGCTCATTTTTCTTTCAAAATCCATAGACAATCGGGATTATCACTCTGAGATGAATGGTCACATATTTAGACATTGGATTGAAAATTCTGTTCTCCCATCACTAGATCGACCATCTTGCCTAATAATGGTCAATGCAGCGTACCACAACATTGTTGCACTTGAAGATAAAGTCCAGACGTCATCCAGTACAAAAGATGCTATTAAGATATGGCTCACAAAGGAGCACATACAATTTTATAACATGTACTTAAAACCTGAATTACTATCTCTAGTAAACCAAAAACAAAGGACAAAGATTTTTCAAATAGATAAGATTATCCAAGAGCACGGTCATATAAGTTTGAGGCTGCCACCTTACCATGCTCATTTAAATCCAATATAACTAATCTGGGCAAAATTAAAAGGACAAGTGGCAGATGAAAATACAACATTCAAAATATGCGATGTAAAGACTCTTGCTAATCTCGCTTTATTAAATATAGACAAAGATTATTGGGCTAAATGTGAAGACCACGTCTTAAAACAGGAAGAGGAATATTGGAAAAATGATGGTTTGTGGAATATTCAACCCCAAACAGTTATTAATCTTTTAGACTCGACTGATTCACAATGAAAGTATATAGCCCCCACAATGTTGGCCCATATATTACCTTAAATTAGTTCAACAAACGGTCCTTTTCAGGACCACACAACTATGAAAATTGGACATACAGGTATACCTTGATATTATCGTCCGTCCTCGAACTGAGAAGACAATAATTCTCCTGGTATTTCCCCATTACGGCCTTTACCTAGTGAAAATTAATCATAGACCAGCAACTGCGGTAATTTCTATTATTTAGGGGTTCACAATTTACAATTTTGACAAACATCAAAGAAATTCGCCGCTTTAAGAAAACTGCAGCTGCAAGATATTTGTTAAATATACATTTAAAGGGTCTTTTGCATTCTAATAACATTTGGAAAATTTCAAAAGTATTTAACAAACGGTTTCTGAGCAATAGCGTTTTGAAATTGGGCAAGTGATTTGAAACGAGCTATAAAACAGAAGTAAAGTACTTTTAAGTCCCCACGTACGTAAAATACATCAAACCCTCTGTCCCCATGACAAGTCTTCTACACCACCATTTGTGTCAAGGCCACACGGGGTGTCAAATGTCACTAGCATTTCCTCACTGAGAGAATCTACATCCAACGAGGCATACAGGATTTTCCAAGTCTTTTCTTACAAGTTAAAAAGTCTGGCAATAGATTTAAGTACAGAAGTTCAAGGTCAATGATGGCTTCCTATTTTCTCTAGACGTGTAAAAATCAAGGACAGCCCCCTCCACCTTTCCTTGTATTGTTAAAACGCGTAATTTATGCACAGTTGAAAGTTTCAGTTCTCAAGGTCACTGCCCTGGTAGTTCGACCAATCCGTGTCCCTTCTCCGGTGAGTGACGAATTCTCAGTCTATATAATTCAAGTGTTCGCCTGAATTATGTTTTTCAACAGAGAATACGCATGCCAAACAACAAAAATGAAACTTAATTCAAACTGTTTAAAAATCAAATGAAGAAATGGATCGCTTTTGTAATGCAAATTAGTGTTGTTTCTTCATTGCCGATCCACAAGGTCGTCACTAGCAGTTGTTCTTTGTTTGGAGTGTCTTCTCAGATGTCAGAGACAATGTGGTTCATGGTTTGTCTGCTGTTGTGAGGACACAGATGTGTTGCGACTTGACTTGCTAGGAGCGCGGTTATAAGCAAAACAGTAAAGAGCCCCGGTCACACCAAGTGGCGTATAGGGAATATGGTGTTAGTGACCATACATTTTACAGAACTTCAGCACATGATTTTTGGGGTAATGTGGTCGGTATTACGCCCGTACCGCTTTACTTTCCCAGAAAAAAAATCGGTACCCATTTTAGGCTGGATGAACCCGAAAGCCGTCGGTTGGGATCGAACCCTACCGCTTGTCCTTTGTAGTCCAGTTCATTTTGTTTCAAGGGTTAACCATAAATAAATTGGTTTGGTAGAAGCGATCGCTTGACAAAGCAAACGTCTAGCTCAGTTAATTTGCCGTCCACATCTCATGGAAGTAATTAAATACAAGCAAAGAAACGTCTGACTTTGAAAGTGAGTGAACGTTCATAGCAGTCTGTTTCTCGTTAAGGAGAAACCCAAGAACTCTTTCCGTACGGAAGCTCTTTATCAATGCAACAAAGCGATTTCACAGACAAAATTGTTCATGCTTTCAAGAATCAATCTACATATTTATATAACACATTATATATGAATGTTTAGATAATTGAACAAGGTATTAGATTTCACCAATATCCAGATGATACAAGAGATGTAAAAAGAATATGAAGTATGTGTTAGCACTCGGAAAAATTGACAGACAAACAACAATAGAAAAAAAACGAAGAACAATATATGGTCCGAAGTGGGATCGAACCCGTACTCAGTGGCACCGCGCCTTGCCACGAGAAGCCGAACGCTTGGCACACTACCACGCAGCCAACTAAAAAATTGGCTATTGCAGTAGTGTCTTACACGATGACGTTCTCAATGACTATAGCATAGGGTAACGATCACAGACCGGATTGTTTGTCTGTCAATTTTTCCGAGTGCTAACACATACTTCTTTGTTCTATTATTCCCTAAAAAGAATATGGCTTGATGGCGTTCACACTAATCTGATTGAGCGTGGCGCAAGACATATTTCTCCTTGGTTGAGTCGATAGGTGCAAGTATTACAACTTGCTACAGAACCACGACGCAACGTAACTATGCTTACTTAACGCCAATGTACAAAGAATACACAGAAGTTGGCGTGAAACGGTCTGTCTTGCAACATGGATACAGTGCATTGCAATGCTGTAGATAAAACACCATTTACATGATGATTACATTTAAGTACAGTCTTGGACATCAGTATGAATAAGTTAAATTAAAGGCTAGACTAACAATAGTGATATCACCATATCTGAAAGAGCACTGATGATATCAAGAAGAGATGTCCATTGTACTATGGGCACCTTTGTTTGGGATGTTGTGCTAAACTTTTCTGAAGTGGAGTTATCAAAGAGCCTAAAGCATGCAAACTGTCTCATCGACGCTGCAAGGCAAGCAAACAAAGACAAAAGGAAGCAGTTACACAACAAATAGATTCCCATCCTTTGGACGTTAGCCAGCTGGTACTTGAATCTACTTCCTCTGTGGCGTTCACATGTTGTTTTCTCCTCTTGATTTCCTCACAGCCAGTTATTTATCATAATTTTATTTTCGCCAGGAACCCACCACAGTTCGAGCCTTATGGAGTGTAGTTTAAAGCAAGAAACTAACTTTCATAGAAACAGCGCTGCTACGCAACCTGGTGGCGTATAGGGAATATGGTGTTAGTGTTCATATTATTGTATATAGTGCTTCCTTGGGGGATTTCTCTATCAGCGAAAGAAACTGGCACGATCTGGCTGCAGATCGTAGCACATAAAAACAAAGAAAATAATAAAGAAAATAATAAAGTAAAGTAAAGTCACGCCAAGTGGCGTATAGGGGAATATGGTGTTAGTGACCATAAATTTTACAGACCTTCGGCACATTATTTTTGGGGTAATGTGGTCGGTATTACGCCCGTGCCGCTTTATTTTCCCAGAAAAAAAAATCAGGTACCCATTAAAGGCTGGGTGAACCGGAGCCGCCGGTTGTGATCGAATCCTACCTCTTGTCCTTTGTAGTCCAGTTAACTAATCACTGAGCTAACGCGGCTCCTCATCGTAGCACATGAAGAACAAAAATAATAAAAAAGATAGCACAGCAACATTAGAGGCAGAGTTGATATCAGATCTAGAAGACAAAAGAGGCAGTAGTAAGAAGACGAGACCAGTCACCACGAATATATCGTGTTGGTGCTGCGCTCGAATCTGTCTGTTCAATATTAGCAGATTCAGCCACGAGAAGTTCTTCAGTTAAAAAAAAAACAAAAAAAAACATCATTCACACTAATATTTGATCAAACAACTGACTTATCATGATTGTTTGCTATCAGCATAAGACACTAATATTTGATCAAAGAACTGACTTATCATGATTTCTTCCTATCAGCATAAGACACACATATTTGATCAAACAACTGACTTATCATGATTGCTTCCTATCAGCATAAGACACATATTTGATCAAACAACTGACTTATCATGATTGTTTGCTATCAGCATAAGACACATATTTGATCAAAGAACTGACTTATCATGATTGCTTCCTATCAGCATAGGACACTAATATTTGATCACAGAACTGACTTAACATGATTGCTTCATATCAGCATAAGACACTAATATTTGATCAAACAACTGACTTATCATGACTGCTTCCTATCAGCATAAGACACACATATTTGATCAAAGAACTGACTTATCATGATTGCTTCATATCAGCATAAGACACTAATATTTGATTAAAACAACTGACTTAGCATGATTGCTTCCTATCAGCTTAAGACACATATTTGATCAAAGAACTGACTTATCATGATTGCTTCCTATCAGCATAAGACACACATATTTGATCCAACAACTGACTTATCATGATTGCTTCCTATCAGCATAAGACACTAATTTTTGATCAAACAACTGACTTATCATGATTGCTTTCTATCAGCATAAGAAACTACTATTTCATCAAAGAACTGAATTATCATGATTGCTTCCTATCAGCATAAGACACACATATTTGATCAAAGAACTGACTTATCATGATTGCTTCCTATCATCATAAGACACACATATTTGATCAAACAACTGACTTATCATGATTGCTTCCTATCAGCATAAGACAATAATATTTGATCAAAGAACTGACTTATCATGATTGCTTCCTATCAACATAAGACACACATATTTGATCAAAGAACTGACTTATCATGATTGCTTCCTATCAGTATAAGACACACATATTTGATCAAAGAACTGACTTATCATGATTGCTTCCTATCAGCATAAGACACTAATATTTGATCAAACAACTTATTTATCATGATTGCTTCCTATCAGCATAAGACACACATATTTGATCAAAGAACTGACTTATCATGATTGCTTCCTATCAGCATAAGACACTAATATTTGATCAAAGAACTGACTTATCATGATTGCTTCCTATCAGTATAAGACACTAATATTTGATCAAAGAACTGACTTATCATGATTGCTTCCTATCAGCATAAGACAATACAATTTGATCAAAGAACTGACTTATCATGATTGCTTCCTATCAGCATAAGACACACATATTTGATCAAAGAACTGACTTATCATGATTGCTTCCTATCAGCATAAGACACACATATTTGATCAAAGATCTGACTTATAATGATTGCTTCCTATCAGCATAAGACACATATTTGATCAAAGAACTGACTTATCATGATCGCTTTTTATCAGCATAAGACACTAATATTTGATCAAAGAACTGACTTATCATGATTGCTGCCTATCAGCATAAGACAATAATATTTGATCAAAGAACTGACTTATCATGATTGCTTCCTATCAGCATAAGACACTAATATTTGATCAAAGAACTGACTTATCATGATTTCTTCCTATCAGCATAAGACAATACAATTTGATCAAAGAACTGACTTATCATGATTGCTTCCTATCAGCATAAGACACACATATTTGATCAAAGAACTGACTTATCATGATTGCTTCCTATCAGCATAAGACACTAATATTTGATCAAAGAACTGACTTATCATGATTGCTTCCTATCAGCATAAGACACTAATATTTGATCAAAGAACTGACTTATCATGATTGCTTCCTATCAGCATAAGACACTAATATTTGATCAAAGAACTGACTTATCATGATTGCTTCCTATCAGCATAAGACACTAATATTTGATCAAAGAACTGACTTATCATGATTGCTTCCTATCAGCATAAGACAATACAATTTGATCAAAGAACTGACTTATCATGATTGCTTCCTATCAGCATAAGACACACATATTTGATCAAAGAACTGACTTATCATGATTGCTTCCTATCAGCATAAGACACACATATTTGATCAAAGATCTGACTTATAATGATTGCTTCCTATCAGCATAAGACACATATTTGATCAAAGAACTGACTTATCATGATCGCTTTTTATCAGCATAAGACACACATATTTGATCAAAGAACTGACTTATCATGATTGCTTCCTATCAGCATAAGACACTAATATTTGATCAAAGAACTGACTTATCATGATTGCTTCCTATCAGCATAAGACACTAATATTTGATCAAAGAACTGACTTAACATGATTGCTTCCTATCAGCATAAGACACTAATATTTAATCAAAGAACTGACTTATCATGATTGCTTACTATCAGCATAAGACACACATATTTGATCAAAGAACTGACTTATGATTGCTTCCTATCAGCATAAGACACACATATTTGATCAAAGAACTGTCTTATCATGATTGATTCCTATCAGCATAAGACACTAATATTTGATCAAACAACTGACTTATCATGATTGCTTCCTATCAGCATAAGACACACATATTTGATCAAAGAACTGACTTATCATGATTGCTACCTATCAGCATAAGACAATAATATTTGATCAAAGAACTGACTTATCATGATTTCTTCCTATCAGCATAAGACACTAATATTTGATCAAACAGCTGACTTATCATGATTGCTTCCTATCAGCATAAGACACACATATTTGATCAAAGAACTGACTTATCATGATTGCTTCCTATCAGCATAAGACACATATTTGATCAAAGAACTGACTTATCATGATTGCTTCCTATCAGCATAAGACACTAATATTTGATCAAAGAACTGACTTATCATGATTGCTTCCTATCAGCATAAGACACTAATATTTGATCAAACAACTGACTTAACATGATTGCTTCCTATCAGCATAAGACACTAATATTTGATCAAAGAATTGACTTATCATGATTGCTTACTATCAGCATAAGACACACATATTTGATCAAAGAACTGACTTATCATGATTGCTTCCTATCAGCATAAGACACACATATTTGATCAAAGAACTGACTTATCATAATTGATTCCTATCAGCATAAGAAACTAATATTTGATCAAACAACTGACTTATCATGATTGCTTCCTATCAGCATAAGACACATATATTTGATCAAAGAACTGACTTATCATGATTGCTTCCTATCAGCATACGACAATAATATTTGATCAAAGAACTGACTTATCATGATTGCTTCCTATCAGCATAAGACACTAATATTTGATCAAACAACTGACTTATCGTGATTGCTTCCTATCAGCATAAGACACACATATTTGATCAAAGAACTGACTTATCATGATTGCTTTTTATCAGCATAAGACATACATATTTGATCAAAGAACTGACTTATCATGATTGCTTCCTATCAGCATAAGACACACATATTTGATCAAAGAACTGACTTATCATGATTGCTTCCTATCAGCATAAGACACACATATTTGATCAAAGAACTGACTTATCATGAATGCTTCCTATCAGCATGAGACACTAATATTTGATCAAACAACTGACTTATCATGATTGCTTCCTATCAGCATAAGACACTAATATTTGATCAAAGAACTGACTTAACATGATTGCTTCCTATCAGCATAAGACACTAATATTTGATCAAAGAACGGACTTATCATGATTGCTTACTATCAGCATAAGACACACATATTTGATCAAAGAACTGACTTATCATGATTGCTTACTATCAGCATAAGATACACATATTTGATCAAAGAACTGACTTATCATGATTGATTCCTATCAGCATAAGACACTAATATTTGATCAAACAACTGACTTATCATGATTGCTTCCTATCAGCATAAGACACACATATTTGATCAAATAACTGACTTATCATGATTGCTTCCTATCAGCATAAGACACTAATATTTGATCAAAGAACTGACTTATCATGATTGCTTCCTATCAGCATAAGACACTAATATTTGATCAAACAACTGACTTATCATGATTGCTTCCTATCAACATAAGACACACATATTTGATCAAAGAACTGACTTATCATGATTGTTTCCTATCAGCATAAGACACTAATATTTGATCAAAGAACTGACTTATCATGATTGCTTCCTATCAGCATAAGACACACATATTTGATCAAAGAACTGACTTATCATGATTGCTTCCTATCAGCATAAGACACACATATTTGATCAAAGAACTGACTTATCATGATTGCTTCCTATCAGCATAAGACACTAATATTTGATCAAAGAACTGACTTATCATGATTGCTTCCTATCAGCATAAGACACACATATTTGATCAAAGAACTGACTTATCATGATTGATTCCTATCAGCATAAGACACTAATATTTGATCAAACAACTGACTTATCATGACTGCTTCCTATCAGCATAAGACACTAATATTTGATCAAAGAACTGACTTATCATGATTGCTTCCTACCAACATAAGACACTAATATTTGATCAAACAACTGAATTATCATGATTGCTTCCCACCAACATAAGACACTAATATTTGATCAAACAACTGACTTATCATGATTGCTTCCTACCAACATAATACACTAATATTTGATCAAACAACTGACTTATCATGATTGCTTCCTACCAACATAAGACACTAATATTTGATCAAACAACTGACTTATCATGATTGCTTCCTACCAACCGTCTGTCAAATAAGACACTAAAGGCCATACTATACTATGTATATACCTAAGGCACATTTTTTTTTTGGTTCATGCGGTAAGTATCCCTCCAGTGCCGTCTTTCTTTCACATAAAAATCCTCTACCCATAGCAATATTTTCATGTTGGGCGAACCTGGAAGCTGCCATTCTGAATCTCTTTTCCTTACTGGTCCGACATCGCGCCTGCTCAACATAGTTTAGTGACCACAACTTTCGACCATCTAGGTATTGTGGTCAGTGTTACGCCAGAGCCGTTTCCTTTTCGAAAAAAGAAAATCTGTTTTATTCCGTGGTGATCTATGATATTTCATGGTAATCTATTCGATTCATGGCAATCTTTTGTAGTCCATGGTAATCTATAGCATTTCATGCAAGGTAATATATGGTATTCCATGGTAATCTATGGCATTTCTTGGAAGGTAATCTATTGTATTCTGTGCAAGGTGATATATGGTATTTCATGCAAGGTAATATATGGTATTCCATGGTAATCTATGGTATTCCATGGCGATCTATGGTATTCCATGGCGACCTATGGTATTCCATGGCGACCTATGGTATTCCATGGTGATCTATGGTATTCCATGGTGATCTATGGTATTCCATGGTGATCTATGGTATTCCATGGTAATCTATGGTATTCCATGGCGATCTATGGTATTCCATGGCGACCTATGGTATTCAATGGTGACCTATGGTATTCCATGGTGATCTATGGTATTCCATGGTGATCTATGGTATTCCATGGTGATCTATGGTATTCCATGGTGATCTATGGTATTCCATGGCGATCTATGGTATTCCATGGTGATCTATGACAATCTACGGTACCCAATTAATTAATGTGAATCTGGAAATCATGATTTAGATCCATCATTTGTCTTCAGCAGACCTGGTCACTAACCACTTCTCTCCGACATTCATTCCTTAAACTCTTGACTTCTCTCCGACATTCATTCCTTTAACTCTTGACTTCTCTCCGACATTCATTCCTTAACTCTTGACTTCTCTCCGACATTCATTCCTTAACTCTTGACTTCTCTCCGACATTCATTTCTTTAACTCTTGACTTCTCTCCGACATTCATTCCTTTAACTCTTGACTTCTTTCCGGCATTCATTGCTTTAACTCTTGACTTCTCTCATTCATTTGTTAGCGCATTAACTCGAGCTCTTTACAAGTTATATTTATGTCCAACTAGATTCGGGCTGAAACTGATTTCATAAGTTGCTAGTTTAAACATTTCTAAGAAGATTCGAAATTTCTTTCATAAGTTGTTAGTTTCATTTCCAAGAAGATTCGAAATTGCTTTAACAAGTTGTTAATTTAATCATTTATAAGAAGATTCGAAATTGCTTTAATAAGTTGTTAATTTAATCATTCCTAAGAAGATTCGTAATTGCTTTAATAAGTTGTTAATTTAATCATTTCTAAGAAGATTCGAAAATGCTTTAATAAGTTGTTTCATCATTTTCATGAAGGTTTCAAATTTCTTTCATTTGTTGTTAAGTTCATCATTTCCTGGATTACTGTAGCAGACGTCAGCCAAATGATAACATTTATTTACAAGGACGACACAGTATCTCAAACATTGATCCTAATCATTCATGTTTGCAAGTCTGTAATACTGATAGAACATTCATCATCATCATTATCGAGTGCCTTCTCCGCAACGAAGGTTGGCTACAATGGATCGCCATTTTACTCTGTTTCTTGCTTTGATGGTGCAGGCTGTCATAAATTGACTTGTCCATCTTTTGATGTTAGTCGTCCACGTTAGTCTTGGTCTGCCCCTTCTTCTTTTACCTTGTATTTTTCCTTCCAATATTACTTTTAGTAGGCTGTTGTGTCTTTTAACATGCCCCCAAAATTGCATTTGTCTTGTCTTAATTGTATTTAGTAGTTACTCTTTTTATTTTCAGTTGTTTTAAAACTTCATCGTTTGTTATCTTTTGTTTCTATCCAATTCTACCTATTCTTCTATAAATCCACATTTCAATGGGAGCATTCATAGGGAACATAATATTTCTTTCCTTGCTTTCTTCCTTCAAAAGAAATACAACCTTTTTGTTTTTAGTTTAGTTTAGTTTAGTTTAGTTTAGTTTAGTTTAGTTTAGTTTAGTTTAGTTTAGTTTAGTTTAGTTTAGTTTAGTTTAGTTTAGTTTAGTTTAGCCGATAGGTCATCCTCATCTCACATCGCACAAGTCCGTAAGTCCTCAGATCTCTTCCGTAGAACATCCATCAACATGTAGAGCAGGAAGCAGGTGGATTCAAGACATAAAAGAGACATTGAACATGGCAGCAGATCAAGTGGGAGATCTTCTTAGAGACCGGAAATCTTCCAGGCGGCTATGATTAGTGCAATTTTCTACAAAAGATATGCAACTTGATAATGATGCTGTACTTTTAAAGATTGATAACTTTTCTGTTGCTATCGACACCCTTTTATGTGCTTCATTTCTCAGACTCTTCCAATTTTCCTTTTATTTATTTAATGTTTACTCTATGTTTTGTTAAATGTTTTTCTCTCGCTCCGAAGCTTTGACCATGTCCGGCTTGTTGCAGGAGCTACTGAGTTTAGTGCTCTGTGCACACCATCAGCTGTGCGTTTCATCCGTTTTAATCGTGTTTCAATATTCCAATTGTTTACGATTAATGATGATATCGTATGACAGGGAACAGGCGGTTGTGTTTACTTTTTGTCCGGTTTCGCCTTATGTCTTTTGGGGTGTGCTGAAACTGCTATGATGGGGACTGCAGTTACCTTTCTTTGTTTGAGAGATGATATAGTAACTCGGATGATTCCACTGGTACGGGCGGTTGAGCATATAGGGATTTTAATTTGTTTGCAGTGATACCGGGGCCTTCCATAACCATAACTTTCACTATAATAATAAATATACATTTTTTTGTTATCTGTTAATTTATGATACATTAGTCACATATTTGTTTATGTATTCACAAATTCAGGTAAAGTTTTGATTATGTTTTTATTTTTTCTTTAATTTATTTTATTTACATTTCCACGAATGTCATTGGTACTAAAAAAAAAAAATAAAAAACCTGTCTCTCTTAAAATGGGTGAAATCATTGTCAGTTTTTATTAGTGTATGTGTCTGTGTGTGTATATATCGTCTTCTTCTTCCTCTTTTACTGCTTCTTCTTATTTTCAACTCCTTGTGGAGCATAGGTCGTCAACAAATTTTAATAGTATATAGACTAGCATATAATAGATCACATAATGAGAGATAAGGATATAGTTTGGGTCGGATAGCTTAGTCATTTCCTTTAACTTAATAAGTTATAATAGTAACCACATTAACTCAGACACAGAATAACAGTCGTCAATTTTGAAGGACATGGAGGCAATGGGAATGTTCTAGCTGATATTGGAAAAGTTGTGGGGATTGATGTAACAGGACTTAACCGTTCAACAAGTCCAGAAATTAGGTTGACAAACAAACTCGGGGGCAGGTCAAGTTTATGAGAGAGGTGACACTCTCGGAGTTAATGGTAGCGTTGTTTTTGAAGTTCAGATGGTTAACTAGATGTCAAGATGGGGATTTGTTTTGACAATTTTCACGCACAAGTCATGTAGTGTTAAACTCTGTATTCATTCATTGGGTGAGAGTTGTCCGCGGCGCGGAGATTGAACCAAGAGGTCGAGACAAAGGATGTTGACGTCCTAGGGGATAATCTGACAGACCATCTGAATAAAGAAACAGAGAAAGCTGAGGCCAATTGAAAAAAAAATAAGAATAGAAAAACGATTTTTAAAATCTATATTTTAATGCCAATTTAAAAATAAAATACGTAATTAATTCATATCATAATTTTTTCATATTTTAAATTTATTAGGTCACAAATGCAAGCATACTTCGATAGTTTTTAGATCTATATTTGACATTTCTAGGTCATAAAAATCTGAGTCCTACTTATTACAACTGATGACCACAGTTTCAGTCCGGGATACACAAAAAGAGAATGAGAAATAGAAGGAGGAGAAGACAACGACGAGAGGAGTAGCAAATGGGAAGGTAAAATGGAGGATTATGATGAGGAGGTGGAAAAGGAAGGTTATGATGACAAGGTGCGAAAGGAAGGGTAGGATGATTAGGTGAAAAAAGAAGGTTAGAATGACAGGGTGAAAAAGGAGGATTATGATGATAAGGTGAAAAATGACGGTTAGGATGATAAGGTTAAAAATGAAGGTTAGGATGCCATTGTGAAAAATGAAGGTTAGGATGATAAGGTTAAAAATGAAGGTTAGGATGCCATTGTGAAAAATGAAGGTTAGGATGATAAGGTTAAAAATGAAGGTTAGGATGATAAGGTTAAAAATGAAGGTTAGGATGCCATTGTGAAAAATGAAGGTTAGGATGATAAGGTTAAAAATGAAGGTTAGGATGATAAGGTGAAAAATGAAGGTTAGGATGATAAGGTGAAAAATGAAGGTTAGGATGATAAGGTGAAAAATGAAGGTTAGGATGATAAGGTTAAAAATGAAGGTTAGGATGATAAGGTGAAAAGTGAAGGTTATGATGATAAGGTGAAAAATGAAGGTTAGGATGCCATTGTGAAAAATGAAGGTGAGGATGCCATTGTGAAAAATGAAGGTTAGGATGATAAGGTGAAAAATGAAGGAAAATGAAGGTGAGGATGATAAGGTGAAAGATTAGGATGGGAATGTAAAAGAGGAAGGTTACGATGAAAATGTGAAAAGTAATGGTGAGATGAGGAGGTTCAAAAGAAAGGAGACGTTGAGGTGAAGAAGAAAAGGGAGAATAAGGAGATGAAGCAGAGAAAGGAGAATGTCGAGGTGAAAGAGAAAAAGGTGAATTAGGAGTTGAAGAAGAAAAAGGAAGAATGAGAACGTGAAAATGAAAAGGGAAAATAATGACGCGATATAGAAAAAGGGAGAATTATGACGTGTAAAAGAAAAGGGGGAATAAAGATGTGAAGAAGAAAAGGAAAAATGAGGAAGTGAAGAAGAAAAGGATGAATCATTAAGTGAAGAAGAAAAGAAAGAATGAAGAAATAAAGAAGAAAATGGAAGAATGATGAAGTGAAGAAGAAAAGGAAGAAGGAAGAAATAAAGAAGAAAATGGAAGAATGATGAAGTGAAGAAGAAAAGGAAGAATGAGGAGGTGAAGAAGAAAAAAGAAGAATGAAGAAGAAAAAGAAGAATGAAAAAGAAACCGAAGAATAAGGAGGTGAGGAAGAAAAGGAAGAATGAAGAAATAAAGAAGACAATGGGAGAATGAAGAGGTGAGGAAGAAAAGGAAGAATAAGGAAATAAAGAAGAAAAGGGAAGTATGAGGTAGCGAACAAGAAAAAGAATAATGAGGAAGTGAAGAAAAATGAGGAGAATAATGAGCTGAAGAAGAAAATGGAGAATAATGACGTGAAGAAGAAAGAATATCTCGGAGATTATTAACATGTTTGATTTAGAAGAGTGCTGTGCTTGTCATCAACGGGGCGATCCTAAATAAACAACACAAAGCAATTCAGATCGAGTTCAATCACTCACTGGTAAAAATCAAGTTCTCACAGAAAAGCCGTGGCCCACACAGTGTTTCAAGCTTATTTAATTCATGTTATCGAAATGAAAAGAGTATCTTCTTCTTCTTCTTTTCTCTTTCTCACTGATACTGAAAATGTGTCGTGGTTTATATCATTGTGTCGTTCTTGAGCTTCTCGAACTGTCTGAATTAGTGATTTTCCTTTGTTGTTACATGTCTCTGTCACTACATCTATCCATCTTCTTCTAGGTCTTCCTCTTTGTTTTTTTCCATGCATTCTCGAGAACGCCCTTGATGGTGATTGATGAGGATTCATTCTGACCAGGTGACCCAACCATTTAAGTTGTTGTTGTTCTACATATTCTTGGCAGGGTTTTATTCCTACCATTTTTCTTATGGTTTCATTTGGTATTCTATCTCTTCTTGTGTTGTTTGTTACTTTTCTCAAGCACCGCATCTCACATGTATTGATCTTTCTTAAACGTGATTTAGAAAGTGTCCATGTTTGACTTGACATAGCACAAAGTTGGTATGAAAATGCTATTTATCATTTGTTGTTTAGCTGCTATAGAAATGTTTGGATGTCTTAACTATGGCAAAAGCTGGTATGTGACAGCATTTGCTTTTTGTATTCTCATATCAATTACTTAATGTAAAAAACATGACAAGCAAAAAATATGTACTAGATATGAATATCAAAAAGACTAAAACTATGATCATAAACAAAGAAAATTCTCCAAACCTACAATTAAATATCAAAGTTGAAGGAATACATCTAGAGACAGTCCAGAGCTACAACTACCTGGGACATACTATAACCAGTGATGGAAAATGTACAACTGAGATAAATAAAAGAATAGGAATGGCAAAAAGTAATTTCAATGCCATAAAAAACATACTAACATCAAAACAAATAACACCAGGGCTGAAACTAAGAATAGCAAAATGGGGGGCCTCGGTAGCCTAGTTGGGAAAATCACTCAACTGGACTACCGACGTTCGGACAACCCGTGTTCGATTCCCGCTGGGAGCAGTGTGAATTGTACTCGTGGTTTGAATAAAAAAAAAAAATACCCCCACGGTCGACCCAGCCGTTGGCAGAAATGGGTACCAGGGTATTACCCTGGGAAGGTGAGGAATGTTACCTCGCATCTGAGTTTCGATGCTTGAGGCTACACTATACAGAAATATCCGAACATTTCTGGATAGGCGGCCGAGCACATATGGGTATATACTCGCGTGCTAAGACGCCGGTTCAAGTCTCGTACTTTACCTTTACCTTTATAGCAAAATGTTACATCTTCTTAATATTCCTGTATGGTGCAGAAACATTGACATTATACCAGAAAACAGAACAGAAACTTGAAACCTTTGAAATGTGGATTTATAGAAGAATATGTAGAATTGGATGGAAAGAAAAGAAAACTAATGAAGAAGTTTTAAAACAACTAAAAATGAAAAAAGAACTACTAAACACAATTAGAGCAAGACAAATGAAATTTTTTGGTCATGTTAAAAGACACAACAGTCTAATAAAAGTAATATTAGAAGGGAAAATACAAGGTAAAAGAGGCGGAGACAGACCAAGACTAACATGGACGAGTAACATCAAAAGATGGACAAGTCAGCCTATGGCAATCTGCACCATCAAAGCAAGAGACAGAGTGGTATGGCGCTCCATGGTAGCCAACCTTCGGTGCGGAGACGGCACTCGATGATGATTCTCATATCAATTTCTCAAAAGAGTACAGCCATTATTAAATGCATTGTCACTTTGCCGTGTTTGCTTTGAGACCGCGTCAGACTATTCATCCGCAACTCGATACACTTAATGTACAAAATATATCAATGGCTTGCATTATTGGAATAATTGAATAAAATATGTTTTTTTTTATATATTTTAAAGTAGTACTTTACAAATATGAAACTTGACGTGTATTTAGCCCATCCCAGATAATTTTCGCATGAATGAACGATGAGAAAACGTCATTGCTGGCATATAAGCCATGGCATGGCGTTCAGTTTGTTTTGTAACGACACGGTACATAACCGCGCACATGAAAATTATGAAGTGGCCTTTAGTTTGTATGTGAAATATGTTGCATGTGAATATATGTTAACTTGAAGCACGATCGGAAAACAAACGAGGTGTGGTGACGAGATTAGACTAAAGAAGGCACTTGGTTAACTTTGTTTTCTTTCATGTTGTCCTTTCTGGACGGGTGGTTTTGCAGTATTGTTGGAGAGCGCATAGAAGGAGAGCGCATAGGAGAGCGCATAGAAGGAGAGCGCATAGGAGAGCGCATAGGAGAGCGCATAGGAGAGCGCATAGAAGGAGAGCGCATAGGAGAGCGCATAGAAGGAGAGCGCATAGGAGAGCACATAGAAGGAGAGCGCATAGGAGAGCGCATAGGAGAGCGCATAGAAGGAGAGCGCATAGGAGAGCGCATAGAAGGAGAGCGCATAGAAGGAGAGCGAATAGGAGAGCGCATAGAAGGAGAGCGCATAAAAGGAGAGCGCATAGTAGGAGAGCGCATAGTAGGAGAGCGCATAGAAGGAGAGCGCATAGAAGGAGAGCGCATAGTAGGAGAGCGCATAGAAGGAGAGCGCATAGAAGGAGAGCGCATAGAAGGAGAGCGCACAGAAGGAGAGCGCACAGAAGGAGAGCGCATAGAAGGAGAGCGCATAGAAGGAGAACGCATAGTAGGAGAGCGCATAGAAGGAGAGCGCATAGAAGGAGAGCGCATAGAAGGAGAGCGAATAGAAGGAGATCGCATAGAAGGAGAGCGCATAGGATAGCGCAAAGAAGGAGAGCGCATAGAAGGAGATCGCATAGAAGGAGAGCGCATAGAAGGAGAGCGCATAGAAGGAGAGCGCATAGAAGGAGAGCACATAGAGGGAGAGCACATAGAAGGAGAGCACATAGAAGGAGAGCACATAGAAGGAGAGCGAATAGAAGGAGAGCACATAGAAGGAGAGCACATAGAAGGAGAGCGAATAGAAGGAGAGCACATAGAAGGAGAGCGCATATAAGGAGAGCGCATATAAGGAGAGCGTGTTTCTATATTCCGATTGCTTTCGATGAATGATGATATCGTATAACGAAGGACGGTTCAGCTTAGTTCAAATTTGGTGCCGCTTGGCCTTATATCTTTTGGCGTGTGCTGTAGCTGCTATGATGGAGACTGCGGCTGCCTTTATTTTTTTGGATCCTTCAATGATATGAGTTTTAATTCGGATGATTACACTGGCACGGGCGGTTGAGCCAGTTATGGATTTTGATTCGTTTGCAGTGATACCTGGCCTTCCACTAACTCTAACAATGATACCCGGGGCCTTCGACTAACCCTTACAGTGATACCCGGGGCCTTCGACTAACTCTAACAATGATACCCGGGGCCTTCGACTAACTCTAACAATGATACCCGGGGCCTTCGACTAACTCTAACAATGATACCGGAACCTTCGACTAACTCTAACAATGATACCCGAGGCCTTCGACTAACTCTAACAATGATACCCGGGGCCTTCGACTAACTCTAACAATGATACCCGGGGCCTTCGACTAACTCTAACAATGATACCGGAACCTTCGACTAACTCTAACAATGATACCCGAGGCCTTCGACTAACTCTAACAATGATACCGGGGCCTTCGACTAACTCTAACAATGATACCGGGGCCTTCCACTAACTCTAACAGTGATACCGGAACCTTCGACTAACTCTAACAATGATACCGGGGCCTTCGACTAACTCTAACAATGATACCGGGGCCTTCGACTAACTCTAACAATGATACCGGGGCCTTCCACTAACTCTAACAGTGATACCGGAACCTTCGACTAACACTAACAATGATACCCCGGGCCTTCGACTAACTCTAACAATGATACCGGGGCCTTCGACTAACTCTAACAATGATACTGGGCCTTCCACTAACCCTAACAATGATACCGGGGCCTTCCACTAACCCTAATAATGATACTGGGCCTTCCACTAACCCTAATAATGATACCGGGGCCTTCCACTAACCCTAACAATGATACCCCGGGCCTACGACTAACCCTAACAATGATACCCCGGGCCTACGACTAACCCTAACAATGATACCGGGGCCTTCGACTAACCCTAACAATGATACCGGGGTCTTCGACTAACCCTAACAATGATACTGGGCCTTCCACTAACCTTAACAATGATACCGGGGCCTTCGTCTAACTCTAACAGTGAAACCGGGGCCTTCCACTAACGCTAACAATTATACCGGGCCTTCGACTAACCCTAAAAATGATACCGGGGCCTTCGACTAACCCTAACAATGATACCGGACCTTCCACTAACCTTTACAATGATACCGGAGCCTTCGACTAACTCTAAAAGTGAAACCGGGGCCTTCTACTAACGCTAACAGTGATACCGGGCCTTCGACTAACACTAACAATGATACCGGGGCCTTCGACTAACCCTAACAATGATACCGGGCCTTCGACTAACACTAACAATGATACCGGGGCCTTCGACTAACCCTAACAATGATACCGGGCCTTCCACTAACCCTAACAATGATACCAGGACATTCGACTAACCCTAACAATGATACTAGGATCTTCGACTAACCCTAACGGTGATATCGGGCCTTCCACTAACCCTAACAATGATACCGCGTCTTCCACTAACCCAAACAATGATACCGGGCCTTCCACTAACCTTAACAATGATACCGGGGCCTTTGACTAACCCTAACAATGATACCGCGTCTTCCACTAACCTTAACAATGATGCCTGGCATTCCACTAACCCAAACAATGATACCGGGCCTTCCACTAACCTTAACAATGATACCGCGTCTTCCACTAACCCAAACAATGATACCGGGCCTTCGACTAACCCTAACAATGATACCGGGCCTTCCACTAACATTAACAATGATACTGGGGGGTTTCGACTAACCCTAACAATGATACCGGGCCTTCGACTAACCTAACAGTGATACCGGGACTTCCACTAACCCTAACAATGATACCGGGGGCTTCGACTAACCCTACCAATGATACCGGGCCTTCGACTAACCCTAACAGTGATACTGGGGCCTTAGACTAACCCGAACAATGATACCGGGGTCTTCGACTAACCTTAACAATGATACCGGGGCCTTCGACTAACCCTAACAATGATAATGGGGCCTTCGACTAACATTAAAAATGATACCGAGGCCTTCGACTAACCCTAACAATGATAATGGGGCCTTCGACTAACCCTAACAGTGATACCGGGTCTTCGACTAACCTTAACAATGATACCGGGCCTCCGCCTAACCCTAACAATGATACCGGGCCTTTGACTAACCCTAACAATGATACCGGGCCTTCGATTAACCCAAACAGTTATACCAGGGCCTTCGACTAACCCTAACAGTGATGCCGGGGCCTTCGATTAACCCAAACAGTTATACCAGGGCCTTCGACTAACCCTAACAGTGATACCGGGTCTTCGACTAACCTTAACAATGATACCGGGCCTCCGCCTAACCCTAACAATGATACCGGGCCTTTGACTAACCCTAACAATGATACCGGGCCTTCGATTAACCCAAACAGTTATACCAGGGCATTCGACTAACCCTAACAGTGATGCCGGGCCTTCGATTAACCCAAACAGTGATACCAGGGCCTTCGAATAACCCAAACAGTTATACCAGGGCCTTCGACTAACCCAAACAGTGATGCCGGGGCCTTCGATTAACCCAAACAGTGATACCAGGGCCTTCGACTAACCCTAACAGTGATACCGGGGCCTTCGACTAACCATAACAGTGATACCGGGGCCTTCGACTAACCATAACAGTGATACCGGGGCCTTCGACTAACCCTAACAGTGATACCGGGCCTTCGACTAACCCTAACAGTGATACCGGGCCTTCGACTAACCCTAACAGTGATACCGGGCCTTCGACTAACCCTAACAGTGATACCGAGGCCTTCGACTAACCCTAACAATGATACCGTGGCCTTCGACTAACCCTAACAGTGATGCCGGGCCTTCGACTAACCCTAACAGTGACACCGGGGCTTCGACTAACCCTAACAGTGATACCAGGGCCTTCGACTAACCCTAACGATAATTGCTGGATCAGCAGTAGCAGCTTTTTTTGGGTCTGTTCTCCTGACAACAGTCCATGACGTAAGTGGCATATTCTTGACATAACGTTGTAATTCATCTTTCTACTCGATCTTATACTTTAAAAAAAAATCACCGAAAAATGCCAAATATCACAGCTTTCTTTATACACAATGTATACACATACACACCTATTTAACATTCTTTAAAGAGCGTATCATGAATAAAAGGTGCAGTAATGGCGTCAAGTCAGCAATAGAAGAAGAATGTATGAAAACATTGGCGCTCTTAAAGGCTCTCTGTGACAGATGGAAGAATTTTTCGGCGAACGATGGGAGTGTATGGGGTTCCGAGAAATGGGGTGGAGGGGTGTTGTTATGTGTGAAAAGGAGAAAAACAAAGATTAAAAGTGAGTATGGAGGACTGGTTGGTCTCGAGGTAAGACGCCGGCCTCGAGACAGAGACGTTGTGGGTTCAAATCTCGGCTGTACCAGTTGGGATTTTTTTTTCTGTTTTCTCTCTGCGGCTACCACCCCAGGTCTCAGCAGCGAAGCCCGGCTTGAAACGTCAATTACTCAAGGACGGAAAAAATTATGAGCACCTCCGAAGACAGAGTTATCTGCCTCTGTGGCGAGGGACCCCTGTGCACACGGCTGCCAGGGAAAAACGGACTAACACGCAAAATTCAGATCCTAGTCTCTAGGGATTTCGTCAGAGGCAAAAGCTGGAGAACGAAAAAAAAACATGTGCATAAATAGGAGACAGAAGGGCACATACACACTCATATATTACGTCATCTTTGCATGTGCACTTATGGATCTGCTTTGAGTGCAGTAACAACATGTACAGTAATAATTAGAGAAATAACAATTTAATTTACAGAAATAATGTACGAACGAAAGTGAACAAGATATCTCGTAAGTGTAGTCGTGTCGGAAGTGAAAGTGGACACAATAATCTTAGTTCAGTGAAATAGTTTGGGGAGTGAAAGTGAACAAGATAATCTTAGTTTAGTGAAATAATTTGAGGAGTGAAAGTGAACAAGATAATCTTAGTTCAGTGAAATAGTTTGAGGAGTGAAAGTGAACAAGATAATCTTAGTTCAGTGAAATAGTTTGAGGAGTGAAAGTAAACAAGATAATCTTAGTTCAGTGAAATAGTTTGGGCAGTGGAAGTGAACAAGATAATCTTAGTTCATTGAAATAGTTAGAGAAGTGAAAGTGAACAAGATAATTTTAATTCAATGAAATAGTTTGGGGAGTGAAAGTGAACACGATAATCTTAGTTCAGTGAAATAGTTTGGGGAGTGAAAGTGAACAAGATAATCTTAGTTCAGTGAAATAATTTGAGGAGTGAAAGTGAACAAGATAATCTTAGTTCAATGAAATAGTTTGGGGAGTGAAAGTGAACAAGATAATCTTAGTTCAGTGAAATAGTTTGGGGAGTGAAAGTGAACAAGATAATCTTAGTTCAGTGAAATAATTTGAGGAGTGAAAGTGAACAAGATAATCTTAGTTCAATGAAATAGTTTGGGGAGTGAAAGTGAACAAGATAATCTTAGTTCAATGAAATAGTTTGGGGAGTGAAAGTGAACAAGATAATCTTAGTTCAGTGAAATAATTTGAGAAGTGAAAGTGAACAAGATAATCTTAGTTCAGTGAAACAATTTGAGGAGTGAAAGTGAACAAGATAATCTTAGTTCAATGAAATAGTTTGAGGAGTGAAAGTGAACAAGATAATCTTAGTTCAATGAAATAGTTTGAGGAGTGAAAGTGAAGAAGATAATCTTAGTTCAGTGAAGTAATTTGAGGAGTGAAAGTGAACAAGATAATCTTAGTTCAGTGAAATTTTGAGGAGTGAAAGTGAAGAAGATAATCTTAGTTCAATGAAATAGTTTGAGGAGTGAAAGTGAACAAGATAATCTTAGTTCAATGAAGTAGTTTGAGGAGTGAAAGTGAACAAGATAATCTTAGTTCAGTGAAATAATTTGAGGAGTGAAAGTGAACAAGATAATCTTAGTTCAATGAAATAGTTTGAGGAGTGAAAGTGAACAAGATAATCTTAGTTCAATGAAATAGTTTGAGGAGTGAAAGTGAACAAGATAATCTTAGTTCAATGAAATAGTTTGAGGAGTGAAAGTGAACAAGATAATCTTAGTTCAATGAAATAGTTTGAGGAGTGAAAGTGAACAAGATAATCTTAGTTCAATGAAGTAGTTTGGGGAGTGAAAGTGAACAAGATAATCTTAGTTCAATGAAGTAGTTTGAGGAGTGAAAGTGAACAAGATAATCTTAGTTCAATGAAGTAGTTTGGGGAGTGAAAGTGAACATGATAATCTTAGTTCAATGAAGTAGTTTGGGGAGTGAAAGTGAACATGATAATGTTAGTTCCGTGAAATAGTTTGTGTAGTGAAAGTGAACAAGATAATCTTAAGTTACATGTGAAAGTGAGAGTAGCAATAGTCGTTCGTTCAATCAATCAACAAATCAACCATTCATTCAATAATTAATCAATGAATCAATCAGTCAGTCTGTCTATTTATCTATCGTCATATGGCGCCCAAGACTGCACACAAGGCAGAGCCTATCAGTGCCCGACTATCTTAACCATCCAGTGTCAGATCTTGTACAGGATCCGAACTGTATATCACCACACGTCATTGTTCTGGGCGAGCCTCGCCAAGGGAGCTGATGCCTGCTGTCGTTGCCTCTCGTCTCAGCACCTTTTCAGTCTTCCTCTAGGTTCGCCTATTTTTCTTGAACCCCCTAGTTCCTATTTGAAAGCCTATTTTGAGATTCTCTTGTTGCCTCTTCTCATCACCAACATATGACAACATTTACCGTGAGGCAAAAATTAAAACACTGACCGGAATTCGTCACTAAAAAAAAATATCAGTACCGATACATCTATACACTCACGTGAGGCAAAAGGAAGATAAGAAAACTATGACTACAGCGATGTAACACAAACCAATATCTAATACAGTTGACACAATCAGTCTGTTTTATATTCTATTTATAATATAATTAATCAAACTGCTACATCTATTATTTAGCTATCTTATCTTTCATCCGGGACCAAAATTAAGAACACAAATCAGCCAGGTGTGTAATATGACGCCAGTTGTTATCAGTTGTGAAAACCCTTTTAAACAGGAGGAACAAATGTTTTCCGGGAAATAAAACATATGACGTGCTATTGCGTAACATGTTGTAATACTGCACGGGTTATCAACGTGGTGCGTTGGAGGGTATTGATACAGCTCACACGCGTTGTTTTAGGCTTACAGTCTAACTGTAGTTTTCAGTGTTGAAGTGAAAGAGTGTCGGTATCAATGTTATGAGATCGTTCGAGGCAAGGCGCCAAATAGCTGGAAGTTGTCAGCGACTCATAGCTGATGGTTTGCGCCAGGATCAGTGAACCAGTACTATCCAGACCCTACTCCATTCCGTCCCGGTGCCTCTAGAAAAAGACTAACTAGTCTAGTTTGAATAAGTGAGTAGGGATTGAAGAGGGAAGGCGAACCCGGTAAAAAAAAAAATGTCATGCTGAAGCTGGATGTTTGAGGCCGAAAGGCGCAAATAAACGACAATTACGCCCCCTTAAAGTCCTTGTAATGGCGGATAACGAAGTGGACAATCAATTTCTTTAGTAGTCAATTTGACCGGAAGTCACAACAACAATACATTTAATGTGTGCGTACGAATGATATTCTAGTAATTAGTTTTCTCATCAATAGATCAACGGTAGACAAAATCTGCATTTTCTGGGATGCAATATTCAATTTTTTACCACCAAAGAAGAGAAACAAAAACTAGTAATAATTCATGCCATAGAACACTTAAAGAAACAAAAAATAAACTGGTTTGGCCAGGTGATAAGACAGAAAGACCAAAACACAAAACAGCGAGCCTTCAATAAACTTTAGGAGAAGACTCATGGGTTGATCACAAAAAAAAAAGATAGATTAATGGAACATTAAAAACACCAGGAAAAATAATAGCATTAGAGGCAGACAAACGAGCAAAAGACTGGAAATTATATTTCACCTCCACACTGATAGGCACATGAGGAAGGAGAGAAGAACCAAACAAATGTTTAATTTCTCTCTCTCTCTCTCTGTCTGCGATGAAGACTCAATCAGAGTAGGATTCCAGACTCTCTCATGAAGTCAGCTGTCTGTTTAGACGAATCGATTTCCCCATATAGTTTTTCTTCCTGGGAGGTGGGTGTGGACCACATTGCTCTTCTCAGGTCTGTGTACTGGGGGCAATCCTGTAGAACATGTTTTGTAGTCATATTGTCCAGTGTACAGTGGCATAGGCTGGTTGTACCTATTTTGAATTTGGTGAACATGTGATTTCTCATTCTATTGTGGCCCGTGCGTAGGCGAAGTATAATGACTTGATCCCTCCTTGATAGTTGGTGGTATCTGTCACTCTCGTTATGCTTTGGGTGTTCTCGTTTCCATTTTTCATAGAACTGACACTTGAGGATGGATTTGGCTTCATCATAACTGAGCGGGTGGTTCTCTTGTGGTAATCTCCCTCCCTCTTTAGCTAATTTGTCTGGGCGTTCGTTCCGTGTATATTACAGTGTGATGGTATCCACTGAATGACTACTCTCTGGAAGTTACTGCATAGTTGGTCCAAGATTGTTCTCAAGTCATCTAGTTCATTGTTCTTGGGGCTTTTTAGAGCTGATAATACTGACAGTGCATCAGTCAGAACCACCAATTTATTGTGCATGTTATTTTTTCGTTGAAGCACATCTGATGGCCTCAGTTTCTGCTTTAAAGTTGTTTGAGAATTTTCCAGTAGCTATTGACTTGGTGATCTCGTCCTGATTATTCAGCGTCAAGAACACTCCTCCCTCTCCATTTCTGGTGGCATTTGTAGCAGAGCCATCTGTGTATATGTGGGACCAAGAGCCCTGTGAGTAGGTATCGTGTATGTGTTTTTCCACTACGTGTTTTCTTTCTGTGTCTGATTGGGTGCCTTTTTTCATGATTCCTGTTATATTTTCGTTAAGTTCTGGTATGTTATGCTTTCCATGAGGAGACATATCAGATGGGCCCAAGGGTTTCGATATTGTTTGGGAAAGTACTGGGTCTCCAGTAGTTAGTTCATTGGCAATTGCAGCGAAGTTGCTCCTCTTAAGTCGTACAATTCCGGAACCAGATATTCTTTGGTGCATGGGGTGGCTAAGGAGCCTTCTATATTTCTCCACTTGTTGCAATACTTTAGTGACCCGTCTGTCATCTAAGGGTTGTAAACCTGATATTGTTTCTAGAGTCTTGATAGGTGTAGATTTCATAGCACCAGTGATGATACGGACAGCTTGGTTCTGTGTTCTGTTAATTTTGCTAAGGTGTCATTTGGAAGCCATAGCCCAGGCTGTGACTCCATACTCTAGAACTGGTCTGACTCTTCCTACGTAGTCTTTTCAAAATATTTCTGTCTGCCCCCCAGTCCGTTTCTGCCAATTTCTTCATAATATTTGTTCGTTTTCTGGCTTTTTTCTTGCTCTGTCTATCTGATTTTTCCAAGTCATTCTGCGATTCATGGTGACACCAAGATATGTTGGGATTTGGTCAATAGGGAGTGTATGGTCTTTTATCTTCAAGTTTGCAGAGAGTGTGTTTCTTGATAGGCTGAAAATTGTATATGTAGTTGTTTTTTTCGTTGATTGGTAAGAATCAGGTATTCGTCCATTTTTCAAGTTCACCTAGGGCATCTTGCATCCTTGGTCCAGCCACCGACATACTTTCCTCATGAGCCCATAACGCCAGATCATCTGCGTATATTGTTGAGTGTATTCTGGGTGGAATGTCCATTACGATGTCATTTATGAAAATTAAAAAGAGTGTTGGGGACAAGACTCCGCCTTGTGGGACACCTTGTTCGATAGTGACCTTCTTACTTAGTTGACCTTGAACTTGTACTCTGGCCGTTTTATCCTGAAGGTATTGAGAGCCCCAATTGAATAAACGACCCTGGATGCCAAGTCTAAAAAGCTTGTTCTTTAAACCCTCTCGCCAAACCCTATCAAAAGCCTTCTCCATGTCGACCCACACTGCCAGTGTGTGTTTCTTTTCTTGTAGAGCATCCTCTATTTCTTGTGCATTGTAGGTGACCAGGTCTTCAGTTGATCTGTGCTGACGGAAGCCACTTTGTTGTGGTACGGTTTGTTGTTTTGTCTCCAAATGCCACATAAGTCTTCTGTTAACCAGTTTTTCCATGAGTTTACTCAAGCGGCTCAGTAAGCTAATTGGTCTATAGCTACTTGGGTCTAGTGGGTCTTTTCCACGCTTGAGGATGGGCACCATGATAGCTTCTTTTCCAGATTGTCGGCACATGATCTCTCTACCAGGTAGCATTTATTATCATTAGAAGCTGGCTCTTGGCTTTCTGTTCCAGATTTAGGAGCATTTCGTTGGAGATTCCATCTTTACCAGGGCAACTTTTGAACTTCAATCCTTTGAGGGCAACATCTAATTAAGTTGGGGTAAAGATGGTCGTCTGATGCTCTTCTGGTGCTAAAGGCATGTGTTTTGCATCTTGGTTTTCCCGTCTTGCAGCTTTATGTTTGTCTATTGGAATGTTTATTCTACTAATGTTTTTGTAAGTCTCTATCAGTAGATTTACTGCCCTTTTGCCTGTGAGGATGTTCTGATTGTGTGCTAATGATATTGGAGGTCGGCAGTTGTTTTCATCGCTCAGAGTTTTCGCAAGTTTCCATAGTTTATGACCATTTTTGTCTAGATTAAGGATCTCTGTTTTGTCTATCCAGCTCTGTCTTGCTGATATCATGACCTCACGTCTGTATTTGGCAGAGGCTGCTTTGTAGGCAATGTTGCTCTCTGTGCTGTGTGATGTTTCAGCTAGTTCTCTGGCAGAGTCCGGCTCCTCTTTTAATCTTTGTATTTCCTTGCTCCAGTATGGCTTGTAGTTTCTTCTTGCTCCTCTAGGAATGGATTCTTTAGCAGCTCTCAGGATTCCATTTGTTAACCGCTCTATTATATTATTGACCTTCTTTTCGTGGGTAGTGATTGGCGCAGTATAAGCATCTGTGAGCATAGCAAACTTTTCCCAATCTGCTCTTTTATAGTTCTAGCGGGGAAGTGGTATTTGCAACTCCTGTTTGTGAGCAAGATCCACTGAAAGTTTGACTGGTCTGTGGTCACTATCTCCAAGTTGGTTCTGCACTTTTCGGTTTTTTTTTTTAAAGATATGTCTCCAGTTGCAAATGCTAGGTCGGGAGTGGAAGTTGTTTTCCATCTTCTTAAGTAGAAGGTTGGGGGATCCTCCCTAGAGTTTATGAGGAATAGGTTATTGTCTATTTCCCATTCTTCCACTTCTTCACCTCAAACATTGGACTCCTTATATACCCATCTCTCAGAGTGGCTGTTAAAGTCTCCTAATACCAGACACTTTGATGGTGGTATTATTTCCATTGACTCCAGCTTCAGTAATTTGTCATTTGGACAGTATATTTTAAATATCCTTATACTAGCGGAGTTAATGTATAGGTCTGTACCAATGATCTCTGCCTCTCCGTTTGTGACTACATCTATTAGTTTTGCTGGGATGGAATTTTCAATAAATATAAGAATTCCACCCTTGTGACCTTCCCTGTCTTGTCTAAATGTTTGGTAGCCCCTGATCATAAATCTGTGCTGAGGATTATGATGAGTTTCTTGTATGCAGGCATCGTCTATCTCCTCCTCAGCTAGTCTGATTGTTAGAGCTTGTTTTTTGTGGTATATGCCCTCCGCATTCCAGTGTATTATATTCAGCTATTTCTTGAAGCCTGTCCGGTCAACGGTAGTTTCTATCATAATTAGAGTCTGTTAGATCCAGTCTAATTGATTACTTGTTAAAACGTTGCTGTTTTGCGCCAGCGGCCCAGTGCATCCGATTTTAGTCAGCATTTTATTCGGGTTTGCTTTTCTTAGTCTTTGATTGCCCCCAATTTTCCTGCAAGATTATCTTTTCTGTAGGGGGGATTCTGCCCTTAGATGGTCGGCCCTCCCAGGTTTACGAGCACCATCTGCCCAAGCTTGATGTAGTAATTAGTTGGTGATTAGACCATCACCATCACACATCAAACAACAGACTATAAGACCCTCCTAACTATCACGAACTTCCGGGAGTCTCACGATGCTGAAAAGTCATGTTATGGCAAGTATTTTAAACTAAAAGTTCTACCAGCTATATACGAATATATGATGAAACATGTAATTTACTATTTGGATAGTTTGTCAAAGAAGGTGTTGATCTCCTCCTGCGTTAGTGGACGCATGGTTGTTTACTAATTTGGTTCATTTAAGACAGCGTCCACAAGAGTCAGAGTGAAATGAATCTCCATTGTCGCCAACCTTCGATGCAGGGAGAAAGCACGACAAGATTTTGTTCTGAGCCAATACTCCAGGCATTGTGCTAGTAAAAGCTAAACTATAACGGCCACCGTTGAGAATGAACGAAATTCTGTAAATTCAGATCTTGGCCGTTGAGCTTTGTTCAAACGTAAACAAGCGTCCATCTTGGTGTGTCCATCTTCAAATGTTTAATTTAAAGAAACAGCTTCTTCTAATCACTTTGAGTGTATAATAGAACAAGCATGTGTTTTTCTATCAGCGTGAACAGAAACAAATGAATAAACCAAATAAACTAGCAGTAACAAACAGCAGTGTAATGTTATCGCTTCCGGTTGTTTTGTGACATTTCATTGGTCGACATAATTTGCAGTCCTGCGTCATCATGTGTGACGTCGTTTTGTGGAAGTTAAGAATGTGCAGTCCCCTTTCAGGACATCCAACTTAATAGACTCAATAAACTCAATAAACTCTGGGTGTTTATCATTGGTTTGCAGGGAGTCGTTGTAAGAGATGTAGTATAACAGCCGCATGCCCCGATGTACGGCATGTAGTTGCTTGCAGGCATTCGCCCAATAACTAAAGGAACACATCTCTTCATCATCTGCCCTTAAAAGGACGTTAAATGGGCGTGTATACATTGTGTTGTGGTTACGGTATGTAGTGAACAGGTTTGAGATTGTAGACTGCATTCGCGATATCAACAATAAAATACTGGGAAATTACAAGTCGAACGGAGATTCATTCGGTTAGAAAACCACAAATGGAATCTATTGGACACCAGCTCCTTGTTTTCTAATTTCAACTTCTTTAGCACCAATTTCCAGTTCTTTAGTAATAATTTCGCCTTCTTTAGCACCAATTTCGACTTCTTTAGTACTAATTTCGACTTCTTTAGCACCAATTTCCACTTCTTTAGTACTAATTTCGACTTCTTTAGCACTAATTTCCACTTCCTTAATAATAATTTCGACTTCTATAGCACCAAATTCCACTCCTTTAGCACCAATTTCCACTTATTTAGCACCAATTTCCACTTCTTTAGCACCAATTTCCACTTCTTTAGCACTAATTTCGACTTCTTTAGCACCAATTTCCACTTCTTTAGCACTAATTTCCAGTTCTTTAGTAATAATTTCGCCTTCTTTAGCACCAATTTCCACTTCTTTAGTACTAATTTCCACTTCTTTAACACCAATTTCCACTTTTTTAGCACCAATTTCCACTTCTTTAGCACCAATTTCCACTTCTTTAGTACTAATTTCCACTTCTTTAACACCAATTTCCACTTTTTTAGCACCAATTTCCACTTCTTTAGCACGAATTTCCACTTCTTTAGCACCAATTTCCACTTCTTTAGCACCAATTTCCACTTCTTTAGCACTAATTTCAAGTTCTTTAGTAATAATTTCGCCTTCTTTAGCACCAATTTCCACTTCTTTAGTACTAGTTTCGACTTCTTTAGAACCAATTTCCACTTTAGTAATAATTTCGCCTTCTTTAGCACTAATTTCGACATTTTTAGCACTAATTTCGCCTTCTATAGCACCAATTTCGACTTCTATCACACCAATTTCGACTTCTTTATTACTAATTTCGACTTCTTTATTACTAATTTCGACTTATTTAGTACTAATTTCGTCTTATTTAGCACTAATTTAGACTTTTTTAGCACTAATTTCTTCTTATTTAGCACTAATGTCTGTTCCCTACTTATGACACTATAGTTAGTTGTAGTTATTTTCTTGTTCCCTACTTATGACTACAGTTAGTTGTAGTTTTTTTGCCTGTTCCCTACTTATGACTACAGTTTGTTGTAGTTATTTTCTTGTTCCCTACTTATGACTATAGTTAGGTGTAGTTATTTGATTGTTCCCTACTTATGACTATAGTTAGTTGTAGTTATTTTCTTGTTCCCTACTTATGACTACAGTTAGTTGTAGTTTTTTGCCTGTTCCCTACTTATGACTACAGTTTGTTGTAGTTATTTTCTTGTTCCCTACTTATGACTATAGTTAGGTGTAGTTATTTGGTTGTTCCCTACTTATGACTATAGTTAGTGTAGTTATTTTCTTGTTCCCTACTTATGACTAAAGTTAGTTGTAGTTATTTGCCTGTTCCCTACTTATGACTATAGTTAGTTGTAGTTATTTGCCTGTTCCCTACTTATTGCTATAGTTAGTTGTAGTTATTTGCTTGTTAACGTTGTTGTTTTGCTGTTTGTTTTGTCAAACTATCACCATACCTTGTAGGAGTGTAAGTTACACCCCCATTACTGGTTCCTTGCTACCAGCTTTACCGCAGCACTGCAATTATAAGCCTGTTCCCTACTCATGACTATAGCACAGGGTTACGAACACAACTCTGGGATACATTGTACATCTATATTGTTGTGTAAAGACAAATATCTCCCGCATAAGGAAGGACTGAATACTTCTTCTTTGTCTTTCCTACCGCATCTGTCTTTCAGCGTCGAGGGGAGATATAATTTGCGGTCTTTTGATCTTCTGTTTACCTCTGCTACTGTTATGTTTCAGAAGCTTCTAATATTCCATCGATCCATCCTTTCCGTTATCGGCCTGTGGGGCTAGTGTTCTCGGAACGTTTACTGAGGGCTCGTTGTGTTATGATCGGGTACAAATAATAATACATAAATATTATTATATGGGAAACTTCCGAGGCGATAATAGGGAATAATAGAACAAAGAAGTATGTGTTAGCACTCGGAAAAATTGACAGACAAACAACAATAGAAAAAAACGAAGAACAATATATGGTTCGAAGTGGGATCGAACCCGTACTCAGTGGCACCGCGCCTTGCCACGAGAAGCCGAACGCTTGGCACACTGCCACGCAGCCAACTATAAAAATTGGCTATTGCAGCAGTGTCTTACACGATGACATTCTCAATGACTATAGCATAGGGTAACGATCACAGACCGGAAACAAATTGTATATTTGTACTTTCCTATTAATGTTGTTATGATCGCCTTGTTACATGACCTGGATACTTGCGATGCAGAAGAACCAACTTTTAGCTTAGGTACAACTTTGCTCAGTAATTTTGTGAGGGAAGTGCTCAGTTTCTGGCCTTCTCTTTTCGACTTTCAACCACCAAAAATTCTTTAACGTGTGCTAGTGCACGCGGGAGCTCCTGATTTGCGTCGTTATCCGAGAGGGCTAGGCCCTGAAACGGGGCGGTGACTACACAAAGGATCTCACTAGCCGGAGACAAGTGAAGCTAACTCCACGAGTAAGCCACAGCCTCGAAGAGGAAAAAAATCCAACTGCCTGTGGCGGGATACGAACCTGTGACCTTCCTGTCCAGAGGCCAAAGACTTATCTCTAGACCATACAGTTGTTTTAACTCTTCAATTTGCTAAAGTGCATGTCGACAATTTGTCTAATCTCGTTATCATTTGACCTGTAAATGTTTAACATGTGACTTTCGAAGGAAATAAGCATTATTAGATCACAAATATGGGTCTCAGTTTGATCATCTCTGGCTGATATCCTAATAGGTCACACTGAACTTTCAAAGTCGTCACATTCTGACTTGTTGGTGGTACAGTCTCACATGCGCTGTTTAACATTCTCGTGACCTATTCTCCCCACAGTGTGACATTATGTCATGTCGCTGTTGTTCTTCGTTTGATCTATTCTCCCATAAAGGAACTTTATTACATATATCTTTGATTATTTGATTGTGTTCTTCCATCAAAGCCTTGGTGATAAACCGCTGTTTGTTCATCATTTCGTTTGTTGTCACAGCAAGGAATATTATGACAGACATCTATATCTTAATTGTCTCGTTTCCACTCCACAAAGTAACATTATAACACACTGCAAGGAAAGGACATGCAATGAGCAACACATTATATAGGTCACTGACTTCTTCAATCTTCTTTTATTTTACGTATAACACATACTGTCTTTTTCAATAATAATTATCATCATCATGTGCCCTACCGGTTGGCGTAGGCGATCATGTCCTTTCACAATCTTCTATCTACAGTGCATCGTATCAGTTCTGTTGTTGACTGTTTTCCATGCCATGACACCAAGCTATCCATTATTTTCTCTCTTAGTCGTCCGCGATCTCTTTTTCCCTTTATTTTCCCTATTGTAACCAAGTATTCCAACTTTCCTCTTCTCATGATGTCCCCGAAAGATGTTGATTGTTTCTTTCTGATGTTTTTTAAGAGCTCCCTTTTTGTGTTGGCCTCTTTGAGAACTTCCTCATTGGTCTTTTTAGCTGTACAGGGAACTTTCAACATTCTTCTGAGAAATCCCATCTCTGTGGCCTCTAATCGTCTTTTCATTTGTTTGTCCACTGTCCATGATTCGCTTCCATAGGTCACAATTGGTTCTATATAGCACCGATGAACTCTCTTTCTCATTTTATTGACATGGATTTGTTGCATAAGATAACCTTCTGAAATGCTATTTTGGCCTGAGCTATTCTGCTTTTTATTTCTGTGGTATATCTCCCATCTGATGTTATTATTGTGCCCAAGTATTTCAAACGTTGCACTTGTTTCAGATTTGTCTTGTTTATTTTTATGCTGCATAATGGTGGTGATTGTTTCTTCGATATAACCATTACTTCTGTTTTCTTACTATTCAGACTGAGACCTTTCTTGTTGCTTTCTTTTACTATTATGTCTATCATTTCTTGTAGTTCATTTTCTGTCTCTGCTATTAAGACTGTGTCATCCGCATATCGCAAATTATTTATGTTGTGACCGTTGACTTCAATTCCTTTTTTGTCTACTATTGATCTCATAATATATTCGCTGTAAAGTGAAAACAAATCCGGTGACAGAACACAGCCTTGTCTGACTCCTTGCTTTATATATTGGAATTATCCTGTTTGGTTGTTAATTCGTATAGCTGCTGTTTGTTGCCAGTACATGTTTTTTTATGATTCGCAGATCCTTGCCATCAATGTTTAATTTCTCCAGCATATTGATTATTTCCACATGCTTTACTTTGTCAATTGCTTTCGTGTAGTCTATAAAGCACATATATAGATCTTTCTTTACCTCTATAGATCTTTCTATCAATGTTCTTAAGATGTATATTGCATTATTGGTGCCCTTTCCTTCCACAAATCCACATTGTTCCTCACTTATTTCTGGTTTTATTTTGTTCCTTACACGTCTCATGATTATTCTTAGTAATATTTTAGGCATATGGCTCATGAGACTAATAGTACGATGGTCTTCACACTCAGTGGCTCCTGACTTCTTCGGTATGGCTACAAAGATAGATTTTAGTAGATCTTCTGGTATGTGTCCAGTGTTATATATGTCACTGAGTAATTTTGTTATGACTTGTACTCCCAGCTCTCCTAATGCATTTATCTCTACGATTGTTATATTGTCAGGACCTGGAGCTTTGCCTCTTTTCATGCGTCCTCCACTTCACTCTGCATTATTGGTGGTCCTGTTTCTTCATTTGAATTGTTTAATTCTGGTCTTTCATCATCATAGAGTTGACTGATATATTCTGTCCATCTTTCCATTGTCTTCACTTGTCCCATTATTATATTTCCTTCCTTTGATTTCACACATCCTGAAACTTTGACTTCTTTTCTTCCTGTTAATTCATTTAACTGATTATGCATAAATTTTGAGTCTTTCTTTTGTTGTTTTTCTTCACATTTCTGTTTTAACCATCCTTCCTTTGCTTCACTGCACTTGTTTTGGATCTCTTTGTGCAATATTTTGTATGTCCGTTCATCTTTCTTATGTTTTCTTCTTTCGTCCATTAGTTGTAATATTTCTTCTGTCATCCATTTCTTTTTATTGATTCTTCTAGTCACTGGTATTACTTCTTTTGATGTTTGTTGAATCGATTGTTTGAGCATTTCCCACTGTTCCTGTATGTCCTGTATTTTCTCAATAGCATTATATCTATTGTGTACTATCATTCTGTACTTATCACTCATCTGTTTATCTACTCTTAGCATATCTAGTTCTAATTTTATATTTCTTGGTGATGTCTGTGCCTTCCGCAGTTTGATTCTTATCTTTCCAACTACTGGTACATGGTCACTATTGCAATCTGCTCCTGGCCTTGTTTTAACAGATGTTAGCCCATTCCTGAATCTTCTCTGTACCAGTATAAAATCAATTTGATTGTGTACTTTTTTGTCTGGGCTTTGCCATGCCCATAGTCGCCTAGGGTGTTGTTTGAACCAGGTGTTACCTATAATCATTTCATGTCTTTGCCCAATCTATCAATCTGTCCCCTCTGTCATTCGTCTCTCCAAGGCCATGCCCCCAGTAACATTTTGCACTTTAGCTGTTCCTACCTTTGCATTGAAATCCCCTAATATAATAGTTATTTCTTGGGGTTTACGCTGTTCCATGGTTGCCTCTAGCTCCTCGTAAAATGTGTCAATGGCTTCTTCTTCGCTATTACTTTTTGGTGCATAAACTTGAATTATGTTAATATTCCTTGGTCTGCCTCTCAATTTTACTAGCAGAATTCTGTCTGATACTGGCCAAAATCCTTTCACTTTTGCTTCTTTCTCTATCTAACATGATGCCTACTCCTCTTTTGTGTGTGGTTCCCCCAGAGTAAATTACATTTTCATTGTCGCGTTGTAATAAACCTGCTCCTGTCCATCTCATTTCACATAGTCCCAAGATGTTCAATTTCATTCTCTTCATTTCTTGGCTGATGTTTTCTAGTTTTCTAACCTGGAATGCTGATCTAATGTTCCAAGTTCCTATTGCTACTGTCTCTTTATTTTTGATCTTGCATACAGTTGCTTGATGACGATCGGGTGTCACCTGTAGCACATGACGCTCCCTACCGGACGAGGTGGCTGTGAAGTACCCATTAACGTCATTAGCTGTAAATAGAAGGTTGTGATTTGTCATGATTAGTCCAGGCAATTTAAGAAGGTAGTTTGTCATTCCTTTCCTTCTTGGCAGTGACTGTACTAGTCGGAGATCGCAGCCATTGTCTCTATACATGAGATCTTCTGCCTGCCATCACGGTGTGTGGACCGTAACCGGCACTACTTGTCGGCTGCTCCCACAACACCATCCACCACCTGCTCCAATGGCTTCACATAACCCTGATAGGGGGCTAAACAGGAGCTCCACCTTGCCCAGGGGTGTCCCGAAGACTAGCGGAGGAAAGGAGACGTCTTACTCCTCCTTTGGTAGGGCAGAACTCTACCCCGCCAACCGCGGTAATTGGTTACAATAGGGAAAATAAAAGGAAAAAAAAGATCGCGGACGACTTCCTCTTCTTCTATCCTTCCTCTGTTGCCGTTGGCGTCGAGGGGAGAAACAATCTGCGATTCTTTGCTCTTCTGTTGGCCTCTTCTGATGTTATTCCTCATAGTGACTCTAGTATTCCCTTTATCCATCTCTTTCTCGGTCTTCCTCTTAATCTGGCGTTTTTCGTAGAGTTTATTTAAGGCTCTTTGAGTCATTGTTAGTTCTTTTTGTCTTGTTATGTGGCCGAACCAATTTGTCTGTTGTTTCTTTATGTATTCGATGGCTGGTTCAATTTCGAGTTTCTTCCTCAGGTCAGTGTTTCTTACTCTGTCCCTTA
The DNA here is from genome assembly GCA_032433765.1 of Megaustenia siamemsis. Classification (NCBI taxonomy): domain Eukaryota; kingdom Metazoa; phylum Mollusca; class Gastropoda; order Stylommatophora; family Ariophantidae; genus Megaustenia; species Megaustenia siamemsis. Next base: position 48,217,187 of record JAVIAB010000046.1, on the reverse strand, counting down.
AGCTGTTTCCTGTCATTCTTCTGACACATTTCATTTCGGTGGTCGTTATCTTTCTTATTGTTCTAGAGTCCAGCGTCCAATTCTGGCACTGATAGCACAGAGTTGGTAGAAAAATTGATTTGTATATTGCCCATTTTTGCTTCCGTAGTTATTGCTTTGTTTTTCAATAGTGTTGATACTTGGCCTATAACTTGGCATGCTTTGTTGCACCTTATATCTATCTCTGTCGCTTGGTTATTGTCTTGTGTTAACGTGCTACCCAGACATTTGAAATTGTCTACTTGCTTCAAAGTTGTATTATCTATTATAATCGCGGACGATGAAGAGAGAAAATACTGGATAGCCTGGTGTCATGGCATGGAAAAACAGTCAACAACAGAACTGATACGATGCACTGTAGATAGAAGATTGTGAAAGGACATGATCGCCTACGCCAATCGGTATGGCACATGATAATGATCTTCGTCTATAAATTCTGCAACATTTCCAAATTATAATTAAAATGTCACTTCCAGATGATAGCAAACAACTGTGCACAGGCCCTAACGCGGCACTCTATGACAAGATTATTCTCAATAAGCCTTTGCTTGTTAGAAGATATCATCACATCTGAATAGCTGGATGTAGTGTCGCCATATCGTCTCTCAGCGTCAGGTGACCTATGTAGCTAATAGTACGTTAATTATACCTATATTAATTAGTAGTAGCTAATAGTAGGTTAATTATACCTATATTAATTAGTAGTAGCTAATAGTACGTTAATTATACCTATATTAATTAGTAGTAGCTAATAGTACGTTAATTATACCTATATTAATTAGTAGTAGCTAATAGTAGGTTAATTATACCTATATTAATTAGTAGTAGCTAATAGTACGTTAATTATACCTATATTAATTAGTAGTAGCTAATAGTAGGTTAATTATACCTATATTAATTAGTAGTAGCTAATAGTACGTTAATTATACCTATATTAATTAGTAGTAGCTAATAGTACGTTAATTATACCTATATTAATTAGTAGTAGCTAATAGTACGTTAATTATACCTATATTAATTAGTAGTAGCTAATAGTACGTTAATTATACCTATATTAATTAGTAGTAGCTAATAGTACGTTAATTATACCTATATTAATTAGTAGTAGCTAATAGTAGGTTAATTATACCTATATTAATTAGTAGTAGCTAATAGTAGGTTAATTATACCTATATTAATTAGTAGTAGCTAATAGTACGTTAATTATACCTATATTAATTAGTAGTAGCTAATAGTACGTTAATTATACCTATATTAATTAGTAGCAGCTAATAGTACGTTAATTATACCTATATTAATTAGTAGCAGCTAATAGTACGTTAATTATACCTATATTAATTAGTAGCAGCTAATAGTAGGTTAATTATACCTATATTAATTAGTAGCAGCTAATAGTAGGTTAATTATACCTATATTAATTAGTAGCAGCTAATAGTAGGTTAATTATACCTATATTAATTAGTAGCAGCTAATAGTAGGTTAATTATACCTATATTAATTAGTAGCAGCTAATAGTAGGTTAATTATACCTATATTAATTAGTAGTAGCTAATAGTAGGTTAATTATACCTATATTAATTAGTAGTAGCTAATAGTAGGTTAATTATACCTATATTAATTAGTAGTAGCTAATAGTACGTTAATTATACCTATATTAATTAGTAGTAGCTAATAGTAGGTTAATTATACCTATATTAATTAGTAGTAGCTAATAGTAGGTTAATTATACCTATATTAATTAGTAGTAGCTAATAGTAGGTTATGTTTACGATAAAAGCGCCATCAACGACTACGCTGGAAGCGTCAGACTGGAAGCAAGCGACGTATCAGTCATAGCAGAAAATATGTAGTGGTTGTAGAAGAAGAAAGAAAAGTAGTAGTAAGATAAGAGCAAGAAGACTAGACGAGGTAGTAGCAGATGAAGTAGTAGAAAAAGAAAAAGAAAGGAAGAAAAAGAAGCAATAGTGATAGTAGTAGTAGTAATAGTTATAGTAGTAGTAGTTATAGTAGTAGTGGTAGTAGTTATAGTAGTAGTAGTAGTAGTAGTAGTAGTTATAGTAGTAGTGGTAGTTGTTATAGTAGTAGTGGTAGTAGTTATAGTAGTAGTAGTAGTAGTAGTAGTAGTTATAGTAGTAGTAGTAGTAGTAGTAGTAGTAGCAATTGTTATAGTAGTAGTAGTTATAGTAGTAGAAGTTATAGTAGTAGTAGTTATAGTAGTAGTAGTAGTAGTAGTAGTAGCATTAGTAGTAGTAGTAGTAGTTATAGTAGTAGTAGTTATAGTAGTAGTAGTTATAGTAGTAGTAGTTATAGTAGTAGTAGTAGTAGTAGTAGTTATAGTAGTAGAATTTATATTAGTAGTAGTTATAGTAGTAGTGGTAGTAGTTATAGTAGTAGTAGTAGTAGTAGTTATAGTAGTAGTAGTAGTAGTAGCAGTAGGTATAGTAGTAAAAGTTATAGTAGTAGTCGTAGTAGTTATAGTAGTAGTATAAGTAGCAATTATAGTGGTAGTAGTTATAGTAGTAGTAGTTATAGTAGTAGTAGTAGTAGTAGTTATGGTAGTAGTAGTTATAGTAGTAGTAGTTATAGTAGTAGTAGTAGTTAGGGCAGTAGTAGTAGTAGTAGTTATAGTTGTAGTAGCTATAGTAGTAGTAGTAGTAGTAGTAGTAGTTATAGTAGTAGTTGTAGTAGTTATAGTAGTAGAAGTTATAGTAGTAGTAGTTGTAGTTATAGTAGTAGTAGTAGTTATAGTAGCAGAAGTTATAGTAGTAGTAGTAGTAGTTATAGTAGTAGTAGTAGTAGTTATAGTAGTAGTAGTAGTTATACTAGTAGTAGTAGTAGTTATAGTAGAAGTAGTAGTTATACTAGTAGTAGTAGTAGTTATAGTAGTAGTAGTAGTTATAGTAGTAGTAGTAGTAGTTATAGTAGTAGTAGTTATAGTAGTAGTAGTAATAGTAGTAGTTATAATAGTAGTAGTAGTTATAGTAGTAGTAGTATTAGTTATAGTAGTAGAAGTTATAGTAGTACATGTAGTAGTAGTAGATATAGTAGTAGTAGTTATAGTAGTAGTAGTAGTTATAGTAGTAGTAGTATTTATAGTAGTAGTAGTAGTTATAGTAATAGTTGTAGTAGTGATGGTAGTAGAAGTTATAGTAGTAGTTGTAGTAGTTATAGTAGTAGTAGTAGTAGTTATAGTAGTAGTAGTAAGTAAAAGTAAATTACCCCCCTCACGCCAAGTGGCGGGGTATAGGGAATATGGTGTTAGTGACCATACATTTTACAGACCTTCGGCACAAGCTTTTTGTGGTAATGTGGTCGGTATTACGCCCGTGCCGCTTTACTTTCCCAGAAAAAAATCCGGTACCCATTTAAGGCTGGGTGAACCTGGAAGCCGTCGGTTGGGATCGAACCCTACCCTTTGTCCTTTGTAGTCCAGTTCACTAACCACTGAGCTATCGCGGCTCAGTAGTAGTAGTAGTAGTAGTTATAGTAGTAGTAGTAGTTATAGTAGTAGTTATAGTAGTATTAGTAGTAGTATTAGTAGTAGTTATAGTAGTAGTAGTTTTTATAGTAGTAGTAGTTGTAGTAGTTGTAGTAGTTATATTAGTAGTAGTAGTAATAGTAGTAGTAGTAATAGTTATAGTAGTAGTAGTTATAGTAGTAGAAGCTATAGTAGTAGAAGTTATAGTAGTAGAAGCTATAGTAGTAGTAGTAGTTATAGTAGTTGAAGTTATAGTAGTAGGAGCAGTAGTTATAGTAGTAGAAGTTATAGTAGTAGTAGCAGTTATGGTAGTAGCAGTTATAGTAGTAGTAGCAGCTATAGTAGTAGTAGTAGTATTAATAGTAGTAGTAGTAGCAAATATAGTAGTAGTAGTAGTTATAGTAGTAGTAGTTATTGTAGTATTTGTAGTTATATATATTGTGATATACTGAGCAAATCTTTAAAAACATCATAGAGATGACAGGCCTACACATTAATGGATGGATAATCAATAGCCTAAGATATGCTGACGATACTGTACTACTAGCAGAAAATACTAAAAACCTACAAAAATTACTTAATGAAATAAACATGATAAGCAAAAAATATGGATTAGATATGAATATCAAAAAGACTAAAACTATGATCATAAACAATGAAAATACACAAAACCCACAAGTGGATATCAAAATTGAAGGAATAGACCTGGAGACAGTTCAGAGCTACAACTACTTTGGACATACTAAAACCAGTGATGGAAAATGTACAACTGAAATAAACAAAAGAACAGGAATGGCAAAAAGTTTTTTAATGCCATGAAGAACATACTAACATCAAAACAAATAACACCAGGGCTAAAACTAAGAATAGCAAAATGTTACATCGTCTCAATATTCCTATATGGTGCAGAAACATGGACATTAGACAAGAAAACAGAATAGAGAATTGAAGCCATTGAAATTAAGATTCATAGAAGAATAGGTAGAATTGGATGGAAAGAAAAGAAAACAAACGATAAAGTCTTAAAACAACTAAAAATGAAAAGAGAACTATTTAGCACAATTCAAAAAAAGACAAATGCGATTTTTGGGCCATGTTAAAAGACACAACAGCCTACTAAAAGTAATCTAGGAGGGGAAAATACAAGGTAAAAGCGGCATAGTCAGACCAAGACTAACATGGGCGAGTAACATCAAAATATGGACAAATCAGCCTATGACAACCTGCACTATCAAAGCAAGAGACAGCAGAATGGCGCTCCATGGTAGCCAACCTTCAATTCGGAGATGCCACTCGATAATGATGAGTAATAGCACTTAGTAATTGTAGTAGTAGTAGTAGTATTAGTAGTAGTAGCAACTGAAGTTAGTAATTGTAGTAGTATTAGTCGCAAAAGTTGGTAACTGTAGTAGTAGTGGCAGCAACAGCAGTTGGTAACTGTAGTATTAGTAGCAGCAACAGCAGTTAGTAATTATAGTGGTATTATAGCTCGTTTCAAATCATGTGCCCAAATTCAAAACGCTATTACTCAGTAACCGTTTGTTAAAAACTGTTGAAATTTTCCAAATGTTATTAGAATGCAAAAGACCCTTTAAATGTATATTTAACAAATATCTTGCAGCTGCAGTTTTCTTAAAGCGGCGAATTTCTTTGATGTTTGTCGAAATTGTAAATTGTGAACCCCTAAATAATAGAAATTACCGTAGTTGCTGGTCTTTTCACTAGGTAAAGGCGTGGCCGTAATGGGGAAATAACTGAATAAAACAAAACACCAGGAGAATTATTGTCTTCTCAGTTCGAGGACGGACGATAATATCAAGGTATACCTGTATGTCCAATTTTCATAGTTGTGTGGTCCTGAAAAGGGCCGTTTGTTGAACTAATTTAAGGTAATATAGGGGCCAACATTGTGGGGGCTATATACTTTCATTCTGAATCAGACGAGTCTAAAAGATTAATAACTGTTTGGGGTTGAACATTCCACAAACCATCATTTTTCCAATATTCCTCTCCCTGTTTTAAGACGTGGTCTTCACATTTAGCCCAATAATCTTTGTCTATATTTAATAAAGCGAGATTAGCAAGAGTCTTTACATCGCATATTTTGAATGTTGTATTTTCATCTGCCACTTGTCCTTTTAATTTTGCCCAGATTAGTTCTATTGGATTTAAATGAGCATGGTAAGGTGGCAGCCTCAAACTTATATGACCGTGCTCTTGGATAATCTTATCTATTTGAAAAATCTTTGTCCTTTGTTTTTGCTTTACTAGAGATAGTAATTCAGGTTTTAAGTACATGTTATTAAATTGTATGTGCTCCTTTGTGAGCCATATCTTAATAGCATCTTTTGTACTGGATGACGTCGGGACTTTATCTTCAAGTGCAACAATGTTGTGGTACGCTGCATTGTCCATTATTAGGCAAGATGGTCGATCTAGTGATGGGAGAACAGAATTTTCAATCCAATGTCTAAATATGTGACCATTCATCTCAGAGTGATAATCCAGATTGTCTATGGATTTTGAAAGAAAAATGAGCTCTGCATTCTGTATTAGTCCATGTTGTCGACTACCTGCATGACCAATTATCAAGCGCTGTCCTTTGCTGCTAGGTATTAATCTCTTAATCTTTCCATCTGATGACTGCCATTCCCTTTGGTTAGTGTGGTGAGCATTGATCCATGTTTCATCCAAGTACACAATAGCATAACCTTGCTTGCGCACCTCTTTTACTTCACGTAAGTACTTGCTTCTCATGACTACTATATGTGGCTTCTCACAGATGATGTTTCGTCCATTGGAATACTTTCTGAATGTAAAGCCTGCAGCTCTCACATTCCTCCATAATGTAGACTTTGATATTTCAATACTGTTGTTCTTTTTCAGCGATACTTTTAATTTTCTTATTGTAACAGTTTCATTCATACCCAACATTTTGCGAATTTCACTTCTAATAAGTTCACTGTCGAAATTATCCAACATTTTTGCTCTTCCTTGTGATTTTGTATATTTTGAACATTGACGGTCACGTGCTTGAATCCAGCGATTAAATGACCGTTTAGATATATCCAAAATGTGTCTTGTCCTATTCTCAGGGTTTTCTAAAGAATGAAATAATCTTCCTCGTTTAGCCTCTTTGCAAAAATAGTCATACATTTTTATTGCGATGTTTTGTAAACTGCAGAATTTCATTTTAAGACTCATGATAAATGTTATCGTTCCACGTCTCACCTATGAATGAACGGAAATGGAACACACAATTTCTTGTGTTTTTTAAAAGTGTCTAATTGTGTCACAAAACCACGGTGAAAGCGTGCAAACACGTCAATTTGACCGTGTATGGATTTTTTCTCGCTATTTTTAACTTAAAATACTGTAAACATTAAGTTTTGACTACATCAATGAGTCGTTATAAATTTATATAAATCAAATAAGCAACAATAATAACCAAATGGTTTTTTTAAATGAAATTAATTCCCTGTTGGGTTCTAATCATTATAACTTTACATGCAAATTTTGAACAACTTACAACAAGCGGTTAAAAAGCTATAGATTTTTAAAGTTGGGCACGACTTATGAAATAAGCTATAGTAGTAGCAACAGCAGTTAGTAATTATAGTAATAGTACCAGCAACAGCAGTTAGTAATTGTCGTAGTAGTTGCAGCAGGTAGTATTTGTTGTAGTTGTAGTAGCAGCAACAGCAGTTAGTAATTATAGTAATAGTACCAGCAACAGCAGTTAGTAATTGTAGTAGTAGTAGTAGTAGCAACATCAGTTAGTAATTATAGTAATAGTAACAGCAACAGCAGTTAGTAATTATAGTAATAGTACCAGCAACAGCAGTTAGTAATTGTGGTAGTAGTTGTAGTAGCAAAATCAGTTAGTAATTGTAGTAGTTGTAGTAGTAGCAACAGCAGGTAGTAATTGTTGTAGTTGTAGTAGGAGCAACAGCAGTTAGTAATTGTAGTAGTAGTTGCAGCAGGTAGTAATTGTTGTAGTTGTAGTAGTAGTTGCAGCAGGTAGTAATTGTTGTAGTTGTAGTAGTAGTTGCAGCAGGTAGTAATTGTTGTAGTTGTAGTAGTAGTTTCAGCAGGTAGTAATTGTTGTAATTGTAGTAGCAGCAACAGCAGTTAGTAATTGTAGTAGTAGTTGCAGCAGGTAGTAATTGTTGTAGTTGTAGTAGTAGCAACAGCGGGTAGTAATTGTTGTAGTTGTAGTAGCAGCAACAGCAGTTAGTAATTGTAGTAGTAGTTGCAGCAGGTAGTAATTGTTGTAGTTGTAGTAGTAGTTGCAGCAGGTAGTAATTGTTGTAGCTGTAGTTGCAGCAGGTAGTAATTGTTGTAGTTGTAGTAGCAGCAACAGCAGTTAGTAATTGTAGTAGTAGTTGCAGCAGGTAGTAATTGTTGTAGTTGTAGTAGCAGCAACAGCAGGTAGTAATTGTAGTAGTTGTAGTAGTAGCAACAGCAGGTAGTAATTGTAGTAGTAGTTGCAGCAGGTAGTAATTGTTGTAGTAGTAGCAACAGCAGGTAGTAATTGTAGTAGTAGTAGTAGTAGTAGCAACAGCAGGTAGTAATTGTAGTAGTAGTTGCAGCAGGTAGTAATTGTAGTAGTAGTAGTAGTAGTAGCAGCAGCAGCAGCGGTTATTATTGGTAGTCACAGTAATAGCGGGGAAGACAAGGTAGAATCAGCAGAAAAAGAAGAGATGTCAGAGAAGTAAGGAAGAACGAGAGATAGAACAAGCAAATGAAAGAAAAGAGGAAAAAATTTAAGAAAGAAAATTGAAGAGTGATTAGAGTAGAAACAGAAGAAATACAACAAGAATAATATGGTACAGTCCAAGTTTAGGTACATAAATGATTTCAATTCTGAAGAGTAACATTCCCTTCATTGATATTATACTTCAGTCGGACGTTCTTCAATCTGTTATTAGAATGGCCTTAACTGTAGAGAAGGAGGAACAATGAGCGGGTAGAGTTCTACTTTTCCTAACTCTAAGCTTAACAATAAAATTCATAGCGTAAGTCTTAAACATAGAGATCATTTTTAGTATTTGCTTGCTTGCTTGCGTTCGCCCGATGACTAACGTATTCTAGAGTATTCTGGTAGACTAGAATATTCCTCTTCATCATCCGCCCTTAAAAGGACGTTAAGTGGGCGTGTCTGCGTTGTGTTGTGGTTTGCAGTATAACTGTGATATTTGCGCCTTTCGGCCAACACATCCGACTTCAGCACGACATTTTTGAGTACCGGGTTGTCTTCCCTCTTCTATCCCTGCCCGCTTGGCCAGACTAGATAGGCTAGTCTGTTACTAGATGCACCGCGGAGAAGTGGAGCAGGGTCTGGATGGTTCAGTTCACCAATCCTGGCGCAAGCCATCAGCTGTGGGTCGCTGACAACTTCCAGCTCTGGAGCTGTGATGCTCGTTTCGCTTCCACTTTTAGTATTTGAAAACCACTGAAGTGTTGTAGTCACACCATTTAAGGGGAGATCACTTTTATGTTCGCCGTTACACTAGAAAACTACCTAAATTACGGTCTTGTTTATAAAAAATTAATAGTAAAAAAAAAATAGGGAAAAAAGAAGCAAACGAACAAGAATAAGAAGGAGAAAGAAACATCTCAAATACCACATTCCACTTGTAGCATTACATGACAACATGGTCGTTGATGTCTACTATTTGCATACATTCCAGATACCTTCAAAATGTCATCAACCGTAACATTAAAACAGGACTTTTAAACGAGGTCTGCATGCGTCATCCATTCTTGAACTGTTTCTTTGAGGGGACAAAAAAGTATAATCTTTTGTTGATAACAGGATCTTGAAAGTGTTTCACTTTTGTGGCACTCACCTCGAGTTTGACATTTTATTTTTCAGCAAAATCTTCACACGTCATTTCTCGATTGTGTGTCCCTTTAGTGCTTTTAGCAAACTGTGTTTGTGTTTAAGCGACTTTATACTGGGAATGGTTGGGTGTTTAAGTGACTTTATACTGGGAATGGTTGGGTGTTTAAGCGACTTTATACTGGGAATGGTTGGGTGTTTAAGTTAAGTGATTTTATACTGGGAATGGTTGGGTGTTTAAGTGACTTTATACTGGGAATGGTTGGGTGTTTAAGCGACTTTATACTGGGAATGGTTGGGTGTTTAAGCGACTTTATACTGGGAACGGTTGGGTGTTTAAGTGACTTTATACTGGGAATGGTTGGGTGTTTAAGCGACTTTATACTGAGAATGGTTGGGTATTTTAGTGACTTTATACTGGGAATGGTTGGGTGTTTAAGTTAAGTGACTTTATACTGGGAATGGTTGGGTGTTTAAGTGACTTTATACTGGGAATGGTTGGGTGTTTAAGCGACTTTATACTGGGAATGGTTGGGTGTTTAAGCGACTTTATACTGGGAACGGTTGGGTGTTTAAGTGACTTTATACTGGGAATGGTTGGGTGTTTAAGTTAAGTGACTTTATACTGGGAATGGTTGGGTGTTTAAGTGACTTTATACTGGGAATGGTTGGGTGTTTAAGCGACTTTATACTGGGAATGGTTGGGTGTTTAAGTGACTTTATACTGGGAATGGTTGGGTGTTTAAGTGACTTTATACTGGGAATGGTTGGGTGTTTAAGCGACTTTATACTGAGAATGGTTGGGTATTTTAGTGACTTTATACTGGGAATGGTTGGGTGTTTAAGTTAAGTGACTTTATACTGGGAATGGTTGGGTGTTTAAGTGACTTTATACTGGGAATGGTTGGGTGTTTAAGCGACTTTATACTGGGAATGGTTGGGTGTTTAAGCGACTTTATACTGGGAACGGTTGGGTGTTTAAGTGACTTTATACTGGGAATGGTTGGGTGTTTAAGTGACTTTATACTGGGAATGGTTGGGTGTTTAAGCGACTTTATACTGAGAATGGTTGGGTATTTAAGTGTCTTTATACTGGGAATGGTTGGGTGTTTAAGTGACTTTATACTAGGAATGGTTGGGTGTTTAAGTGACTTTATACTAGGAATGGTTGGGTGTTTAAGTGACTTTATACTGGGAATGGTTGGGTGTTTAAGTGACTTTATACTGAGAACGGTTGGGTATTTAAGTGACTTTCTACTGGGAATGGTTGGGTGTTTAAGTGATTTTATACTGGGAATGGTTGGGTGTTTAAGTGACTTTATACTGGGAATGGTTGGGTGTTTAAGTGACTTTATACTGGGAATGGTTGGGTGTTTAAGCGACTTTATACTGGGAATGGTTGGGTGTTTAAGTGACTTTATACTGGGAATGGTTGGGTGTTTAAGTGACTTTATACTGGGAATGGTTGGGTGTTTAAGCGATTTTATACTGAGAATGGTTGGGTATTTAAGTGACTTTATACTGGGAATGGTTGGGTGTTTAAGTGACTTTATACTAGGAATGGTTGGGTGTTTAAGTGACTTTATACTGGGAATGGTTGGGTGTTTAAGTGACTTTATACTGAGAACGGTTGGGTATTTAAGTGACTTTATACTGGGAATGGTTGGGTGTTTAAGTTACTTTATACTGGGAATGGTTGGGTGTATAAGTGACTTTATACTGGGAATGGTTGGGTGTTTAAGTGACTTTATACTGGGAATGGTTGGGTGTATAAGTGACTTTATACTGGGAATGGTTGGGTGTATAAGTGACTTTATTCTGACAATGGTTGGGTGTATAAGTGACTTTATTCTGGAAATATTTTGGTATATAAACGACTTTATTCTGGAAATGGCTGGATGCATAAGTGACTTTATTCTGACAATGGTCGGGTGTATAAGTGACTTTATTCTGGCAATATTTGGGTGTATAAGTGAGGTCCTGATAAAAATGTCGATAGAGATCCTAATAAAAATGTCGATAGAGGTCCTAATAAAAATGTCGATAGAGGTCCTAATAAAAATGTCGATAGTGTCTTTGTGTGGCTTCTATACTTCCTGTGAAAGTGAATCTAAATTATCTTGAAATTGAACAAGAAACATGACAGGCCGCCCTTCCAAATGGCTGAACGACACTATTCACGGCTGCCCTCTTTATAAAAACAAATGATACTTTTATTAACAGCTCTTGACATGACCTGGCTGTTGTGCTTGAAATGAGTCACCAATGAACTGCTGTCGTTATCTGTAAAAGTTATATCTCACTGGCGAGACATGTGACAGCAATCGAAAAATTTGATTGGACAAATTAAGTTCGTTTAATGATTAGTGTATTTTAGTTAATTATTGGGACACCAGCACTGAATTAAAGGATGTAAATTACATGAAGCTAAAATGCGTGGCACGAGGAATGGCATTGTTTGGTGACTCGTAGTTCTTAACTAGCGTCAGAGTTAGTGACAAGAATGAACAAAAACTTGTAGTTAACCTCGCAGTGTTTCTATAAACAAAGAAATCAGCATAACGAAGTAGATAGTAACAGAACACAAGAATTAACCAAAACTTGTTGTTAACCTCGCAGTGTTTCTATAAACAAAGAAATCAGCATGACGAAGTAGATAGTAACAGTAAACAAGAAATAACAAAAACTTGTAGTTAACCTCGCAGTGTTTTTATAAACAAAGAAATCAGCGTAACGAAGTAGATAGTAACAGAACACAAGAATTAACCAAAACTTGTTGTTAACCTCGCAGTGTTTCTATAAACAAAGAAATCAGCATGACGAAGTAGATAGTAACAGTAAACAAGAAATAACAAAAACTTGTAGTTAACCTCGCAGTGTTTTTAAAACAAAGAAATCAACATGATGAAGTAGATGGTAACAGAACACGAGAAATAATCAAAACTTGTAGTTAACCTCGCAGTGTTTCTATAAACAAAGAAATCAACATGACGAAGTAGATAGTAACAGAACACAAGAATTAACCAAAACTTGTAGTTAACCTCGCAGTGTTTCTATAAACAAAGAAATCAACATGACGAAGTAGATAGTAACAGAACACAAGAATTAACCAAAACTTGTAGTTAACCTCGCAGTGTTTCTATAAGCAAAGAAATCAACATGACGAAGTAGATGGTAACAGAACACAGGAAATAACCAAAACTTGTAGTTAACCTCGCAGTGTTTCTATAAACAAAGAAATCAACATGACGAAGTAGATAGTAACAGAACACAAGAATTAACCAAAACTTGTAGTTAACATTGCAGTGTTTCTATAAACAAAGAAATCAACATGACGAAGTAGATGGTAACAGAACACAGGAAATAACCAAAACTTGTAGTTAACCTCGCAGTGTTTCTATAAACAAAGAAATCAACATGACGAAGTAGATGGTAACAGAACACAAGAATTAACCAAAACTTGTAGTTAACATTGCAGTGTTTCTATAAACAAAGAAATCAACATGACGAAGTAGATGGTAACAGAACACAAGAATTAACCAAAACTTGTAGTTAACATTGCAGTGTTTCTATAAACAAAGAAATCAGCATGACGAAGTAGATGGTAACAGAATACAAGACAATATATTTTGAGCGTCGTTGGGATACCATTGACGGTCTTTGTCAATTTTCTCTATTTCTCTTTATAATCAGCCATTAATTTGATACTCCTAGGATCAAAGTAGTGTATGTGCACACATATATATATATATATATTGTGGAGAGACATGATCACCTACGCCATCAGGCACGGTACTTGATGATGTTGATGATATATTATATATATATATATATATATATATATATATATATATATATATTACAAGAGCGTGTTTGTTGTGGGCATAACAAGCGAGCTATTGAAACCAATAGTATCAACACATTTACCATCTACTGTCAGCTAATGAACAGCTAAGGGTTCGAAAGGCTTTGATGTGGGGAGCTCTGAACAATAATTGAGTGTATCCATTGCCTGTCGCGTGTCAGAACTTCAACATCACACATTTTAAACGTCCTGTTCTGTTCTGCAACTTGTCCTTTGACGTGAGCCCAGACAAGTTCGATTGGATTAAGGTGCACATGATATGCAGGGAGTCGAAGAGAGGTGTGGCCGTATTTCTCAATGATTTTGTCAACATGATACACCTTTTTCTTATTCGTATTCTTCACCAGTTGTAACAATTCGGGTTTTAAATATGTGTCGTCAAATTTGACATTTTCATTCGCAAGCCATGTCCTAATTTGCTCTTTTGAATTTGATGCAGTAGGCACTTTGTTTTCCTCTGATACGACAATGTGGTATGATGCATTATCCATGACTATGCATGAAGGTCTCCCTGGGTTATGAATATCACAATATAAATGCCCCATCTTGGATTCCCTAAGGAAGTGCTGATATAGTATAAAAGTAACCTTTTGTATAGTTATAAATTTCCATTTCAAACTCATTGTAATTTAGATATAAATGTTGGTATTTAAAGTCAACAAATTGTCTACTGGGTCTTCACAAAATTAATAAAGATACGCCTTCCCTTCGGTATTTAATGCCAAGGCCGTGGTGCGTCATGTCGTTCAATAACAATTCAGTTTTGTGCACGGGATTTTCCTGAAGTTAGTGTTTCTGCAATAGCCAAACTATTTTACGTGAACGACCGCACCAAATTAATGTATATATCCTAAAATGGTGTCAAATTCGAACAGGGTGAATTTAATATAGCCTAAAGAAGAAAACGTTTAAACTAGATCAAATTTCTCAGAGCAAAAAATTTTTCTATAACGTCATCAATATTCTAAGATTGCATGCAAGTTTTGAAAGCAAAATAACAAACGGTTATCACGCAAAACTAATTCAGGTGTGATTATGAATTTCTGAACGGACTATAGATAGCTTGGTGTCATGGCATGATAAACAGTTTTAAAAAGAACTGATACGATGTACTGTAGATAGAAGATTGTGGAAGGACATGATCGCCTACGCCAACCGGTATGGCACATGATGATGGCTATCAGAAATCATATCGAAGTACCTTCAGCAATTATTTCGAAATATTAATCAATACTATTCTGATAAATATATAAAATTAATACCTTGAAGACAAGAATACAGTAATATTATAATTCTTTATATTTTGTCAATGATGTGTGTTATTTATTTGTCATTATTTTCCTCTTTATTCTTACGATTTGCTATCTAACATTTTGTGTAATAACTATAAATTCGTGCTCACAAAGTTCATTAATTATCTCGGAAACTGTTTGATGAATTTCTGTAATTCTTTTTCACGAAATCTTATTTTTTTTTCTCCGACTTTAAGCCTGATATTTTTCACCTACTGTCATGCATTTAGGAAAGATCTGTGCTTCTTTGAGATATATAAAAATATAATTTTCTTGGTCGTCATAATTTGTAGGATTTTACAATACCCACATTTGTTGTAATCAACTCACTATTTACAAAGACAAATTTCATGTGCTCTCCACACAATCTTAGCACCAACTCACGCGCACTGAACTGTAACTTGAAAGGCGCAATCCAAGCGAGAGTTTTGTTACAACATTATCATAATTTACAGTAATATCTAATGTTTAGAGTACACGGTTTGATATTTTACCTAAAATTATGTAAAAAAAAAAAAAAAAAAAGATTTGTGCAAAATTCAGACTTCCTTTGTACTTAAATGTTATAAAATCTGAAGGTCGGTGAAAAAAAAATCCGATTTAATGAAAAAGAATTACAGAAATTCATCAGTTTACGAAATAATTGATAAACTCTGTGGACACGAATTTCTGAACGAATGTTAGCACTATATCTAATTAGTTGACAGCAACGAATGGGTTTTCATTCCATGGTGGCTTCAGTTTATAAAAACATGAAAGACTTACCTCAAAACTTCACGGGTGGGCCCACGATTGTTTGACAAATAAATCTTCAGTTTGAAAATAATACATAAAAGCTGATTTTGCTTTTGCAGTTATCACAACTTTTGAAATGTTAATAACATCACGGGGAAACAACTCTCATTAGTTATAGTTGTAATTCAAATGTTGAAAAATGAAGCTAGATTGAAAAAAAAAATGAAACGGCTGAACAAACTACAATTTTAACCAAAATAAAATTCATTAGTGTATCTGGTTGTTTCAAATATAAACTACTGTTATATGATATCATCAGGAGTACTCTTGGCTCTGGAACAGTCCAGACTTAAAGTCTACAGGAAGATACCTTATCTAGTGTTCTTCTTAGAAATACTCTAACTGATGAAACAAATCAGGAACTGACAAGCCATAATTAGACACAGTGTTAACTATCTGTCACACTCTTGTGACGTGTGACACACCATGACCGATGCGTAGTGTGACCGTTCTACTTGTAGTTACACATTCACACGGGCTGTGTCGTAACACATCATTTCCGATTTTCCATGTGAGTAATGGTCAGCGAGAGTAATAGCGGCTCTTACTGTGTGTGAATCAATTCAGAGGAAGAGGTATGTTTACAGCACTTGGAAAAATGGACAAATAATCAACAGAAAAAAAAAATGGACCAAAGCAGGATCGAACCCGTACTCAGTGGTACAGCGCCTTGCCACGAAAAGCCAAACGTTGCAGTTATCTGAGTGGCAGTGTTCCCTTGCGTTTGGCTTTTCGTGCCATCGCGCTGTGCCACTGAGTACTGGTTCGATCCTTCTTTGGTCCATATTTTTTTCTGTTGTTGATTATTTGTCTTTTTTTCCCCGAGTGCTGTAAACATATCTCTTCCTCAGAAATGATTCGCTGATTATCGCCTCGGAAGTTTCCCTCTAGAATAATATTCATTTATTATTATAAATATTATAGATCCACACACACACACAGTAAGAAGACATTCTTACTGTGTGTGTGTTTGGGAGCCGCGATAGCTCAGTGGTTAGTGAACTGGACTACACTGAATAAGGGATAAGGTTCATCATCGTCATCATCGAGTGCCTTCTCCGCAACGAAGGTTGGCTACAATGGATCGCCATTCTGCTCTGTCTCTTGCTTTGATGGTACAGGTTGTCGTAGGCTGATTTGTCCATCTTTAGATGTTGCTCGTCCATGTTAATCTTGGTCTGCCTCTGCCTCTTTCGGGTTCACCCAGCCTTAAAAAAGTACCGGATTTTTTTTTAATGGGAAAGTAAAGCGGTACGGGCGTAAACGCACCACATTACCTCAAAAATCATGTGCTGAAGGTATTAATTGATGGTCCCTAACACCATATTCCCTATACGCCACTTGCCGTGACGGGGACTCTTTACATTCTACTGTGTGTGTTTAATTGTGGGGAAGGCAGGTTTCGATTGTGAGTGTGTGTGTGTGTATGTGTGTGTGGTAGTGCCGGATTTAGACTTACGAAGCCACAGCCAACCTGTGTTGAAAGCCCGCGGGCAGAGATTACAATCGGTAAACACCCCAAACAGCGTTATGTCTTCACCTATGCGAGCTATATACGGCTGACGTGACGATACTTAAAACCGCTCATGCTCGCAAAGCTGTACACGTCACGCTAGTTGGAGTGTTTTCTGATTGATATTTTCTATATATCATACTATATCGCTGGCCTCCTATATAGTTGGCTATGGTGACGTCATTGACGTTAAAATACCATGGACAGCTAAGAAGAGTAATGAAAATGTTCTGAAAGAGGCCAAAGCAAAAAGAGAGCTATTTTCCAATATTAGGAAGAAACAATCATAATTTTTTGGCCAATTAATGAGAAGAGAACAACTGGAATATATTGTAACAACTGGGGAAATTGAGGGATGAGAAGGTAGAGGGAAAGAAAGAGAAAAGATACCAGACAGTTTAAGAGAATCGCTTGGCGGAAGGTCAACAACAGAATGATTAATAACTGTCGTGATCAAAAGTTGTGGAGAGACATGGTCACTTACGCTAGCAGACTCGGTACTTGATGATGATGATGTTCACGTCCCAAACTAAATGGGACAATGAAGTCATCAGTTAAAACTTGCCACCAGATGGTCTCAAAAGAAAGAAAAAAAGTGAAATCCAAAAAATAGATTCAGAAAAAAATGTTCCCTCCGATTGTGTGAGCTCTAGCTTAATTATCATCATCATGTGCCATACCGGGAGGCGTAGGTGATTATGTCCTTCCACAAACATCTATCTACAGTGCATCGTATCAGTTCTGTTGTTGACTGTTTTCCATGCCGTGACA
Source organism: Megaustenia siamemsis (assembly GCA_032433765.1). Taxonomy (NCBI): domain Eukaryota; kingdom Metazoa; phylum Mollusca; class Gastropoda; order Stylommatophora; family Ariophantidae; genus Megaustenia; species Megaustenia siamemsis. Next base: position 48,199,589 of record JAVIAB010000046.1, on the reverse strand, counting down.
CCAAGTATCCAGTATTTTCTCTCTTTGTCGCCCGCGATCTCTCTTTCCTTTTATTTTGCCAGTTGTAACCAAGTATTCCAATTTTCCTCTTCTCATGATGTGCCCGAAAAATTGTTGATGGTATCTTTCTGAGGTTTCGTAGGAACTCCTTTTTTGTGTTGACCTCTTTGAGAATTTCCTCGTTGGTCTTTTTAGCTGTCCAGGGAACTTTCAACATTCTTCTGAGAAATCCCATCTATGTGGCCTCTAATCGTCTTTTCTTTTGTTTGTTTACTGTCCATGATTCGCTTCCATAGGTCAGAATTGGTTCTATATAGCACCGATGAACTCTCTTTCTCACATTATTTATTATTTTTGAGTCATAAGCTTATTGAGCTTATGACTAAATCTTGCTACGTCACGACATCGGATGAAAGAGACGGTAGTAAAGATTGGCACAGCCAGAAACGAGAGGCTTAGTAGGCCCAATGAGTGAACTTATCTACCAATACAGAGCTTGAGCCTACAGTCGCAATTCTAACAAAAAATATAAGAAAAAAAAGTGGTATGGTGACAGTTTTACGTGGTAAAAGGCAAAACAAAAGTCGACGTTTCGGAAAATTAGACTTCAGCTGGAACAACAAACAACAACACACAAAAATATATATAGGGATATGTAAACAAATCTAACAACATGGCGATAATATGCTAGATACTCAAGAAAGGAAATTTTAAAAAAAGGGTCACTTTCCTGTGGTCCAGAGCGTGGTCAGCTACTGAGTGGACTAAAATGAGAAGGCGGGATGACCAACTATATATCTCACAGACCGAGTTGAAGGCCTACTTTGCCGAAACGTCGACTTTTGTTTTGTCTATTACCACGTAAAGCTGTCACCATACCACTTTTTGCTTCTTCTGTTTTTTTTTTTTTTGAATTGCTATTATCATCAGCTTTACAGCAGTTTCGCATCTGTACGCATCCTGGTGCATCTGTAAGCATCTTGGTGCATCAGTACGCATCTTGGTGCACCTTGATGCCTTTGCTTCTTTGAGTCCACAGTCGCTGGAGACTTTTGAAGAGGTGATCTGAGCAACTAAGGACATGTTCATAGTGCAATGATGGTAACCCACGATAAACTCATTAACTCGTGCTCGAAGAAATGAAAAAAAAGCATAGAAAAAAAAGGATGGTTAAACCTTCACGTAACAAGTGGACAACACAAACCAGAACGACGTTTCGGTGTAACAGGCCTTTAAATGGAATAAACATACAACACACGTACAAATTATATTTAAAATGAAGAAAATAATAATTAAAAAATAATATAGAAAATATAATTTGGAACTAGAAGATAAAATGAGAAGTAAAATAGGAAAATACAATCTTCCCTGTATGTGCTGATGTGGCTAGAACGGAAGTACGCATGTGTGCGTATGCCTGCACAAAAGTGAAAATGTGCGCACACAGCACGCAGTAACAGAAATGGTTATCTTTTATTAACTCTTGCCCTCCCGGTGTGTGTTGCTGGAAGGGGAGTGGTCACTTCTTGAGTTGAAAGCGATGCGTCAGACTCACCTCAAAAGCCTGTCTAACTTTGCGTAGTTGATCATATCCTTCCACAATTTTCTGTCTAGTGTATATTTTCATTTCTGTTGTTGACTGACTGCCATGCCAAGACACATAGATAATTAGTATATTCTCTCATTGTCGCCCGCGATCTCTATCTTCCTGTATTTTGCCAGTTGTAATTAAGTATTCTAGCTTTCCTCTTATGATGTGCCTGAAAAAATGTTGATTGTTTTGTGTTCACCTCTTAAAGAATTTTTTGACCACTTTTGTTAATTCATTGAAAACCATATCTTCTAGTTCTCCAGGAAACTAATTAACTAGTCTGATAAAGGAGTGAACAGGTAAGGAAAATCCGGTACTAAAACACGTGTTACATATCTGCTTTTGAAATCAAGTACTTTGGGCCACAAGACGATAATATCACTGCGAATTAGGCTACATTATCATCATCATTGAGTGCCGTCTCCGCATCGAAGGTTGGCTACCACGGACCGCCATTCCGCTTTCTCGCTTGCTTTGATAGTGCAGGTTGTCATATGATGACTTGTCTTTCTTTGATGCTACTTATCCATGTTAGTCTTGGTCTGCCTCTTTTACCTTGTATTTTCCCTTCCATTATTACTTTTAATAGGCTGTTGTGTCCTTTAACATGCCCTACAAAATCTAATTTGTCTTTTTTGAATTGTATTTAGTAGTTCTCCTTTCGTTTTTAGTATTTTAAATCTTCATTTGTTTTCTTTTCTTTCCATCCATTTCTTCCTTTTCTTATATAAATCTACATTTCAAAGGCTTCAATTTTCTATTCTGTTTTCATGTCTAATGTTCATGTTTCTGCACCATACAGGAGTGTTGAGAAGGTATAACATTTTACTATTCTTAGTTTTCCCTGATGTTATTTATTTTGATATTAGTATATTTTTCATGGCATTAAAATTGCTGTCTGCTATTCATATTCTTTTGTTTATTTCAGTTTTACATTACATCAACTGCAGCTACATTACATCAACTGCAGCTACATTACATCAATGACAGCTATGTTACAACCACCACAGCTACATTACAACTATTACAGCTAAATTACAACTACTACAGCTAGATTACAAAATCTATAGCTACATTACAACTATTTCAGCTAAATTACAACAGTAGTATACAAGGGACCCTTGTCTACTACTTACAACTACTACAGCTACATTACAAGTACTACAGCTAGATTACAACATCTACAGCTACATTACAACTATTACAGCTACATTGCAACTACTATAGGTACAATACCAGAACTTCAGCTACATTACCACGACTACATTTACATTATGACTGCACCAATTTAACGCCTGATAAAGAGCTGTGATAAAAAAAAAAAAACAACAAAGTAAGAATTGGCTCGTTACTCGGGTGTGGTATTAATTTATTATTATTTGTCTCAATCTAAACCACTGGACAGAATAGAAAATTGAAGCCTTTGAAATGTGGATCTATAGAAGAACAGGTAGAATTGGATGAAAAGAAAAGAAAACAAACGATGAAGTTTTAAAACAACTAAAAATGAAAAGAGAACTACTAAACACAATTAGAACAAGACAAATGAAATTTTTGGGGCATGTTAAAAGACACAACAGCCTATTAAAAGTAATATTGGAAGGGAAAATACAAGGTAACAGAGGCAGACCAAGACTAACATGGACGAGTAACATCAAAAGATGGGCAAGTCAACCTATGACAATCTGCATCATCAAGGCAAGAGACATAGTGGAATGGCGCTCCATGGTAGCCAACCTTCGATGCGGAGACGGCACTCAATGATGATGATGAAACCACTGGAAATTACTATTTGTGCTGTTTCGTCCTGTAACTGTTTGTCTACAACGCAAGAACTCAGCCCTACCCTATCCGAGAGCTATATGTTGTAATAGGAAAAATACAGACACACAATTTATTCGCGAGTTGTGATCGTAACCCTATGCTATAGTTATAAGTACATCTGTGTGAAAGACATCGCCAATGATAGCTATTGTCTCAGATAGTTGAGTTGACTGTGTGCTCTAGCGTTTGATTTCTCGTGGCAAGGCGCTGTCCCAAGGAGAACGGGTTCGATCCTGATTCGGACCTTATATTGCTAATTGTTTTTCTTTTCTTTCTTCTTCTTTTCTCTTTTCACTGATACCTAAAAGGTGTCGTGGTTTATATCATTTGTCGTTCTTGAGCTGCTCGAACTGTCTGAATTAGTGATTTTCCTTTGTTGTTACATATCTCTGTCACTGCATCTATCCATCTTCTTCTGGGTCTTCCTCTTGGTCTTTTTCCATGCATTCTCGAGAACGCCCTTGATGGTGATTGGTGAGGATTCATTCTTACCAGGTGGCCCAAACATTTAAGTTGTTGTTGTTCTATATATTCTTGGCAAGGTTTTGTTCCTACCATTTTTCTTATGGTTTCATTACATATTCTATCTCTTCTTGTGTTTTTTGTTACTTTTCTCAAGAATCGCATTTTTTTTTCTATTGTTGATTATTTGTGATTTTTTTTCCCGATTGCTGTAAACATACCTCCTCATCTGAAATGATTCGCTATGTTAACAGAGCCAGTTTTCTGTTAGTTTTCTTATCACATTTGTGAGGTTATTTTGTCAGCATTCCGCCAGTGCGGTCTTTCTTCCATCTAGAAAAGAGATTTGTGTCCACATATGACCAGTTCACTACCGAGTGCTCTAGAGTGACACCATGGACGACCCAACTAAGAAATCTGACGTCATTGAAGCTTTCTTGTACTGAAGAGATTTTAAAATCTGATACAGAAAATGTTTACATATTTAAAATAAAATGAAGACTAAACAAACATGTGATATTACGTGTCAGAAAATATATTCTACAATATGTGCCGATGTTTTTGTTTTATTTTTTGAAGTGAAGTAAATAATTTATCTTCTTACTTTCTTCATATACTCGTACTTCTTCTTCCTCTTTCTCTTCTTCTTCTTTATCTTTTTCTTCCTATTATTATTATTCCTCTCTCCTTCTTCTTCCTTTTCTTCATATACCTCTTCCACCTCCGCTTCGTCTTCCTCTTTCTTTTCATCTTCGTCGTTTTCTTCTTCCGTATCTTATTATTATTATTATTCCTCTTTTTTCTTCCTCCTTATCAATTGATTATTATTATTACTATTATTATTATTCCTCGTTTTCTTCTTCCTTTTCTTCATATATTCCTTCCCCACCTCTCCTTCTTCCTCTTTAATTTATTCCTTCTCTTCCTCTTCCTGATCTTCTTTTTCTTATTATAATTATTCCTCCTCTTTTTATTTTTCTTCCTCTTCTTTTTATTCTTCATTGTTTTCTGTTTCTTCTTTTTATTCTTATTCTTTCTATTCTTCTTCCTCTTCATCTTCTTCATCTTCTTCATCTTCTTCTCCTTTCAGTTATTTTCTTCTACCTCCTCTTATAATTATTATTATGATGCCTCTTATTCTTCTTTGACTTTGACTTCATCTTCTCCCCAAAATCCTAGAAGACGTTGCGGCACTACAAACTTCGTCAGCTTTCTCCATGATCTTCAGTCACTCTCTGAGACGTCGAGACTTGTCCATTCTTTCTTCTTTCCTTCCTCATTTGCCTTGCAGCGTCGAGGGGAGATATAATTTGCGGTCTTTTGCTTTTCTGTTCGTCTCTGCTGATGTTATGTTTCCTAGTGCTTCTAATATTCTACCCATCTATCGTTTTCGTGGTCGACCCTTGGGTCTGGTATTCTCACAACGTTTATTGAAGGCTCGTCGTGTTGTGTTTTGAACTTTGTGCCTTGTCAAGTGGGCACAAAATGTTATCTCTTTTTTCTTTATATATTCTATGACGGGGCTATTCCTACCCTTTTTCTCAGTTCTTCATTTCTTATCTTATCTTTCAGGCTGTTTTGTGTAACAAATTTTATCTCATTAGAGGTTATTTTTCTTATTGTTCTTGCATCTAGGGTCCAGGTACCGAGCATTGGTAGCACAACGTTGGGATGAAGATTATATTGTATAGTGCTCGTTTTGCCTATAGAATTATTTTCTTTTTGGACAATAGTTGTGATAACTGTCCAATGATTTGAGAAGCTTTGTTACATCTTGATTCTATCTCTGCTGTTTGGGAATTCTTTGTGTCCATTCTTTGATGTGAGCAAATGTCAAACTACGAGAGGTAAAGGTTGTGAAAGTTCAGAACATGTCTGGAGCGGAGTGTGTCCCTCCCTAGTTGGGAAAAGCACTCGACGTTCGGACAACCCGTGTTCGATTCCCACTGGAAGCAGTATGAATTGTACTCGTGGTTGGAAAAAAAAAACCCATGGTCGACCCAGCCGCTGGCATAAATGAGTACCAGGGTGCTCTGCGAAGGTGAGGAATGCCGCCTTGCATCGTGAGTTTCGGTGCGTGAAGCGACACTATCCAGAGGTCTCCGAACACTTCTAGATAGACGGCCGAGCACATATGGGTGAAAACTTGCGTGCTACGACGCCGATTCAATACTCGTACGTTACCCTTACCTTTACAACATGATGGTAGCAACTTGTTAGTACTGTGTGTTCAACTCTGAGTGATGATAAAGGTACGTTGGTTGACGTATTCGACCCTGATTGATGATAAAGGTACGTTGGTTGACGTATTCGACCCTGAGTGATGATAAAGGTACGTTGGTTGACGTATTCGACCCTGAGTGATGATAAAGGTACGTTGGTTGACGTATTCGACCCTGAGTTATGATAAAGGTACGTTGGTTGACGTATTCGACCCTGAGTTATGATAAAGGTACGTTGGTTGACGTATTCAACCCTGAGTTATGATAAAGGTACGTTGGTTGACGTATTCAACCCTGAGTGATGATAAAGGTACGTTGGTTGACGTATTCGACCCTGAGTGATGATAAAGGTACGTTGGTTGACGTATTCAACCCTGAGTTATGATAAAGGTACGTTGGTTGACGTATTCAACCCTGAGTGATGATAAAGGTACGTTGGTTGACGTATTCAACCCTGAGTGATGATAAAGGTACGTTGGTTGACGTATTCAACCCTGAGTTATGATAAAGGTACGTTGGTTGACGTATTCAACCCTGAGTTATGATAAAGGTACGTTGGTTGACGTATTCAACACTGAGTGACGCTGAAGGTACGTTGGTTGACGTATGACTTCAAAGCTGGTTCGAAGATGACACCTATGAAGCATCTGACGCAATAAGGATATTCGTGTGGTTGATCTTTTCAGGAGGATGACAGTATGTTTTTCCTTGCGTTGCGAAGTGATCGCTTCATGATGGAAACTAGGGAATCGAGGAAACTGGTCGCAAAAATATCGCTCTAACGACAGTGAGGGTTCGAGATAAAAGAAATAAGGAAGTTAACAAGGTCGAGACTTTGTGAGTTGACTTGAGTATCGCCTCGTCATCATACAATAAAGGAGAGTTCACTGTGATTGTATATTGTTGAGTGTGTATCTATGTGGATGTTAGTGGATATATCTTTGTGATGTATGTAAATGTATCTATGTGGATGAATGTATGTGGATGTATATATATATATATATATATATGGACTTAAGAGGACTTCCGGTCAATATGGCGGTTAGGCGACTGGAACCGTTGAGGCACTGTCTGAAAAATGTACTTCGTTGCAGTTTTCTCATATTCCAAGTCCGACTTGCAACCAGAGCTACTGAGTTTAGTGCTCTATGCACACCGTGAGCTGTGCTTTTCGTCCGGATGGTATTTCTATACTCAGATTGCTTACTCTGAATAATGATATCGTATGACGAAGTTCCGGGAGCCGCGATAGCTCAGTGGTTAGTGAACTGGACTACAAAGGACAAGAGGTCGGGTTCGATCCCAACCGACGGCTACCGGTTAACCCAGCCTTAAATGGGTACCGGAATTTTTTTATGGGAAAGTAAAGCGGCAAGGGCGTAATATCGACCACGTTACCCCAAAAATCATGTGCCGAGGGTCTGTAAAATGTATGGTCACTAACACCATATTCCCTTACGCCACTTGGCGTGACGGGGGCACTTTACTTTTTTTTATGACGAAGTTCAGCTCAGCTGTGCTCATTTTCACTGCCGCTTCGCCTAACGTCTTTTGGCGTGTGCTATGTTTGCAATGATGGGACTGCAGCTGCCTTTCTTTGATTAGATATTCGATGAGATGTTAATGTGGATGATTCCACTGACACAGGCAGTTGAACAATTATGAATTTCCATTCGTTTGCAATGTTACCGGAGCCTTCGAATAACTATATATATATCAATGTGGATGTATGTGTGTACTTGACTGTCGCCACGACCTGATAGCGTTATAACTGATGGGTTCTGCCAGTCTAAATAAGAGAGGCAAAAGTAAAAAAAAATAAGAGTCACGTCTTTAGTTGGTGCATATTGAACATCATCATGTGACATGCCTGCCGGCGAAAGCGATCATGCCCTTCCACAACTCTCTATCCACAGTAAATCGTCTCAATTTTGTTGTTGATCGCTTTCATTGCCATGTCACCAAACTATCTTGTATATTCGTTCTTGTCGTCCGCGATATCTCTTTCCCTGTATTTTGCCAGTTGTAACCCAATTATTCCAACTTTCCTCTTCCCATGATGTGCCCGAGAAATGTTGATTGTTTCTTTCTGATTTCATTTGCGAGTTTCCTTTTCGTGTTTGCCTTTTGAGAATGTCCTTGTTACTTTTTAGCTTTGAATAACTACATATATCAATGTGGATATTGGGCCGAAACGTTGTTTAGTCTGTGTCGTCCACTTATCACGTAAAGCTTCTTACATACTATTTTTTTTTATTTTTTAATTTTTCCCCACATTCAGCTTTACTGCAGCTTCGCATTTTTATGCCTTAACCCTTTACTTTTTAGCTGTCCAGGGAACTTTCAACATTCTCCGGAGAAATGCCATCTCTGTGGCCTCTAATCGTCTTGTCATTTGTTTGTCTAGCGTCCATGGAGTTAAAGATGGATGGCAGTAAACACGACGAACCCTATGCGACGTCTTTAGCATCAGGAGAATCTAGATCAAGAAATTAAATGTTATTCTCGTATTTCTATGACTGTGTTTCTAAAATTGTGTTTCTATGATTGTGTTTTTATGACTGTATTTCTATGACTGTCCACAGGTTTTATTTGTTAATGCAGTAGTCCAATTAGGGCGTGTTTTAAAAAAAAAAAAAAAAAAAACTCCAGCACCTGTTTTATGCCGTGTGAACTTTGAACTTTCAATGGTGTAGGGTGAAGGACACAATTTTTTTAATCCAGTGGAGCATTTCAGTCATCATCTGTACCTCTAGAGACAAATAATATTAAATGAATATCATTCTAGAGGGAAACTTCCGATAATCAGCGAATCAATTCAGAGGAAGAGGTATGTTTACAATCCTCGGAAAATATGACAAATAATCAACAGAAAAAAAAAATAAAGAACAATAGCGCAGAATCGAACCTGTACTCCTTCGCACAGTGATTTGCCACTAAAAGCCAATCGCTAGGGAACACTGCCACTCAGCTAACTTAAAAATTATCCATCATTGGTGATGTCTTTCACGCAGGTGTTCTCATGACTATAGCATAGGGTTACGATACATTCTCGGGAATAAATTGTGTATCTGTATTTTTCCTATTACGACAAGTATCTCCCAGTAGGGCTGAATAATTGTGTTGTAGACAAATATTTAGGACGAAACAGCACGAACAGTTGTTTCCAGTGGTTTAGACTGGAGAGTTTTCCTCTATAATAATATTAATTTATTATTTGTCTTCAGTCTAAACCATCCTACCTCTAGATCTTCCTCGTTTACCTGGAACTATGCCCTCCACAATTATCTTTTCTAACTTTTATGTCGCTTTATCATCATCATCATGTTCCATACTGGTTGGCGTAGGTGATCATGTCCTTCCACAATCTTCTATCTACAGTGCATCGTATCAGTTCTGTTGTTGACTGTTTTCCATGCCATGACACCAAGCTATCCAATATTTTCTCTCTTTGTCGTCCGCCATCTCTCTTTCCTTTTATTTTGCCAGTTGTAACCAAGTATTCCAACTTTCCTCTTCTCATGATGTGCCAGAAAAATATTGATTGTTTCTTTCTGATGTTTTTTTATGAGCTGCCTTTTTGTGTTGACCTCTTTGAGAACTTCCTCATTGGTCTTTTTAGCAATCCAGGGAACTTTCAACATTCTTCTGAGAAATCCCATCTCTGTGTCCTCTAATTGACTTTTCATTTATGTTGTTTTTTTACGACCGAAATATTTAATTTTCCTTGTTTTTGTATTCTTATATCAACTAATTTTCTGGAAGTTTAAGCTCCTTCCTACGCGACGAGTTTGTTCATTTTTCCGTGTATGGGATTCCGAATATTCTTCTGTATTTACGCGTACATTTAAAGGCGTGTATATTTCAGCAGACCAGTTAGACAAATCCTCCGCAAATGTATCCATTTTTGTGTTCAGGGATAACAGACGATGGCATCTTCCATCGGCCTCTTTCTGCTCAACAAACCTGACTCCGGGAGGACAATTTTAGGTACTGGGTTGGATCAGCTCTTTCTAGTTTGGCTGGACTAGATTGTCGGCTTCACTGGCCGTCGAATGTGGTGTGTTTTAGTATTCAGTCATGTAGGTCAGACTATTGATTAGGGGTGACCAGTATACGTTTGATATTTTTCAAATATATTTTACTGACATAACATACCTTAGTTACTGATTAGTATAGAGCGGTTCTAAAACGTTTCGAAAAAGGCACCCTTGCGGTAATAACATAACATACCTTAGATATTGAAAGGAAGGAACTGTATAAAAACGTTTGCACATGTACAACCTATATTGTACCGGCACGTTTGCACAAGATCAGCATGAGATACTGTGGTTTTGGAGACAGCTCAATAGAGAATAGTCGTTTTAGAAAGCTAGACTCATCATCAAGTACCGGGCCTACCGGCGTAGGTGATCATGTCTCTCCACAACTTTTCTTGATAACTGAAGATATTAGTGATTGATTGGCGATTTCTCTAATTTCCTCGTTTGTTTTGAATTCGTTCCACGCTATACCAAGTATTTACCGTAGACATTTCTTTTCGAATGCGTTCAACTTTGTTTATTGTTTTATATATATATATATATATATATATATATATATATATATATATATATATATATATACATATTTATAATATATATATTTTTATTTTCAATACATATTTGTACGTGTGTTGTATGTTTGCTCCAGTTGAAGGCCTACTGCGCTGAAACGGCGTTCTGGTTCGTGCTGTCTGCTTGTTACGTGGTGGAGCTTTAACCATACCGCTTTTTTCTATTGTTATTTATATACATATATATTTCATTTATTTCATTTATTTCACCTCACAATTATCTTCACCGCAGCTTCCTATTTTAATGTATTTTTCTTTGTCTTGACCCAATTAGTACAATACTGCTGATACTCCATGTTTGTGTATCGTCCTACATGTTTCTAGTAGGTATTTTAGTTTAGTCTGCCATTATATATTTTTTTTTATTATTATTTTTTTATTTTCAATATATATTTGTACGTGTGTTGTATTATTGTTCCAATTGAAAGCCTACTGCGCCGAAACGTCGTTCTAGTTTATATTTTCCATTTGTTACGTATAGCTTTAACCATACCGTTTTTTGTTCTATTTGTTTCAATATTTTGTTTTATCTTTCCTTCCAAAACTAGCAGTAAAAGTAAAGAGCCCCTGTCACGCCAAGTGGCGTATAGGGAATATGGTGTTATTGGTCGTTTCAAATCTAAATGTTCACGATTAACATGAAATATCTCCTCTTTCCCTGCACTTACAAACTTGATTTTTTGCATCTGGCCTTGTTTTTCCAAGGTCCCACCGATTTCACAAAATTTAATGATGTAGGAAGTATGCTTCATCATGAAGCAGCACTTTCCTTTGATCTCAGTGAATTTACGGATCTTTTTGCTCCTGGAGAAAATAATTTACCGTACATTAATGGAAATCAGCTTCTCGACATAGGCGTCTCTACACAACTTGAAAGTTGGAGGCGTTTATCAACTGTTTACTTTCTATTGTTTACTTTCTTTAAAATACTATGAGAATGTCAATGTTATAGCCTTTACAGACGGTCTAAAACAAATCAGCGTATAAACAGTTCCATTAATGAAAACTATTTAAACAATATACAACAAAGAATACATTTTAAAAAATTAATTATCCGTTGCGAGCGATAACGAGCATGACATATCAAGCAAAGTTATTGTTTATGGGTACGCATGTGACTAAAGAGTCCGATGTAAGCACGGGATCCTCTTCACTGTAAAGAGCTACATTGTTCGTTTTATGTCTTTCCATGTGACTTTCATTATTTTACGTAAACAAGACATATGAAAGTGATTTAGTTTCTTTGCATGCCTGCAGTACACATATCAAGAATCTTTACATTTTCAAAACGTTATCAACTTTAGCTAAAGATTGATCATGCGGACATATAAAAACGTCCATTATTATTTCATTTATCTGAATCAGAGGAGTCTAACATATTGATTACTAATCTGGGCTGAACGAACGATAGTCCATCTTTTTTCCAATAGTCATTTTCTTCTTTTAAGACATGATCTTCACATTTGCACCAAAAATCTTTGTCAATCTGTGATAGAGCAGCATATGTCAGTCCTTTTATATCGCATAGTTTAAAACTTGTATTCTCAGCTGCCACCTGCCCTTTAATTTTTGCCCAAACGAGTTCAATGGGGTTTAATTGTGGATGATAAGGGGGCAGTCTCAAGCACGTATGACCATGCTGTTGAATGATTTTGTCTATTTGGAATACTTTGGTCTTTTGCGATTTCTTAACAAGTGACAGTAATTCAGGTTTCAAAAATCCCTCGTTAAATGGAATTCCTTCCTTTCTTAGCCAAATCTTTATAACATCTTTTGTACTGGTAGATGTAGGAATTTTGTCTTCTTCTGCCACAGCGTTGTGGTACGACGCGTTGTCCATTACCAGACAGGATGGTCTGTCTAGAATTGGAAGAAGAGTATTTTCAATCCACTCTCTAAATATATGGCCATTCATCTCGGTGTGATAGTCCCTGTTGTCAGTATAATTAGAGGTGAATATAAGTTCTGCATTTTTCACCAACCCTTCTTTTCGGCTGCCTGCATGTGCCATTATAATACGCTGTCCTTTTCCAGTGGGTACACAACTTTTAATACTTCCATCTGATAACTGCCATTCCTTTGCACTTGTGTGGTGAGAATTTATCCAAGATTCATCTAGAAATACAATATCATAACCTTGGTTACGCATTTCCTGTACTTCACATAAATATTTACTCCTCATAGAAACTAAGTGCGGCTTCTCGCAGATGACATTTCTACCACTATCGTACTTTCTAAACGTAAAACCGATGCTTCTAACAGTTCTCCATAATGTTGTTTTCGACACAACAATGTCATTTTCTGCTCTCAGTCGAATTTTCAGTTTTCTTAAAGTCACAGTTTCTTTGGAATCGAACATTTTACAAATTGCTCTTCTAATCACTTCCTTGTCAAAACTATCTACTACTTTCTTTCTTCCTAGCGTCCTAGTCTTGATTGAACTGGACACTCCGTTAGCTTTAAGCACTTGTTTGAAAAAGCGTTTGCTTATACCCAATGCGTGAATAGTTCTCTTTTCTGGCTTTGAGATGCTTCGATACAGTTTTCCACGCTTAGCTTCTATGCAAAAATATTTATACACCTTTATTGCCACTGATTGCAATGTAAGGAACTTTACTTTTATACCCATTGACTAACAGATCACAAATTTAACGAAATTACCCAATAATTAGGATACGCCGTTGCACATAAATCACAACAAAACGACAGGAAATGGGATGCACCGGATATAAAATTATAACTATGACGCGTTTTATGTGTTTTTTAGTGCTTAAAACAGGGAAATTGGCGCGCATTACGTTCAAGATGACAAGTCCGTGGGTGCTCACTCATATGAAGCGGTAATTCCTCCAAATATATGGTTTGACCAAAATGCCTTAAATTTGTATACTTCAAATAAAGAATATTTAAAACTATACGTTTGTTGGTGAGGAAATGAATGTACTTCTTGGGACCAAAAAATCACAAGACCATATGCAAAATTTCAGCATTATCAATCAATTGGTTGCAGAGATATGGAATTTTAAACACCTTCAAAATATTTTGAAACGACCTATAGTGACCCGTCACGCCAAGTGCCGTATAGGAAAAATGGTGTTAGTGACCCGTCACGCCAAGTGGCGTATAGGAAATATGGTGTTAGTGACCCGTCATGCCAAGTGGCGTATAGGAAATTTTGTGTTGGTGACCATAAATTTTACAGACCTTCAGCACATGATTTTTAAGGTAATGTGGTTGGTATTACGCCCGTACCGTTTTACCTTCTCAGAAAAAAATCCGGTACCCATTAAAGACTGGGTGAACCCGGAAGCTGTCAGTTGGGATCGAACCCTACCTCTTGTCCTTTGCAGTCCAGTTCACTAACCACTGAGCTATCGCGGCTCAAAAACTAGCAGTGACGTTCGTTATTATGTTCTAGATTTCATAATTAGTGAGACTGGCGGATATTCATCATCATCATTTACCCTGCCGGTTGGCGTAGGCGATCCTGTCCCTCCACAATCTTCTATCTACAGTGCATCGTATCAGTTCTGTTGTTGACTGATTTCCATGCCATGACACCAAGCTATCCAGATATAACTTTGAATAAAACAAGCCATGAAAATGTAATAGAGCAAACTGAATAAAGGATATGATCTAGAGCAAAACAGCAAAATAAACTCAATAGATATCTTCACTGTAACCCTGGCAGTAGTTGGGGCACTACTAACAATCTTAGTCAACCTTCTGCAGTTTTGTCTATCTTCAGTCATTCTTTTGGACTCACAAAGTCGAGACCCGTCCATTATTTCTTGTTATTTCTGTTGAACGTCTTGCGCACCGATTACTGGAATCATCATCAGGGCTATGTCTGCTGGCGTAGATGATCACGTCTCTAAACAACTTTTGATTTCCACAGTTATTTATCATTTCTGTTGTTGACCTTCTGCCAAGCCAATCTCTTAAGCTGTCTGGTATCTTTTCTCTTTGCTTCCCTCTATCTCTTAGTCCCTTCCCTCAACTATCCCAGTTGTTACAATATATTACAATTGTTCTCTTCTCATTACATAGCCGAGAAATGATGATTGTTTCTTCCTAATATTGGAAACTAGCTCCCTTTTTTATTTTGACCTCTTTCAGAACGCTTTCATTACTCTTCTTAGCTGTCCATGGTATTCTCAACAATCTTCTGTAAAACCACATTTCTACAGACTCTACTGATGTTCTTGTCTGTTGTCTTATTGTCCTTGATTCACATCCACATGTTAAGACTGGTTCTACATAACCTTAAAGAACTCTTTTTCTCGTTTCTATTGTCAAAAATGGCTTGCATAGTATCTTCCTCATGTTTTGAAAAGCTGCTTTTGCCTGAGCTATTCTGCATCTCACCTCTGTTGTACATCACCATCTCACTACTGTTGTACATCACCATCTCACCTCTGTTGCACATCTACCATCTCACCTCTGTTGTACATCTATCATCTCACCTCTGTTGTATATCTACCATCTCACCTCTGTTATACATCTACCATCTCACCTCTGTTGTACATCTACCATCTCACCTCTGTTGTACATCTACTATATCACCTCTCTTGTACATCTACCATTTCACCTCTGTTGTACATCTACCATCTCACCTCTGTTGTACATCTACCATTTCACTTCTCTTGTACATCTACCATCTCACCTCTGTTGTACATCTACCATCTCACTTCTCTTCTACATCTACCATCTCACCTCTGTTGTACATCTACCATTTCACCTCTGTTGTACATCTACCATCTCACCTCTGTTGTATATCTACCATCTCACCTCTGTAGTACATCTACCATCTCACCTCTGTTGTACATCTACCATCTCACCTCTCTTGTACATCTACCATCTCACCTCTGTTGTACATCACCATCTCACCTATGTTCTACATCTACAAACCGAGGTTAACACTGTTCCCATGAATTTAAATTCAATTGCCGGTTTCTGGAGTACAGCTCCAAAATTGTAGGAATTTACTGTATTTTTTATTTGTAAAAATACAATAGATATAAGAGGACCAAAGTATTGAGAGCACATACATGTTTCATCAGAAACAGTTCCGTAAAGTGGATTCAGTTTTCCCTGCAACCTACAAACAAGCAGCACCACAACATACGTCAGAACTGATAACACTCACTGAAGGGAAATATGATCGACAGACTCCACAAGCACATGTGGCTACTGGGGCTGAGACCATGATGTCGGGAGAATAGAATGGAGCCACTGTTACGTGCCAGGCATGTTATAAGAGGCGACTAAGGGGGTTAGGGAAAGAGGTTAACAATATGTCACCTGTAAAGCAATGTCCACAGGTTAAAAAAACACTGACAAGGAAATTAACAAATGCTGTCTTGGGACAGGAAGGGACTCCGAAGACAGAGAGCATGGAGCATAATGTAAACAATCAGTCAAAACACTTGACAGGCACTGTCATGGAGTCCACAGTAAAGGAGAAAGCAAGGAAGAGAAAGGAAGACAGGAGAAGTCATGAAACCCTCAAAAACATTGACATAGACTGAAGAGAGGTAGAGAGAATGTTCAAGAATAGGAATGGATGTTCCAAAATGGGGGTTTGAAATGGCTTCCATTGATTGACAACGAGCTGGGAAACAGACGTGGGCTTCATAGTCCACCGTCAGCTCGTGACCCATGCCAGATTTAGATACATAGAAGACATATCGAATGTCCACCACATACACACCAATATATATATACACTGATATGTATATAAAAGAATGAACTCAAATTATAAACCTTCCAAAGATTAAACAAAAACATGAACACTTCACATTCGGCTCAAATTTATTGCACTTCTTTTAATGACTTTGACACTTGAGTCTATGATTTTATTGTTCCCAGTAGCATACTAGGAACGTTACATAACAACAAACTGTCTTTATGTCGTGCCTCACATTTGTGGGAAATTTCTGTGCAGCCGAAGAATAAAAGCCGCATGATCCCATACAGACGCCACGTAGTGTGTTTGTGAGAGATTTTATGTCACTAGCTGCTGCTTGCGTTAGTTCAAATGTTAAAATCCTACTTTCAATGCTATATGGGTGGAGTCTTTGACCCTTAGACCCCGGGCGCAGAAGATGTGACACGGCTTTATCATGTTTCTTAGCGTTGCTAGAAAGGTAGAGAAAAACGTGTCCGACAGCAACAGTGATGAAAACTGTCAGCTGACGGCTTGGATCAGGATCGGTGAGCCAGAGCTATCTTAATGGCTATGGTTGGTCGAAGACTCCGATATCACTGCAAACAAATTAAAATCCACAATGCTCAACCGCCCGTGCCAGTGGAACCATGCGAATTTACTGTATGGGCCACTGCAAGAATTACACAAGAGAGTAAAATTTATACAGGAAAAGACATTGCAGATATAGACAATACTTCAGGCGAACGATAGATAGATAGATAGATAGATAGATAGATAGATAGATAGATAGATAGATAGATAGATAGATAGATAGATAGATAGATAGATAGATAGATAGATAGATAGATAGATAGATAGATAGAGAGAGAGATTTTCTAGAGAGGTTTTCTAGAGAGGTTTTCTAGAGAGGTTTTCTAGAGCTGTTTTCTAGAGAGGTTTTCTAGAGAGGTTTTCTAGAGCTGTTTTCTAGAGAGGTTTTCTAGAGAGTTTTACTAGAGAGGTTTTCAAATGATGTTTAGTAGAGAAGTTTAGTAGAGAGGTTTTCTAGAGAGGTTTACTAGAGAGGTTTTCTAGAGAGGTTTTCTAGAGCTGTTTTCTAGAGCTGTTTTCTAGAGATGTTTACTAGAGCTGTTTTCTAGAGCTGTTTTCTAGAGATGTTTAGTAGAGAGGTTTAGTAGATATGTTTTCTAGAGATGTTTAGTAGAGATGTTTACTAAAGCTGTTTTCTAGAGCTGTTTTATAGAGAGTTTTACTAGAGAGGTTTTCAAATGATGTTTAGTAGAGAGGTTTAGTAGAGAGGTTTTCTAGAGAGGTTTACTAGAGAGGTTTTCTAGAGAGGTTTTCTAGAGCTGTTTTCTAGAGCTGTTTTCTAGAGATGTTTACTAGAGCTGTTTTCTAGAGCTGTTTTCTAGAGATGTTTAGTAGAGAGGTTTAGTAGATATGTTTTCTAGAGATGTTTAGTAGAGATGTTTACTAGAGCTGTTTTCTAGAGCTGTTTTCTAGAGATGTTTGGTAGAGAGGTTTAGTAGAGAGGTTTAGTAGAGAGGTTTTCTAGAGGGGTTTACTAGCGAGGTTTTCTAGAAAGGTTTTCTAGAGCTGTTTTCTAGAGCTGTTTTCTAGAGCTGTTTTCTAGAGAGGTTAGTAGAGAGGTTTTCTAGATTGGTTTTCTAGAGCTGTTTTCTAGAGATGTTTAGTAGAGAGGTTTAGTAGAGAGGTTTAGTAGAGAGGTTTTCTAGATTGGTTTTCTAGAGAGGTTTTCTAGAGATGTTTGGTAGAGAGGTTTAGTAGAGAGGTTTTCTAGAGAGGTTTACTAGAGAGGTGTTCTAATGATGTTTAGTAGAGAGATTTAGTAGAGAGGTTTTCTAGAGAGGTTTACTAGAGCTGTTCTCTAGAGCTGTTTTCTAGAGATGTTTAGTAGAGAGGTTTAGTAGAAAGGTTTTCTAGAGAGGTTTACTAGAGAGGTTTTCTAGAGAGGTTTTCTAATGATGTTTTCTAGAGATGTTTCTACAGCTGTTTTCTAGAGATGTTTGGTAGAGAGGTTTTCTAGAGAGTTTTTCTAAAGATGTTTTCTAGAGATGTTTTCTAGAGATGTGTTCTAGAGAGGTTTTCTAGAGATGTTTACTAGAGAGGTTTTCTAGAGATGTTTTCTAGAGAGGTTTTCTAGAGAGGTTTTCTAGAGAGGTTTTCAAGGAAGATTTTCTAGCAAGGCTTTCAAGAAAGGTTTTGTGAAACTTCCTGCCAATCGCTAGTTCTGAAGCTAGAATTTTTGCCATTTTGTTAGTTTCTTAGTGAGTGAGTATCCTCCTTCTCTTTATTTCCTTTGCCATCGTTTTGTCTTGTAACCTGATGTATTCTCATAACATGCTCGCCGTGCCTGGTTGTTTCACTGTCATCAAATGTCCAAACTATTCTCTCATTGCTAGACGAGTTGTTTGGAGTTAACAATTGAAAATAGCAAGTAATAAGCCTTGGCCAGAAATAGTATGTTTTCTATATTCGTATTAACTGCAATAAGATGAATGGATTTGATGGAGCTATTTTGAAATGGTATCGTCGGAGCTTTGTTTAGTTTAGATCAGATTAGTTTAACTTAGTTCAGTTCAGTTTTAGTTCAATTAATTTGCGTTAAGTTCTGCTAAGATTAGTTTAGTTTAGTTTAGTTTAGCTTAGCTTAGTTTAGTTCAGTTGTTTAGTTTAGTTCAGTTCAGTACAGTTCATTTCAGTTTAGTTTAGTTTACTTTAGTTGTTTAGTCTAGATTAGTTAATTTAGTTTTTTTTTGTTTAATTTAGTTTAGTTTAGTAGTTTAGTTTAGTTTAGTTTAGTTTAGTTTAGTTTAGTTAAGTTAAGTTCAGTTCAGTTTAGTTTAGTTAAGTTTAGTTTAGTTTAGTTTAGTTTAGTTTAGTTTAGTTTAGTTTAGTTTAGTTTAGTTTAGTTTAGTTTAGTTTAGTTAAGTTTAGTTTAGTTAAGTTTAGTTTAGTTTAATTCAGTTTAGTTTAGTTTAGTTTAGTTTAGTTTAATTCAGTTTAGTTTAGTTTAGTTTAGTTTAATTCAGTTTAGTTTAGTTTAGTTTAGTTTAGTTTAGTTTAGTCAAATCACTTTATTTTACAACGGAAATTCCATTTTGCTCAGATATCTTTCTTAGCGGTCGCCTCAATATTGTGCACGCGTTCACACCAGCGAGAGCACTGAAGATGGTTTCAACTCAAATGCATGAACACTGTAGCACAGGTGAAACCCCTAACTCTGAATTGTTTTACTTCAAGGATATAAACAACCATCAAATTGGATTGAACAGAATTCAGCTGAAAATGTGAACCAAGACAAAACCAAATAAGCACAGTCAAACTACATACCCGGGAACCGTGATAGCTCAGTTGTTAGTGAACTGGACTACAAAGGACAAGAGGTAGGGTTTCATCCCAACCGACGGCTTTCCGGTTCACCCAGCCTTAAATGGGTACCGGATTTTTTCTGGGAAAGTAAAGAGGCACGGGCGTAATATCGACAACACTACCCCAAAAAATCATGTTCTGAAGGTCTGTAAAATGTATGGTCACAACACCATATTTCCTATACGTCACTTGCCGTCACGGGGGCTCTTTACTTACTTACTTTAAACTACATAGCCAGACCACAATCATTAAACCTGGACAGGACGCTGTGTTCTCAGAGCATACCTTCACAAATATATCCCTTGTCTTACTCTTCTTTTTTATAGCCATGATATCGAGTTCCCACAGTTATATCTTAACGTCGCTGTTTAATCCCATTATAAAATACATATCAGATTAATGTCAGCATCATAGAGATGTAAATCTTTCAGGCATTTTATTAACTGTTTACGGTGTATACTGTCAAAAACGTTGGTGTAGTCTATGAATATAGTAAAAAAAAAAAAAAGTAAAGAGCCCCATCACGCCAATTGACGTATAGGGAACATGGTGTTAGTGACCATAATTTTTAAAGACCTTCGGAACATGATTTTTGGAGTAATGTGGTCGGTATTACGCCCGTACCGCTTTTATTTTTCCAGAAAAAAATCCGCTACCCATTTAAGGCTGGGTGAACCCGGAAGCCGTCGAACAGGATCGAACGCGACATTAGTCTATGAAGCATGCGTAGATTAGTGTGTTTGCTTCCGTATACTTTTCTACTAACATCCCCATGCAGTAGATTCTATAAATATATATATACCGTCTGTATTTATCTTCTTCTATATATATATATATATATATATATATATATATATATATATATATATATATTTATATCACTGTATATATCTTCTTCTATATATATATATATAACACTCATCATCAAGTAGCAGTCCTGCTGGCGTAGGTGATCATGTCTCTCCACAACTTTCAATCTCGGCAGTTATTTATCATTTCTGTTGTTGACCTTCTGCCAAGCCATTCTCTTAAACTGTCTGGTAATTTTTCTCTTTGCTTCCCTCTATCTCTTCGTCCCTCATTTTGTCCCAGTTGTTACATTATATTCCAGTTGTTCTCTTCTCATTACATGGCCTAAATATGATGATTGTTTCTTCCTAATATTGGAAATTAGCTCTATTTTTGCTTTGACCTCTTTCAGAACATCTCCATTACTCTTCTTAGCTGTCCATGGTATTCTCAACATTCTTCTGTAAAACCACATTTCTACAGACTCCAGTGATTATCTTGTCTGTTGTCCTATTGTCCATGATTCGCATCCATATGTTAAGACTGGCTCTACATAACATTTAAGAACTCTCTTTCTTGTTTCTATTGTCAAAAATGGATTGCATAGTATCTTCTTCATTTTTTTGGAAAGCTGCTTTTGCCTGAGCTATTCTGCATCTCACCTCTTGTGTACATCTTCCGTCATATATAACACTACACGAATATAAATGCACAGTTTTTAAAAACGAATTGATAAGTAACCTTCCTCGATGGTAATACGATCTCTCAACTAGCACTTATGGCTTTCATTTCTGCACCCGTATCTGATGTCACATAATCATTCCAGACCAAGGTTATATTATTTGTACAAACAAGTCACGACATTAAAAAAAAAAACACTTTCGAAATATTTCCTTACAGTAATGCGTCACTGAGATCATGATGGTTCTGCAAAAAATCATCATACAAGAAGAAATGGGCGAAATAAATAATAAAATAATCACAAAGAAATAAAGTAAAGTACCAGGACAAAAAAACGTATCGATATAAATAATTGCAGCAGCATGAGAAACAGGAGTTACATGGCTACACAAGATATTCAATGCAGTATGTCAGTATCAGAAGCTCCGGTTGACTAGTAACAGGGCCATCATCGTACCAATTTGGAAAATGAAAGGTAGAAATAGAATCTGCAACCCATACATAATTATCTCCCTTCACACCCACCCAAAGTTATACTTCAAACATTATTTATTTGTGAAAGTTAAGAGCAATTATAGAACAACATAAAAGCAACTCCCAAATGGAGTTCCCAAAAACATAGAAGATGTGCTGACACACTAATCACCGTAACGCAATGAAGATGTACTGACACACTAACCACCGTAAAGCAATGAAGATGTACTGACACACTAATCACCGTAACGCAATGAAGATGTGCTGACACACTAATCACCGTAAAGCAATGAAGATGTGCTGACACACTAATCACCACCGTAAAGCAATGAAGATGTACTGACACACTAACCACCGTAACGCAATGAAGATGTGCTGACACACTAATCACCGTAAAGCAATGAAGATGTGCTGACACATTAATCACCACCGTAAAGCAATGAAGATGTGCTGACACACTAACCACCGTAAAGCAATGAAGATGTGCTGACACACTAACCACCGTAAAGCAATGAAGATGTGCTGACACACTAACCACTGTAAAGCAATGAAGATGTGCTGACACACTAATCACCGTAAAGCAATGAAGATGTGCTGACACACTAACCACCGTAAAGCAATGAAGATGTACTGACACACTAATCACCGTAAAGCATAGAAGATGTGCTGACACACTAATCACCACCGTAAAGCAATGAAGATGTGCTGACACACTAATCACCACCGTAAAGCAATGAAGATGTGCTGACACACTAATCACCACCGTAACGCAATGAAGATGTGCTGACACACTAATCACCGTAAAGCATGAAGATGTACTGACACACTAGCCACCGTAAAGCAATGAAGATGTGCTGACACACTAACCACCGTAAAGCAATGAAGATGTGCTGACACATTAATCACCGTAAAGCAATGAAGATGTGCTGACACACTAACCACCGTAAAGCAATGAAGATGTACTGACACACTAATCACCGTAAAGCATAGAAGATGTGCTGACACACTAATCACCACCGTAAAGCAATGAAGATGTGCTGACACACTAATCACCACCGTAAAGCAATGAAGATGTGCTGACACACTAATCACCACCGTAACGCAATGAAGATGTGCTGACACACTAATCACCGTAAAGCAATGAAGATGTTCTGACACACTAATCACCGTAAAGCAATGAAGATGTGCTGACACACTAGCCACCGTAAAGCAATGAAGATGTACTGACACACTAATCACCACCGTAACGCAATGAAGATGTGCTGACACACTAATCACCGTAAAGCAATGAAGATGTACTGACACACTAATCACCACCGTAAAGCAATGAAGATGTGCTGACACACTAATCACCACCGTAAAGCAATGAAGATGTGCTGACACACTAATCACCGTAAAGCAATGAAGATGTGCTGACACACTAACCACCGTAAAGCAATGAAGATGTGCTGACACACTAACCACCGCAAAGCAATGAAGATGTGCTGACACACTAACCACCACCGTAAAGCAATGAAGATGTGCTGACACACTAACCACCGTAACGCAATGAAGATGTACTGACACACTAACCACCGTAACGCAATGAAGATGTGCTGACACACTAACCACCGTAAAGCAATGAAGATGTGCTGACACACTAATCACCGTAAAGCAATGAAGATGTGCTGACACACTAATCACCACCGTAAAGCAATGAAGATGTGTTGACACACTAATCACCGTAAAGCAATGAAGATGTGCTGACACACTAACCACCGTAAAGCAATGAAGATGTGCTGACACACTAACCACCGTAAAGCAATGAAGATGTGCTGACACACTAACCACCGTAAAGCAATGAAGATGTGCTGACACACTAATCACCACCGTAAAGCAATGAAGATGTGCTGACACACTAATCACCGTAAAGCAATGAAGATGTGCTGACACACTAATCACCACCGTAAAGTAATGAAGATGTGCTGACACACTAATCACCACCGTAAAGCAATGAAGATGTGCTGACACACTAACCACCACCGTAAAGCAATGAAGATGTGCTGACACACTAATCACCGTAAAGCAATGAAGATGTGCTGACACACTAATCACCACCGTAAAGCAATGAAGATGTGCTGACACACTAATCACCGTAAAGCAATGAAGATGTGCTGACACACTAATCACCACCGTAAAGCAATGAAGATGTGCTGACACACTAATCACCACCGTAAAGCAATGAAGATGTGCTGACACACTAATCACCGTAAAGCAATGAAGATGTGCTGACACACTAATCACCACCGTAAAGCAATGAAGATGTGCTGACACACTAATCACCGTAAAGCAATGAAGATGTGCTGACACACTAACCACCGTAAAGCAATGAAGATGTGCTGACACACTAACCACCACCGTAAAGCAATGAAGATGTGCTGACACACTAACCACCACCGTAAAGCAATGAAGATGTGCTGACACACTAATCACCACCGTAACGCAATGAAGATGTACTGACACACTAATCACCACCGTAACGCAATGAAGATGTGCTGACACACTAATCACCGTAAAGCAATGAAGATGTGCTGACACACTAATCACCACCGTAAAGCAATGAAGATGTGCTGACACACTAATCACCACCGTAACGCAATGAAGATGTGCTGACACACTAATCACCGTAAAGCAATGAAGATGTGCTGACACACTAATCACCGTAAAGCAATGAAGATGTGCTGACACACTAACCACCGTAAAGCAATGAAGATGTGCTGACACACTAACCACCGTAAAGCAATGAAGATGTGCTGACACACTGATCATCGTAAAGCAATGAAGATGTGCTGACACACTAATCACCGTAAAGCAATGAAGATGTGCTGACACACTAATCACCGTAAAGCATTGAAGATGTGCTGACACACTAACCACCGTAAAGCAATGAAGAAGAACTGACACACTAATCATCGTAAAGCAATGAAGATGTGCTGACACACTAATCACCGTAAAGCAATGAAGATGTGCTGACACACTAACCACCGTAAAGCAATGAAGATGTGCTGACACACTAATCACCGTAAAGCAATGAAGAAGAACTGACACACTAATCATCGTAAAGCAATGGTTCACAGGCAGCAGAAATAGACTCAAGGTACAAACAAAGCTTGTCAAATCATCGGACAGCTATCACCATTATTGTCCAATAAAGCAACTCTAGAGGTACAACGGGCACTCTACAACACAATCAACGTCCCAAAGTTGTGCTACCAATGTCAGACCCTGGACTCTAGACTCAAGGTAACAGTAAGAAAAAAACCACTACAGAAATGACATGTTTTAGACGATTGTTAGTAAAGATCCTGAGTTATAAGATCATAATGTAGAACTAAGCAAAAACAACGAGGAATAACTGCCACTATAGAATGCAAAAGAAACAACAGATAAAATGGATTAGCCTCGTGTAGAAAGACCAAACACAACACAATGAGGCATTAACGTTAATGAGAACTAACGCAAGGACAGACCTCGAGGAAGATGCAGTGATGGAAATGTAGAGATGTAGTGATGGAAATGTAGAGATGTAGTGATGGAAATGTAGAGATGTAGTGATGGAAATGTAGAGATGTAGTGATGGAAATGTAGAGATGTAGTGATGAAACTGTAGAGATGTAGTGATGGAAATGTAGAGATGTAGTGATGGAAATGTAGAGATGTAGTGATGGAAATGTAGAAATGCAGTGATGGAACTGTAGAGATGTAGTGATGGAAATGTAGAGATGTAGTGATGGAAATGTAGAGATGTAGTGATGGAACTGTAGAGATGTAGTGATGGAAATGTAGAGATGTAGTGATGGAACTGTAGAGATGTAGTGATGGAAATGTAAAGATGTAGTGATGGAACTGTAGAGATGCAGTGATAGAACTGTAGAGATGTAGTGATGGAAATGTAGAGATGTTTTGTTGGAACTGTAGAGATGTAGTGATGGAAATGTAGAGATGCAGTGATGGAACTGTAGAGATGCAGTGATGGTACTGTAGAGATGCAGTGATGGAACTGTAGAGATGCAGTGATGGAACTGTAGAGATGTAGTGATGGAAATGAAGAGATGCAGTGATGGAACTGTAGAGATGTAGAGATGTAGTGATGTAACTGAAGAGATGTAGTGATGTAACTGTAGAGATGTAGTGATGTAACTGTAGAGATGTAGTGATGTAACTGTAGAGATGTAGTGATGGAACTGTAGAGATGTAGTGATGGAACTGTAGAAATGTAGTGATGGAATTGTAGAAATGTAGTGATGGAACTGTAGAGATGTAGTGATGGAACTGTAGAGATGTAGGGATGGAACTGTAGTGATGGAACTGTAAAGATGTAGTGATGGAACTGTAGAGATGTAGTGATGGAACTGTAGAGATGTAGTGATGGAACTGTAGAGATGTAGTGATGGAACTGTAGAGATGTAGTGATGGAACTGTAGAGATGTAGTGATGTAACTGTAGAGATGCAGTGATGGAACTGTAGAGATGCAGTGATGGAACTGTAGAGATGTAGTGATGGAACTGTAGAGATGTAGTGATGGAACTGTAGAGATGTAGTGATAGAACTGTAGAGATGTAGTGATGGAACTGTAGAGATGTAGTGATGGAACTGTAGAGATGATGTGATGGAACTGCAGAGATGTAGTGATGGAACTGTAGAGATGTAGTGATGGAACTGTAGAAATTTAGTGATGGAACTGTAGAGATGTAGTGATGGAACTGTAGAGATGTAGTGATGGAACTGTAGAGATGTAGGGATGGAACTGTAGTGATGGAACTGTAGAGATGTAGTGATGGAACTGTAGAGATATAGTGATGGAACTGTAGAGATGTAGTGATGGAACTGTAGAGATGTAGTGGTGGAACTGTAGAGATGTAGTGATGTAACTGTAGAGATGTAGTGATGTAACTTTAGAGATGTAGTGATGGAACTGTAGGTATGCAGTGATGGAACTGTAGAGATGTAGTGATGGAACTGTAGAGATGTAGTGATGGAACTGTAGAGATGTAGTGATGGAACTGTAGAGATGTAGTGATGGAACTGTAGAGATGATGTGATGGAACTGTAGAGATGTAGTGATGGAACTGTAGAGATGTAGTGATAGAACTGTAGAGATGTAGGGATGGAACTGTAGAGATGATGTGATGGAACTGTAGAGATGTAGTGATGGAACTGTAGAGATGCTGTGATGGAACTGTAGAGATGTAGTGATGGAACTGTAGAGATGTAGGGATGGAACTGTAGAGATGTAGTGATGGACCTGTAGAGATGTAGGGATGGAACTGTAGAGATGATGTGATGGAACTGTAGAGATGTAGTGATGGAACTGTAGAGATGTATTGATGGAACTTTAGAGATGTAGTGATGGAACTGTAGAGATGCAGTGATGATCCGTAGAGATGTAGTGATGGAACTGTAGAGATGTAGTGATGGAACTGTAGAGATCCTGTGATGGAACTGTAGAGAAGCAGTGATAGAACTGTAGAGATGTAGTGATGGAACTATAGAGATGATGTGATGGAACTGTAGAGATGTAGTGATGGAACCGTAGAGATGTAGTGATGGTACTGTAGAGATGCTGTGATGTAGTGGTGGAACTGTAGAGATGCTGTGATGTAGGGATGGAACTGTGGAGATGTAGCGATGGAACTGTAGAGATGCTGTGATAGAACTGTAAAGGTGCTGCGATAGAACTGTAGAGGTGCTGTGACAGAACTGTAGAGGTGCTGTGATAGAACTGTACAGGTGCTGCGATAGAACTGTAGAGGTGCTGTGATAGAACTGTAGAGGTGCTGTGATAGAACTGTAGAGATTCAGTGATAAAACTGTAGAGGTGCTGTGATAGAACTGTAGAGGTGCTGTGATAGAACTGTAGAGGTGCTGTGATAGAACTGTAGAGATTCAGTGATGTAACTGTAGAGATGCAGTGATGGAACTGTAGAGATGCAGTGATGGAACTGTAGAGATGTAGTGATGGAACTGTAGAGATGTAGTGATGGAACTGTAGAGATGTAGTGATAGAACTGTAGAGATGTAGTGATGGAACTGTAGAGATGTAGTGATGGAACTGTAGAGATGATGTGATGGAACTGCAGAGATGTAGTGATGGAACTGTAGAGATGTAGTGATGGAACTGTAGAAATTTAGTGATGGAACTGTAGAGATGTAGTGATGGAACTGTAGAGATGTAGTGATGGAACTGTAGAGATGTAGGGATGGAACTGTAGTGATGGAACTGTAGAGATGTAGTGATGGAACTGTAGAGATATAGTGATGGAACTGTAGAGATGTAGTGATGGAACTGTAGAGATGTAGTGGTGGAACTGTAGAGATGTAGTGATGTAACTGTAGAGATGTAGTGATGTAACTTTAGAGATGTAGTGATGGAACTGTAGGTATGCAGTGATGGAACTGTAGAGATGTAGTGATGGAACTGTAGAGATGTAGTGATGGAACTTTAGAGATGTAGTGATGGAACTGTAGAGATGTAGTGATGGAACTGTAGAGATGATGTGATGGAACTGTAGAGATGTAGTGATGGAACTGTAGAGATGTAGTGATAGAACTGTAGAGATGTAGGGATGGAACTGTAGAGATGATGTGATGGAACTGTAGAGATGTAGTGATGGAACTGTAGAGATGCTGTGATGGAACTGTAGAGATGTAGTGATGGAACTGTAGAGATGTAGGGATGGAACTGTAGAGATGTAGTGATGGACCTGTAGAGATGTAGGGATGGAACTGTAGAGATGATGTGATGGAACTGTAGAGATGTAGTGATGGAACTGTAGAGATGTATTGATGGAACTTTAGGGATGTAGTGATGGAACTGTAGAGATGCAGTGATGATCCGTAGAGATGTAGTGATGGAACTGTAGAGATGTAGTGATGGAACTGTAGAGATCCTGTGATGGAACTGTAGAGAAGCAGTGATAGAACTGTAGAGATGTAGTGATGGAATTATAGAGATGATGTGATGGAACTGTAGAGATGTAGTGATGGAACCGTAGAGATGTAGTGATGGTATTGTAGAGATGCTGTGATGTAGTGGTGGAACTGTAGAGATGCTGTGATGTAGGGATGGAACTGTGGAGATGTAGCGATGGAACTGTAGAGATGCTGTGATAGAACTGTAAAGGTGCTGCGATAGAACTGTAGAGGTGCTGTGACAGAACTGTAGAGGTGCTGTGATAGAACTGTACAGGTGCTGCGATAGAACTGTAGAGGTGCTGTGATAGAACTGTAGAGGTGCTGTGATAGAACTGTAGAGATTCAGTGATAAAACTGTAGAGGTGCTGTGATAGAACTGTAGAGGTGCTGTGATAGAACTGTAGAGGTGCTGTGATAGAACTGTAGAGATTCAGTGATAGAACTGTAGAGACGCAGTGATAAAACTGTAGAGGTGCTGTGATAGAACTGTAGAAAAATATTTGACGGAACTGTAGAGATGCAGTGATGGAACTGCAAATATATAGTGATAGAACTGTAGAGTTGCAGCGATAGAACTGTAGAGATGTAGTGATAGAACTGTATAGATGTAGTGATAGAACTGTAGAGATGTAGTGATAGAACTGTAGAGATGTAGTGATAGAACTGTAGAGATGTAGTGATGGAACTGTAGAGATGTAGTGATGGAACTGTAGAGATGCAGTGATAGAACTGTAGAAATGTAGTGATGGAACTGTAGAGATGTAGTGATAGAACTGTAGAGATGCAGTGATAGAACTGTAGAGATGTAGTGATAGAACTGTAGAGATGTAGTGTTAGAACTGTAGAGACTTAGTGATGGAACTGTAGAGATGCAGTGATTGAACTGTAGAGATTTAGTGATGGAACTGTAGAGATGTAGTGATAGAACTGTAGAGATGTAGTGATAGAACTGTAGAGATGTAGTGATAGAACTGTAGAGATGTAGTGATAGAACTGTAGAGATGTAGTGATAGAACTGTAGAGATGTAGTGATGGAACTGTAGAGATGTAGTGATGGAACTGTAGAGATGTAGTGATAGAACTGTATAGATGTAGTGATAGAAATGTAGAGATGTAGTGATAGAACTGTAGAGATGTAGTGATAGAACTGTAGACATGTAGTGATGGAACTGTAGAGATGTAGTGATGGAACTGTAGAGATGCAGTGATAGAACTGTAGAGATGTAGTGATGGAACTGTAGAGATGTAGTGATAGAACTGTAGAGATGTAGTGATGGAACTGTAGAGATGCAGTGATAGAACTGTAGAGATGCAGTGATAGAACTGTAGAGATGTAGTGATAGAACAGTGGAGACGTAGTGATAGAACTGTAGAGATGTAGTAATAGAACTGTAGAGATGCAGAGATAGAACTGTAGAGATGTAGTGATTGAACTGTAGAGACGTAGTGATAGAACTGTAGAGATGTAGTGATAGAACTGTAGAGACTTAGTGATAGAACTGTAGAGATGTAGTGATAGAACTGTAGAGACTTAGTGATAGAACTGTAGAGATGTAGTGATAGAACAGTGGAGACGTAGTGATAGAACTGTAGAGACTTAGTGATGGAACTGTAGAGATGTAGTGATTGAACTGTAGAGACGTAGTGATAGAACTGTAGAGATGTAGTCATAGAACTGTAGAGATGTAGTGATTGAACTGTAGAGACGTAGTGATAGAACTGTAGAGATGTAGTGATAGAACTGTAGAGATGTAGTGATAGAACTGTAGAAACACTAGGAAACATAACAGCAGCAGATGTACCAGAAGAGCAAAATAAGGAATAATATATCTCTCCTCGACGCTGAAAGGCAGACGATGAAGGAAGAAGAAGCTACCTTCACTCTACCTAACCTCACCTCAGCTTTACTGTAGGTGGTTGTAGTACGCACGGTCAAACAAGACCACTCTCTTTTGTTCTCCTCTGTAATCTGCTGACATATTTACTTGGTCATGTTTATGGTTATAGTTATCTATATTTATATATAGTTATATATAATATGGTTATAGTCAATATGGCGGCAGCTACAAGAAGGGAATGGAGAACATCATAAATTTCTGCTGCTATAAAGGAGACTTGCCTTGCTATCACAGAATTGCCTTAAATGGGATCACTGTAGTTGAAAACTTCTCCTCTTGTGTAAACTACACATTCACATCCAAGAGTGAATCAGTGAAGGTCACAAAATCGTATTCTCTCTGTGGTTTTACTAACTAAAGGTCATGTGGCTTCTGTTGGATTGGAAATGATAACTTACCACCACTGTGTGTCTATATGTTTGGAATTGGAGTCATCAATGATGGCCTAACATCATCAAGTGCTACGACGATCATCATTTTCGGGAGGACGTGAACTCCCATGGTATATGGTGGATAGGCGGCAGGAACCATTGAAGGCTATGTCTGAAAAGTGTTCCTTCTTGCAGTTTCCTCATATTCCAAGTCCTGCTTGTTGCAGGAGCTACTGAGTTAAGTGCTCTGTGCACACCGTGAGTTGTGTGTCTCATCCGTTTTGATCCTGCTTCGATATCCCGCTTGTTTACGATGAATGATGATATCGTATGACAGGGAACAGTTGGCTGTGTTCACTTTCTGCGCGGTTTCGCCTTATGTCTTTTGGCGTGTGCTGAGACTGCTACGATGGGGACTACAGTTACCTTTCTTTGTTTTTTAGGAGATGAGTTAGTAATTCTTATGATTCCACTGGCACGAGCGGTTGAGCAATTATGGATTTTATTCGTTTGCTGTGATGCCGAGGCCTTCCATAACCAATAACCAATAACCAATGGTTATAGTTATGGTTATGGAAGTAAGGTAAGTAGAGTACCCCCGTCACGCCATGTGGCGTATAGGGAAATATGGTGTTAGTGACCCTATATTTTACAGACCTTCAGCATATGATTTTTGGGTAATGTGGTCAGTATTACGCCCGTGCTGCTTTACTTTCCCAGAAAAAAATCCGGTACCCATTTAAGGCTGGGTGAACCCGGAAGCCGTCGGTTGGGATCGAACCCTACCCCTTGTCCGTGGTAGTCCAGTTCACTAACCACTGAGCGGTATGGTTATGGAAGGCCCCGGTATAACTGCAAACGAATTAAAATACATAATTGCTCAACCGCCCGTGTCAGTGGAATCGTCCGAATTACTATCTCATCTCCCAAACAAAGAAAGGTAGCTGTAGTCCCCATCATAGCAGTCTCAGCACACGCCAAAAGATTTAAGGTGAAACCGTATAAAAAGTGAACACAGCCATTTGTTCCCTGTCATACGATATCATAATTCATCGTAAACAATCGGAGTATCGAAACATGATCAAAACGGATGAAACGCACAGCTCACGGTGTGCACAGAGCACTTAACTCAGTAGCTCCTGCAACAAGCCGGACTTTGAACATGAGGAAACTGCAACAAGGAACACTTTTGAGACATCCTTTAACGGTTCATGCCGCTTATCCACCATAATTACTTATATAACATTACAGTGGTGGGGGAAAGATATAAAAACCAGGGGGTAGGAGATATGACTCCGTTTCTTTTCACACCTCGAATACAAGACATCAACAATGCAATCCCTTGAAGATCATATGTCCTTTTTGCAAGTATAATAAGTGCTTCACAGCCCAGAGATTATTTCACGATATCACATATATCCTTCATAGAAACTAAACATCAGTTAACGCCCTTTACAAAATCGTGTACAGTTCATTTCAAGGTATACATTATTTCTATAACAATATATCCGGTTCACATTACCCCAAAAATCATGTGCCGAAGGTCTGTAAAATCTATGTTCACCAACACCATATTCCCTATACGCTACTTGGCATGACGGGAGTACTTTACTTTTATATATACATCCAGTTTACTGCTTCTCTTTGTGGATGTTATCAACTCAATGTAGAGGCCTACAGTCTCTAAAAACATCATTGACCGGAAACGTCTGGAATCTGTCCGTCATCAATCTCTGATGTTCCTTCAAAAGCTTCATGTCGTTTTCTACCTGATGACGCTTTCTCATTTCAAAACAAGTCCTTTTTCTATCATTGTCAAGCATCATCCGCAAACACCGTCTTCTCTCCCAGATAGTCAAACCTCATTTCCTAAAAAACACGTCTTCTCTCTCAGATAGTCAAACCTAATTTCCTAAAAAAAAACACGTCTTCTCTCTCAGATAGTCAAACCTCATTTCTTAAAAAACACGTCTTCTCTCTGAGATAGTAAAACCTCATTTCCTAAAAAACATGTCTTGTCTCGGTGATAATCAACCTCATTTCCTAGAAAACACGTCTTCTCTCTCAGATAGTCAAACCACATTTCCTAAAAAAACACGTCTTCTCTAACAGATAGTCAAACCTCATTTCCTAAAAAACACGTCTTCTCTCACAGATAGACAAACATCATTTCCTAAAAAACGCGTCTTTTCTCTCTGATCGTCAAACCTCATTTCCTAAAAAAACACGTCTTTTCACTCAGAGAGTCAAACCTCATTTCCTAAAAAACACGTCTTTTCTCTACGATAGTCAAACCTCATTTTCTAAAAAACACGTCTTTTCTCTCTGATAGTCAAACATCATTTCCTAAAAAACACGTCTTTTCTCTACGATAGTCAAACCTCATTTTCTAAAAAACACGTCTTTTCTCTCTGATAATCAAACATCATTTCCCAAAAAACACGTCTTTTCTCTCAGATATTCAAACCTCATTTCCTAAAAAAAAACA
Organism: Megaustenia siamemsis; assembly: GCA_032433765.1. Taxonomy (NCBI): domain Eukaryota; kingdom Metazoa; phylum Mollusca; class Gastropoda; order Stylommatophora; family Ariophantidae; genus Megaustenia; species Megaustenia siamemsis. Next base: position 48,166,155 of record JAVIAB010000046.1, on the reverse strand, counting down.
TGTATTTTCTCTCTGATAGTTAAACCTCATTTCTTAAAAAAACACGTCTTTTCTCTCTGATAGTCAAACCTCATTTCCTAAAAAACGCGTCTTTTCTCTCAGATAGTCAAACTGATTTCCAATAAAATACGTATTCTTTCTCAGATAGTCAAACCTAATTTCCTAAAAAACACTTCTTCTCTCACAGATAGTCAAACCTCATTTCCTAAAAAAACACGTCTTCTCTCTTTGATAGTCTAACTTCATTTCTTAAAAAACACGTCTTTTCTCTCAGATGGTCAAATCTCATTTCTTAAAAAAACACGTCTTTTCTCTCAGATAGTCAAACCTCATTTCCTAAAAAACATGTTTTCTCTCAGATAGTCAAACCTCATTTCCTAAAAAGCACGTCTTTTCTTTCAGATAGTCAAATCTCATTTCCTAAAAATACGCGTCTTTTCTCTCTAATAGTCAAACCTCATTTACTAAAAAACACGTCTTTTCTCTCAGATAGTTAAACCTCATTTCCTAAAAAAAACACGTCTTTTCTCTCAGATAGTTAAACCTCATTTCCTAAAAAAACACGTCTTCTCTCACAGATAGGCAAATCTCATTTCCTACAAAACACTCTCTTCTTCTCTTTCTGATAGTCAGATTTCATCTCCTAAAAAAGACGTCTTTTCTCTCTCTCTCACTCTCTCTCTCTCTCTCTCACTCACTCCCTCTCTCTCTCTGTGACGTGTTTGTTAGAATATGAAATTTGACTATCTGAAGATCAAATCTTGTCATCTAACAAAAAACTCCTGTCACTTTCTTTCTCTGCCTGTTTCTCTCTCTCTCTCTCTCTCTCTCTCTCTCTCTCTCTCTCTCTCTCTCTCTCTCATGGTCAAATCGTGTCTCCTAACAAAAACGTCCTCTTTCTCTCTCTGATGGTCAAATCTTGTCTCCTAACAATAAAGTCCTCTCTCTCTGATGGTCAAATCTTGTCTCCTAACAATAAAGTCCCCTCTCTCTGATGGTCAAATCTTGTCTCCTAACAATAAAGTCCTCTCTCTCACACTCTCTCTGATGGTCAAATCTTGACTCCTAATAAAAAAAAAGTCCTCTCTCTCTCACACACTCCCTCTGATGGTCAAATCTTGTCTCCTAACAATAAAGTCCTCTCTCTCTCTCTCACACGCTCTCTGATGGTCAAATCTTGTCTCCAAACAATAAAGTCCTCTCTTTCTCTCTCTCTCTCACACTCTATCTGATGGTCAAATCCTGTCTCCTAACAATAAAGTCTTCTCTCTCACACTCTCTCTGATGGTCAAATCTTGTCTCCTAACAATAAAGTCCTCTCTCTCACACTCTCTCTGATGGTCAAATCTTGTCTCCTAACAATAAAGTCCTCTCTCTCACACTCTCTCTGATGGTCAAATCCTGTCTCCTAACAATAAAGTCCTCTCTCTCACACTCTCTCTGATGGTCAAATCTCGTCTCCTAACAATAAAGTCCTCTCTCTCACACTCTCTCTGATGGTCAAATCTTGTTTCTTAACAATAAAGTCCTCTCTCTCACACTCTCTCTGATGGTCAAATCTTGTCTCCTAACAATAAAGTCCTCTCTCTCACACTCTCTCTGATGGTCAAATCTTGTCTCCTAACAATAAAGTCCTCTCTCTCACACTCTCTCTGATGGTCAAATCTTGTCTCCTAACAATAAAGTCCTCTCTCTCACACTCTCTCTGATGGTCAAATCTTGTCTCCTAACAATAAAGTCCTCTCTCTCACACTCTCTCTGATGGTCAAATCTTGTCTCCTAACAATAAAGTCCTCTCTCTCACACTCTCTCTGATGGTCAAATCTTGTCTCCTAACAATAAAGTCCTCTCTCTCACACTCTCTCTGATGGTCAAATCCTGTTTCCTAACAATAAGTCCTCTCTCTCTGACACACACTCTCTCTCTCTCTCTCTGATGGTCAAATCCTGTCTCCTAACAATAAGTCCTCTCTCTCTGACACACACTCTCTCTCTCTCTCTCTCTGATGGTCAATCCTGTCTCCTAACAATAAAAGTCCTCTCTCTCTGATGGTCAAATCCTGTCTCCTAACAATAAGTCCTCTCTCTCTGACACACACTCTCTCTCTCTCTCTCTCTGATGGTCAATCCTGTCTCCTAACAATAAAAGTCCTCTCTCTCTGATGGTCAATCCTGTCTCCTAACAATAAAAGTCCTCTCTCTCTGATGGTCAAATCCTGTCTCCTAACAATAAGTCCTCTCTCTCTGACACACACTCTCTCTCTCTCTCTCTCTGATGGTCAATCCTGTCTCCTAACAATAAAAGTCCTCTCTCTCTGACACACACTGTCTCTCTCTCTCTGATGGTCAAATCCTGTCTTCTAACAATAAAGTCCTCTCTCTCTGACACACACACTCTCTCTCTCTGATGGTCAAATCCTGTCTCCTAACAATAAAGTCCTCTCTCTCACACTCTCTTTGATGGTCAAATCCTGTCTCCTAACAATAAAGTCCTCTCTCTCACACTCTCTCTGATGGTCAAATCCTGTCTCCTAACAATAAAGTCCTCTCTCTCTCTGACACACACACTCTCTCTCTCTCTCTCTCTGATGGTCAAATCTTGTCTCCTAACAATAAAGTCCTCTCTCTCACACTCCCTCTGATGGTCAAATCCTGTCTCCTAACAATAAAGTCCTCTCTCTCACACTCTCTCTGATGGTCAAATCCTGTCTCCTAACAATAAAGTCCTCTCTCTCACACTCTCTCTGATGGTCAAATCCTGTCTCCTAACAATAAAGTCCTCTCTCTCACACTCTCTCTGATGGTCAAATCTCGTCTCCTAACAATAAAGTCCGCTCTCTCACACTCTCTCTGATGGTCAAATCTTGTCTCCTAACAATAAAGTCCTCTCTCTCACACTCTCTCTGATGGTCAAATCTTGTCTCCTAACAATAAAGTCCTCTCTCTCACACTCTCTCTGATGATCAAATCTTGTCTCGCAACAATAAAGTCCTCTCTTTCGCACTCTCGCTGATGGTCAAATCTTGTCTCCTAACTAAAACATCCCCTCTCTCTATCTCTCTGATGGTCAAATCTTGTCTCCTAACAAAAACATCCCCTCTCTCTATCTCTCTGATGGTCAAATCTTGTCTCCTAACAATAAAATCCTCTCTCTGTCTCTCTCTCTCTCTGATGGTCAAATCTTGTCTCCTAACAATAAAGTCCCCCCTCTCTCTCTCGCTGATGGTCAAATCTCGTCTCCTAACAAAAACATCCCCTCTCTCTATCTCTCTGATGATCAAATCTTGTCTCCTAACAGAAACATCCCCTCTCTATATCTCTCTGATGATCAAATCTTGTCTCGCAACAATAAAGTCCTCTCTTTCGCACTCTCGCTGATGGTCAAATCTTGTCTCCTAACTAAAACATCCCCTCTCTCTATCTCTCTGATGGTCAAATCTTGTCTCCTAACAAAAACATCCCCTCTCTCTATCTCTCTGGTGGTCAAATCTTGTCTCCTAACAATAAAGTCCTCTCTCTCTCTCGCTGATGGTCAAATCTTGTCTCCTAACTAAAACATCCCCTCTCTCTATCTCTTTGATGATCAAATCTTGTCTCCTAACAATAAAGTCCTCTCTCTCTCTCTCTCTCTCTCTCACTCTCTCTCATGGTCAAATCTTGTCTCCTAACAATAAAGTCCTCTCTCTCTCTCGCTGATGGTCAAATCTTGTCTCCTAACTAAAACATCCCCTCTCTCTATCTCTCTGATGATCAAATCTTGTCTCCTAACTAAAACATCCCCTCTCTCTATCTCTCTGATGATCAAATCTTTTCTCCTAACTAAAACATCCCCTCTCTCTATCTCTCTGATGATCAAATCTTGTCTCCTAACTAAAACATCCCTTCTCTCTATCTCTCTGATGATCAAATCTTGTCTCCTAACTAAAACATCCCTCTCTCTATCTCTCTGATGATCAAATCTTGTCTCCTAACTAAAACATCCCCTCTCTCTATCTCTCTGATGATCAAATCTTGTCTCCTAACAAAAACGTCCTCCCTCTCTCTGATGATCAAATCTCATCTCATAACAAATGCGTCCTCACTCTCTCTATCTCGCTCTCTCCCCCTCTTTCTCTCTGATGGTCAAATCTCATCTCATAACAAATGCGTCATCTCTCTTGCTCTCTCCCTCTCTCTCTCTCTCTCTCTCTCTCTCTCTGATGATCAAATCATGTCTCCTAACAAAAATGTCCTTTCTCTCTCTCTGATGGTCAAATCTCATCTCATAGGCAAATGCATCCTCTCTCTCTCTCTCCCTCTCTCTCTCTGATGGTCAAATCTCATCTCATAGCAAATGCATCCTCTCTCTCTCTCTCTCTCTCTCTCTCTGATGGTCTAATCTCATCTGTCAATCCTTGCTTCGTCCTGTGCTACCTTAACTTTGTCTCTCTCCCGTTGTCCTGGATTTACTCGTCCTCTCTCTTTTGTTTATGTTTACCCGTGCGTCATTCCGTTCTATCTTCAAGTATCTTAATTCATACTTTCAGTTTGCTATTGAATGCAACATTCCGTTTGGTGCATCTAACTCCGGTTTCTTAATTCATGCTTTCAGTTTGCTATTGAATGCGACATTCCGTTTGGTGCATCTAACTCCAGTTTCTTAATTCATGCTTTCAGTTTGCTATTGAATGCAACATTCCGTTTGGTGCATCTAACTACAGTTTCTTAATTCATGCTTTCAGTTTGCTATTGAATGCAACATTCCGTTTGGTGCATCTAACTCCAGTTTCTTATTTCATGCTTTCAGTTTGCTATTGAATGCAACATTCCGTTTGGTGCATCTAACTCCAGTTTCTTAATTCATGCTTTCAGTTTGCTATTGAATGCGACATTTTCTCTACGTGAACTTTCTCCGCTGTACTTCTTGTTCATTTTTCCACATCCCAGGGATCCCATGAATGCTTGTCTCTCTCATCTCTGTGTTCGTTATTCATCCGTGTCTGTTGCCCTGGTTATCCACTTGTACTCTAACCGATATAGTTCACGTTTAGCGGAGAATAGAACTATCTAAATGATGTCCCAGCCATCCGCTGAATCTTACAAACAACACCTACTGAATAAGGCAACACAGACGATAAACATTTAGACTGGCAGTCGAGTTGTCCCGACTTCGTCGTCATCATGTGCCATACCGGTTGGCGTAAGCGGTCATGTTCTACACAATCTTCTATCCATCGTGCATCATGTCAATTATGTTATTGACAGTTTTCCATGCCATGACACCGAACTATCTAATATTTTCTCTCTTTGTCTTCCACGATCTCTAGTTCTCTGTATTTTGCCAGTTGTAATCAAGTATTCCAACTTTCCTCTTCTCATGATGTGCCCGAAAAATATTGAATGTTTCTTTCTGATGATTCTTATAGAAGCTCCATTTTTGTGTTGGCCTCTTTGAGAATTTCCTCATTGATCATTTAGCTGTCCAGGGAACTTTCAACATTCTTCTGAGAAATCTCATCTCTTTGGCTTGTAATCGTAATTTCATTTGTTTGTTTACTGTCCACAATAATAACATAGAGGTAGAAAACTCCAACATCAATGAGCTACTCTTCATAGATGACCAATGCCTAATATACGAGGATGAAAACCTGCTACAACAGCATTTAACATCCCTAGATAAAAGCTGCACAAACTACAGTATGAAAATTAACACAGCAAAAACAGAGGCTATAAGAATAAGCAAATTAAGACACCCATTAAACATCAAGATCAAAGACAAAGAAATAAAACAAGTAGAGGAATTCAAGTATTTAGGCACAATGTTCACAGAAGATGGAAAACTAGACAGAGAAATTGACATGAGAATACAAAAAGCAAATGCTGTCACATACCAGCTTTCACCATTGCTAAGACATCCAAACATTTCTATGCCAGCTAAACAACAAATGATAAATAGCATTTTCATACCAACTTTGTGCTATGAAAGTCAAACATGGACCCTTTCTAAATCACATTTAAGAAAGATCAATACATGTGAGATGCGATGCTTGAGAAAAGTAACAAACAACACAAGAAGAGATAGAATACCAAATGAAACCATAAGAAAAATGGTAGGAACAAAACCCTGCCAAGAATATATAGAACAACAACAACTTAAATGGTTTGGCCACCTGGTCAGAATGAATCCTTACCAATCACCATCAAGGGCGTTCTTCACGAGAATGCATGGAAAAAGACCAAGAGGAAGACCCAGAAGAAGATGGATAGATGCAGTGACAGAGACATGTAACAACAAAAGAAAATCATTAATTCAGACAATTCGAGCAGCACAAGAACGACAAATGATATAAACCACGACACCTTTTAGGTATCAGTGAGAGAGAAAAGAGAAAGAAGAAGAAGTATACTGTCCACGATTCTCTACCATATGTGAAAATTGGCTCTATATAGCACAGCTGAACTCTCTTTCCCACATCCATTGACATAGATTTATTGCATAAGATGTTTTTCATTTTCTGAAATGCATTTATTGGCCTGCTATTCTGCTTTTTATATTTGTTGTGCATTTTCCATCTGATGTTATTATTGTGGCCAAGTAGATCACGCGCATCACTTGTTTCAGATTTGATCTGTTTAGACAAGACTTCAGGCACTCCTTACAAACTATCATCATGAGGAAGGAACATAGTTAGACAAGACTTCAGGTACTCCTTACAAACTATCATCATGAGGAAGGAACATCGTTAGACAAGACTTCAGGTACTCCTTACAAACTATCATCATGAGGAAGGAACATAGTTAGACAAGACTTCAGGTACTCCTTACAAACTATCATCATGAGGAAGGAACATAGTTAGACAAGACTTCAGGCACTCCTTACAAACTATCATCATGAGGAAGGAACATAGTTAGACAAGACTTCAGGTGCTCCTTACAAACTATCATCATGAGGAAGGAACATAGTTAGACAAGACTTCAGGTACTCCTTACAAACTATCATCATGAGGAAGGAACATAGTTAGACAAGACTTCAGGTACTCCTTACAAACTATCATCATGAGGAAGGAACATAGTTAGACAAGACTTCAGGTACTCCTTACAAACTATCATCATGAGGAAGGAACATAGTTAGACAAGACTTCAGGTGCTCCTTACAAACTATCATCATGAGGAAGGAACATAGTTAGACAAGACTTCAGGTGCTCCTTACAAACTATCATCATGAGGAAGGAACATAGTTAGACAAGACTTCAGGTGCTCCTTACAAACTATCATCATGAGGAAGGAACATAGTTAGACAAGACTTCAGGTACTCCTTACAAACTATCATCATGAGGAAGGAACATAGTTAGACAAGACTTCAGGCACTCCTTACAAACTATCATCATGAGGAAGGAACATAGTTAGACAAGACTTCAGGTACTCCTTACAAACTATCATCACGAGGAAGGAACATAGTTAGACAAGACACATTCAGATTGACCATCAAGGAATGTGTAAGTACCGGTTTGTCTTTCCTCCTTTATCCCTGTTTTTTTTAGCCAGAATAGTTGGTCTGTTAACTGGAGCACCACTGAGAGGTGGATAAGGTCATCATCAACTCTGGTGTTCGTAGGTTCTGGAGCATACAGACAGCTATAGGTCGCTAATTGCTCTAAGCTCAGTTGGCGCCGGTTTAGGTGGAAAAATCAGGACACACGCAGGCGCAAGTAGCGACCATGTGACCAGCTCATCGTGTCTTATGTTGTTTTACTACTCCATCATGAAACAGGACAAAAGAGGAAAGTTCGACATGATCAAAGGACTTTAACGTCGAAGAAGAAGAAGATGATGAAGAAGAAGAAGAAGAAGAAGAAGAAGAAGAAGATGAAGAAGAAGAAGAAGAAGAAGAAGATGAAGAAGAAGAAGATGAAGAAGAAGAAGAAGATGAAGAAGAAGAAGATGAAGAAGAAGAAGAAGATGAAGAAGAAGAAGAAGAAGATGAAGAAGAAGATGAAGAAGAAGATGATGAAGAAGAAGAAGATGAAGAAGAAGAAGATGAAGAAGAAGAAGAAGAAGAAGAAGAAGAAGAAGAAGAAGAGAAGAAGAAGAAGAAGAAGAAGAAGAAGAAGAAGAAGATGAAGAAGAAGAAGATGAAGAAGAAGAAGAAGATGAAGAAGAAGAAGATGAAGAAGAAGAAGAAGATGAAGAAGAAGAAGAAGAAGAAGAAGAAGAAGAAGAAGAAGAAGAAGAAGAAGAAGAAGATGAAGAAGAAGAAGATGAAGAAGAAGAAGAAGAAGAAGAAGAAGAAGATGAAGAAGAAGAAGATGAAGAAGAAGAAGAAGAAGAAGAAGAAGAAGAAGAAGAAGAAGAAGAAGAAAGAAGAAGAAGAAGAAGAAGAAGAAGAAGAAGATGAAGAAGAAGAAGATGAAGAAGAAGAAGAAGATGAAGAAGAAGAAGATGAAGAAGAAGAAGAAGATGAAGAAGAAGAAGAAGAAGATGAAGAAGAAGATGAAGAAGAAGAAGATGAAGAAGAAGAAGATGAAGAAGAAGAAGATGAAGAAGAAGAAGAAGAAGAAGAAGAAGAAGAAGATGAAGAAGAAGAAGAAGAAGAAGAAGAAGAAGAAGAAAGAAGAAGAAGAAGAAGAAGATGAAGAAGAAGAAGAAGAAGAAGATGAAGAATAAGAAGAAGAAGAAGAAGAAGAAGATGAAGAAGAAGAAGAAGATGAAGAAGAAGTAGAAGAAGTAGAAGAAGTAGAAGAAGATGAAGAAGGAGAAACTGGTTGGCGTTTTGCCTTGTTGTGTATATTGATATGCATGTCTGCTTACCTGCTCCCCAACTCGGTGAAGCCGTTCGTCATTGAATGGTGAGTTATGCACAGTCTTTCTCGATTATTTACCTCCCATTGTGTGCATTGTGCATATTGTGCTCTAGGAATATTACAGCAGGCTGTATAAGTTCAGTTAACCACTCACAGCTGATTGCTAGCATCAGGAAGTGCGAGCAAGCGCTGATCAAGATCACAAGACATCTCCTAGCAGCGGGCCTGGTGATGGAGTAACAATCTGGGCAAGTTGGTAGTGATTTAGAATCCATGCAACTAGGTATCCGACAGCAGCGTGAGGAAATTGGATGTTTACATCCAAAAACATATAGATGTAACAGCTTGATGTAAAATATAACACAACGTAACTACGTCCATTTAACGCCCTTTAAAGGCAGATGACAGAGAGTGGCAATATAATAAAATAATTCATTTATTGTGCAGCGACCTTTTGTCGTCTGAACATAGACACCACTCAAAGTAGATTTCACTATCAAAGTAGTTTTCATTATGAAAGTAGTTTTCATTATCAAGGTAGTTTTCATTATGAAAGTAGTTTTCATTATCAACAAAGTTTTCATTATCAAAGTAGTTTTCACTATCAAAGTAGTTTTCACTATCAAAGTAGTTTTCATTATGAAAGTAGTTTTCATTATCAAAGTAGTTTTCACTATCAAAGTAGTTTTCATTATGAAAGTAGTTTGAGTTATCAAAGTAGTTTTCATTTTCAAAGTAGTTTTCACTATCAAAGTAGTTTTCATTATGAAAGTAGTTTTCGTTATCAAAGTAGTTTTCGTTATCAAAGTAGTTTTCATTATGAAAGTAATTTTCATTATGAAAGTAGTTTTCATTATCAAAGAAGTTTTCATTATCAAAGTAGTTTTCACTATCAAAGTAGTTTTCACTATCAAAGTAGTTTTCATTATGAAAGTAGTTTTCATTATCAAAGTAGTTTTCACTATCAAAGTAGTTTTCATTATGAAAGTAGTTTGAGTTATCAAAGTAGTTTTCATTTTCAAAGTAGTTTTCACTATCAAAGTAGTTTTCATTATGAAAGTAGTTTTCGTTATCAAAGTAGTTTTCGTTATCAAAGTAGCTTTCACTATCAAAGTAGTTTTCACTATCAAAGTAGTTTTCACTATCAAAGTAGTTTTCATGATTAAAGTAGTTTTCATTATGAAAGTAGTTTTCACTATTAAAGTAGTTTTCACTATCAAAGTAGTTTTCATGATCAAAGTAGTTTTCACTATGAAAAGTAGTTTTCACTATCAAAGTAGTTTTCACTATCAAAGTAGTTTTCATTATCAAAGTAGTTTTCACTATGAAAAGTAGTTTTCATTATGAAATCTGGATGGCACTTGCGCTCTGTTATAATCTGGAGGCCTGAAGCTGAGCGGATCGTGCATAGTCATAAGGTGACCATATTTTTGAAACCCTAATCAAGGGGCAGATTAATTTGACTTAAATTTCCCATTAAAAAATGACATTTCTGTGAATAATACATATATTTTTAAACTAATTAAAACACCTAACAATATAGGCTTACAAAACGTTATCAGGAGATAAAAAAAACATTAGTGATACGAACTCAAATGGAAGGTGAAGCAGAGTTGCTGTACTTTTCTAATCAGTATTTCAGTTTCAGTATCATCATCATCAAATATCGGGCCTGCTGGCGTAGGTGATCATGTCTCTCCACAACTTTCGATCTCGGCAGCTATTTATCATTTATGTTGTTGACCTTCTGCCAAGCCATTCTCTTAAGCTGTCTGTTATTTTTTTCTCTTTGCTTCCCTCTATCTCTTCGTCCCTCAATTTTTCCAGTTGTTACAATATATTCCAAATTTCAGTCTACAAGATTTTAAACTTGGAGCGCATTTTACTGTTACTGTTTGGCCAAATGAACAGCCGGTTCAACTTTTTAAACATTTTCTACACAACAACGGAATAATGTCTATTTTTAAGTCGAAGAGACGTTTACCATATTGGCAAACGTTTGTGTCCATAATGTATTTTAGCAAATCCGGGACAAAAGCTAAAAAAATCGGCCAAAATCGGGGCAAATTCGGGACAGTAGCAAATCCGGGACAAAGGTTGAAAAAATAGTAAAAAATCGGGACTGTCCCGGACAAATCGGGACCCGATTGAAACTTCTATTGTCCTTTCAAGCCGAAGACGGCACATAGGGCAGAACCACAATCTCAAAAATAAAAACCTTGCGTGCCAAAATGGCACATATTGCAGAGATCACTGCTTCTAAAATCTATGGTCTGTTTCCATAACAATGCTTTTTACAATGACAGCTTGTCAAGCCATCGATCAACCTCCTTAGTCGCCTCATACGACATGCCTGGAAGGTCACAGTGTCACTATTCTTTACATCCCACATAATGGGGCCCCGGTAACACACGGGCTGATTGAAACTTACTAGTCAAGAAATAGACAAGACCCCCAACTAGCAAGAAAGCAAGGTAGTCGTCGAGCCAATGTAGAAGAAGAAACATTCTGTCATTTTCTGTTTGAAAGCCTATTCAGGCAAGTCTTTGTTAATTCAAACACATTTTGATCTTAAAAGCAAACACAATAAATCATTTGTTCTTAAAGAAGTCACAACTCGCGGGATTACATTCCTCAAGACCGCGTCTACCGTCACAAGGCAGTGGAAAAACACTGACGTATAATGCCTAGACAATTACGCAACCAAAACATTCTGGGGTAATAGCAACGTCACGTAAAGGATATGCTACTGACTTTTTAAAATTCTTATTTATTTATACAGAAGTGCCGATAATGTGCCGTCTCGTATTAGGGGAGCTAATTTTACAAACAAAATTGAAAGTTAAAGAGTTGCGAAATGATGGTCTATAAGTAAGGCGGCGATCTATGTAGCAGTAATAATAGTAGTAGAAGTAATAATAGTAGTAGAAGTAATAATAGTAGTTTAGTTTAGTTTCGTCATCATGTGCCATACCAGTTGGCGTAGGCAATCATGTCTTTCCACAATCTTCTATATACAGTGCATCGTATCAGTTCTGTTGTTGACTGTTTTCCATGCCATGACACGAAGCTATCCAGTATTTTCTCTCTTTGTCGTCCGCGACCTCTCTTTCCTTTTAGTTTGCCAGTTGTAACAAAATATTCCAACTTTCCTCTTCTCATAAGTAAACAAAAGTAACGTGCCCATTCACGCCTAGTGGCGTATAGGGAATATGGTGTTAGTGACCATAATTTATACAGACCTTCAGCACAGGATTTTTGGGGTAATGTGGCCGGTATTATGCCCGTGCCGCTTTATTTTCCCAGAAAAAAAATCCGGCACCCATTAAAGACTGGGTGAACCGAAAGCCGTCGGTTGGGATCGAACCCTACCTCATGTCCTTTGCAGTCCAGTTCACTAACCACTGAGCTATCGCGGCTCCCTAGTAGTTGTAGTAGCGATAGAAGAAAAGAAGGCCAATAATTTTCGTTTTCTTTAAGAATAAAAAGGCCAATAATTTTCGTTTTCTTTAAGAACAAAAAAGGCCAATAATTTTCGTTTTCTTTAAGAATAAAAAGGCCAATAATTTTCGTTTTCTTTAAGAATAAAAAGGCTAATAATTTTCGTTTTCTTTAAGAATAAAAAGGCCAATAATTTTCGTTTTCTTTAAGAATAAAAAAGGCCAATAATTTTCGTTTTCTTTAAGAATAAAAAGGCCAATAATTTTCGTTTTCTTTAAGAATAAAAAGGCTAATAATTTTCGTTTTCTTTAAGAATAAAAAGGCCAATAATTTTCGTTTTCTTTAAGAATAAAAAAGGCCAATAATGTTTGTTTTCTTTAAGAATAAAAAGGCCAATAATTTTCATTTCTTTAAGAATAAAAAGGTCAATAATTTTCGTTTTCTTTAAGAATAAAAAGGCCAATAATTTTCGTTTTCTTTAAGAATAAAAAAGGCCAATAATTTTCGTTTTCTTTAAAAATAAAAAGGCCAATAATTTTCGTTTTCTTTAAGAATAAAAAGGCCAATAATTTTCGTTTTCATTAAGAATAAAAAAGGCCAATAATTTTCGTTTTCTTTAAGAATAAAAAGGCCAATAATTTTCGTTTTCTTTAAGAATAAAAAGGCTAATAATTTTCGTTTTCTTTAAGAATAAAAAGGCCAATAATTTTCGTTTTCTTTAAGAATAAAAAGGCCAATAATTTTCGTTTTCTTTAAGAATAAAAAGGCCAATAATGCTTGTTTTCTTTAAGAATAAAAAGGCCAATAATTTTCATTTTCTTTAAGAATAAAAAGGTCAATAATTTTCGTTTTCTTTAAGAATAAAAAGGCCAATAATTTTCGTTTTCTTTAAGAATAAAAAAGGCCAATAATTTTCGTTTTCTTTAAGAATAAAAAGGCCAATAATTTTCGTTTTCTTTAAGAATAAAAAGGCCAATAATATTTGTTTTCTTTAAGAATTAAAAAAAAATGACCATAGTCTAAGAATAGCCACATTCCGTCTTTGATTCAGGCTAAAAGATGCCATTGCCGGTGTTACCGTTTCGGATATCCCTGTTCTCGTTATATTGTTGGAAGTGTTCAGTAACACGATCTAGCGAATGTTAGTCACTGTTCCTATTCCCATTGCTTATTTCCTATTTGAGATCAAGTTCGACACAGACCGTGATAAGCCAATATCCTGATGGTTTCACCTCGAGCCAATTTACGAATTTTCGAAAGGAAGCTTTTCTTTATTTGTCTCTCCGTCTTTCTTTGTCTTTGTTTCTCTTTTATTCCTGTCTCTCTTGTCTTTTCTGCCTGTCAATCCTCGTATTTATTTCGTTCTACTTCACTGTCTATCCATCTAATATCTGTCCATCCATCTATCCATCTATACATCCAACTATCCATGCATGCATGCATGCATCCATCCATCCATCCATCCATCCATCCATCCATCCATCCATCCATCCATCCATCCATCCTTCTGTCTGTCTGTCTGTCTGTTATTATGTTTCTCTCTATCATCATCATCAAGTACCGGGCCTGCTGGCGTAGGTGCTCATGTCTCTCCACAACTTGCAATCTTGACAGTTATTTATCATTTCTGTTGTTGACCTTCTGCCAGGCCATTCTCTTAAGCTGTCTGGTATCTTTTCTCTTTGCTTCCCTCTATCTTTTCGTCCCTCAATTTTCCAGTTGTTACAATATATTCAAGTTGTTCTCCTCTCATTACATGACCAACAAATGATGATTGTTTCTTCCTAATATTGGAAATTAACTCTCTTTTTACTTTGGCCTCTTTCAGAACGTTTTCATTACTCTCCTTAGCTGTCCATGGTATTCTCAACATTGTTCTGTTAAACCACATTTCAACAGACTCCAGTGATTACTTTGTCTGTTATTCTATCGTCAATGATTCACATCCATATGTTAGTTTCTCTCTTTGCCTAATCTATTTACAAACATAGATACAAGTACTTATGTTTTATTTCTTCCATCTCCTTCTCTCTATCCCTTTCTTTTATGTCTCACTATTTTTCTCTTCTCATTCTTTCTCAATCGTTTTCTTCTCTTTATCTTTACGTTTCAAGATGTCAAACTAGAAAAAAAAAGGAGCTGAAAAACAAATCGCCAGATATGAAACAGATGAAAAAAAACATTTAGATAACACACAGACAGACAAACGATCAGACAGACAAACGATCAGACAGACATCATCTCCTTGTCTCTGTATTAAAAATGATCTAACCAATGATCTAGTCATTTCTTTAACTCTTGGACGGATTCTAGTATCCCAACAGGAAATGGCAAATCGCGAGAGAGAGCCATAACGACCAGTCAACTTGTGGAAATAGTTTCTGGTTTGATTTCACAAAAGTAAGGTGACCATTCGTCCCGGATTGTCCGGGACTGTCCCGGAATTTGACATTTTTTTAACCTTTGTCCCGGATTAGCTGCCGTACCGGTTTTGTCCAGATTTTGGCATATTTTTTAGCTTTTGTCCTGGATTTGATAAAAAATAATTTGGGACACAAACGTTTACCAATTTTGCTATTTTGGTATACGGCGTACATTTCTTCAATTTAAAAAAATATTATTCCGTTGCTGTGTAGACAATTTTGTTTAATATCAAAACAGTAGAATGCGCTCCTAGTTTTAAATCTCGTATATATTCGTTGTGTTACTAACTTTCACTTTCACTTTCGCAAAAAATGGCACCGAAGCGTAATTGTAGTTTTAATCAAGATTTACAAAAGGAATACCCTTTTATAAAAAAGTCTACATCGTCATCAGACTTCACTGTAAGATGTAATATATGTTCATCCGGGTTTACTATTAACCATAGTGGACGTGGTGATATTAAGAGCCACATAAATAGTGATAAACATAAGAGAGCCGTCGCTACTGCTGCATCAAGCTCGTCGTTGACACATTTTTTTCGAGCTGAAGAGGTTGGTGACAAAGAAGAACAGTTAGCTGCTACAGAAGGTGCCTTTGCATATCATACAGTGATGCACAATCACACGTTTAGATCTATGGACTGCACATCAAAATTGCTTCAGGTAACTTTAGAACCAAAATTTGCTTGTGCACGTACGAAAACAGAAGCTATTATTCGGAATGTGTTCACACCCCATGCTCTAAACGAGTTGAGATGTGACCTAGAAAACGTAACATTTATCTCCATACTGACAGATGCCTCCAACCACAAAGAAATCAAGATTTTTCCTTTGCTTGTCAGATACTTTGATCGCAATAAGGGACTGAAAGTTAAAATATTAGAGTTGAAGTCATTGCCGGGTGAAACATCTGATATAGTAAGTAGTTTTCTTATTGACTGTCTAACTGAAAATGGTTTAGAACTGAAAGTAGTTGAATTATGTGCAGACAACACAAATTCTAATTTTGGGGGCGCTGAAAGAAAAGGACAGAACAATGTTTTCACAAAACTGAAAGAAAACCTTGGACATAGTTTGATAGGTGTTGGGTGTGCTTGCCATATTTTCCACAACACTGTTCGAGCAGCTGCAGACGTATTGCCTGTTGATGTTGAAATGACTATTGCAAAAATTTATCTGTACTTCAAATCATACACAGTTAGAGTTGAAAGTCTCAAGGAGTTTTGCCAGTTTGTCGACACAGACTTCCAGATGATTTTAGGTTATGCACAAACTAGGTGGCTTGCGCTCTTGCCTGCTGTTGAAAGGGTTCTTTACATGTTCCTGCCTCTAAAATCATATTTTCAATCTCAAGACAGATGCCCAGTTTTTATACAGGAATTCTTTGAAAACCCACTGTGTGAGGCATGGCTTATTTGGTTCACAGTCAGGCATCCTCTTTCCACGAAGCAGTGCAGAAAGTAGAGGGACAGATGGTCACTGTATTTGAAATCATTGACAACATCAATAGGTTGAAAGCTATCTTGGAGTCCAAGCTGGAAGACTGTCTTGCCATCAAGAGTTCAGATAATCCTTAAAAAGCTGGAAATGGAAGGATTTCCACGTGATGATGTGAACAAGTTTAACGCCAGTGTTTCTTCATTTTATGAAACAGCTTTAAGTTATTTGAAGAAATGGGCTGCAAATAATTTTCAAAACCTAGAGTCTTACAGCTGGGTAATGCTGAACAGAACACCAAATTGGGAAGATATTGAGAAGTCTTCATCATTAGTGAGTCAAACAGTGCCTTCAGTCGACTTTCCAGAAAATGAAATGTATGACGAATATGTCTACATGAAACAGTTCGTTACTTCACAAAAAATTAGTGAGTCAGTCTTAATAAAACATTACCAGGGCAGCGTTGGGTTGAACTAGCTTCCCACTTCAGAAACAATCATGTGCCCGTTTCACATATTCTGAAGTTGGCAGAGTTCTTTTGTGTCTACCTGGAACAAATGCTGCAACAGAACGAGTTTTTTCTATGATGAACAGTTTGTGGACAAATGATAAAACACAACTAGGTGTTGAAACTTTAAAAGCCATGTTGATCACCAAAGTGAACTATGAGGGAACATGTGTCGAATTTTATAAGATGCTGCATACAAAGAAGGACATTTTACAGAAAATTCACTCATCTGAAAAGTACAGCATCTCTGTTTCACCTTCAATTTAAGTGAGTATCACTGTTTTTTTTTTTTTTTTAATCTCCTGATTATCCTGATAGCGTATTGTAGGTCTATATTATTAGATGTTTTTAAATGTATGTATTATTCACTTGAAAATGACAGCAATAAGAAATGTAATTTTATTGGTGGAAAATTGAAGTAAAATTATTCCGTCCCGGAATGGGATTTCAAAAATATGGTCACCTTACAAAAGACAATACTGGCTATTAACTCACAAACTCCGGAATTGATTCTCACATATTAGAGTTAGACATGTCCGACATAAAATGGTACAAGTAACTGTTTGTTGTTAGGATCATCATCGGTGCACACCAGATGAACCCATAGGTGCCTCGATATCCCGATCGAGACTCTCGCGAGAAGAATCCTGACCTACGTGCACGAGCTCCGTAGTACGGCATTGTATCCACGGTGTGGGTAGGTCTCCGCTGCGCGGGCCATATTTATTTTCCAACTATTTTCGATTTTATTTCTGAGGGGATCTTTAACATGCGCGAGTGCACACGGGACCATCGGTTTATTGCTGTTATCCGAGAGGGCCAGACATCTGATCTCACTATCCAAGAGATCGGGAGAGGGTGTTGTCATAAAGAAACCCCAGATTCCTTATCCCTGTTTCTGAGAAATCACCATCTCTTCTGGAGGGCTTTGAACTCAGGTCCTTCCCGTCCTGAGACCGACGTCATACTTTTAGACTACCAAACTTCCCTGACAAGTAACTAACCAAGCTCAAGCATCACATTAACAGCTGTTGCTAAACAAATCTTGCTGAAGAATAAATTAAGATTAAGGAGAAACATTAAGTTATGTTATTAAAGAGAAACATTAAGTAATGTTGTTAAATAGAAACATTAAGTAATGTTATTAAAGAGAAACATTAAATAATATTACTAAAGAGGAACATTAAATAATATTACTAAAGAGAAACATTAAGTAATGTTACTAAATAGAAACATTAAATAATGTTATTAAACAGAAACATTAAGTTATGTTATTAAAGAGAAACATTAAGTAATGTTATTAAAGAGAAACACTAAGTAACGTTATTAAAGAGAAACATTAAGTAATGTTATTAAATAGAAACATTAAGTAACGTTATTAAATAGAAACATTAAGTAATGTTATTAAATAGAAACAGTAAGTAATGTTATAAAATAGAAACATTAAGTAATGTTATTAAATAGAAACATTAAGTAACGTTATTAAATAGAAACATTAAGTAATGTTATTAAATAGAAACATTAAGTAACGTTATTAAAGAGAAACATTAAGTAACGTTATTAAATAGAAACATTAAGTAACGTTATTAAATAGAAACATTAAGTAATGTTATTATATAGAAACATTAAATACTGTTATTTAACACAAATATATTGATGTTAAGGTATACTCTCTAAAGATATAAAGTTCCAAAGTGATGGTAGCGCTGGTCAAGTAGTTGAGGCGTTAGCGATTACAAGACAGAAAATGATATCTCTGTCATTGTATAATATATGTTTTATTATTATTTCTACTCCGTCTACGATCTTCTTCTTTTTCTTCATCATAATTATCATCATTATTGTCATCATCATTTTCATCTTAGTCGTTATCATTTTCTTCTTCATCTTCTTTATCTTTATTTGTTCTTCATCTTCTTCACCTTTATTTTTTCTTCATCATCATCATCTTCTCTTTTTTTCTATTCTTTTTCATCATCATCATCATCATCATCATCATCATCGCCATCTTCTTCTCCAACATCTTCGTTGATCCTCCACCTAAATGATTTCGTTGACAAACAATGTGGTCGTCCTCACATTCAAGCTTTAGACTGCTCATGATTGAGTTATCTTTGTTTTGGTCTCCCGTGCTCAATCGCAATCACAATACAAGGACAGCCCTGCCACTTCAAGCTAAGTGATATCATGTCAGTTCATGCGATCCTGGTTTTTTTGTCTTCTTTTTGTTTTGTGTCCTCTACTGCCGATGAAGATATGTGGTAGAAACGTTTGGTTATTCTGCCTTGTCCACACTCCGTCCGTAAAGCTCTTATGTAAAGTTTCATGTTTATATATTATATCCTTGCTTCATTCATCTTTACAGCGACTTCGCAGGATTTCGAATTGCCGTGCCTATTTCCGTCATTATTTGCGATGTGTCGATATGTGCGTCTTTATGTTCAGCAAGTTCGGCTTCAGCACAGCATTTCTGATTTACCACTTGTCTTGTCTTCTGCTTTCGCTTGACTGGAATTGCTAGCCTGACGACAGAGTCAGCCCAGGAGAGTGAAGGCAGGAAAGGGGATTGGCGTGCAATAAGATTCTGATCGGTTCACAAATCCTTGCGCAAGCAGTCAGTTATGAGTCGCCAGCCATCTTCAGACCAATCACTTTTCAGCATCTCCCCCATTCCCCTCTCAGTTGCATTTCAAATAACCTTTTTTGTTGTTTTCCTGTTTTGAGGTTTTGCCAACTTCTTAGCGAGCTTCGCCCTGTTCACCCTCAGACTGTCCTCCGTGTTATAATGGACGGCACATACCATCCAAAATAATATGATCATCATCATGTGCCATACCGGTTGGCGTTGGCGATCATGTCCTTCCACAATCTTCTATCTACCGTGCATCGTATCAGTTCTGTTGTTGACTGTTTTCCATGCCATGACACCAAGCTATCGAGTATTTTCTCTCTTTGTCGTCCGCGATCTCTCTTTCATTTTATTTTGCCAGTTGTAACCAAGTACTCCAACTTTCCTCTTCTCATGATGTGCCCGAAAATGTTGATTGTTTCTTTCTGATGTTTTTGTTAGGAGTGTGTTTTGACATAATTATACTAGGCAATATAAGAAGGTAGTTTGCCATTCCTTTCCTCCTTGGCAGTGACTGTACTAGTCAAGGACCTTAACCGGCACTACTTGTCAGCTGCTCCCACAACAACATCCACCACCGTCAATGGCGTCACGTAACGGGTGGCTAAACGGGATATGATGATATGATATCAAAATGTATCTGTCTTTGTAAATATTATTTAAATAGCCTTATACGTGTCTTACAATATTCATGCCATTTTCTAGCTACGCTATTTTCCCTACTTGGCGTTTATTTACGTTCAAGATGTCGATGCTTTAAAATGGTGTTGCTACATGACTGTATCATCCTCTATATCTTGAGAATGAAATTATAGCCGCTGAAAGCTAGCCTGCCCTACAAACTGTGGGGAAGTAGAAAAGACCTGAAGCGTACCGTCTTGCTTGTGATCCGTTACCGTCTGGGTATAATGTTTGTGTTGATCACAGGAATAGTTTTTTTTTTCTCCTTTTTTCGATGATAATTATTTCCGAATGAATAAATATGACTTGCATAATTGACGTTTGTGTTGAATTAGCGCGTCATATCAGCTTTCAATCGGCTACTGAATAACGTCAGTAGTAATATCTGATGTGTGCTTGTATATCCGTTTGATATTACAAGATTAACTGTAAAAGTTGAACCATAGCAACTGTATTTCATATTGTAATGTCCCCATTCAATGCTTTCTATTAATGATCCATGTCGCGAACGCATTCATTATCTCGCTCTTCTTCATAAAGAAAGGATTGATATCAAATATGAGCACGCTTCGAGGTTATAAATATACTTGGATCAAGTATTCAAAGGATTGATATCAAATATGAGCACGCTTCGAGGTTATAAATATACTTGGATCAAGTATTCAAAGGATTGATATCAAATATGAGCACGCTTCGAGGTTATAAATATGCTTGGATCAAGTATTCAAAGGATTGATATCAAATATGAGCACGCTTCGAGGTTATAAATATACTTGGATCAAGTATTCAAAGGATTGATATCAAATATGAGCACGCTTCGAGGTTATAAATATACTTGGATCAAGTATTCAAAGACCATCTTTAGCTCAAGAACACTGTAAAATGTCTGAGAAGCTTCTCAACATGAAGTTTTGTCAACGAACCTCTTGGGATTTTTATTTATGATTTTCTCTCTGCAACAAACACCCCTGGTCTCAGCAACGAGGTCCAGCTTGAAACGACAATTACTCATCGACGGAAAAACATGAGTACTTCCGAAGATGAAGTTATCTGTCTGTGCGGCGAGGGACCCCTGTGCACACGGCTGCCAGGGAAAAACAGATTAACACGATAAATTCAGTTCCTAGTCCTAGGGGCTTCGTTAGAGGTCAAAGTTGGCGAACGCAAAAAAAAATAAAAAAGAAAAATATGCAGACAGATATACATGCATGTATAGGTTCAGTAGCGCATGGGGGTAAAGAATGTGTGGTAGGTGTCCACAATTGGTCTAGGGTTGTTCTTAACTGTCACTGCGTTGGCCAGTATCATCAAATTCTTGTGTACGTTATTTTTGTGTTGGATAACAAGATTTGCAGCATCCTTGGATGCCCCAGTTTCTGCTTTTTAGTTGTTTGAGAATTTTCCTGTGGCTATCGCTTTCATAATCTCGTCCTGGCTATTCAGCCTCAAGACCACACCTCTTCCTCCATTTCGTTTGTAGCAGAGCCATCCGTGTATATGTGAGACCAGGAGTCCTCAGTTTGTAGCAGAGCCATCCGTGTATATGTGAGACCAGGAGTCCTCAGTTTGTGTCCGTTTTTATCTATGTTCATGCTCTCTGTTTGGTCTTTCCAACTCTGTATTGTAGATTCTTGATCTCTCTTCTGTACTTGACTAAGGAAGCTTTGTAGGCTATGTTGTTCTCGAAGCTATGCGATGTTTCAGCTAGTTCTCTGGCAGAGTTCAATTCCTTCTCTAGTCTTTGTATTTCCTTGCTCCAATATGGCTTCTAGTTTCTTCTCGCTCCTCTAGGAATTGATTCCTTATACGCTCTCAAGAACTCAGACAGCTTAAGAGGATGGCTTGACAGAAGGTCAACAACAGAAATGACAAATAACTGTCGAAATCGAAAGTTGTGAAGAGACATGATCACCTACGCCAGCAGGCATGGTACTTGATGATGATGATGATGATGATGATGATGATGATGATGATGATCATGATGATGATGATAAGCTCTCATGATTGCCTTTGTTAACTTCTCTATCATATTATTGCCTTTCTTTTGATGGGTGTTGATGGGTGCAGTTTAGGTGTCTGTCAACCTGGTAAACTTCCCCAGTCGGCTCTCTTGTACTTCCAGCAGGGTAATAATATTTGCATCTCCTATTTGTGAGCAAGATCCACTGAAAGTTTGACTGGTCTGTGGTCACTGTCTCCAAGTTAGTTCAGTACTGCTCTGTTTTTTGTTGAATGTGTCTCCTGTTGCGAATGCTAGGTCGGGAGTTGATGTTCTCCATCTTCTTGAGTAGAAGGTTGGGGGGTCCTATCAAGAGTTTATGGGCATGTTCAGTTTGGGTGACCCTGCCAGGAGATAAGCTCTCACTGGCATAGCTCCTTGCTTCCTACAGGATGACAGGTTCTCCAACCATGTCATGGTGAGCTTAATGTGGAGTTTAATTTTTTTTTTGATAATTTTTGGTGGGTACTGTGGTCATAAATACGCCACTGCTGTCTTTGCGAGGAAACAATGACAATCTGACCTACTGTCCTATGTAGATAAATATCTTTCTTTCTTTCTTCTTACTTTCATGTTTCTTTCCTTCTTACTTTTTTTCTTTCTTTCTTTTTCCCACGTTCAGCCGATGATTACTACAGGAGTTAATTGCTTTCTTCATGACATGCCCTTTAAATAACGTTAAGTGCGCGTAACTGCATTGTGCTTTATTTGCGTCGTTCGGTCCATTACATCCGACTTCAGAGCGGCGTTTTTTAGTAGCAGGTTGCCTTCCCACTTCGATCTCTACTTGTATAACTAGATAGGACAGTTTGTTGTCAGGAGCACATCTGAGAGCTGGAGCTGGGGCTTCACCAGTTCTGTTGTTCGCCGATCCTGACACATGCAGTCAGCTATGAGTCGCTGATTGCTCTCAGCCCAATTGAAGCATTGGCGTCTTGACCCCTTTAAATAAATATAGAAGGCTACACGTATTTTTCTTTAATCAGGCCTTGAGAAATTCACAAACAAGAAGACTAATAGAAAACAGAGCAGAATGGACAACAGGATATCGGATATGGAGTACATGGAAGAGCAATTATAAAATACGGAAGAGTAAATGAAATAGTGGAAGAGCAAATGAAATAGTGGAAGAGTAAATGAAACAGTGGAAGAGCAAATGAAATAGTGGAAGAGTAAATGAAATAGTGGAAGAGTAAATGAAACAGTGGAAGAGCAAATGAAACAGTGGAAGAGCAAATGAAACAGTGGAAGAGCAAATGAAACAGTGGAAGAGCAAATGAAACAGTGGAAGAGCAAATGAAACAGTGGAAGAGCAAATGAAACAGTGGAAGAGCAAATGAAACAGTGGAAGAGCAACTGTAACGGATGGAGGAGCAAATGTAAAAAATGGAAAAGCAAATATAATAAATTTAAGAGCATACATACCAAAATGGAAGAACAATCGTAAAATATTGAACCGTAAACTTAACAGATGGAAGAGTAAATGTAAAAAAATGGAAGAACAAATATACAAAAATGGAAGAGCAACTGTAATATATGCAAAAGCAACTGTAACAGATGGAAGAGTAAATATTAAAAAAATGGAAGAGCAGATATAACAAATGGAAGAGCAAATATAACAAATGGAAGAGCAAGCATACAAAAATGGAAGAACAATCGTAAAAAAATGAAACAGCAAACTTAACAGATGGAAGAGCAATTATAACAAACAGAAGAACATAAACACAAAAATGGAAAAGCAAACAAAAATTGAAGAACACAGGGAAGAGGAAAGATAAAAAAAATGCTGCATGCTTTAATCTAAAAGTGGTATTTCAAATATAATCTTGGAAATGTTGCAACATTTTTCGGTGACGTTGCCTGAAACCTGGCATCCTTAAGATTGAAATTTGATGGAAGTAGTTTCAATCTGTGTGCGGCACGGCACACGAAATAGCACATTAGTTAAAGTAAATATTTGTGCAAGAATAATACTTTAGTAAACTTTAGTGGAGTAATGATCGTAACTGAATGATCAAAGATTTGTAATTTTGAGAATTACAGCGGCTACAGTATTATGTGAGGAAGATACTGTGCAATCCATTTTTGTAATAGTAGCAAAAAAAAAAAAAAAAAAGAATTCTTAAATGTTATGTAGAGCCAGTCTTAACATATGGATGTGAATCATGGACAATAGGACAACAGACAAGAAAATCACTGGAAGTTGTAGAAATGTGGTTTTACAGAAGATTGTTGAGAATACTATGGACAGCTAAAAAGAGTATAAAAACATTCTGAAAGGGACCAGAGGGAAAAAAGAGCTAATATCCAATATTAGGCAGAATCAATCATCATTTTGTGGTCATGTAATGAGAAGGGAAAGCTGGAATATATTGTAACAACTTCAAAAATTGAGGAACTAAAAGAAATAGGGTAACAAAGAGAAAAGATATCGGACAGCTTAAGGGAATGGCTTGGCAGATGGTCAACAACAGAACTGATAAATAACTGTCGAGATCGAAAGTTTTGGAGAGACATGATCACCTACACCAGCAAGCATGGAACCTAATGATAATGAGAGTATTCCATTTTTAACAATAAATATATTTTTTTATTTTGAAAATAGAACTAATCAAGTAAAGTGAATAATATTAGATGAACATACATTTTATTTTTCGGGGGAAAAAACACACACAAGTGGGCAAAACAATGAAAGTGTCAGTGACAAAATGATGTGATGCAGGCGTGTGTGTGGGGAGCCGCGATAGCTCAGTGGTTAGTGAACTGGACTACAAAGGACAAGAGGTAGGGTTCGATCCCAACCGACGGCTTCTGGTTCACCCAGCTTTAAATGGGTACCGGATTTGTTTCCGGGAAAGTAAAACGGCACGGGCGTAATACCGACCACATTACCCCAAAAATCATGTACCGAGGGTCTGTAAAATTTATGGTCACTAACACCATATTCCCTATACGCCACTTGGCATGACGGGGGCACTTTACTTTTTACTTTTTATGTGTGTGTGTGTGTGTGTGGAGTGGAGTGGTTGTGGTAGTATTTATACATTTTATTTATTTTCCTCTGCCTCTCTTACCTTGCTGCGTCGAAGGGAAAATAAAGTGATGTGGTCATTACTCTGTGGTCAGTCTCTTCAAAGCTGCTCATCGCGGTGTGTCTGTTGCACTAATCTATCGCCTTCTAACCCTACATTAATACACAACTCGTTTATTTCATTAAAATGTAGATAAGCAGAGCCAGGCTAAGAGAAAGAGATGTTAGATAGCCTACTTGAAGGTACCATCTGGCAATGGTTGTGGATACCAGTAGCCTGCAAATTATAACCTTCTCTTGTGGATACCAGTAGCCTGCAAATTATAACCTTCTCTTGTGATTACCAGTAGCCTGCAAATTATAACCTTCTCTTGTGATTACCAGTAGCCTGCAAATTATAACCTTCTCTTGTGATTACCAGCAGATTACAAACTATAACTTTCTCTTGTGATTACCAGCAGATTGCAAACTATAACTTTCTCTTGTGATTACCAGCAGATTGAAAACTATAACTTTCTCTTGTGATTACCAGCAGATTGCAAACTACAACCTTCTCTTGTGATTACCAGTAGCCTGAAATTATAACCTTCTCTTGTGATTACCAGTAGCCTGCAAATTATAACCTTCTCTTGTGATTACCAGTAGCCTGCAAACTATAACTTTCTCTTGTGATTACCAGCAGATTGCAAACTATAACTTTCTCTTGTGATTACCAGCAGATTGCAAACTATAACCTTCTCTTGTGATTACCAGTTGCCTGCAAATTATAACCTTCTCTTGTGATTACCAGCAGATTGCAAACTATAACTTTCTCTTGTGATTACCAGCAGATTGCAAACTATAACTTTCTCTTGTGATTACCAGCAGATTGCAAACTATAACTTTCTCTTGTGATTACCAGCAGATTGCAAAATATAACTTTCTCTTGTGACTACCAGCAGATTGCAAACTATAACTTTCTCTTGAGACTACCAGCAGATTGCAAACTATATCTTTCTCTTGTGACTACCAGCAGATTGCAAACTATAACTTTCTCTTGTGGCTACAAGTAGATTAAAAACTATAACTTTCTATTGTGGCTACTAGTAGATTAAAAACTATAACTTTCCTTTGTGGCTACTAGTAGATTAAAAACTATATTTTTCCTTTGTGGTTACTAGTAGATTAAAAACTATAACTTTCTCTTGTGGCTACTAGTAGATTAAAAACTATAACTTTCTCTTGTGACTACTAGTAGATTAAAAACTATAACTTTCCTTTGTGGCTACTAGTACATTAAAAACTATAACTTTCCTTTGTGGCTACCAGCAGAATGAAAACTATAACAATGTCTATACGAGATGTTATCTATATATGGACGTTACGTCTATACATTATGTTATGTGTATATATTGATGTTATGTCTTTACAAAATGTATTGTCTACATATGGATTTATGTTTACACAAGATGTGATATTTACATATGGATGTTATGTCTATACATTATGTTATGTGTGTATGTATTTGGATGGTATGCCTATACAAGATATTAAGTCTACATATGAATGTTATGCCTACACAAGATGTGACATCCACATATGGACGCAGACAGAAAGATACCCCCTGTAATATATACCTTTAGTATGAAGCATTTTATTTCAGGGTTGAGGACGCTCTAAGTATCAGGACTTGTGATCGTTTTAAAAACTGGTCTTTACGCTCCAAATACAAACAATGAGTTGTGTTGTTATATTCACAAGCGGATGTCTCACATTGCTCATAACTAATAATGTAAAAGTAAAGTAAAGTACCCCCGTCACGCCAAGTGGCGTATAGGGAAATATGGTGTTAGTGACCCTATATTTACAGACCTTCAGCACATGATTTTTGGGGTAATGTGGTCAGTATTACGCCCGTGCTGCTTTACTTTCCCAGAAAAAAATCCGGTACCCATTTAAGGCTGGGTGAACCCGGAAGCCGTCGGTTGGGATCGAACCCTACCCCTTGTCCGTGGTAGTCCAGTTCACTAACCACTGAGCTATCGCGGCTCAAATAATAATGTGTTAACTTGTAATTTACAGTGGTTATCACATTTGTATGTTGACATGTTTGGGAACGATATTGAAACCGGTAACTGAATCAGAAATAAGGAACTGAGATAAAAGCTAGGAATAGCCCCTGCCATAGAATATATAAAGAAACAACAGATACAATGGTTTGACCATGTGACAAGGCAGAGTGATGAAAAGACAAAACAACGAGCCGTCAATAAACGTTGCTAGAATAACAGACCCAAGGGTCGACCACGAAAAAGATGGGTCGATGGAATATTAGAAGCACTAGGAAACATAACAGCAGAAGACGTGAACATAAGAGCAAAAGACAGCAAATTATGTCTCCCCTCAACCCTGAAAGGCAAATGAGGAAGGAAAGAAGAAGGTAATTTAATTTAAATGCTTGAGAACAATGTTACCCTCAGATGACATATGTACAACAGAGGTGAGATACAGAATAGGTCAGGCAAAAGTAGGTTTACAAAAAGTGAGTATGATACTGTGCAAACCATTTTTGACAATATAAGGAAGAAAAAGAGCGCTTAAATGATATGTAGAGTCAGTTTTAACATATGGATGCGAATCATGGACAATAGGACAACAGACAAGAAAATCACAGGAGTCTGTAGAAATCTGGTAGAAACATGGACAATAGGACATCATCATCATCAAGTACCTGGCCTGCTGGCGTAGGTGATCATGTCTCTCCACAACTTTCGATCTCGATAGTTATTTATCATTTCTGTTGTTGACCCTCTGCCAATCCATTCTCTTAAGCTGTCTGGTATTTTTTGTCTTCGCTTCCCTCTATCTCTTCGTCCCTCAATTGTTCCAGTTGTTACAATATATTCCAGCTGTTCCCTTCTCATTACATGGCCAAAATATGATGATTATTCCTTCCTAATATTGGAAATTAGCTCTCTTTTTGCTCTGACCTCTTTCAGAACATTTTCATAACTCTTCTTAGCTGTCCATGGTATTCTCAACATTCTTCTGTAAAACCACATTTCTACAAACTCCAGTGATTTTCTTTTCTGTTGTCCTATTGTCCATGATTCACATCCATATGTTAAGACTGGCTCTAAATAACATTTAAGAACTCTTTTTCTTATTTCTATTGTCAAAAATGGATTGCATAGTATCTTCCTCATTTTTTGGAAAGCTGCTTTTGCCTGAGCCATTCTGCATCTCACCTCTTTTGCACATCTTCCGTCTGAGGTTAACATAGTTCCCAAATATTTAAATTCATTTATCTGTTTTAATATTGTTCCACTTGTCTTTACTTTGCACTGAGGTGATGTCTTTTTCTTTCTTGTTACCATTACCTCTGTCTGTTTGCTATTAAGTATCTTTGTACATTCATGAATCGCCACAACAGAATAAGGTAGAAGATGAAGAAGATTATCATTGTAATAAATGTTCATTATCATCAAGATCGTTGCAACAATCATCACAACACATCATGACCATAAAAACCACTGCCACCGTTATCATGATCATCATCACCATCGTCATCACCCCCACCATCACTACAAACATCATCAATCTCTTCATCATCATCATCACCACGATCACTTACTTCCAAAATAATCGCCATTATTATTATTATCATTACCGACATGATATCTAACATCATCATCATCATCATCATCACCACGATCACTTTATTTCCAAAATAATCACCATTATTATCATTACCGACATGATATCTAGCATCATCATCATCATCATCACCACCACGATCACTTACTTCCAAAATAATCACCATTATTATCATTACCGACATGATATCTAACATCATCATTATCATCATCATCATCATCATCATCACCACCACGATCACTTACTTCCAAAATAATCGCCATTATTATTATTACCGACATGATATCTAACATCATCATCATCATCAACACCAATATCACAACACTCGTTATAATTCATAGATTATCATTTATTTGATCATCACCATTATAATCATCACATCCATCTTCAGTGATGTCACAGTGACGCAGCATCTGTTGCCAGCACCCGAGGAAAGTCAAATGTGTGGGTGGCCCATGCTATGTACGACTAGTAAGTGTGTTAACAGCGCCCGAGGTATGTTAACTTTGTGGTAACCAATGCGATGCACGATAAGTTTGTTGAGTTAACAGCGCCCGTGACATTTCAAATTTGTGGGTGACTCATGCTATGCACAAGTGGGTTAACAGAGCCCGGGGCAAGTCAATTTTCTGGGTGATCCACGCTATGCATGATAAGTTAGTGTGTTAACAACGCCCGAGTCATGTCACCTTTGTGGGTGACTCATGCTATGCACGATAAGTTAGTGTGTTAACAACGCCCGAGTCATGTCACCTTTGTGGGTGATCCATGCTATGCACGATAAGTTAGTGTTTTAACAGCGCCTGAGGCATGTCAAATTTGTGGGTAACCCACGCTATGCATCAGCTAGTGTGTTAACAGCGCCCGAGTCATGTCAACCTTGTGGGTAACCCATGCTATGCATGTTAAATTAGTTTGTTAACAACGTCCGAGGCATGTCAAATTTGTGGGTGACTCATGCTATTCACGACAAGTAAGTGTGTTAATAGCGTTGAAGGCACGATAATTATTTCTCTCACCACCTCTCACCCTTTCTCTCTCTCTCTAGCTCTCTCTCTCTCTCTAGCTCTCTCTCTCTCTAGCTCTCTCTCTCTAACACTCTCTCTCTCTCTTTCTCTCTCTCTCTTTCTCTCTCTCTCTCTCTAGCTCTCTCTCTCCCTCTCTTTCTCTCTTTCTCTCTCTCTAGCTCTCTCTCTAGCTCTATCTTTCTCTCTCTCTCTAGCTCTCTCTCTAGCTCTCTCTCTCTCTAGCTCTCTCTAGCTCTCTCTTTCTCTCTCTCTAGCTCTCTCTTTCTCTCTCTCTAGCTCTCTCTCTCTAGCTCTCTAGCTCTCTCTTTCTCTCTCTCTGTCTAGCTCTCTCTCTCTCTAGCTCTCTCTCTCTAGCTCTCTTTCTCTCTCTCTCCTAGCTCTCTCTCTCTCTAGCTCTCTCTCTTTCTCTCTCTCTCTCTAGCTCTCTCTCTCTCTCTCTCTCTCTCTCTCTAGCTCTCTCTCTCTCTAGCTCTCTCTCTAGCTCTCTATAGCTCTCTCTCTCTAGCTCTCTCTCTCTCTAGCTCTCTCTCTAGCTCTCTATAGCTCTCTCTCTCTCTCTAGCTCTCTCTCTCTCTAGCTCTCTCTCTAGCTCTCTCTCTCTCTCTCTCTCTCTCTAGCTCTCTCTCTCTCTAGCTCTCTCTCTCTCTCTCTCTCTCTAGCTCTGAGCAGTGAAAAAAATGAATGTATTTTATATTCTTTTGAAGTGTTGCGCTCTTAAGAACTCTTACCAACGGAGAGTCGCCTTTAGCCCCCCCCCCCTCACTACTCATTTGCATATACATTTCCATTGTCATCATCATCGTCACCAACTTCATCGCAATCATATTTATTATTATCGCTTTAGTCGAACCCAATCTCTCGGCTTCCTGTACATATTTGCCCTCTTCCGAGTCTCAGTCCCGGATGATTGACGAGTAGCATAAGTTGTTATTTATTTAGTTCGCCACTTTCCATGTGTTGAAGTGGGTGCCATGAGTAGGTTGTTTTTGGTCGTTTACATGCGCCCTGACTGAAGCTTCGGGGAAGTCAAGGATTTCATCAGAGATTCAATGGCGATCCCATTCTCTGTACAACATGGCGGCTGTATATAACATGGCAACTGTTCACAACATGGCGGCTGTATATAACATGGCAACTGTTCACAACATGGCGGCTGTATATAACATGGCAACTGTTCACAACATGGCGGCTGTATATAACATGGCAACTGTTCACAACATGGCGGCTGTATATAACATGGCAACTGTTCACAACATGGCGGCTGTATATAACATGGCAACTGTTCACAACATGGCGGCTGTATATAACATGGCAATTGTTCACAACATTGCGGCTGTATATAACATGGCAACTGTTCACAACATGGCGGCTGTATATAACATGGCAATTGTTCACAACATTGCGGCTGTATATAACATGGCAACTGTTCACAACATGGCGGCTGTATATAACATGGCAATTGTTCACAACATTGCGGCTGTATATAACATGGCAACTGTTCACAACATTGCGGCTGTATATAACATGGCAATTGTTCACAACATGCGGCTGTATATAACATGGCAACTGTTCACAACATTGCGGCTGTATATAACATGGCAATTGTTCACAACATTGCGGCTGTATATAACATGGCAACTGTTCACAACATTGCGGCTGTATATAACATGGCAATTGTTCACAACATTGCGCTGTATATAACATGGCAACTGTTCACAACATGGCGGCTGTATATAACATGGCAACTGTTCACAACATGGCGGTTGTATATAACATGGCAACTGTTCACAACATGGCGGTTGTATATAACATGGCAACTGTTCACAACATGGCGGTTGTATATAACATGGCAACAGTATAGAATATGGTGACTGTATACAACATGGCGACTGTATAGAATGTGGTGACTGTATACAGCATGGCGACTGTATATAATATGGTGGCTGTATACAACATGGCAACAGTATAGAATATGGTGACTGTATACAACATGGCAACAGTATAGAATATGGTGACTGTATACAACATGGCAACAGTATAGAATATGGTGACCGTATACAACATGGCAACAGTATAGAATATGGTGACTGTATACAACATGGCAACAGTATAGAATATGGTGACCGTATACAACATGGCAACAGTATAGAATATGGTGACTGTATACAACATGGCAACAGTATAGAATATGGTAACTGTATACAACATGGCGACTGTATAGAATATGGTGACTGTATACAACATGGCGACTGTATATAATATGGTGACTGTATACAACATGGCGACTGTATACAGCATAGCGACTTTATACAACACAGCGACTGTATACAACATAGCGACTATATACAACATAGCGACTGTATACAACATAGCAACTATATACAACATAGCGACTATATACAACATAGAGACTATAAACAACATAGCGACTGTATACAACATAGCGACTATATACAACATAGCGACTATATACAACATAGAGACTATAAACAACATAGCGACTGTATACAACATAGCGACTATATACAACATAGCGACTATATACAACATAGAGACTATAAACAACATAGCGACTGTATACAACATAGCGACTATATACAACATAGCGACTGTATACAACATGGCGACTGCATACAAAATAGCGACTATATACATCATAGCGACTGTATACAACATGGCGACTGAATAGAATATGAAGACTGTATACAACATGGCGACTGTATACAACATAGCGACTATATACAACATAGCGACTGTATACAACATAGCGACTATATACAACATAGCGACTGTATACAACATAGCAACTATATACAACTAGAGACTGTATACAACATAGCGACTATATACAACATAACGACTATATACAACATAGCAACTATAAACAACATAGCGACTGTATACAACATAGCGACTATATACAACATAGCGACTGTATACAACATGGCGACTGCATACACCATAGCGACTATATACAATATAGCGACTGTATACAACATGGCGACAGTATAGAATATGATGACTGTATACAACATGGCGACTGTATACAACATAGCGACTATATACAACATAGCGACTGTATACAACATGGCGACTGTATACACCATGGTGACTGTATACAACATAGCGACTATATACAACATAGCGACTGTATACAACATGGCGACTGTATAGAATATGGCGACTGTATACAACATGGCGACTATATACAACATAGCGACTGTATACAACATGGTGACTGTATACAACATGGTGACTGTATAGAATATGGCGACTGTATACAACATGGCGACTATATACAACATAGCGACTGTATACCACATGGCGACTGTATAGAATATGGCGAATGTATACAAAATAGCGACTGTATACAACATGGCGACTGTATAGAATATGGCGACTGTATACAACATAGTGACTATATACAACATAGCGACTGTATACAACATGGCCACTGTATAGAATATGGCGACTGTATACAACATAGCGACTATATACAACATAGCGACTGTATACAACATGGGGATGTATAGAATATGGTGACTGTATATAACATAGCGACTGTATACAACATAGCGACTATATACAACATAGCGACTGTATACAACATCGCGACTGTATACAACATCGCGACTGTATACAACATGCCGACTGTATATAACATAACGACTATATACAACATAGCGACTTTATATAACATAGCGACTGTATACAACATAGTGACTATATATGACATAGCGACTGTATACAACATGGCGATTGTATACAACATAGAGACTGTATATAACATAGCGACTATATACAACATAGCGACTGTATATAACATAGCAACTGTATACAACACGGCGACTGTATATAACATAGAGACTGTATACAACATGGCGACTGTATACAACATAGCGACTGTATATAACATAGCGACTATATACAACATAACGACTGTATATAACATAGCGACTATATACAACATAGCGACTGTATATAACATAGCGACTATATACAACATAGCGACTGTATATAACATAGCGACTATATACAACATAGCGACTGTATATATTATAGCGACTGTATACAATATAGCGACTGTTTACAACATAGCGACTATATACAACATAGCGACTGTATACAACATAGCGACTATATACAACATAGCTACTGTATACAACATAGCGACTGTATACAACATAGCGACTGTATACAACATAGCTACTGTATACAACATAGCGACTGTATACAACATAGCTACTGTATACAACATAGCGACTGTATACAACATAGCGACTGTATACAACATGGCGACTGTATACAACATAGCGACTGTATACAACATAGCGACTATATACAACATAGCGACTGTATACAACATAGCGACTGTATACAACATAGCGACTGTATACAACATAGCGACTGTATACAACATAGCGACTGTATACAACATAGCGACTGTATACAACATAGCGACTATATACAACATAGCGACTATATACAACATAGCGACTATATACAAAATAGCGACTGTATACAACATAGCGACTATATACAACATAGCGACTGTATACAACATAGCGACTGTATACAACATAGCGACTATATACAACATAGCGACTGTATACAACATAGCGACTGTATACAACATAGTGACTGTATACAACATAGCGACTGTATACAACATAGCGACTGTATACAACATAGCGACTATATACAACATAGCGACTGTATACAACATAGCGACTGTATACAACATAGCGACTGTATACAACATAGCGACTGTATACAACATAGCTGCTGTATACAACATAGCGGCTGTATACAACATAGCGGCTGTATTCGACTGCATTTAGAGCATAAGTAAACGCAGATTCTCTCCCTTGTCTATTACCACGGCGCATTATTTGTGGGGTTATGTGGTCGGCATCACGCCGGGCCGCCTTTATTTCCATAAAAAATCTCAGGTACTCATTGTTAGAAGCTGGGTGAATCCCGGAACCTTGTCCGTTCGAAAGAAACTAATCAATCATTTCTAGGAATTGAACCAGGATCATTTTGATCATAAAGCTAGGGTACTAAACTCTCAGCCACAATTGGCTTCACAATTACAACGTTCGGTTTTTTATTCCTTCTCTCTCTCTCTCTCTCTCTCTCTCTCTCTCTCTCTCTCTCTCTCTCTCTCTGCGGTCAGGATTCAATCAGAGTAGGACTCCAGACTCTCACATGAAGTCAGCTGTCAGGTTAAGTGTGTTGATCGCTCCCACAGGCAGAACATCACAATTAGAGTCTGCCAGATCCACTCTGATTGAGCACCCGATAAAACGTTGCGCTGTTTTCTGCGCCAGTGGCCCAGTGCATCCGATTTCAGCCAGCATTTTATTCAGGTTTGCATTCCTTAGCCTTTGATTGTCCCCAATCTTCCTGCAAGACAGCAGATGATCTTTTCTGTAGGGGGATTCTGCCCTTAGATGGTCGGCTCTCCCAGGTTTACGAGCACCATCTGCCCGAGTCACTAGAGATGACTAACACAGACATGCACACATAATTTGTATTCCCATTTCTTATATAAAGCGTTGTTGCAGATCTTGAAACTGTTAACAATTCTGTAACAAATATCATTTGTATTGTTCATCACAGTATCATCGGCCTCTCTCGGTTATCTCACTACCGCTTGTTTACTGTCAAAAATACATCAGCTAAAATAGATACTGATAAACTGTCAGTAATAGCAAAGGATGAATAAATGTGTGAAAGAGATATGAGTTATATCAAAAGATGCTTAGTAAAAGACGGTGTTAGAAGAATAATCATGAATATGAGAGAGAGATATGAGTTATATCAAAAGATGTTTAGTAAAAGACGGTGTAAGAAAAATAATCATGAATGTGAGAGAGAGG
Source organism: Megaustenia siamemsis (assembly GCA_032433765.1). Classification (NCBI taxonomy): domain Eukaryota; kingdom Metazoa; phylum Mollusca; class Gastropoda; order Stylommatophora; family Ariophantidae; genus Megaustenia; species Megaustenia siamemsis. Next base: position 48,130,678 of record JAVIAB010000046.1, on the reverse strand, counting down.
TCTAACACGTTAAAAAAATGATGACAGCAATTTTAGCAATACGAAAAGGAAAAAAAAATTAATCCCATGAAAAGTGTACTAACATAAATACAAATAAAACCAATACTAAAACTAAGAATAGCAAAATGTTATATCTTTTCAATACTGCTGTATGGTGCAGAAACATGGACATTAGACAAGAAGAAAACAGAACAGAAAATTGAAGCCTTTGAAATGTGAATTTATAGAAGAATAAGTAGAATTGAAAATAAAACGAATGATGAAGTTTTAAAACAACTAAAAATGAAAAGAGAACTACTAAAGAGTACTTGTGTACTTTACTACACAATTAGAACAACACAAATGAAATTTGGGGGGCATGTTAAAAGACACAACAGCCTACTAAATGTAATCTTGGAAGGGAAAATACAAGGTAAACAGGCAGGGGCAGACCAAGACCAACATGGACGAGTGACATCAAAAGATGAACAGGTCTGCCTATGACAGCCTGCACCATCAAAGCAAGAGACAGAGCAGAATGGCGCTCCATGGTTGCCAACCTTCGTTGCGGAGGCGGCACTCAATGAATGAATGAATGAAAAGGGAAAAAAACAGAATTAGAGAGATATCAATTTTTAAAAAAAGGATTGGAGCAAGAGAAATATGTCAGTAAGAACAGGAGATGAAAATCAAGCCAAAAACAACGACATTAAAATCAAGAAATAAACAATGTTTTGATGAGTTGTAGTGAAGAGATGCACAGAGGACAGCCGCTAGCAACATCAAGAAATAATGTTTTGATGAGTTGTAGTGAAGAGATGCACAGAGGACAGCCGCTAGCAACATCAAGAAGTAAACAATGTTGTGATGAGTTGTAGTGAAGAGATGCACAGAGGAAATCCGCTAGCAACATCAAGAAGTAAACAATGTTTTGATGAGTTGTAGTGAAGAGATGCACAGAGGACAGCCGTTAGCAACATCAAGAAGTAAACAATGTTTTGATGAGTTGTAGTGAAGAGATGCACAAAGGACAGCCGCTAGCAACATCAAGAAATAAACAATGTTTTGATGAGTTGTAGTGAAGAGATGCACAGAGGACAGCCGCTAGCATATCAAGAAATAAACAATGTTTTGATGAGTTGTAGTGAAGAGATGCACAGAGGACAGCCGCTAGCAACATCAAGAAATAATGTTTTGATGAGTTGTAGTGAAGAGATGCACAGAGGAAAGCCGCTAGCAACATCAAGAAATAAACAATGTTTTGATGAGTTGTAGTGAAGAGATGCACAGAGGAAAGCCGCTAGCAACATCAAGAAATAATGTTTTGATGAGTTGTAGTGAAGAGATGCACAGAGAACAGCCGCTAGCAACATCAAGAAATAATGTTTTGATGAGTTGTAGTGAAGAAATGCACAGAGGACAGCCGCTAGCAACATCAAGAAGTAAACAATGTTGTGATGAGTTGTAGTGAAGAGATGCACAGAGGAAAGCCGCTAGCAACATCAAGAAATAAACAAGATGTTAACAGTAAAGTCACTGTCGTCAAGAAATTAACACGGCATCATTGTAAATAAACAATAAATAAACAAACTAGAGCGACTCACTAAAATCAACCATAGGGAGAAGATATCTGCTGTGCTGAGCGCTGAGGAATAAAGTGAGAGAAGATGGCAGTCAGTTTGTGATAATATTCCAACAAAGAAACGCCGAGGAAAGTTAAAGTCGATGCAGTGACACGACCCATCATTAGCCTAACCAATCTAGATCCACGAAACTCGAACCAAACTACAAAATTCACAACATTTACTACAACATTTACTACAACATTTACAGCATCCAGCAGAAAAATACATTAAACCTTGTTGCAAATATTTATCTCATATTTTTTTTTGTTGCTTTAGGAAAGATCTTCACCTATGCCGGTTCTAAATCTAATTTTAACCCCGGACTTTATATACCACGAGGAAGACTGTGATTGGTGGAATTGTTGCAATACTACACCTATTTATGAATGTTTCAATAGTTCCCCCGCCTACCACCGTTAAAACATCCACTCGTTTCCCATCCCCACAATTTATTTTGTATTTTTAATGTCAGCCTTATGTCGATAACAGGTCCAGAAAAGTGCAGCAAAGCCAGTCCATTAATGGTGGAATGCAACAAGAACGCCACCAGATCAACACTCAAATACAAAAATATGAAACTTAACAGAAGGGTTCATTTCCAGCTTTTGAGATATCTTCGTTTGGTTGCGTTCAAGTGGCTGTGTTGTGTAGATTCTTCCCGCTTGCGTTATTTCAAATAGCTTCCTCTTACGTGGACGATCTCAATTGTTGAAAAGCTTGTCATGTGAACGAAGCAGACAGCTTGAATCAATAAAGTAAACAAAATTACGTTGTAAAAAATACTTATTGCATGTCATCGGTTTACATTGGTATTTGAGAGCAGTTGGAGTCTTTTTAAGTGAAATAGCAAAAGGTTATTGTAACTTGTCATTATATAATGTCTCTTCTTCATCATTTTCTTTTTCTACAACTTTAGACATTTAGACCAGCTTGGGTCACGAGAAGAGGAAAGTTGGAATACTTGGTTACAACTGAGAAAATATAGGGAAAGAGAAATCACGGAAGACAGAGAGAGAAAATACAGGATAATTTGGTGTCATGGCATGGAAAGTAGTCAACAACGGATTGATATGATGCACGGTAGATAGAAGTTTATGAAAAGACATGATCGCCTGCGCCAATCGGTACGGCACATGATGATGATGATGGGTCACAAACAAGTCGGTCTTTAACGGTTCCCCGTAACTTTGTCATGCAGGCTTGTTTCTGTGGACCATATTTGTGTTGTTAGTGTGTTGAGAGTGCTGCAGTCCTGTAGGATATACTCTGGAGTTTGTTTTGATGCTCCTGTGTTGAGAGTGCTGCAGTCCTGTAGGATATACTCTGGAGTTTGTTTTGATGCTCCTGTGTTGAGAGTGCTGCAGTCCTGTAGGATATACTCTGGAGTTTGTTTTGATGCTCCTATGTTGAGAGTGCTGCAGTTCTGTAGGATATGCTCTGGAGTTTGTTTTGATGCTCCTGTGTTGAGAGTGCTGCAGTTCTGTAGGATATACTCTGGAGTTTGTTTTGATGCTCCTGTGTTGAGAGTGCTGCAGTTCTGTAGGATATACTCTGGAGTTTGTTTTGATGCTCCTGTGTTGAGAGTGCTGCAGTTCTGTAGGATATACTCTGGAGTTTGTTTTGATGCTCCTGTGTTGAGAGTGCTGCAGTTCTGTAGGATATGCTCTGGAGTTTGTTTGATGCTCCTTTGTTGAGAGTGCTGCAGTTCTGTAGGATATGCTCTGGAGTTTGTCTGGATGCTCCTGTTTTGAGAGTGCTGCAGTCCTGTAGGATATGCTCTGGAGTTTGTCTGGATGCTCCTGTGTTGAGAGTGCTGCAGTCCTGTAGGATATGCTCTGGAGTTTGTCTGGATGCTCCTGTTTTGAGAGTGCTGCAGTCCTGTAGGATATGCTCTGGAGTTTGTCTGGATGCTCCTGTGTTGAGAATGCTGCAGTCCTGTAGGATATACTCTGGAGTTTGTTTGATGCTCCTTTGTTGAGAGTGCTGCAGTTCTGTAGGATATGCTCTGGAGTTTGTCTGGATGCTCCTGTTTTGAGAGTGCTGCAGTCCTGTAGGATATGCTCTGGAGTTTGTCTGGATGCTCCTGTGTTGAGAGTGCTGCAGTCCTGTAGGATATGCTCTGGAGTTTGTCTGGATGCTCCTGTGTTGAGAATGCTGCAGTCCTGTAGGATATGCTCTGGAGTTTGTCTGGATGCTCCTGTGTTGAGAATGCTGCAGTCCTGTAGGATATACTCTGGAGTTTGTTTTGATGCTCCTTTGTTGAGAGTGCTGCAGTTCTGTAGGATATACTCTGGGTTTGTTTGGATGCTCCTGTGTTGAGAGTGCTGCAGTCCTGTAGGATATGCTCTGGAGTTTGTCTGGATGCTCCTGTGTTGAGAATGCTGCAGTCCTGTAGGATATGCTCTGGAGTTTGTCTGGATGCTCCTGTGTTGAGAATGCTGCAGTCCTGTAGGATATGCTCTGGAGTTTGTCTGGATGCTCCTGTGTTGAGAATGCTGCAGTCCTGTAGGATATGCTCTGGGGTTTGTCTGGATGTTCTGCAGTCGCATGTAGCTAGGTCAATGTGTCCATCAATTGGTAGGTGTGATCCGATGCTACAGTGACCTGTTCGGAGTCTCAATATCTTGTTCTGCTCACGTCTGCTGAGTTATTATTAAGATGTCATTCTCTGACTCATATTTTCCATACAACTCTGTCCATTCTGATTTCCCACTTTGTTTCATGCTAGCTTTTATTTATTTCAGGCTCTGGGATTGGTTGGACTGTTGAAGGTTCCCTGTGTTTTTAAAGTTCATCTGTTTTCTCGTTTTCGGGAATGTCGTATTGTGATGTTACACACTGCAGGACTAGTTCTTTCTAACAGCGAGCATGTGTTGTTTGTGATGTTACACACTGCAGGACTAGTTCTTTCTAACAGCGAGCATGTGTCGTTTTGTGATGTTACACACTGCAGGACTAGTTCTTTCTAACAGCGAGCATGTGTCGTTTTGTGATGTTACACACTGCAGGACTAGTTCCTTCTAACAGCGAGCATGTGTCGTTTTGTGATGTTACACACTGCAGGACTAGTTCTTTCTAACAGCGAGCATGTGTTGTTTGTGATGTTACACACTGCAGGGCTAGTTCTTTCTAACAGCGAGCATGTGTTGTTTGTGATGTTACACATTGCAGGGCTAGTTCTTTCTAACAGCGAGCATGTGTTGTTTGTGATGTTACACACTGCAGGACTAGTTCTTTCTAACAGCGAGCATGTGTTGTTTGTGATGTTACACACTGCAGGACTAGTTCTTTCTAACAGCGAGCATGTGTTGTTTGTGATGTTACACACTGCAGGACTAGTTCTTTCTAACAGCGAGCATGTGTTGTTTGTGATGTTACACACTGCAGGGCTAGTTCTTTCTAACAGCGAGCATGTGTCGTTTTGTGATGTTACACACTGCAGGACTAGTTCTTTCTAACAGCGAGCATGTGTTGTTTGTGATGTTACACATTGCAGGGCTAGTTCTTTCTAACAGCGAGCATGTGTTGTTTGTGATGTTACACATTGCAGGGCTAGTTCTTTCTAACAGCGAGCATGTGTTGTTTGTGATGTTACACACTGCAGAACTAGTTCTTTCTAACAGCGAGCATGTGTTGTTTGTGATGTTACACACTGCAGGACTAGTTCTTTCTAACAGCGAGCATGTGTTGTTTGTGATGTTACACACTGCAGGACTAGTTCTTTCTAACAGCGAGCATGTGTTGTTTGTGATGTTACACACTGCAGGGCTAGTTCTTTCTAACAGCGAGCATGTGTTGTTTTTGAATGAGTCTGCCCTGTTTCGGACTGGACACGTGTATGACTGACATTTCATGCGTGAGGACGATAATTGTTGGACTCTTGTGTGTTGAGAGTTTGCATGAGAAATGACAAAAGTATATAGAAAAAAAACTGTGTGGTTAAAGCTTTACGTAATAAGTGAACGACAGAAAATAGATCAACGTTTCGGCTCAAATAAGCCTTCAGCAGGAACAAACATACGACACACACACACAGTTATGTATTGACATTTTTTAAAAAAATTATATTTAAAAAATAAGTACGAACTAGTATGAGAAATACAAATTTTAAAAAAAATAAGAAGAAAATGTCTTCCTTGTACACCCCACTGTGGCCAGAAGGAAAATGAACGTTAGTGTTCACGGGGTAAGTGTGCGTGCACCCAAATGAACATTTTTTCACAAGTCTGTATGCATACACAAAGCACAAAGAACAGACCAGAAAAATACAGGTTACCCGAGAGGAGGAAAGATCGTGATGTCGGCTGATTGAGGGTCAGAGTTTGTATCGCTGCGTGGAGTGTTACTAACTCCAATCTTTTTCCTGCTGAAAGAGAACATATTCCAGTCCGTTCACGTGGGTAGGTAATGCATGTAATGTGATATTAGAGGCAAATGCTAAGAGATGTAAACCCAAACATAAAGTCAAGAAAGAAAGTCTACGATGGCTAATGACCTACTACAGACCCTCTCAGGCCGGCACCTAGAGTCACATCGGTTCCAAACGTGCGATAGCTATGTTCCTTTTAAATAAACTTTCCAGACCAAAGGAGGAGTTGCCTGGGCAACACAAGAGCTTCATAAACCTTGCCCGGCCTTGAGTTTTGTATGGAAAGGTCATCTCTTTGCTGCTTTCTGTTTTGAGTTACATTTAATCACCATCATGTGCATACCGGTTGGCGCAAGTGATCATATCCTTCCACAATTTTATATCCACAGGAAAAATAAAGTAAAGAGCTCCGTCACGCCAAGTGGCGTATAGGGAATATGATGTTAGTGACCATAAATTTTATAGACCTTCGGCACATGATTTTTGGGGTAATGTGGTCGCTATTGCGCCCTTGCCGCTTTACTTTCCTAGAAAAAAACCCGGTACCCATTTAAGGCTGGGTGAACCCGGAAGCTTTCGATCAGGATCGAACCCAACATCTTGTCCTTTGAAGTCCAGTTCACTAACCACTGAGGTATCGTGGCTCCCTTCTATCGAACAGAACATCGTATCAATTCTGTTGTTGACTGTTTTACATGCCATAACACCAAGGGTAACTTGTATCTTCTCTCTTTGTCGTCCGCGATCTCTCTTTCCTTGTATTTTGTCAGTTGTAACCAAATACCCCAATTTTTCTCTTCTTCGATTTGTCCGAAAAAAAAAATGTTGATTGTTTCTCTGTTTTTTAAGAGTTTCCTTTTTGTGTTGGCCTCTTTAAGAACATCCTCGTTGGTCTTTTAGCTGTCCAGGGAACACTCAACATTCTTCTGAGAAATACCATCTCCGTCGCGCTAATCGTTTTTTCATGAGTTTATCTGCTTTCCATGACTGGCTTGCATATGTCAGAATTAGATATTATTGACCTAGTACGACTGATCGATTAACTTCTGGAGACAGGATCCATATTATTGTTTCTTTATCTTCACGCTATACCTTTATCTTCACGCTATACCTTTATCTTACCGCTATACATTTATCTTCACGCTATACATTTATCTTCACGCTATACCTTTATCTTAACGCTATACATTTATCTTCACGCTATACCTTTATCTTCACGCTATACCTTTATCTTCAAGCTATACCTTTATCTTCACGCTATACCTTTATCTTCACGCTATACCTTTATCTTAACGCTATACCTTTATCTTCACGCTATACCTTTATCTTCACGCTATACCTTTATCTTAACGCTATACCTTTATCTTCACGCTATACCTTTATCTTCACGCTATACCTTTATCTTCACGCTATACCTTTATCTTCTTGCTGATCAGTCCTAAAGATGGGGCTGAAGTCTGCTGGTCACCTCTTCCCTTCTCTGTTCTTGACACTTTCTTTTCAATTTCCTTCTTTAGCACTCACACATTACTCATGTACGATATGCTTCCTTAAAATGGCGTTAAATAAATGTAGCTTCTATGTGTTGTTATTTAAAGCAATATTGCGAAATGTATAGCTTCAGATGATTGCATCATAATTGAGTGTGCTACTGTCACATCAAACGACACAGCGCGCTGGGGAGAGCAATAATGAAAGGCATTGTTCGTTCCAGGAAAACGAGACAGGGATAGACCAAGAATAAGGTGGTTTCAAGGCATCAAAATAACATTGAACTTAACAACGGAAGAAGTTGAAGATCTGGCTAGAAACAGAGATTCTTTCATATGGGCTGTGATGAGTGCAACGTTCTATCGGATATCTGACTAGAGACAGAGATTCTTTCATATGGGCTGTGATGAGTGCAACGTTCTATCGGATATCTGACTAAGACAGAGATTCTTTCATATGGGCTGTGATGAGTGCAACGTTCTATCGGTTATCTGGCTAGAGACAGAGATTCTTTCATATGGGCTGTGATGAGTGCAACGTTCTATCGATATCTGGCTTGAGACAGAGATTATTTCAGACGAGATGTGATGAGTGCAACGTTCTGTGGGATATCTGGCTAGAGACAGAGATTCTTCTAAATGAGCTATAATGAGAGCAATGTTCTGTGGGATATCTGACTAGAGACAGAGATTCTTTCATATGGGCTGTGATGAGTGCAACGTTCTATCGAATATCTGACTAGAGACAGAGATTCTTTCATATGGGCTGTGATGAGTGCAACGTTCTATCGGATATCTGACTAGAGACAGAGATTCTTTCATATGGGCTGTGATGAGTGCAACGTTCTATCGGATATCTGACTAGAGACAGAGATTCTTTCATATGGGCTGTGATGAGTGCAACGTTCTATCGGATATTTGGCTAGAGACAGAAATTATTTCAGACGAGATATGATGAGTGCAACGTTCTGTGGGATATCTGGCTAGAGACAGAGATTATTTCAGCCGAGATATGATGAGTGCAACGTTCTGTGGGATATCTGGCTAGAGACAGAGATTATTTCAGACGAGATATGATGAGTGCAACGTTCTATCGGATATCTGACTAGAGACAGAGATTATTCTAAATGAGCTGTAATGAGAGCAATGTTCTGTGGGATATCTGACTAGATGCAGAGATTCTTCTAAATGAGCTATAACGAGAGCAATGTTCTGTGAGATGTCTGACTAGAGACAGAGATTATTCTAAATGAGCTGTAATGAGAGCAATGTTCTGTGGGATATCTGACTAGAGACAGAGATTATTCTAAATGAGCTGTAATGAGAGCAATGTTCTGTGAGATATCTGACTAGAGACAGAGATTATTCTAAATGAGCTGTAATGAGAGCAATGTTCTGTGGGATATCTGACTAGATGCAGAGATTCTTCTAAATGAGCTATAATGAGAGCAATGTTCTGTGGGATATCTGACTAGAGACAGAGATTATTCTAAATGAGCTGTAATGAGAGCAATGTTCTGTGGGATATCTGACTAGATGCAGAGATTCTTCTAAATGAGCTATAATGAGAGCAATGTTCTGTCGAAGCTCTGGTTAGAGACTGACATTTTTCAGACGGTCTATGATGACATCAACATTCAGTCGGAGATCTTGCTAAGTCTGTTGATTCTTGGGCTGTTACTAGAGCAAAGTTGCGATACACATCTCGATGGCATCCGACTTTAGCACGATATTTCTTTAGTATTATGTTGTTTCTCCGATTTAGCTCTCTTGACTAGGCTTATTGGTTCATTTCTGGGTCTACCATTCATATGTTGTACGAGATCTTGATAGACTATTTATTATAAGTACCTAACCAATCCTACATTTATTATTAGAAGTACCTAACCAATCCTACATTTATTATTAGAATTACCTAACCAATCCTGCATTTACTATTAGAAGTACCTAACCAATCCTACATTTATTATTACAAGTACCTAACCAATCCTACATTTATTATTAGAAGTACCTAACCAATCCTACATTTATTATTAGAAGTACCTAACCAATCCTACATTTATTATTAGAAGTACCTAACCAATCCTACATTTATTATTACAAGTACCTAACCAATCCTACATTTATTATTAGAAGTACCTAACCAATCCTACATTTATTATTAGAAGTACCTAACCAATCCTACATTTATTATTAGAAGTACCTAACCAATCCAACAATTACGATCACATAATGTGATTGTGATCCTGACCGACGGCTTCTAGGTTCACCAAGCCATAAATGGGTACTGGTTTTTTTAGGCAAAGTAAAGCAGCACGGGCGTAAATCTGACCACATTACCCCAAAAATCATGTACTGAAGATCCTTAAAGATTACGGTCACTAACACCATACTCTCTATACGCCACTTGGCGTGACGGGGCTATTTACGTTCAAGCGCGACAGGAATTTGGGAGATATTCTGGTTGGGAGCCATCTCCCTCGCTTCGACCATCAACACTTGAGTACGGCACTTTGTGGTCGGAACTGTATCACCTGTGCCTATGTGCTCCCTACTGACTCGTTCGTATTCCCTACTGATCGTTTAGAGATCAAGCATGGCTTCACTCCCGTAACATCATTTATGTCATCATATGCTAACAATGCCACATGACTTATATTGGCGAGACTGGTAGACGATTAGCGTAATTATTATGTGAACATCTACGAGATGTTCAACAGAATACTGGCACTCTTCAGTGTCTTCCCATTTCAACTCCCCAGACCACAAGGGCAAAGACGACATCCGTATCACTGGTATCGCCCTTTGTCACTCTGGCGACCGCAGCCGTTTTGCTTTAGAGAATCGCCTCATAGTCCAATATGGTTCGCTGACCCCACGAGGCATGACTGTACCACACTCGTACACAAAGTTTCCTTTCGGTTACTCCTTCCCTTTTGCATAGCCTTCTCTACTGCCCACGTGTGGGCTCTTTAGTCTATCTACTATGCCATGCTATTCATAGTTCTCCACTAGTCCCCATTGAGACACTTCGGTGTTCTCCTATAAACCTTTTTTTCTGTACTACTTACATCTCATATGTTTTTATTGAGACACACTCAGACATCTCACTCTTTCCGCCTTTTGAGTACCTGCTATTCTACTGTTATATTCTTTCTCCTTTGTGTTTGCACGCTGACCCCAGTGTGAACTCTTCTGGTTATATGTGCGTTAAGCGCGCGTTTCTACACATATATGATTGTCCCCGTATGGGTGTGCACATGCTAGTATGTGTTCATATGTATGGGTATTGGTGTGTGTATATATATATATATATATATATATATATATATATATATATGCATGTATGTGTATGTATGTATGAATGCATATATATGTATATATGTGTATGTTGATATGTATAAGTATGTGCATGTCTGTTTGTACGTGTATATATGTATACACGCATCTGTGTGTGTGTGTACATGTATTCATGGGCACTTAGATACTTTTAGACATTGTCAGTGTCATTGCAGTCGAGGTAACCTAGACAACCTTTTCCCCACTAGTGTATTTATAAAACCCTTAATCTGACCAGAGGGTATAATTACAGCTACACACGTGTGACCATTCCTTTCCCATTCTGACCACGGTCCACGACACAGGGAAGTCATTTTTCTTTTCTTTAACCAATTTCGATTATTTTGTTTTGGATGTTTCGTTACTAGTTAGCTATGTATGATTAGTTTTATTTACTTACATAGCTATGTTTGCGTGTTGTTTGTTTGCCGAAACGTCGTTCATATCTGTGTCATCTACTAATCACGTAAAGCTTTTGCCATACCATTTTTTCTATTTCTATTTTTCAATTTTCTGACTATGCCCACCTTAACTCCCATCTCCGCGCCGACAACAACGCGCCGTGGAATGCGGATTGCAAGGAGGAAACGCGTTACAAGCTGTACCCATATCGACAACAAATCTCCGATCCAGTCGTTTCAACATCATCAAATCAGCTTCAACATCATCACATCAGCTTCAACATCATCACATCAGCTTCAACATCATCACATCAGCTTCAACATCATCACATCAGCTTCAACATCATCACATCAGCTTCAACATCATCACATCAGCTTCAACATCATCACATCAGCTTCAACATCGTCACATCAGCTTCAACATCATCACATCAGCTTCAACATCATCACATCAGCTTCAACATCATCACATCAGCTTCAACATCATCACATCAGCTTCAACATCATCACATCAGCTTCAACATCATCACATCAGCTTCAACATCGTCACATCAGCTTCAACATCATCACATCAGCTTCAACATCATCACATCAGCTTCAACATCATCACATCAGCTTCAACATCATCACATCAGCTTCAACATCGTCACATCAGCTTCAACATCATCACATCAGCTTCAACATCATCACATCAGCTTCAACATCGTCACATCAATAGATTAAACGAAGCATGAATGAAAGAGTAACGATTTAGATTCGCAGCTCTCCTTCCATGAAACTAGATTCGAACGTCTAGCATTATCATCATTGCATTGTCCATTTGTTGTGTTTGCAGTTTAGTGTTTACATCGTCAGATAAATGCTTCCCATAGATTTGGCTGTCTTCTGGAGATGTTCTTTAGCAGCATTGAACAGCTTTGGGTTAAATGTTGAAGGTCCAGTGAATCTTCCATTGGTGGGCCTCAAATTTTGGCAATCCTGTACTATCATTATCAAGAGAAATGAAAATGTATATATAAGGTTTATACTGATAAGATAATGTATATATAAGGTTTATACTGATAAGATAATGTATATATAAGGTTTATACTGATAAGATAATGTATATATAAGGTTTATACTGATAAGATAATGTATATATAAGGTTTATACTGATAAGATAATGTATATATAAGGTTTATACTGATAAGATAATGTATATATAAGGTTTATACTGATAAGATAATGTATATTTTTTTTAATAGAAAAAAATACGGTTTGGTTAAAGCTTTATGTAATAACTGGACGACACAAATTATAACAACGTTTCGGCCCAATGGGCCTTCAGCAGGAACAAACATACAACACACAAAAGGCTTTGTGTTGCCATCTCACTAGTCCGGTTGCCTTTACAACAGTTGTTCTAATTTGTGTCGTCTATTTATTACGTCATGTTTTAACCAAACCGTTTTTTTTTCTATTATTTTACTTATATATTTTTTTTCATAAACCTAACAATTATCTTTACTACAGCTTCGTATTTGTGATGCATTTCTTTGCTTTGACCTTCCTAGTATCATTATCATCATTTTGCACAACAATATGGCTCCTTGGAGCACGCTCGACAGTTTGACTAATGTCTTGCAACTCTTCTGTGAGCAAGGAGCTACAACTACACTTCGCCAACAGACCCAATTCTGTGCTATTTTCTCAATCTGAACCCACGTCCATCCTTCAGCCTTTGTTTCTGTCTGGACTTGTCTTCTCCAGGTCTGATTGCGCCTTCCAAACTTTCTAGTTCCTGTGGATTCCAGTTCATTGACTGTTTTGCAATATTCCTTCCGGTTGCCTTTGCAATGTGTGGCCAATCCATCTCCATTTCATACATTTGATCTCCGTTCCTACTGGTATCTGGTCAGCTTTTTCCAAAAAGACTTTCATCTGTCATTTTATTTGCCCATTGAAAAGTTGTTGAGACATCTGTTTATTAAAGATTGGAGTCTATTGCTATTAGTTTTTGTTCGTCTCGATGTTTTGGAACCAAAGACTTGGATTGTCTTGACATTTGCCTTCAAGATCCTTTTATTTGTTTCTCAGAGAAAGTGTTCTGAACTTTCACACAAAAATGAAGAGTATTGTAAGCAGTTCTGACTTCGTTAATTCTGCTTTTAATATCTTCGTTAGATGTCGCTGATGTTAGAGAGCGACTGTCGCAGACCGGACTTTCGCCAATGGTACTATCGAGGGATAGTGAAACAGTAGCAGTGCTGACATTGTGACAGAATTAGAACTAGCGAGACTTCATTTGGAAGTGATGTGTATTTGTACAGAGATTATACCCTAAAAGACTCTTTATTTAAACTAGGGTGCAAATGGTTATTTAAACTAAGGTTTAACCGATGCAAACCAACTTGACAACAAAAGTATCCGCTATTCACACAAAACTGCACGAAATGATTATGTCGAATGCCTCAGTTAATCAACGCTCAAAACAGTTCAAGTGATCAATGCCAAAAGAAAGAATAACATGTAACAGAGCGAATACGATAGATGACCACTCAAATATTGAACATAATGAGACAACTGAATTGAAAAGAAATGTTTATTTAGTTGTTCTTCAAATCAATGAACATAGCTAACTCTTCTTTCATGAATGGTGGCCTGGACTCAGTGGGGTTGGTCGTACAGTCGTTCTCTTGAAGCTAAATCTTCATTTCTTGTCAAGATATACTCAAGGTCTTGGTAATGTTCTGTTAAAACTTCACAGAACTGAACTTTATTTCTACCTGAATTATTCTAGCCTAGGGCTAGTTGTACACGTTACTTTACTTCCTTTAATTCCGGTTTTGTTTTTAATTCTGGTTTGATTGTTTGTTTGGTTACCTGCTTGATTGGTTGGTTGGTTGACTGATTGATTGGTTGGTTATTTGGTTGACTGGTTTATTGGTTGGCTATTTGGTTGACTGGTTGATTGGTTAGTTGATTGGTTGACTGGTTGACTGGTTGATTGGTTGGTTGATTGGTTGATTGATTGTTGGTTGATTGGTTGACTGATTGATTGGTTGGTTGATTGGTAGACTGGTTTATAGGTTGGCTGGTTGGTTGACTGGTTGACTGGTTAGTTGATTGGTTGACTGGTTGATTGGTTGGTTCATTAGTTGACTGGTTGGTTGTTGACAGTTGATTTGTTGGTTGACTGGTTGATTGGTTGGATGGTTAGTTTATTAGTTGACTGGTTGATTGGTTGGTTGGTTGATTGGTTGATTTATTGATTGGTTGTTTGGTTGACTGGTTGATTGGATGGCTGGCTGGTTGGTTGACTGGTTGATTTATTGGTTGGTTGGTTCCTTCGTTGGTTGTTTGGTTGACTGGTTGATTGGTTGGCAGGCTGGTTGATTGACTGTTGGTTGGCTGGTTGATTTGTTGGTTGGCTGGTTAGTTGACTGGTTGATTTGTTGGTTGGCTGATTGGTTGACTGGTTGATTGGTTGGTTGTTTGGCTGGCTGTTTGGTTGGTTGACTGGTTGATTTGTTGGTTAGCTGGTTGGTTTGCTGTTTCGTTGGTTGACTGGTTGATTTGTTGGTTGGCTGGCTGGTTGGCTGGCTGTTTGGTTGGTTGACTGGTTGATTGTTGGTTGGCTGGTTGGTTGGTTGACTGGTTGATTGGTTTGCTGGCTGTTTGGTTGATTGGTTGATCGGTTAGTGGGTTGGTGAGTTTGATTGGTGGGTTGGGATGCTGTTTTAGATGGTTGGTTGGCTGGTTAGTGGGTTGGTTCGGTAGTTGGTTAGATGGTTAATTTGTTGGATGATTGGCTGGTTGAATGGTTAATTCGTTGGTGAGTTGGTATGATGGATTGGTTGGTTAGTTGGTTGGTTAGTGGGTTGGTGGTGGTGGGGTGGAGTGGATTATTTAATTGATTCGTTGGCTTGTTGATTGGTTGGTTGGTCGGCTGGTTGGTCGGTTAGTGGGTTGGTGAGTTGGTAGAGTGGATTAAGATGTTTGGTGGGTTGACTGGTTGATTGGTTGCTTAGTGGGTTGGTGAGTTGGTTGTGTGGAGTGGGGTGGGATGTTTAATTGGTTGGCTGGTTGGTTAGCTCGCTTGTTGGTTGGTTGGTTAGTGGGCTAGTGAGCTGGTGGTATGGGTTGAATTGTTTGATTAGTTGTTTTGTGGGTTGGCTTGCCGGTTGGTTGGTTAATGGGTTAGTGAGCTGTTGTAGTGGTTTGGTTTGGTTTGGGTTGGTTTGTTAGTTGTCTATCAGTATTACAGTTAGTTACTCTGCAGTTAGTTAGTCACTTAGTCAGTCAGTAATTCTGTCAATTAGTAAGTTAATTAATTAGTTAGTTAGTCAATTAGTCACTTAGTTAGCTAGTTAATTATCTAGTCAGTCAGTTAGTTATCCAGTTAGTCAGTTAGTTAGTCACATAGCTAGTTAGCCAGTTAGTCACTTCGTTAGCTTGATAAGTAGTTAATTAGCCAGTCAGTCAGTCAATAAATCAGTTAGTCAGTCAGATAGTTAGTTCTTAGGTTAATTAATTAGTTAGGTAGTTAGTTAATTAGTCAGTTGGTCACATCGTTAGTTAGTTCGATAGTTAATTAGTTCGTTAGTTAATTAGTTAGTTAGTTAGTCAGCTAGCCACATAGTTAGTTAGTTAGTCAGTTAGTTAGCTAGTCACATAGTTAGTTAGTTAGTTAGTTAGTTAGTTAGTTAGTTAGTTAGTTAGTTAGTTATAGTTAGTAAGTCATTTAGTCACTGCGTTAGCTAGTTAGTTAGTTAGCCAGTCAGTCAGGCAGTCAATCAATCAGTCAGTCAGTAAGTTAATTAGTTTGTTTGTTCGTTAGTTAGTTAATTAGTTACTTAGTTAGCCAGTCAGGCAGTCAGTCAGTAAGTTAATTAGTTAGTTAGTTCGTTCGTTAGTTAGTTAATTAATTAGTTAGTTAGTTGGATGGTTTGTTTGTTAGTTGGTTGTTTGGGTGGTTGCTTGGTTATTTGGGTGGTTGTTGGTTAGTCAGTTAGCTAGTTAGTCGTCGGATTATCTTCATTGTACATCGAGCAATGGTCCATAAGCGCTCAGGGCTCAACACCATCAAAACCCGCAGCGTGAAGCGATAGACGGTCTCACAAGTGCACCGCCAATCTCCTTGTAGTTCTCCTTTATCTAGACAGTAACAATAGTCACACGGTGGCTGCACAGTCACGAACCTAACTACATCGTGTCTCCCTTCATTACAAGAGTACGGCCGGTTTAGGGTTATACTATAAGATCGTCCATCATGATGACGTAGCACACACAATAAAAGATGCACTCACAAACGCCCGATTACTTCAGGGAGGGCAGTCAACAACACAAGCCAAAACGCTGTAGCGTTTGCGTTACATCCCTAAGTTAAACCTTCGGTTTAATTGGCAGAACAGTCAATTTTAAGGAGATGTGAAACACTGACATAGAACAACTCCAGCGACGAGTTATTAGACAGGTCTCAATGTGATTACTTAATCCGTATATCGTCTCCAAGACGGCAAGGTATGGGGGGGGGGGGGGTGTGGAAAGGTCGCGTTCAATACTTGACTTACCAAGAGAATCGCTGCAACGTGCACGACTTAGTAGCATCGGCGCACTTCCGTTAAGTGGAACATCCAGTTGACTTCAACGCAGAAATCTGCATTGCAGAGAGCTGAAATTAATCAGTTCCCAAACGTAAACCCTACGTTGGTCGACTAAACATGAACTTTATTCCACCATTTTGAAACCGAAAGTCAAGCTACAGTAGATCACAACCAACTATATAGATGACCCGCGGACACAAAATAAAATTGGAAAACACTGGAACTATCCTGACGTTTCCAACATTGCGAGCAGGGGCGGTGGTGGATAGAGTGACGTCAACCATCTTTAGCTATTGTTGCTGAAAAAAGTCACGTTAGTTAGAGGGTTTACCAATGTTATTTTGTAACCCGGAACCATTATCTAGTTCGTACGGTTAGAGAGGTCTGAGCGAAGAAAAGGAAACAACGGAAACATGCACTCTTCTTTCCTTCTCATTTGCCTTCCAGCTTTGAGGAGAAGTATAATTTTCAACCCTTTACTTTTCATCTTACTTTTTCTGCAATTATGTTTCCTAATTCTCTAATACTTTATCAAATCCAACTTTTTCGTGGTCGACTCTTGAGTCTAGTGTTCTCGTAAAGTTTATTACAATCCCGTTGTGTTTTGCTCTTTCTGTCTTATCACTTGGGCAAATAATTTGTATTTTGTTTTTTCGTGTATTTTGTGGTGGGATTACTCTTCAACGTGCGCGTTGCTATATGTACCACCTGTATTTTTTAAAACTTGTATCCGAGAGAGCTAGACATAAAATCTCACTACCCAGAGAGAGCTAGACATGAAATCACACTACCTAGAGAGAGAGCTAGACATGAATCTCACTACCTAGAGAGAGAGCTAGACATGAATCACACTACCTAGAGAGAGAGCTAGACATGAATATCACTACCTAGAGAGAGAGCTAGACATGAAATCACCTACCTAGAGAGAGCTAGACATCGAATCTCACTACCAGAGAGAGCTAGACATGAATCACACTACCTAGAGAGAGAGCTAGACATGAAATCACACTACCTAGAGAGAGAGCTAGACATGAAATCACACTACCTAGAGAGAGAGCTAGACATGAAATCACACTACCTAGAGAGAGAGCTAGACATCGAATCTCACTACCCAGAGAAGCTAGACATGAATCACACTACCTAAGAGAGAGCTAGACATCGAATCTCACTACCCAGAGAGAGCTAGACATGAAATCACACTACCTAGAGGAGACTAGACATCGAATCTCACTACCCAGAGAGAAGCTAGACATGAAATCACACTACCTAGAGAGAGAGCTAGACTCGAATCTCACTACCCAGAGAGAGCTAGCATGAATCACACTACCTAGAGAGAGAGCTAGACATCGAATCTCACTACCCCGAGAGAGCTAGACATGAAATCACACTACCTAGAGAGAGAGCTAGACATCGAATCTCACTACCCAGAGAGAGCTAGACATGAAATCACACTACCTAGAGAGAGAGCTAACATGAAATCACACTACCTAGAGAGAGCTAGACATGAAATCACACTACCTAGAGGAGAGCTAGACATCGAATCTCACTACCCAGAGAAGCTAGACGGAAATCACACTACCTAGAGAGAGAGCTAGACATGAATCACACTACCTAGAGATGAGCTAGACATGAAATCCACTACCTAGAGAGAGAGAGCTAGACATGAACACGACTACCTATAGAGAGCTAGACATCGAATCTCACTACCCAGAGAGAGCTAGACATGAAATCACACTACCTAGAGAGAGAGCTAGACATCGAATCTCACTACCCGAGAGAGATAGACATCGAATCTCACAACCAAAGAGAGCTAGACATCGAATATCACTACCTAGAGAGAGCTAAACATCGAATCTCACAGCCCAGAGAGAGCTAGACTTCGAATATCACTACCTAGAGAGAGCTAGACATCGAATCTCACAACCCAGAGAGAACTAACATCGAATATCACTACTTAGAGAGAGCTAGACATCGATTCTCACAACCCAGAGAGATAGACTCGATCTCACTACCCAGAGACCAGACGAAACTACAGTCACGAAGAAATCACGTTTGGAAGTGACAAAATTCCACCGTATGCATGGATTTGATCCCGTGAGCTTCCACTCCAAGTGCCAACCTCTACCTTCAGAGCACCCGGTACAGCTCGAACACAAACACTTCGTGTCGACCGCACCAGAAAATCAGCCTTTATAATTCAGTCCATAAACTACCTCCCCCCCCCCACACCCAGGCACACCCAAAATAGGCCATAAAACGCCATAAAGAAAACATACATGAGATATTTCCCAGTTATAGAATTACATTCAGCAGGGGTCGCTATATATTTCCATAATTTGTCAATGTATCTATCCTTATCAAATCAGCCTTTATATATTTTTGCTTACACAACACGTATCATCACTTTTATTGTTTTTAAATCAGTGATTCTCTAATGTGTACCTCAAGCACAGCGGGTACATCACAAGACAAAGTCATAAACTCAGCATCATCTAAGGAAGAAAGAGTTCAATTAACACTTTTTTGCCACGTCAAACGCTGGTCAAAGCCTCAGAGCTTTCTTTGACGTAACTCAAACATGACATTTTGTACAAGAGGTAGTAGTAAACAAGTGGTAAGAACGATTTTATGTTCAGGAAATAATTAGCCAGTCTAGTTTAGTTTAGTCGACAGATAGTCATCATTGCACATAGGACACGTCCATAAGTGATCAGATCTATATCCAAGTATCTCCCTCAATGTGTGGAGATTAACACCTCAAAACTTTCCCTCAATGTGTAGATTAACACCTCAAAAATTTCCCTCAATGTGTGGACACTAACAGGCCAATATTACTCTCAATGTGTGGACACTAACAGGCCATATTTCCCTCAATGTGTGGAGACTACACCTCCAATATTTCCCTCAATGTGTGGAGACTAACAGGCCAATATTTCCCTCAATGTGTGGAGACTAACACCTCCAATATTTCCCTCAATGTATGGAGACTAACACCTCCAATATTATTCTTAATGTGTGGAGACTAAAACCTCCAATATTTCCCTCAATGTGTGGAGACTAACAGGCCAATATTACTCTCAATGTATGGAGACTAACAGGCCAATATTACTCTCAATGTGTGGAGACTAACACCTCAATATTTCCCTCAATGTATGGAGACTAACACCTCCAATATTTCCCTCAATGTGTGGAGACTAAAACCTCCATTATTATTCTTAATGTGTGGAGACTAAACCTCCAATATTTCCCTCAATTTATAGAGACTAACACCTCCAATAATTCCCTCAATGTATAGAGACTAACACCTCCAATATTATACTTAATGTGTGGAGACTAACCCTCCAATTTCCCTCAATGTGTGGAGAGTACACCCTCCAATATTTCCTCAATGTGTGGAGACTAACACCTCCATATTATTCTTAATGTGTGGAGACTAACACCTCCATATTTCCCTCAATGTATAGAGACTAACACCTCCAATATTTCCTCAATGTGTGGAGACTAACACCTCCAATATTATTCTCAATATGTGGGGACTGACGCCTCCAGTATTTCGCTCAACGTGTGTAGACTAACACATTCAGTATTTTCACTCATTGTGTGGGGACTGACGTTTCCAGTATTTCCCTCAATGTGTAGAGATTGACGACTCCAGTATTTCCCTCAATGTGTAGAGAGTGACGACTCCAGTATTTCCCTCAATGTGTAGAGAGTGACGACTCCAGTATTTCCCTCAATGTGTAGAGATTGACGACTCCAGTATTTCCCTCAATGTGTAGAGAGTGACGACTCCAGTATTTCCCTCAATGTGTAGAGAGTGACGACTCCAGTATTTCCCTCAATGTGTAGTGATTGACGACTCAAGTATTTCCCTCAATGTGTAGTGATTGACGACTCCAGTATTTCCCTCAATGTGTAGTGATTGACGACTCCAGTTTTTCCCTCATGTGTAGTGATTGACGACTCCATATTTCCCTCAATGTAGAGATTGACGACTCCAGTATTTCCCTCAATGTGTAGAGAGTGACGACTCCAGTATTCCCTCAATGTGTAGAGATTGACGACTCCAGTATTTCCCTCAATGTGTAGAGAGTGACGACTCCAGTATTTCCCTCAATGTGTAGAGAGTGACGACTCCAGTATTTCCCTCAATGTGTAGTGATTGACGACTCAAGTATTTCCTCAATGTGTAGTGATTGACGACTCCAGTATTTCCCTCAATGTGTAGTGATTGGACTCCAGTATTTCCCTATCAATGTGTAGTGATTGACGACTCCAGTATTTCCCTCAATGTGTAGAGATTGACGACTCCAGTATTTCCCTCAATGTGTAGAGATTGACGACTCCAGTATTCCCTCAATGTGTAGAGATTGACGACTCAGTATTTCCCTCAATGTGTAGAGATTGACGACTCCGTATTTCCCTCAATGTGTAGAGATTGAGACGACTCCAGTATTTCCTCCTATGTATTTCCATGTGTAGAGATTGACGACTCCATATTTCCCTCAATGAGACTGACGACTCCAGTATTCCCCTCAATGAGACTGACGACTCCAGTTCTGTGTTGGTTTATTTAACATTAGCTATCTTGATCAACCAGCACCGTTAGACGTTACATAGGGCGTGTGTTCTTCACCACCCATCTCTATTCTTGGCGAGATGTTCATCTTACCTAATGAGTCTGCCAGCTTTGCTTCTCTTATAAGTGTTCTTTTTCAGTCTCTCTTTATGTCTTATTCTTATTCTGTATCCTGATATTTCTTATAGAACAGCATGATTTGGATTTCTCTTGTTGTCTCTTATCAGCATATGTCCAACATATGTCCATCTTCGCTTCCTTAACAGTCAAAATAAGTGGTTAAAATGGTACTGTCCAAATAATGGTTTCATGTGACCAACATCAACGAAAACTTAAGTTGAAATATGTGGAGAAATGTAACACACTAATTACATGGGGACTGTAACAGACTAATTACATGGGAATTGTAACACACTAATTACATGGGATTGTAACAGACTAATTACGGGGAATTGTAACACACTAATTACATGGGGAATTGTAACACACTAATTACATGGGGAATTGTAACACACTAATTACATGGGAATTGTAACAGACTAATTACATGGGGAATTGTAACACACTAATTACATTGGGAATTGTAACAGACTAATTACATGGGAATTGTCACACACTAATTACATGGGGAATTGTAACAGACTAATTACATGGGGAATTGTCACACACTATTACATGGGGAATTGTAACAGACTAATTACATGGGGAATTGTAACACACTAATTACATGGGGAATTGTAACACACTAATTACATGGGGAATTGTAACACACTAATTACATGGGATTGTAACACACTAATTACATGGGAATTGTAACACACTAATTACAGGGGAATTGTAACACACTAATTACATGGGCTTGTAACACACTAATTACATGGGGAATTGTAACACACTAATTACATGGGGAATTGTAAGATAGAAAAAGAGACTAAAGATGTGAAATTTTATCATTATAAAAGTTTGGGAAATGTAACATCTTGCTAAATGGCGAATGTAACTATCTAAATACATATAGGATTGTAGTTGTCCAAATACATACAAAATTGTAACTGCCTATCTAAATACATGTAACAGTGTAATTGTCTAATACATGTAAAAAATATAGCTATCTAAATACACGTAAAACGTGAACGTCTAAATACATATATAAATGTGAATGTCTAAATACATATATAAATTGAATGTCTAAATACATATATAAATGTGAATGTCTAAATACATATATAAATATGAATGTCTAAATATATATAAACTTGTCTAAATACATATAAAAATGTAAATGTCTAAATACATCTGAAAATGTATATATATATATATATATATATATATGGACAAGGATCAGAGATGAACTCCGTGATGAGAAGCATCCGTTTTCCGCTGCTATAAAGTCTATGGGGATCCCCAGCCTCTAACAATGGGTGTTACCTTTAAGAGGTGCCATCAGTCAGTAGAACTGGACTCTAATAGATATAATAGAGGTACCAACAGTTTGTAGAACTGGACTCTAATAGATATTAGAGGTACCATTAGTTTGTAGAACTGGACTCTAAAATAGATATAATAGAGGCACAATCAGTTTGTAGAACTGGACTCTAAAATAGATATAATAGAGGTACCATCAGTTTGTAGAACTGGAATCTAATAGATATAATAGAGGTACCATCAGTTTGTAGAACTGGACTCTAATAGATATAATAGAGGCACCATCAGTTTGTAGAACTTGACTCTAAAACAGATATAATAGAGGTACCATCAGTTTGTAGAACTGGACTCTAAATAGATATAATAGAGGCACCATCAGTTTGTAGAACTGGACTCTAAAACAGATATGATAGAGGTACCATCAGTTTGTTTAACTGGACTCTAATATATATATAATATAGGCACCATCAGTTTGTAGAACTGAACTCTAAAATAGATATAATAGAGGCACCATCAGTTTGTAGAACTGGACTCTAATATATATAATAGAGGCACCATCAGTTTGTAGAACTGGACTCTAATAGATATAATAGAGGCACCATCAGTTTGTAGAACTGGACTCTAATAAATATAATTGAGTACCATCAGTTTGTAGAACTGGACTCTAATAGATATAATAGAGGTACCATCAGTTTGTAGAACTGGACTCTAATAGATATAATAGAGGTACCATCAGTTTGTAGAACTGGACCCTTCTAGATATAATAGAGTTACCATAAGTTTGTAGAACTGGACCCTTGTAGATATAATAGAGGTACCATCAGTTTGTAGAACTCGACCCTTGTAGATATAATAGAGGTACCATCAGTTTGTAGAACTCGACCCTTCTAGATATAATAGAGGTACCATCAGTTTGTAGAACTGGACCCTTGTAGATATAATAGAGGTACCATCAGTTTGTAGAACTGGACCCTTGTAGATATAATAGAGGTACCATCAGTTTGTAGAACTGGACCCTTGTAGATACAAAAGAGTACCACCAGTCTGTAGAACTGGATCCTAATAGATGTAATAGAGGTACCTCCAGTCTGTAGAACCGAACCCTAGTAGATATAATAGAGGTACCCCCAGTCTGTAGAACTAGGCCCCTAATAGATATAATAGAGTACCCCCAGTCTGTAGAACTGGCCCCTAATAGATATAATAGAAGTACCCCAGTCTGTAGAACTGGACCCTAATAGATAATAGAGGTACCCCCAGTCTGTAGAACTGGACCCTAATAGATATAATAGAGGTACCCCCAGTCTGTATAACTGGACCCTAATAGATATAATAGAGTACCCCAGTCTGTAGAACTGGACCCTAATAGATATAATAGAGGTACCACAGTCTGTATACTGGACCCTAATAGATATATAGAGGTACCCACAGTCTGTATAACTGGACCCTAATAGATCTATTAGAAGTACCACCAGTCTGTAGAACTGACCCTAAATTAGAGGTATCACCACCTATAGACTGGACCTTAAGATATATAGTAGAGGTATCACCAACTTATAGAATTTGACCATAAGAGATATATATATAGTAGAGATAACACCAACTTATAGAACTGGACCATAAGATATATATATATATAGTAGAGATATCACCAACTTATAGAACTGGACCCTAAGATATATATAGTAGAGGTATCACCAACCTATAGAACTGGACCCGAAGATATATATATATAGCAGAGGTATCACCAACCTATAGAACTGGACCCTAAGATATATATATATATATATATATATATATATATATATATATATATAGTAGAGGTATCACCAACCTATAGAACTGGACCTAAGAATATATATATATAATAATATATATATATAGTAGAGGTATCACCAACCTATAGAACTGGACCCTTATATATATATATAGTAGAGGTATCACCAACCTATAGAACTGGACCCTAAGATATATATAGTAGAGGTATCACCAACCTATAGAACTGGACCCCAAGATATATATAGTAGAGGTATCACCAACCTATAGAACTGGACCCCAAGATATATATAGTAGTGGTATCACCAACCTATAGAACTGGACCCCAAGATATATATAGTAGTGGTATCACCAACCTATAGAACTGGACCCCAAGATATATATAGTAGAGGTATCACCAACCTATAGAACTGGACCCCAAGATATATATAGTAGAGGTATCACCAACCTATAGAACTGGACCCTATGATATATATAGTAGTGGTATCACCAACCTATAGAACTGGACCCTATGATATATATAGTAGGGTATCACCAACCTATAGAACTGGACCCTAAGATATATATATAGTAGGGGTATCACCAACCTATAGAACTGGACCCTAAGATATATATAGTAGAGGTATCACCAACCTATAGAACTGGACCCTAAGATATATATATAGTAGAGGTATCACCAACCTATAGAACTGGACCCTAAGATATATATAGTAGAGGTATCACCAACTATAGAACTGGACCCTAAGATTATATAGTAGAGGTATCACCAACCTATAGAACTGGACCCTAAGATATATATAGTAGAGGTATCACCAACCTATAGAACTGGACCCCAAGATATATATAGTAGAGGTATCACCAACCTATAGAACTGGACCCTAAGATATATATAGTAGAGGTATCACCAACCTATAGAACTGGACCCTATATATATATAGTAGAGGTATCACCAACCTATAGAACTGGACCCTAAGATATATATAGTAGAGGTATCACCAACCTATATAACTGGACCCTAAGATATATATAGTATAGGTATCACCAACCTATAGAACTGGACCCTAAGATATATATAGTAGAGGTATCACCAACCTATAGAACTGGACCCTATTATATATAGTAGAGGTATCACCAACCTATAGAACTGGACCCTAAGATATATATATAGTAGAGGTATCACCAACCTATAGAACTGGACCCTATGATATATATAGTAGAGGTATCACCAACCTATAGAACTGAACCCTATGATATATATATAGTAGAGGTATCACCAACCTATAGAACTGGACCCTATGATATATATAGTAGAGGTATCACCAACCTATAGAACTGGACCTAAAAGATAAAACAACAAGACACATTCTAGTCAACAACGCCGAGGTCACAGATTATTTTGTGTGTGTGGAGTAGAACCTTGGCTAACGCCCACTTCTGTAGACGAGAAACTGTCTGAACCTTGGCTAACGCCCACTTCTGTAGACGAGAAACTGCTGAACCTTGGCTAACGCCCACTTCTGTAGACGAGAAACTTGGCTGAACCTTGGCTAACGCCCACTTCTGTAGACGAGAAACTGTCTGAACCTTGGCTAACGCCCACTTCTGTAGACGAGAAACTGGCTGAACCTGGCTAACGCCCACTTCTGTAGACGAGAAACTGGCTGAACCTTGGCTAACGCCACTTCTGTAGACGAGAAACTGGCTGAACCTTGGCTAACGCCCACTTCTGTAGACGAGAAACTGGCTGAACCTTGGCTAACGCCCACTTCTGTAGACGAGAAACTGGCTGAACCTTGGCTAACGCCCACTTCTGTAGACGAGAAACTGGCTGAACCTTGGCTAACGCCCACTTCTGTAGACGAGAAACTGGCTGAGCCTAAACCTGAAACCAACATCAGACTTCATAGAAGAACAGTTTCCTTGTCAGAATTAGTCATGATCCCAGAAGAAGATGAGGAGAAGAAGAAGAGAGGAAGAAGAAGACCCTAGTAAGAAGAAAAAAATAAGAAGAAGAAGTAGAAAATAAAGAAGAAAATGGAAAAAGAAGAAGATGTAGAAGAGGAAGAAGAAGTAGAAGAAAAAGGAGAAGAAAAAGGAGAAGAAAAAAGGAGAAAAAGAAGATGAAGAAAAAGAACGAGAAAAAAGAAGAAGTAAAATAATAATATGAAGAATGTCATGTAATGAAAAGATAACAGTTAGAATATACTGTAGAAAATATGTACAAATATATAGTAAAAAATGACTCAAGAAAAGAAAGAGGAAAGATATCAACAAGGTTAAGAGAATCGTTTGTTGAGAAGTCAACAACAGAAATGACAAACAGTTATAGATATAAAGAGTTATAGAAAGACATGATAACCTCAACGAGCAGGCACGAGACTTGGTGTTGATTAGACTGGGATCTGCATCATACGACAATGGCGTCCAGAGACATCTGTTCAAGTTTCTTCCTTTCTTCATTTAGTGAGTCTGCTATCTTCATTGTGATCATTTTTCTTTAAGCGGGGAAGGAAAAAAATTAACTCACATTTAGAACTTAAAAAAAAATATTTGCATCTTAGCGTTAGTTAGTATAATGGTTAATTAAATAAAAAAGCAAAGTACCCACGTCACGCCAAGTGGCGTATAGGGAAATATGGTGTTAGTGACCCTATATTTTACAGACCTTCAGCACATGATTTTGGGGTAATGTGATCGGTATTTCGCCCATGCTACTTTACTTTCCCAGATAAAAATCCGGTACCCATTTAAGGCTGGGTGAACTCGGAAGCCGTCGGTTGGGGTCGAACCCTACCCCTTGCCCTTTATAGTCCAGTTCACTAACCACTGAGCTATCGCGGTGGTTAATAAAGGTAAAGGTAAAGTACGAGACTTGAACCGGCGTCTTAGCACGCGAGTTTCCACCCATATGTGCTCGGCCGCCTATCCAGAAATGTTCCGAGATTTATGGATAGTGTCGCCTCAAGCATCGAAACTCAGATGCGAGGCGACATTCCACACCATCCCAGGGTAATGCCCTGGTACCCATTTTTGCCAACGGCTGGGTCGACCGTGGTTTTTTTTTTCTTTTTCAAAACCACAAGTACCACTCACACTGCTCCCAGCGGGAATCGAACACGGGTTGTCCGAACGTCGGTAGTCTAGTCGGGTGGTTATCACAACTAGGCTACCGAGGTCCCCTGGTTAATTAAATAGTCAGTCAGTTTATTAGTTGACTGTTTAATTATCTTGCCAGTTGGTTAGTTTGGTTTGTTAGTTCTTAAGTTAGTCAGTCAGTTGGTAGGTTAGTTTGTTAGTTTTAGTTACTTAATTAATTAGTTTGTTAGCGAATCAATCTGTCAATTCTTATGTTAATTAGTTAGATAGTCACTCAGTAATTTGATTAGTTACGTTAATCCGTTTAATTAATTTGTTTATTTATTTAGTTCAAGAAAACTACTGTTGTTAACCAGTTTGTTAACGTTGTAGATGTTTTGCTAATTAGTTAGTTATTTAGTTCTTGGGGTCTTTGTTTGCTTAGTTGTTGTTTGACGGCATAATTAGATAGTTTGAGCAATCAGTTTGTTAGTTAGTTCATTAGTTGGTTTATTTAGTTAATTAGTCAGTCAGACATTCAGTCAGTGGGTAGTTAGTTAGTTAATTAATTAGTCAGTCAGTTAGTTAGTTAGTTAGTTAGTTAGTTAGTTAGTTAGTTAGTTAGTTAGTCAGTTAGTCAGTAGTCAGTTAGTTAGTTAGTTAGTTAGTTAGTTAGTTAGTTAGTTAGTTAGTTAGTTAGTTAGTTAGTTAGTTAGTTAGTTAGTTAGTTAGTTAGTTAGTTAGTTAGTTAGTTAGTTAGTTAGTTAGTTAGTTAGTTAGTTAGTTAGTTAGTTAGTTAGTTAGTTAGTTAGTTAATCAACTTGAAAGCGACAGAAGTCATTTCGCTACATTTAAAAACTAGTAGCTGTCATTATAAACACACATGTACACAAGAACCAGGAGCTATCATTATAAACACTCATGTACACAAGAACCAGCAGCTATCATTATAAACACTCATGTACACAAGAAGCATGAGCTATCTTTATAAACACTCATGTACACAAGAAGTATCAGTTATCTTTATAAACACTCATGTACACAAGAAGCATCAGCTATAATTATAAACACTCATGTACACATGAACCAGCAGCTATCATATAAACACTCATGCACACAGGGAGCAGCAGCTATCATATAAACACTCATGTACACAAGAAGCATGAGCTATCATTATAAACACTCATGTACACAAGAAGCATCAGCTATCATTATAAACACTCATGTACACAAGAAAATCAGCTATCTTTATAAACACTCATATACACATGAAGCATCAGCTATCATTATAAACACTCATGTACACAAGAGCAGCAGCTATCATTATAAACACTCATGTACACAAGAAGCATGAGCTATCTTTATAAACACTCATGTACACAACAAGCAGCAGCTATCATTATAAACACTCATGTACACAATAAGCAGCAGCTATCTTATAAACACTCATGTACACAACAAGCAGCAGCTATCATTATAAACACTCATGTACACAACAAGCGAAGTATCTAAATGTCCAATCTCTTGGTAGGATGGAATTCCCAGAGGAAGTATATAGTGCCAAGTCGTTTATTTCGCACTTGCACATTTTTGTGGAACTCCCCCAGCTAACTGCCGTCATACATTCTTGTAAAGCTCCCATCCTATGAATAGATTACATTTCAGATCGTGTAGAACATGACAATATCTCATCGTTTAAAATAAGCCGTTGCAAAATGGTTTAATTTCATGTCTAGACAATGTAGGAAAACATATCTTGGAAAATAATGAGAAAACAATAACTGGAACACGTGGAGAAAATTAATGAGACTGTGTACTTTACCAGATGTGACAATTATTCAGGTCTTATTAACCCCTTTAAATCATGTTCGTGATTTGACTACAAATGATTGATGATTAAACATTTGAGAAGAGGAATCGCGTGTTTGTGACCTTGAATTCTGACAACAATTACAGACGTAGTTGACCACATGTATTAATAACCGTTGTAATTCCAAACTTTGATTCTTGAACAACATCCGGTTCGTTAGCACTTTCACTTGGTTGAACTCTTTCCGTACGTTTCGACGCATTGTGTGCCATGCCGATTTCGGTCATGTTCGTTCACCGCAAAGTGCTACACTCTCAGTTAGTGTAAACTTTCATCAAACCTTATTCTTTTTATATGTCTTGTATCATCTTGGTATTGGTGAAATATAATTCCGTGTTTAATTATCTAAAAATGCATATGTTATACGTTAGGTGTTAGATAAATATACACATGTAGATTGATATTTAAAAACAAGACAAACTTTGTCTGTGAAACCCCTAACGTTAAATTGATAAAGTTTGGGGGCCTCGATAACCTAGTTGGGAAAACCACCCGACTGGACTACCGACGTTCGGACAACCCGTGTTCGATTCCCGCTGGGAGCAGTGTGAGTTGTACTCGTGGTTGGAAAAAAAAAAATACCCCCACGGTCGACCCAGCCGTTGGCAGAAATAGGTACCAGGGTATTATCCTGGGAAGGTGAGGAATGTTGCCTCGCATCAGAGTTTAGATGCTTGAGGCGACACTATACAGAAATCTCGGAACATTTCTGGATAGGCGGCCACATATGGGTGGAAACTCGCGTGCTAAGATAGGCGGCCACATGTGGGTGGAAACTCGCGTGCTAAGATAGGCGGCCACATATGGGTGGAAACTCGCGTGCTAAGATAGGCGGCCACATATGGGTGGAAACTCGCGTGCTAAGATAGGCGGTCACATATGGGTGGAAACTCGCGTGCTAAGATAGGCGGCCACATATGGGTGGAAACTCGCGTGCTAAGATAGGCGGCCACATATGGGTGGAAACTCGCGTGCTAAGATAGGCGGCCACATATGGGTGGAAACTCGCGTGCTAAGATAGGCGGCCACATATGGGTGGAAACTCGCGTGCTAAGATCGACGATTCAAGTCTCGTACTTGACCATTTACCTTTGATAAAAACATTCCGTATTGAAAGAGTTACTGTTCTATCTATTATAATATCTGAATCAGGTTAATTGTTGTTCAGATCATACATGGCTAAGAATAAAACAATTACACGATAAACGACAGAGCCATGCGTACTAAGTGATTCGATGTTCGTGATAAGAAAAGTGAAGATAGGCTCTGTACACAGGCAATGGGTTGAGTCATTACAGAAGTCAAAAATATAAACGGTCACTTTTGTTTACGTCCCTGGATATGCAGAAGTACAGTGAAATGGAAGAGCGGACATGTTGGCTAGCTGCACTGTCGTTGAAGACGGTCAACCAATGATTAGGGCGGACGTTATCAATGCTCTCCAAGATGTGGGAAGGGCACAGGACTTCGACAACCATGATTCAACGTCACTCCTTCGGATGAAAGAGATGGGAGTTAAGATGGGCACAGTCAGAACGATGACGAAACTAGAGCGTTAGTGGGCGTGTTAGAAGACTTATCAACCAACACAGAACCGGAGTCGTCAGTCGCTGGACAATGTGGGACTTACTGAGGTGGGGATCTGAGCACCTATGAGCATGTTCGGAATGCAATAATGATGACCGTCAATAACTCAATAATAACAATAACGGCAGAGAATTGATATAGAAAAAAGCTTTGATGTTTAAGATCTTGTACTTTTTTACCCATAGTGACATATGGATGAGAAACATGGACTATCGACAAATTTGTTGAAAATAAACAACTGAATGCTTCCGAATGCAAGTGTTATAGAAGAACACTTAGGCTATCATGGGCGAAGAAAAGAACACATTTAACAATTTTGCAAGAACTTAAAATGACTGAAAAATGTTTTTAAAAAGAACATAAAAACAAGGAGAACAAATATGTTGATGATGTGAGACAACATAATAGTCTAGATAAGTGCCACGAGGTAGAGGAAGAACTAAAGGAAGGCGATGAAGATATGACAGATGAGCTGGACTCACTGCTGGACATGACTTGCAGGACGAGAAGTAAGAGCTATCTGTCGGTGCAGTCATGTTTCAACTGGAACAAGCAACATCATGATGCTGATGTTTTGTGGAAAGGTTTATCTGAAAGATTATTTCAGTTGTTTGTTTTGTTCATCCTCGCTCGCTGATAGATTATGTTTGTTCTCTTTATCTACCTCGCTCGCTGACATATTTGTTTGTTCTGTTTATCTACCTCGCTCGCTGACATATTTTGTTTGTTCTGTTTATCTACCTCGCTCGCTGACAGATTATGTTTGATCTCTTTATCTTCCTCGCTCGCTAATAGATTATGTTTGATCTCTTTATCTACCTCGCTCGCTGACAGATTATGTTTGATCTCTTTATCTACCTCGCTCGCTGATAGATTATGTTTGATCTCTTTATCTACCTCGCTCGCTGACAGATTATGTTTGATCTCTTTATCTACCTCGCTCGCTGACAGATTATGTTTGATCTCTTTATCTACCTCGCTCGCTGATAGATTATGTTTGATCTCTTTATCTACCTCGCTCGCTGATAGATTATGTTTGATCTCTTTATCTACCTCGCTCGCTGATAGATTATGTTTGATCTCTTTATCTTCCTCGCTCGCTAATAGATTATGTTTGATCTCTTTATCTACCTCGCTCGCTGATAGATTATGTTTGATCTCTTTATCTTCCTCGCTCGCTGACAGATTATGTTTGATCTCTTTATCTACCTCGCTCGCTGATAGATTATGTTTGATCTCTTTATCTTCCTCGCTCGCTGACAGATTATGTTTGATCTCTTTATCTACCTCGCTCGCTGATAGATTATGTTTGATCTCTTTATCTTCCTCGCTCGCTGACAGATTATGTTTGATCTCTTTATCTTCCTCGCTCGCTGATAGATTATGTTTGATCTCTTTATCTACCTCGCTCGCTAATAGATTATGTTTAAGCACCTTATCTTCCTCGCTCGCTAATAGATTATGTTTGAGCACCTTATCTTCCTCGCTCGCTGATAGATTATGTTTGATCTCTTTATCTACCTCGCTCGCTAATAGATTATGTTTGATCTCTTTATCTACCTCGCTCGCTAATAGATTATGTTTGATCTCTTTATCTACCTCGCTCGCTAATAGATTATGTTTGATCTCTTTATCTACCTCGCTCGCTAATAGATTATGTTTGAGCACCTTATCTCCTCGCTCGCTGATAGATTATGTTTGATCTCTTTATCTACCTCGCTCGATAATAGATTATGTTTGAGCACCTTATCTTCCTCGCTCGCTGACAGATTATGTTTGATCTCTTTATCTACCTCGCTCGCTAATAGATTATGTTTGAGCACCTTATCTTCCTCGCTCGCTGACAGATTATGTTTGATCTCTTTATCCACCTCGCTCGCTAATAGATTATGTTTGATCTCTTTATCTACCTCGCTCGCTGATAGATTATGTTTGATCTCTTTATCTACCTCGCTCGCTAATAGATTATGTGTGATCTCTTTATCTACCTCGCTCGCTAATAGATTATGTTTGATCTCCTTATCTACCTCGCTCGCTAATAGATTATGTTTGAGCACCTTATCTTCCTCGCTCGCTAATAGATTATGTTTGAGCACCTTATCTTCCTCGCTCGCTAATAGATTATGTTTGTTCTTTTTATCTTCTTCGCTCTCTGATAGATTATGTTTGTTCTTTTTATCTTCCTAGCTCGCTGATAGATTCTGTTTGTTCTCTTTATCTCCACCGCTCTCTGATAGATTATTGTTGTTCTCTTTATCTTTAGGTGCCATCTAGATATGTGTGTCGGTGCCATATAGAAATTGTGTGTCGGTGTCATCTAGATACGACATGTCGGTGCCATCTAGATATGTGTGTCGGTGCCATCTAGATACGTGTGCCTGTGCCCTCTAGATACGTGTGTCAGTGTCATCTAGATACGTGTGTCGGTGCCATCTAGATCATCAAGTAATGTGCCTGCTGACATAGCTGATTATGTCTCTCCACAACTTTCGACCTCGACAGTTATTTATCATTTCTGTTGTTGACCTTCTGCCAAACCATTCTCTTAAGCTGTCTGGTGTCTTTTCTCTTTGCTTCCCTCTATGTCTTCGTCCCTCAATTTTCCCAGTTGTTACAATATGTTCCAGCTGTTCCCTTTTCATTACATGGATAACAAATTATGATTGTTTCCTCATAATATTGGATACTAGCTCTCTTTTTGCTTTGGCCTGTTTCATAACATTTTCATTTCTCTTCTTAGCTGCTGCCCATGGTATTCTCAACATTCTTCTGTAAAATAAATTAGACAGAATTGTGAACTAGATAATTAGGTGCTTGGCTTCATCTGTTCAGTGATTTCTAAGGCTGTAAAGTAACTTGAAAGCAGTGACACTGTGACCTTACAGGCATGTCGTAAGAGGCGACAAAGGAGGTTGATCGATGGCTTGACAAGCTGTCATTGTAAAAAGTATTGTTATGGAAACAGAGCCATAGATTTTAGAAACAGTGATCTCTGCAATATGTGCCTTTTTGGCACGCAAGGTTTCTGTTTTCGAGATTGTGGTTCTGCCCTATGTGCCGTCTTCGGCTCGAAAGGACAATAGATAGGTAGATAGAAAGTAGCCTAAATAAGAGATTTACTCTTTGCTAAAGATTTACCACTCGGACGACAATCACATCCGCAAGAAAATACTGTACAGGAGTGCAGAAATGTGACCTGTGGGCAGACTAGAACTGAGGTAGAAAGATATCTGCTAGACTTCTCTGAGCAAATTCGTCAACCGTGACAAAAAGATGGGAAAGTTTGCACATGATCGTATCGCGTGGAGAAGAAATATAAAAAAGCGGCAGGAAAATATTTGAAATAAGGTCACAGTTTGAAAAACAAATAAAGCACAGGAGAAAAGAGCCTCAACTCTTTCACGTAAAGTCCATCATCATCATCATCATCATCGAGTGCCATCTCCACGGCGAAGGTTGGCTACCATGGAGCACCATTCTGCTCGGTCTCTTGCTTTAATGGTGCAGGTTGTCATAGGCTGACTTGTCCATCTTTTGATGTTAATCGTCCATGTTAGTCTTGGTCTGCCTCTGCCTCTTTTACCTTGTATTTTTCCCTCCAGGATTACTTTTAGTAGGCTATTGTGTTTTTTAAAATGACCCAAAATCGCATTTGTCTTGTTTGAATTGTGTTTAGTAGTTCTCTTTTATTTGTAGTTGTTTTAAAACTTCATCGTTTGTTTTCTTTTCCTTCCATCCAATTCTACCTAAATACTATAGTATTGTTCATTAAATAACCCACACAAGGAGATATGTATGTCCCATTACGTGTTCCTCTTTTCCCTCCTTTTTTAAATTCATACAGTACGGGCAACACTTTCAGACGTCGGGAAAACAAATAACCTGTTGGTACACGTATCTGTGTTGAATACACGTACTTGTGTTGAGTACAGTTATTTGTGTTGAATACACGTTTTTGTGTTGAGTACACGTACATGTATTTAGTACACGTGTTTGTGTTGAATACGCGTATTTGTATTTAGTACACGTGTTTGTATTGAGTACACGTATTTGTACTTAGTACACGTGTTTGTGTTGAGTACACTTATTTGTGCTGAGTACACGTTGTGTTGAGTACACGTATTTGTGTTGAGTACACGTTGTGTTAAGTACACTTATTTGTGTTGAGTACACGTTGTGTTGAGTACACGTATTTGTGTTGAGTACACGTATTTGTGTTGAGTACACGTTGTGTTAAGTACACTTATTTGTGTTGAGTACACGTATTTGTATTGAATACACGTGTTTATGTTGAGTACACGTGTTTGTATTGAGTACACGTGTTTGTATTGAGTACACGTGTTTGTATTTGAGTACACGTGTTTGTGTTGAGTAAACGTATTTGTGTTGAGTACACCTGTTTGATATATTAATCATACTCTGTCAACAGTGTCCACGCAACAAACATCCTGTCTAATGAACATTACAAAAGAACCTTATTTGAGACTGTCGCTTCGATAATTCTGAAGAAGACAACAGTCAGCTCGAGGATCCTATCAAGGTTTTCGTTCAAGAAGACAGGATATAGACCCCATCTGTTGCTTCACAATTATTTGGTAGACAGACTTGCCCCAGATTACCAGCTGCTATTGAGTCACATTTTCACGAGATTACTGTCATCGATACATGGAACTATATACAGACAATTCATATAGTTCGTATACATTCATTCAGCATTCACTACTTCTTGAATAAACTCAACAGGGAAGTAACATTTGTTGTCTTTTGTTCCCTTTAGTTGGAGAAAAATTACGGAATCCCCATAACGTTTATTAGACAGATAAGAACAATGTATGGTGGAATGAAATGCAGTTATTGGTTATGGAAGGCCTCGGTATCACTGCAAACGAATTAAAATCCATAATTGCTCAACCGTTCGTGCCAGTGGAATCATCCGAATTACTAACTCATCTCCCAAACAAAGAAAGGTAACTGTAGTCCCATCGTAGCAGTCCCAGCACACGCCAAAAGACATAATGTGAAACCGCGCAGAAAGTGAACACAGCCAACTGTTCCTTGTCATACAATATCATCATTCATCATAAACAATTGGAATATCGAAACATGATTCAAACGGATGAGACACACAGCTCACGGTGTGCACAGAGCACTTAACTCAGTAACTCCTGCAACAAGCCGGATTTGGAATATGAGGAAACTGCAACAAGGAACACTTTTCAGACATAGCCTTCAATGATTCCTGCCGCCTATCCACCATATACCGGAATTTCACGTCCTCCCGAAAATGATGATCGTCATATTGAGAACAAAAAATGTATAGCGCTTGATGATGTTAGGATATCGTTCTTGACTGCAACCGAACATATACACACAGTTAGTCGTCGAATTATCCCCGTCACACATCAAACAACAGACCGTACGGTTAGCGTACAACGAACGAAACACGGTGCAAATTCCCCAAAGAGGAAAATCATCAGTCGACTTGACGGAACAGTCCACATTAAATGCGTTTCAGCTTGTAAATAACTTGCGTCAAATAATACCCACGTCGGCCATTGAACAGCATTCAATGTGACGTAACAGCATGTCAACACTAGATGGTGAAGGTCGCTTTTACAAACAATACTTGACTTGTCAAAAAGGAACATAGCTGTGTGTACTTGGCAGCGCAGATTTGCTAAGTGGAACATCATTTTGATTTCAACACAGAAACATACGTCAGAGAGCCTAAATTAATCAAACCACAGACACATTTTGCTGCAGCGATCGAGAGAACGGGAAACGTTCCCCATTTTAAAACAGAAGTCCTTGAAATGTAGTGTGGTGCATGAAGGGCAGATTACAGAAGCATTTGAAATAAGAACAGGAGTAAAGTAGGCATGCAATCTATCTCCATTTCTCTTTCTATTCTGGCCATAGATTGGATTATGAAAATAACTCAAAACAACAGAAATGGAATCCAGTGGTCACTGACCAAGCAACTTGATGATTTAGACTTTGCTGATGACATAGCTCTACTATCGCACAGCCAACAACAGATGCAGGATAAAATGAGCATACTTGATGAAAGATCATAACAGCTGGGACTGAAAATAAATATAGACAACATCAAAATTGTGAGAATTAATTCAACTGGCAATAACCAAATAATAATAGGAGAAATACTTCTACTAGACGTACAATCTTACATATATCTGGGCAGTAATATAGATAAAGAGGGAGGAACAGAAAATTATACCAAAATAAGGATATCAAAAGCAAGAGGAGCATTTGTTGCAATGGGAAACATATGGAGGTCCAAAGAAATTAGGTTAAATACTAAAATAAAATTTTTCAACTCCAATGTTAAATCAGTCTTACTAAATGGTTGTGAAACATGGAGAACAACTGAAATGACAATCATAAAGATACATACTTTCACTAATGGATGCTTACGCAGAATAAAGGATGGAAATGGCAGGACAAAATCATTAACATAGAATTATGGAAATGTACCAGTCAAATACCAGTAGATAAAGAGATATAGCGAAGACGATGTCGCTGGATAGGACACACACTGCAGAAGCCAACTGATAGTATTATACAACAGGCCCGTTTTTGGAATCCCCAGGGAAAAAGACAAAGAAGAAAACCAAGGAATTCTTGGAGAAGACAGATAGAAGCAGAGATGAGATGATGGGGAAAACATGGAACGATCTTAAAAGAATGGCAAGAAACAGAACGGCTTGGAAAGTGTTTGATGAAGACCTATCTTTCACAGGGAGCTGAAAGGTAGAAGAAAGAAGAATTGGAGAAAAAAATACGCGTCTATTTGCTAACATTTCTTACATCCAGCAGAAAGGTGGAGAATGAACCATAAGATAGAAAGCCGACAGAGAAGATTTGTAAATCGCTGACTTAAATAGATTCTAAATATCCGTTGGGATCAATACATTACTAACAAAGAAGTAGCCAAGAGTTCAGACATTAACAACATCAATCAGGATGTGAAAAGAAGGTGGACATGGAACGAGTCAGGCATCAGCACCTAGCATTAACATGAACACCATCTGGCAAACGGTGAAGAGGCAGACCATTTGGGGACATGACGACTGCCGATACATGATGAGATAATAGAGGCACACCATTGGGGACATGACGACTGCCCATACATGATGAGATAATAGAGGTAGACCAATGGGGAAATGGTGACGGCCCATACATGATGAGATAATAGAGGCACACCATTGGGGACATGGCGATGGCCCATACATGATAAGATCGTCTTCTTCTACTACCTTTTTAGCCCCCAGTGGAGCATAGGTCTTCAACAAACACTTTCCAAGTTGTTCTGTTTTTTTGCCATTCTTTTAAGATCATTCCATGTCTTCTCCATCATCTTCATCTCTGCTTCTATCTGTTTTCTCCGTGAATTCCTTGGTCTTCCTCTTTGTCTTTTCCCCTGGGGACTCCAAAAAAGGGCCTGTTGTGTAATACTCTCAGTTGGCTTCCGTAGTGTGTGTCCTATCCAGCGCCATCGTTTTCGCTGTATCTTTTTATCCACTGGTGTTTGACTGGTACATTTCCATAATTCTATGTTAGTGATTTTGTCCTGCCATTTCCATCCTTTTATCCTGCGTAACCATCCATTAATGAAAGTCTATATCTTCGTGATTGTCAATTTTGTTGTTCTCCATGTTTCACAGTCATATAATAGGACCGCCTTAACATTTGAGTTGAAAATTTTTATTTTTGTATTTAACCTAATTTCTTTGGATTTCCATGTTTCCCAGTGCAATGAAAGCTCCTCTTGCTTTTGATATCATTATTTTGGTATCATTTTCTGTTCCTCCCTCTTTATCTATATTACTACCCAGATATATGTAAGATTGTACATCCAATAGAGGTAATTCTCCTAGTTTTATTTGGTTATTGCCAACTGTATTAATTCTCATAATGTTGGTCTTATCTCTATTAATCTTCAGTCCTAGCTGTTATGATCTCTCATCAAGTATGCTCATTTTATCCTGCATCTGTTGATAGCTGTGTGATAGGAGAGCTATGTCATCAGCAAAAGTCTAAATCATCAAGTTGTTTGGTCAGTGACCACTGGATTCCATTTCTGTTGTTTTGA
The DNA here is from genome assembly GCA_032433765.1 of Megaustenia siamemsis. NCBI lineage: Eukaryota > Metazoa > Mollusca > Gastropoda > Stylommatophora > Ariophantidae > Megaustenia > Megaustenia siamemsis. The sequence goes on along the minus strand of JAVIAB010000046.1, from coordinate 48,091,465 downwards.
GTTATTTTCATAATCCAATCTATAGCCAGTAGAAAGAGAAATAGAGACAGAAGGCATCCCTGCCTTACTCCTGTTCTTATTTCAAATGCTTCTGTAATCTGTCCTTCATGCACCACACTACATTTTGTTCCTTCATACATTTTTTAATCAGGTTAATAAACTTTATGGGGATTCCGTAATGACTCAGCAACTTCCAAAGCCTTCTTCTTTCTAAACTATCAAATGCCTTTTCGTAATCTATGAATCCAATATAAAGTGGGGATTTTAGTTCTAAACTTTGTTCAACTATTATACGTAGAGTAATTATTTGATCAGCACATGATCTGTTCTTCCTAAAACCTGCTTATTCATCTCTCAAATGTTTCTCTATGGTCTCTTTTAGTCTCTCCAGAATGATTCTGCTTAATATTTTTCCTGGCACTGATAGTAGCATAATTCCCTTATAATTTGTGCACTCCTGTAAACTTCCTTTCTTTGGTAGTTTGATCATATAACTTTCTTTCCAGTCTTTAGGTATTTCTTCCTTCTCCCAAATTTTATCTAATAGATTATGTAGCATCTCGGTAGAGGTGTTAATATCTGCTTTGATGGCTTCCGAAGGAATTTCATCTGGTCCTGTGGCTTTACCATCTTTTAATAGTTTGATGGCTTTCATTATTTCTTCTTTGCTTGGTTTTCCACAGTTAACGTGTAACTCTTCTTCTGCTGGTAGTATATCTGGAGGATTTTTTTGAGCCGAGTCTACTCAAAAGTTCTTCAAAGTGCTCTTTCCATCTCACCATAAGTTCCCTTATATTACTAAGCAGATTTCCTTTCTTATCTTTAATAAAGGCATTGATCTGTTTGTATTTTCCACTTAATTTCTTTGTGCTGTTGTACAGTTCTTTCATATTTCCTTTACTTGCTGCTTCTTCTGCCTCTTTAGCTAGTTCATCTATATACTTCCTCTTATCCCTTTTAATGCATCTTCTCACTTCTTTGTTCACCTCTATGTAAGCTTCCTGTATCTTGGCTTTATTACTTCTCGTTTTGCTTTTATGTTCTTTATGTCTGCTTTCTTGTTCTTTCTTTCTTTAATTTTGTCCAGGGTCTCTGCTGTCATCCATGCCTTATTCTGGTGTTCTCTTTCCCTAGTGTTTCTTCGCATGTCTCTTCCATATATTTTTTACCTGTTTCCAATTATCTTCTATATTTAATGTATGTTCTAGTTGTTGGAGGACTTGGTATTTGTTTGATATTGTGACTGCGAATTTATCTTTAATTCCTTGTTCTTTAAGAAACCCTATATTGAAATACTTTCTACCATTATTCGTTGTAGTATACCTTTTTAGTTTAATTTTAAGTTTAGCTATCAGAAGATGATGATCAGAAGCTATATCTGCCCCTCTATATACTTTTACATCCTGTAAGGATGACTTAAAACTTATTATTAATACATATGTGATCAATTTCATTTTCCGTTCTATGATCTGGTGACACCCATGTAGCTTTGTGTATTCTTTTATGTTGGAATATTGTTCCTCCTAGGCTCATTTGATTAAGGGCGCAGAAATTCACAAATATCTCTCCATTCTCGTTTATATCTCCAAGTCCATGTTTTCCCATAATCTCTTCGAAGCCTCTGTTGTCTGATCCTACCTTAGCATTTAGGTCTCCCATCAAGATTATAATAGCCTTGGCTCGTCTTGCATCGATCTGACATTGTAGCTGTTTATAGAAATCATCTTTAACTGAGTCATCTTTATCGTTGGTTGGTGCATAGCATTGTATAATGTGTAATTTTATTTTGTTTTTGGTTGTTTAAAATGTTGCTCTCACCAGTCTCGGTCCCACTGCCTCCCATTCTATTAGTGTCTTCTGTGTATTCCTTGATAGCATTATAGCTACCCCTTCACTATGTTGTGCTCCAGGTTCCTGGTGTCCTGATGATAAAATCATCTCTCCTGTATTTAGTTTATTTTACTCGTTCCTAGCCATCTTGTTTCACACATTCCCAGAATATCTATCTTGTAGTTTGTCATTTCTGCTGCTACCTGTGCAGCTTTTCCTTGTTTGTTTAGAGTACGAACATTCCAGGTGAGTCAGGCATCAGCACCTAGCATTAACATGAACACCATCTGGCAAACGGTGAAGAGACAGACCATTTGGGGACATGACGACTGTCCATTGGTTATTGGTTATGGAAGGCCTCGGCATCACAGCAAACGAATTAAAATCCATAATTGCTCAACCGCCCGTGCCAGTGGAATCATCCGAATTACCAACTCATATCCCAAACAAAGAAAGGTGACTGTAGTCCCCATCGTAGCAGTCTCAGCACACGCCAAAAGACATAAGGCGAAACCGCGCAGAAACTGAACACAGCCAACTGTTCCCTGTCATACGATATCATCATTCCTCGTAAACAAGCGGGATATCGAAGCAGGATCAAAACGGATGAGACACACAGCTCACGGTGTGCACAGAGCACTTAACTCAGTAGCTCCTGCAACAAGCCGGACTTGGAATATGAGGAAACTGCAAGAAGGAACACTTTTCAGACATAGCCTTCAATGGTTCCTGCCGCCTATCCACCATATGTCCATATATGATGAGATGATAGAGGCACACCATTGGGACATGGCGATGGCCAATACATGATAAAATGATAGAGGCAAATCATTGAGGACATGGCGACTGCCCATACATAATAAAATGATTGAGGCATACAAAAGGGGACATGGCGGCTGCCCATACATGATGAGATGATAGAGGCACACCATTGGGGTCATGGCGATGGCCCATACATGATAAGATGATTGAGGCAAATTATTGAGGACATGGCGACTGTCCCTACATGATAAGATGATTGAGGCAAATTATTGAGGACATGGCGACTGTCCCTACATGATAAGATGATTGAGGCAAATTATTGAGGACATGGCGACTGTCCCTACATGATAAGATGATTGAGGCAAATTATTGAGGACATGGCGACTGTCCCTACATGATAAGATGATTGAGGCAAATTATTGAGGACATGGCGACTGTCCCTACATGATAAGATGATTGAGGCAAATTATTGAGGACATGGCGACTGTCCCTACATGATAAGATGATTGAGGCAAATTATTGAGGACATGGCGACTGTCCCTACATGATAAGATGATTGAGGCAAATTATTGAGGACATGGCGACTGTCCCTACATGATAAGATGATTGAGGCAAATCATTGAGGACATGGCGACTGTCCCTACATGATAAGATGATTGAGGCAAATTATTGAGGACATGGCGACTGTCCCTACATGATAAGATGATTGAGGCAAATTATTGAGGACATGGCGACTGTCCCTACATGATAAGATGATTGAGGCAAATTATTGAGGACATGGCGACTGTCCCTACATGATAAGATGATTGAGGCAAATCATTGAGGACATGGCGACTGTCCCTACATGATAAGATGATTGAGGCAAATCATTGAGGACATGGCGACTGTCCCTACATGATAAGATGATATAGGCATACGATTGAGGACAATGCGACGTCCCATACATGATGAGATGATAGAGGCAGACCAATGGGGACATGGTGACGGCCCATACATGATGAGATGATAGAGGCAGACCAATGGGGACATGGTGACGGCCCATACATGATGAGATGATAGAGGTAGACCAATGGGGAAATGGTGACGGCCCATACATGATGAGATGATAGAGGCAGACCAATGGGGACATGGTGACGGCCCATACATGATGAGATGATAGAGGCAGACCAATGGGGACATGGTGACGGCCCATACATGATGAGATGATAGAGGCAGACCAATGGGGACATGGCGACGGCCCATACATGATGAGATGATAGAGGCAGACCAATGGGGACATGGCGACGGCCCATACATGATGAGATGATAGAGGCAGACCAATGGGGACATGGCGACGGCACATACCTCATGAGATGATTGAGGCAGACCATTGGTGACATGATGACGGCCCATATATGATGAATGTCACCAGGCAGTGATGGAGTGTCCAATGAAATGATTAAGAATTTGGGAACTGCAGCTAAAGCAAAGCTACTGCAGATCTACAACATTTGCTGGATCACAGGTAGAGTGCCACAGGCATGGAGAGAAGCAATTATGATACCATTACTAAAGCCAGGAAAATATGGTTCAACGACATCCAGCTATAGACCAATCAGCCTTACAAGCTGTTTGTGTAAAACAATGGAACGTATAATCAATCTCAGACTGCAGTGGTACATGGAAAGTGAAAATCTCCTTGTCCCACAACAAGCAGGCTTTAGACAGTGTTACTCTACCGAAGATCAGGCAACCTATCTTTCCCAGGAAATTGAGGATGCGTTTCAAGAAAAGAAACTGGTACTAGCAGCATGGATAGACCTAAAGAAAGCATTTGATAAGGTATGGAAGGAAGGGCTTATGAAGAAACTGAGACATTATGGAGTTATTGAGTTATTGAATTATTTGCGGGTCCTCATCATTGCACTCCGAACATGTCCATAGGCGCTCAGATCCCCTCCTCAGCAATTCCCTTAGTGTCCAGCGACTGACGACTCCAGTTCTATGTTGGTTGATAAGTCTTCTTACACGGCCACCAAGTTTCTCATTTCTGGCCGTGCCCATCTTAACTTCCATTTCCATCATCCGAAGAAGTGACGTTGATCTGTGTTGTCGAAGTCCTGTGCTCTTCCCACATCTCGGAGGGCATTGATGATGTCCGCCCGATCCATCGGTTGCCCGTCCTCAACGACAGCGCAGCTAGCCAACCTTTCCGCTCTCTCATTTCCCCGTACTCCCGCATGTCCAGGGACATAGACAAAGGTGACCTTTCGTATTTTGGATTTCTGCAACGACTCTACCCATTGCATGCGTACAAAGCCCGCCTCCACTTTTTTGTTATCATGCTCATCGAATCACTCAGTATACATGCGTGGATGTAGTCTTGTGACTTTAACCATTTGAATGCCTTGGTCACTGCCATCACCTCCATTGTCATGCTACTCGTGGTCATGGCGTATGCACCACTGTCTTCCTTGGTTATTCTGCTTGCCGAGCGTGCTGTAAATGTCCATGCACTTCTTTGGTGTCGTCTTACAGATCCGTCTGTATAGATGACTGCATCTTTCTCATCGGTGTTATCGCAGATGAGACCCTTGACCTCAGCATTAACCACGACCGGGTTCTGTTCCCTACTTTTCTTATCGAGTGTGACAATTATGGAGAAAATGGCAGGATGTACAAATGGGTCAAAGCATACCTGCATAACAAGAGAGTCAGAGTGCAACTGGATGGGCTTAAGAGTAAGAAGGTCTTACTGCGCCAGGGCGTTCCACAAGGAGGGGTTCTATCTTCAACACTTTTTCTGATCTACATCAATGACCTAGTTACTGAACTACCACATGGCATCAAAGTGGCAATGTATGCAGATGACTTGGTAATGTGGTGCACAGAGGAGTATGCAACAGTGGCCTCCAAATTGCTACAAAGAGCTATGAATGCACTGAATTCATGGACAAATAGATGGTGTATCAGCATCAATACAGACAAATGCAGTACTACACTTTTCACACTCTCCCCAAAACAAAAAGCAGGAGCCATCTACATAAACAATGAGCCTGTGAAAGAAGACATACAAGCTACGTATCTCGGAGTTACATTTGATAATAAACTATCTTGGAAACAGCAGATAAATAAGGCAACCCAAAATGCAAGGAGGAAATTGGCTATTTTAAGAAAGATGTGTGAAACCACATGGAGTGCGAGTGGGAAAATACTCAGTAAGGTTTACCAACAGAGTATACGCCCACATTTAGAATATGGATCATCCGCATGGTGCACGGCATCAAACAACACACTGCAAGAACTGGACAAAGTACAAAACCAGGCACTTAAGGCCATCACAGGAGCAATGAAATCAACACCAATATTGGATATGGAGAAATTGTGGAGGATACCAGCACTGAGAGAACGGAGGGACACAAAGGTGCTGATACAGGCAGAAAAATTTGCTTGCATGCCGAGACATCCAATGAAGGACCGATTCCAAAATATTGCATTGGGACGACTTAAGAGAAGCAGTTTTATCCACCAAGCCAAGCGTATTAGTAGACAAACACCAGACATGCCAAGAGTTGTTAACTCCCTACTGCCCATACCAGAACAGACTCCCTGGACAGAGGAATCAGGATTATCAGTTCAAATGCGGACAGAAGTGAAAGGAATAGTTGACAAAGAGGAACAAAATAGTCTACAGCGAAAAACAATAACTGAGTTTCCTGGATGAAGAATACCCACAAGACCTATGGATTCGTGTGTATACAGATGGATCAGCACAGAATGCAGTAAAGAATGGGGGAGCAGGTGCATACATAGAGTACCCAAATAACACTAGGGATATGAATAAAATAGCATCAGGGAAATATTGTCACAATTATGATGCAGAAATACAAGCAATAAAGTTAGCAATAGAAAAACTGCTGAATATTAATCTTAGCCCACAGCCTGTAGTGTTTTTGACAGATACAAGATCAGTACTCCAGCCACTGCAATCCCGAAAATTACCACATCTACAGACCTTATTGACTGAACTCTGCAAGCACCACAGGGTTGCCCTGCAGTGGATCCTATCTCACTGTGGAATACCAGGAAATGAGAAAGCAGATCAGTTGGCAAAGGAAGGTTCAACAGGCACACAACTAGATACATCGGTTACATACCATCATAAGAAACAGATAATCAAATCAATCAGAGAACCACAAGTTCCAAATCAGGATGCCTTTCATAATATGAATAGATGGGAACATGTTATCATTATACGGAAAAATAAAAAAAATTTAAAAAAATGGTATGTTAGATACTTTACGTGGTAAGTGGACGACACAGACTAAACGACGTTTCGGCCCAATAGGCCTTCAGCAGGAACAAACAAGAAACACACACACACAAAACTAAAAACGAAACATTCAAAACAAAAATATTCGAAATATGTTAAAGAAAATAAAAATGTCTATCCTGTGTGTATGAAAAGGAAATGGTAACAAAAGTGTGGCAAAACGTTATCATTATACGCCTCAGAACAGGGCACAATCAACTCCACATTCGCATGTATACAAAATTCAAGATCGGCACCTCAACTACTTGCATATGTGGACAGGCACCCCAGACTGCTGAACACATACTTCAAGACTGCACTGAATATAGTAGACTAAGGAAAATCCATTGGACCATAGATACAACATTACAGACAAAACTATATGGGCCACTGCAAGAATTACAAAAGACTGTAAAATGTATACAGGAAACGACATTGCAGATATAGACAATACTTCGGGAGAACGATAGATAGATAGATAGATAGATAGATAGATAGATAGATAGATAGATAGATAGATAGATAGATAGATAGATAGATAGATAGATAGATAGATAGATAGATAGATAGATAGATAGATAGATAGTTAGATAGATAGATAGATAGATAGATAGATAGATAGATAGATAGATAGATAGATAGATAGATAGATAGATAGATAGATAGATAGATAGATAGATAGATAGATAGATAGATAGATAGATAGATAGATAGATAGATAGATAGATAGATAGATAGATAGATAGATAGATAGATAGATAGATAGATAGATAGATAGATAGATAGATAGATAGATAGATAGATAGATAGATAGATAGATAGATAGATAGATAGATAGATAGATAGATAGATAGATAGATAGATAGATAGATAGATAGATAGATAGATAGATAGATAGATAGAGATAGATAAAGAAAGGGGACAGAACAATTGTTTTAGGGTGGGGGTCTGTTAACCTGATCTAATATTAAAAATAAAATACCCGATCTGACCTAAAAACCTCATGACCTATTCTCATTTATTTGCATTGATCCGCGCTGCACTGATTTAGTTTCCCTATACCCCAAGTACTTGTCAAATAAGCGCAGCCAAAGGAAGGTCCGGGCACGTGTAGTACAAATGTTGACTAGATGTCTAAATTGATAATCTCTATTATTCTTTATACAAATGGAAGGGAAGTGTCTCCAGTCTTAAATAAATATAAAATGGCCTAGAAAACTGTCTGGGCCATGCCTTTTGTGGTGGCATTAGTCTTCGTGTGCATTTCCAAGAGGTCACAAAGGTCAGACGTTCCAACGGTGTATGGGGGAACCTACAGGGACAAAGAGTTGCTAATCAACTTATGGGAGCAACCTGTTTCCGGTTTCTCTAAAAACAAAATTGAAAAAGAGAGAGGAGAGGGTGAAAGACATCATCATCATCAAGTACCGGGCCTGCTGGCGTAGGTGATCATGACTCTCCGCAACTTTCGATCTCGACAGTTATTTATCATTTCTGTTGTTCACCTTCTGCCAAGCCATTCTCTTAAGCTGTCTGGTATTTTCTCTCTTTGCTTTCCTCTATCGCTTCGTCCATCAATTTTTCCAGTTGTTACAACATATTCCAGCTGTTCTCTTCTCATTACATGGCCAAAAAATGATGATTGTTTCTTCCTAATATTGGAAATTAGCTCTCTTTTTGCTTTGGCCTCTCTCAGAACATCTTCATTACTCTTCTTAGCTGTCCATGGTATTCTCAACATTCTGCTGTAAAACCACATTTTCATCAGACTCCAGTGATTTTCTTATCTGTTGTCCTATTGTCCATGATTCACATCCATATGTTAAGACTGGTTCTACATAACATGTAAGAACTCTTTTTCTTGTTTCTATTGTCAAAAATGGATTGCATAGTATCTTCCTCATTTTTTGGAAAGCTGCTTTTGAAGGGTGAAAGACAGAGAGGGCTAATGAAAAGCATTACAGTTACACAGAGTTAAATATAAGATTTGTTTTCCAAGTCGAGAGAAGAATCGTGAATTGGTTCACTGTCAACACGGTTATTTTAAAACCCTGAACTCAAAAGAGCAGACTTGCTCAGATGGCTTGTTTTTTGTGGTTTTCTCAAGTACTTGCATTTCAATATCACCAGTTTGTTCCGTGCGCTGTTAATCCACACACTTATTTTGTCCCGTGCGCTGGCAACCGATGTACATGTTTGTCCCTATCCTGGCATTTTACATACTCGCCTTGTCCCTTAAACTGGTAACCCAAGTACTTATTTGTCTCGTGTCTTGACAACCCACGTACTTGTTTGTCCCGTGCGCTGGCATCCCACATATTTGTCTTGTCCCTTAGACTGGCAACCCAAGAGCTTGTCCTTTCTCTTAGGCTTACAACCCAAGTATTTGTTTGTCCCGTTCCCTGGCAACCCACATTATTGTTTGTCCTGTGCCTGGCAACCCCAGTACTTGTTTGTCCCGCACGCTGGCATCCCACATATGTGTTTTGTCCATAAAGCTGACAACCCAGTACTTATTTATCGCGTGCCCTGACACCCCACATACTTGTCCTGTCCCGAGTGTTGACAACCAGTACTACGCCACAGCCTGGATTTGAACCTCGTCACATTCTGGTTCACTGATTCTAATGCCACTTGTCAGCTGAAAACCACAGGACCACACCGTAAATCACATCCTAATGGTCCACTCATCTAGGACATTACATAATGCGGGTATAGTCTTGACTTTTTAATTGCTGTAATGGGGGTACGTGGCCACTTCCCACAACAGGTCTACTACACACAATATACTCCGCTGTTTAGAGAGGCAGGAGATAAGAAATGATAATCTAAGTTACATACAAGAAGAATGTTTGTAATCCGTTTTAAATCATAATCCAAGTTTGGGAAAGATATAGCTGGCTCATTTTGACATGAAGAGTTCTTGTGAAAGTCGATAACTAATGTGTCACATTCTTTGACATGTGCTAATAATTCATTCAGTTATACAGCAAGACATTGTCAATATGATCTCTCTCCTTTCTTTCTCTCTCATTATCACTTTCTTTGATGTCTTGATGATTATCTTTACTGGTATCTGTTAATTATTTACTATAATTACTTTATCATCTACTATACATTTTTATACATATATCATCATCATCATCAAGTACCGACCCTGCTGGCGCAGGTGATCATGTCTCTCCACAACTTTCGATCTCGACAGTTATTTATCATTTCTGTTGTTGACCTTCTGCCAAGCCATTCTCTCAAGCTGTCTGGTATTTTTTCTCTTTGTTTTCATCTATCCCTTCGTCCCTCAATTTTTACAGTTATTACAACATATTCCAGCTGTTCTCTTCTCATTACTTGGCCAAAAAATTATGATTGTTTCTTCCTAATATATGGGAAATTTAGCTGTCCATGGTATTCTCAACATTCTTCTGTAAAACCACATTTCTACAGACTCCAGTGATTTTCTTGTCTGTTGTCCTGTTGTCCATGATTCACATCCATATATTAAGACTGGCTCTACATAACATTTAAGAACTCTTTTTCTTGTTTCTATTGTCAAAAATGGATTGCATATCTTCCTCATTTTTTTAGAAAGCTCATTTTGCCTGAGCCATTCTGAATCTCACCCCTTTTATGAGCCATTCTGAATCTCACCTCTACGGTCTGAGGTTAACAAAGTTTCCACATATTTAAATTCTTTTACCTGTTTTAATATTGTTCCACTTGTCTTTATTTTGCACTGAGGTGATGTCTTTTTCTTTGTTGTTACCATTACCTCTGTCTTTTTGCAATTAAGGCTGAGTCCTTTATTTTTGCTTCCTTTCACTATAATGTCCAACATTTCTTGTAACTCATTTTCACTCTCAGCAATTAAGACTGTATCATCAGCATACCTTAGATTATTTATATTATGACCTCCAATTGTTATTCCAGGCATGCCCCTTATGGATCTTAAAATAATCTCACTATAAATATTAAACAAATCTGGTGACAGCACACAACCTTGTCTAACACCCTGTTTTATTTGTTGAAACATTCCCAATTGGTTTCCAGTTATTATGGCAGCTGTTTATTGTCAGTACATGTTCTTTATTATTCTTAGATCTTTGCTATCTATGTTTATGCTTTCTAAAATTGTGATTATTTCTTGGTGCTTTACTCTGTCAAATGTTTTGGTATAATCTATGAAGCATAAGTATAGATCTGTTTTCACTTCTATGGCACTTTCTACTAAAGATCATATGATATAAATGGCATTGCTCGTTCCTTTATCTCCAACAAAACCACACTGTTCATTGCTAATTTCTGAACTCATTTTGTTTCGCACTCTTCGCATGATGATCCAAACACCATAAATATATCTTATTCATTCTGTGACCGAATCTGACAATTCAATATTGACAGATTTAGACACGAGAGAAGCTGTTCAGTAAAACAGCCTCCAGCCTAAGAAACTAATACTGTACCAATCTACGGACACATCTTGAAGATATTTTTACAATTTTAAAAAAGGAAAAAGTGGTATGGTAACAGCCTTACGTAGGTGAGAAACAAAACAAAAGTAGAACATAGCGGCCAAGTAGGCCTTTAGCTGGAACAATAAAGAACAACACAAACATATATAAGGATAAACAGAAATCGAACTATCTATCTATCTATCTATCTATTGACCTTCCGAGCCGTAGCCGGCCCATAGGGCATAGACCCAAATACTCTTTCTCCTATCTAAATTGTTATTCTAGCAGAGAAATCTAACAACATGGCAATAATATGCTTCACTCAACTAAAAAAGAAGATAAATAAGTCACTTTCCAGTGATCCGGAGCTTGGTCAGGTACCACTGAGCTATCGCTACTCCCCGTCTATGTAAGAGATGCCTAGAATCTTACATTAGCATTTGATTTCTATAGTTTGGGAGCCGCGATAGCTCAGTGGTTAGTGAACTGGACTACAGGGAGCCGTGATAGCTCAGTGGTTAGTGAACTGGACTACAGGGAGCCGTGATAGCTCAGTGGTTAGTGAACTGGACTACTAAGGACAAGAGGTAGGGTTCGATCATGATCGACGGCTTCCAGGTTCACCAGCCTTAAATGAGTACCGTTTTTTTTTGTGGGAAAGTAAATCAGCACGGACGTAACCCGACACATTACCCCAAAAATAATGTGTCGGAGATCTATACAAATTATGTTCACTAACACCATATTCCCTATACGTCACTTGGCGTGACGGGGCTCTTTACTTTACTTACTCTATAGCTTGTGTTTTCTTCTGTAGCTCTGCAGTACGGCCCATGTCTCGTAAACCTATAGACAAGCTGTTCTAGTATATTCAAGCAGAAATACACAAACCTATAGACAAGCTGTTCTAGTATATTCAAGCAGAAATACACAAACCTATAGACAAGCTGTTCTAGTAGATTCAAGCAGAAATACACAAACCTATAGACAAGCTGTTCTAGTATATTCAAGCAGAAATACACAAACCTATAGACAAGCTGTTCTAGTATATTCAAGCAGAAATACACAAACCTATAGACAAGCTGTTCTAGTATATTCAAGCAGAAATACACAAACCTATAGACAAGCTGTTCTAGTATATTCAAGCAGAAATACACACCTATAGACAAGCTGTTCTAGTATATTCAAGCAGAAATACACAAACCTATAGACAAGCTGTTCTAGTATATTCAAGCAGAAATACACAAACCTATAGACAAGCTGTTCTAGTATATTCAAGCAGAAATACACAAACCTATAGACAAGCTGTTCTAGTATATTCAAGCAGAAATACACAAACCTATACACAAACCTATAGACAAGCTATTCTAGTATATTCAAGCAGAAATACACAAACCTATAGACAAGCTGTTCTAGTAGATTCAAGCAGAAATACACAAACCTATAGACAAGCTGTTCTAGTATATTCAAGCAGAAATACACAAACCTATAGACAAGCTGTTCTAGTATATTCAAGCAGAAATACACAAACCTATAGACAAGCTGTTCTAGTCCATTCAAGCAGAAATACACAAAAATAACTGAATACAATGTTGGCGTGTCGTCTAAGCTTGCAACAGAAACAGATATTTGGGCTGATAAGACTTCTCGTTTTCTTGTTAGCCTCTTTACGAGGTAGATGAAGCAAATCTTATTTCACTTTCTCCTCCTCTTCTTGTCCCTCTGCTCCTACATATTTCTCTGTTTCACCCTCCTAATGCTTCTTCTACTTCCAGCTGTTCGCTCACTCTTGTCTTGACAATTACACCTCTCTCCTCCATTAAACACACCAAAACGATACATGTGGGGTAGAGAGGGGGAGGGTGGTAGGTGTCAGCTACAAAATAAAAAAAAAACATGTTCGTCGCGCTCCGTGAAGTGTGAAGTGTACTTTATATAGTTCGACATTTGCTATATATAGATCTGGCCACACCGATGAGTCAATAACATGATGATAAATCTGGGGCAACATGCATTATGGGACATGTCTGTACACTAATTTGTCTCAATCGTTTGTCTCCGGTAGCATTCTTCCCAACTTATTTACTTCTGGTCCCTTCCACTAACAATTCTAACAATCCTGACCTTTCGTTAAAAAGATAACTGTCTCATTATTTATTTGCAAATAGATCGAGTTATACATATTTACATATCATGATCTGAGGGTCTTTACGAAAAAAAAAATACCTGCATTGGCAACAAACAGAGCCATACAAATTGGTAATAAACCAGACAGTTTCGGTATATTAAACAAGGAGTCAGACAAGGCTGTGTTCTGTCGCCGGATTTGGTTTCACTTTACAGCAAAAATATTATGAGATCAATAGTAGACAAAAAGGAATTGAAGTCAGCTGTCACAACAAAAACAATATGCGGATGACCCAGTCTTAATAGCAGAGACAGAGAATGAACTACAAGAAATGATAGATATAATAGTAAAAGAAAGCAACAAAAAAGGTCTCAGTTTGAATAGTAAATAAAGAGAAGTAATGGTCATATCAAAGAAACAATCATCACCATCGTGAAGCATAAAAATAAACAGGACAAATCTGAAACAAGTGCAACGCGTCAAAAACTTGGGCACAATAATAACATCAGATGGAAGATGAACCAGGGGGAAAAACAGCAGAAGAGCTCAGGCCAAAATAGCATTTCAGAAATGAAAAGTATCTTGTGCACCAAGTATATGTCAATAGAAATGAGAAAGAGAGTTCATTGGTGTTTTATAGATCCAATTCTGACCTATGAAAGCGAGTCATGGACAGTAGACAACAAATAAAAAATACAATTAGAGGCCACAGAGATGAGATTTCTCAGAAGAATGTTGAAAGTTCCCTGGACAGCTAAAAAGACCAATGAGGAAATTTTCAAAGAGGCCAACACTAAAAGAGAGCTCCTAAAAAACATCAGAAAGAAACAATCAACATTTTTCAGGCACATCATGAAAAGAGGAAATAGACAAACGGCAAAATACAAGTAAAGAGAGATCGTGGATGACAAAGAGAGAAAATACTGGATACTGCTAACTTGTATGCTCTCAATTCAAGTCATGAGATATCATGGGAGGTAACTGTTAACATGTCATCAATTACTGAGATATCATGGGAGGTAACTGTTAACATGTCATCAACTACTAAAATATCATGGTAACTGTTAACATGTCATCAACTACTGAGATATCATGGGAGGTAGCTGTTAACATGTCATCAGCTACCGAGATATCATGGGAGGTAACTGTTAACATGTCATCAGCTACCGAGATATCATGGGAGGTAACTGTTAACATGACATCAACTACTAAGATATCATGGGAGGTAACTGTTAACATGTCATCAAATACTGAGATATCATGGGACGTAACTGTTAACATGTCATCAACTACTGAGATATCATGGCAGGTAACTGTTAACATGTCATCAAATACTGAGATATCATGAGAGGTAACTGTTAACATGTCATCAACTACTAAGATATCATGGGAGGTAACTGTTAACATGTCATCAAATACTGAGATATCATGGAGGTAACTGTTAACATGTCATCAACTACTGAGATATCATGGGAGGTAACTGTTAACATGTCATCAATTACTGAGATATCATGGGAGGTAACTGTTAACATATAATCAATTACAGAGATATCATGGGAGGTAACTGTTAACATGTCATCAATTACTGAGATATCATGGGAGGTAACTGTTAACATATAATCAATTACAGAGATATCATGGGAGGTAACTGTTAACATGTCATCAATTACTGAGATATCATGGGAGGTAACTGTTAACATATAATCAATTACAGAGATATCATGGGAGGTAACTGTTAACATGTCATCAATTACTGAGATATCATGGAGAGGTAACTGTTAACATATAATCAATTACAGAGATATCATGGGAGGTAACTGTTAACGTCATCAACTACTGAGATATCATGGGAGGTAACTGTTAACGTCATCAACTACTGAGATATCATGGGAGGTAACTGTTAAACGTCATCAACTACTGAGATATCATGGAGGTAACTGTTAACGTCATCAACTACTGAGATATCATGGGAGGTAAATTTGTTTATGCCATCAACTACCAAAAGTGTTCTTTGCGCTTGTTTGTTCCAGGATTTCGCTAAAGTTGAAGATAAAAGAGAGCAAAACTGAGAAATCATCATGAAAGGTGCATATTAGTATGGCACTGCCTTCTATAGTTTTAAATGCCCACTTTGGGAGGAAAGGAATCACCCAAAATTTGTGATGTTTTCAGTTTACAAGCAGGGGCGGTTGCGGGTAAATTGACGTCAGCCGTGACAGCTTGCATAGCTCACTGCGTCACAAACTTTGGGTAGTTTCAGAATTTCCTTCTGAGCCCATAGTCCTTATTAAAACTATAGATAGCTGTGGTATGGAGATTCATAGTGAAGAAAGATGAATGATATATTTGTTTTTAAATATATGTTTTTGTATTATTTATTAATTGCTTTTTAAATACATATTTGTGCGTGTGTTGTATGTTTCTTCCTGTTGAAGGCCTGTTGCATCGAAACGTCGTTCTGGTTTGTGTTGTCCGCTTGTAACGTGAAGCTTTAACAATACCGTTTTTCTCTCTATTTATTTCTCTATTTAATTTTTCACTTCTCCTCCGAAGAAAGAGGTCACAAGATCGTTCTCTCTGGCGTTGTCGTAGATGGTTGTGAGGCTTTTTTTTTCTTTCTTAGATTTCATAGCGTAGAGTTGTACGCAATGTAGAGAACTCTACACCCATTGATATAAAAAGAGGAGTAAGACAGGGATGCATCCTATCACCAAGCTTGTCAATCTATACACTGAGAAAATCTTTAAAAGCATCACAGAGATGCCAGGCCTATAAATTAATGGAAAGATAATCAATAACCTAAGATATGCTGACGATACTGTACTACTAGCAGAAAATCCTAAAGATCTACAACAATTACTTAATGAAATAAACATGACAAGCAAAAATATGGACTAAATATGAATATCAAAAAGACTTCCGTTTCCCAAGATGGTGGATCTAGGGCAAGTTCTCTCGATCGTTGCAGAAAGTGTACTCGGGGTCTGATTAATTTCGGTTCTCCATTGCACTTTCTGCGTTAAAGTCAAAATGATGATCTACTTATTACATCTGCGCCGCTAAAGCGAAGTCGTAAGCTGGCATCAGTCCCTTTTTGACAAAACAAGTGTTGTGAATGAGACCTTCCACCGTCTAGACTTGATCTACGCTTTACGTCACATTGGTGCTGTTCATAACCGTTGTAAGAATTCCTTGACGCATGTTATTTACATGTTACTCATTAATGTAAACTGCCTCGTCAGCCGCAGTTTTATCTCTTTAGGGTATTTGCACCGTGTCTTGTTCGTCGTAGGCTGCTTTCACTAAAGTAATCAGGAATCTAAAGGGAGCGAAATTGTTGTGTGTACGACATTGTTGTGTGCTACGCCGTCGCAATGGTTCATCGTATATTAATAGATCGGCCGTACGCTAATCTTACGGTCTGTTATTTGATGTAAGTAAAAGTAAAGAGCCCCCGTCACGCCTAGTGACGTATAGGGAATATGGTGTTAGTGACCATACATTTTACAGATCTTCAGCACTTGATTTTTGGGGTAATGTGGTCGGTATTGCGCCCGTGCGCTTTATTTCTCCAGAAAAAAATCCAGTAACCATTTAAGGCTAAGTGAACTCGGAAGCCATCGGTTGGGATCGAACTCTACCCCTTGTCCTTTGTAGTCCATTTCACTAACCACTGAGCAATCGCGGCTCCCTGTTGTTTGATGTGCGACGGAGATAATCTGACGACTAACTGTGTGTCTATATGTTCGGAATTGGAGTCAACAACGACGGCCTAACGTCATCAAACGTTATACAATTTTAAAAAATACGACGATCATCATTTTCAAGAGGACATGTTCTTCCGGTATATGGTGGATCTGCGGCGGGAACAATTGAAGGCTATGCATGAAAAGTATTCCTTGTTACAGTTTCCTCATATTCCAAGTCCGGCTTGTTGCAGGAGCTACTGAGTTAAGTGCTCTGTGCACACCGTGAGCTGTGTGTCTCATCCGTTTTGATCATGTTTCGATATTCCAATTGTTTACGATGAATGATAATATCGTATGACAGGGAACAGTTGGGTGTGTTCACTTTCTGCGCGGTTTCGCCTTATGTCTTTAGGCGTGTGCTGAGACTGCTACGATGGGGACTACAGTTATCTTTCTTTATTTGAAAGATGAGATATTAATTCGGATGATTACGCTGGCACGGGCGGTTGGGCAATTATGGATTTTAATTCGTTTGCAATGATACCGGGCCTTCCATAACCAAATAACCAATCAGAAAGACTAAAACTGTGATCATAAACAAAGAAAATACTCAAAACCCACAAATGGATATCAAAATTGAAGGAATAGACCTGGAGACAGTTCAGAACTACAACTATCCTTGGCATACTATAACCAGTGAAGGAAAATGTAAAATTGAAATAAACAAAAGAATAGGAATGGCAAAAAGTAATTTTAATGTCATGAAGAACATACTAACATCAACACAAATAACACCAGGGCTAAAACTAAGAATAGCAAAATGTTATATATTATCTACATTCCTATATGGTACAGAAACATGGACATTAGACAAGAAACAGAACAGAGAATTGAAGCCTTTGAAATGTGGATATATAGAAGAATAGGAAGAATTGGATGTAAGGAAAAGAAAACTAACGATGAAATCTTAAAACAAGTAAACATGAAACGAGAACTACTAAATACAATCCAAACAAGACAACTGCGATTTTTGGGACATGTTAAAAGACACAACAGCCTACTAAAAGTAATCTTGGAGGGGAAAATACAAGGTAAAAGAGGCAGAGACAGACCAAAGACTAACATGGACGAGTAACATCAAAAGATGGACAAAACCACCCTATGACAACCTGCACCATCAAAGCAAGAGACAGTGCAGAATGGTGCTTCATGGTAGCAAACCTTCGTTGCGGAGATGGCACTCGATGACGATAAGAGTTATACAGCCGAAGCCAATTATAGAGAAAGGCCTGTGTGGAACTCCACAATCGTGACTTAACCGGTCACCTTTTCAAACTATATATATATATATAAATAAATAAGACAGATATATATGATATATGTCTCGCAAGAACACAAAGACTACGTATATATCGTCTTTGTGTTTTTGCTAGACGGTCGGTGGCAAGCGATGGATGTACTATCAACCCTTACGTACGCATGTGAAAGCTGGAAAACAACAAGAGACATAGAAACAAAGTTGATCGCATTCGAAAATAAATGTCTAAGGAAAATACTTGGTATAGCGTGAAACGAATTCAAAACAAACGAGGAAATTAGAGAAATCGCCAATCAACCACTAATATCTTCAGTAATAAAGAAAAGACGATGGTCAAATGTTGGACATGTGAGAAAAAGAGATAATAACCGAATAGCAAAGCAGGTAAGAGGAAAAGAGGAAGACCCAGAGAGACACTGAGAAGAGCATTGATGAGAGAGGCAAGAGCAGCAGGAATCGGTTCCCTCACTAAGATAGAGCTGCTTGCACAGAACAGAGATAAATGGCGAGATTTGATCAAATATCTTTAAAAGAATTGAAAACTGCTAGAACAAAAATTCAGATAAGAGAAGGAGTATCTTGGTCTACTCCCTATGGGCCGACTACGGCTCGAAAGGTCAATAGATAGATAGACAGATAGGGAGAATGCTGGATGCTGTTTTACTGAACAGCTTCTGCTTCTCTCGTGGCTGAATCTGCCAATATTTGATGGACAAATCCGATCACAGAATGAACAAGATGCTTTTGTTGTGCCTGACCTCATCTCCTTTCTCCTGTGCTTTTTGTTTTATGAATTTGGCACCATCGCTTCCTCGACTGTTTGCTGCGCCTTTTTTTTTACTTTTTGTTCCCTGTGTGCTACGATCTAACACCGGACTTTCCCGATGTTCTTCTCTCATCTTCATTGAAACTCCACGTCGATGTCTTCAACAAACACTTTCTAAGCCGTCCTGTTTCTTGGCATTCTCTTAAGATCATCCCATATCTTCACCACCCATTTCATCTCTGCTTTTACTTGTCTGCTCCAAGTATATTTAGGCCTTCCCCTTTTTCTCCTCCCTTGGGGATTCCAAAAAAAAGCTTGTGTAACGCACTCTGTTGACTGCCGCAGTGTGTCTCCTTATCCGGTGCCATTCGTCTTTGTCTTATCTCTTTGTCACCTGATATTTGTCTGTTTTTTCTTTTTTTCTAACAGTTTCTTTCACTGATAGAAGATTCTCTCATATGAAACACAATACAGTATACATGAAATGCACGATTTTTGTTGACTGGAGTTAGGCAGGTTCCTTACAAGCAGCAAGCGGTGTCTACGTCATCACTATGGGACCAAGCATTACCTGGCTGGACAGAGCAACCCATTGATGGTGTCAAGATCAATGAACCAGAACTGATCAATTACATTTTCCTTTATAAGCTCACAATGGGAGCTGCGATAGCTCAGTCGTTAGTGAACTGGACTACAAAGGACAATAGATAGGGTTCGATCCCAACCGACGGCTTCAAGGTTCACCCAGCCTTTAATGGGTACCGGATTTATTTCTGGGAAAGTAAAGCGCCACGGGCGTAATACCAACCACATTACCCCAAAAATCATGTGCTGAGGGTCTGTAAAATTTATGGTCACTAACACCATATTCCCTATACGCCACTTGGCGTGACGGGGGTACTTTACTTTACTTTTTTTGTTCATTTTTTTTTACAGGCTCACAGTCTTAACTTATAGATATGAATTGTGGACAATGGGACAATAATCAAGAAAATCGCTGTAGCAGAAGAATTGCGGTTTTACAGAAGTACGTTGAGCCAAGAAGGACAGCCAAGAAGGGATATACAAAAGTTCTGAAAGAGGCCAAAGCAAAATGAGAGCTAATATTAAATGTTAGGAAGAAACTATCATCATTTTTTGGCAATGTAATGAGAAGGGAACAGCTGGAATATATTGGACAACTAGGAAAATTGAAAGATGAAGAGATAAAGGGAAGCAAAGAGAAAAGATACCAGACATGTTAATAGAATAGCTTGCAGAATGTCAGCAACAGAAATGATAATAACTGTTGAGATTGATGGCTGTGGAGAGACATGTTCACCTACACCAGCAGGCATGGCTCTTGATGATGATGATACAGGCTCTGTAAATAGACTTCCCAGTCTGACCAAGTGGGAGGAATCTAGGAGGGGAGGCAACCCAGCAAACAAAATCACTTGATAAAGTCGGATGTGTTGGGTCAAAAGAAGCAACTACTGCAACATAGCTGTAAACTAGGGCACGTCCTATAAAGGTACAGATGAGGTGAACAATCAGTGAGGAATGCAGAAAGCAACAATATTATTATGAATATTATTATTTATTATTAATAAGATCATGTCTTGTTTGTAACAAAACGCTCGCCGTAACTATACAAAATAATCCCATCAAACGTGACAAACGTGATGTACACAATCTCTGAAGCTCTGGTGAACTGACATTTGTCAAGACAGGAATCAAGATAACGATTTAAGTTATGTCCACCTTGTTCTTCAAAGAGAACAATTTAAATATGGTAATCTATCGTCCACCTTGTTCTTCAAAGAGAACAATTTAAATATGGTAATCTATCGTCCAACCTGTTCTTCAAAGAGAACAATTTAAATATGGTAATCTATCGTCCAACCTGTTCTTCAAAGAGAACAATTCAAATATGGTAATCTATTGTCCAACCTGTTCTTCAAAGAGAACAATTAAATATGGTAATCTATCGTCCAACCTGTTCTTCAAAGAGAACAATTTAAATATGGTAATCTATCGTCCAACCTGTTCTTCAAAATCACTATTTTAACTAAAGCTGAAATTGTTAGTTATTGCAAAAGGCTTCGAGACCCCTTTGTATGTTTTTTCTCCCCCCCCCCCCCCCCACCACCACCATCCAATCATCAAAAGCACAACATGCAAGGATCGGTGACTTTGAAAATGAAAACAAAGTAGAATAATTCTTCTGTAGATTCGGCAATCAAAATAATGTTGTAACTTTGTAAAATCAGTACGAGAAGGGGAGGTGACTGGTTAGTAGATTTGAAAATGTGCTGCTGACATCCGGAATTGTCGATAAAGGACACAAGTAACATATTTTTATTGCAGACCTGCTGAACACCAAGCAGTAATTATAATATCGTAACTACAGTAGCTCCCGTGTATTACCGGGCCTCATTATGAGGGTAGTAAAGAATAGTGACACTGTGATCTTCCAGGCATGTCGTAAGAGGCGACTAAGGAGATTGATTGATGGCTTGACAAACTGTCATTGTAAAAAGTATTGTTATGGAAA
Organism: Megaustenia siamemsis; assembly: GCA_032433765.1. NCBI lineage: Eukaryota > Metazoa > Mollusca > Gastropoda > Stylommatophora > Ariophantidae > Megaustenia > Megaustenia siamemsis. The sequence continues at coordinate 48,069,694 of JAVIAB010000046.1, read as the reverse complement.
CAGAGCCATAGATTTTAGAAGCAGCGATCTCTGTAATATGTGCCATTTTGGCACGCAATGTTTCTGTTTTTGAGATTGTAATTCTGCCCTATGTGCCGTCTTCGGCTCGAAAGGACAATAGATAGATAGGACAGACAGAATTACAGGAGAACCACACATTACAGGTTCAACATCATTAGTGTTCAATTGTTTATATAATTTGGGGGTATTTTTTGTTTCAACCATGAGTGCAATCCACATGGCTTCCTGTGGGAATTGCATTCTGGGTATCTGCATGTGGGTAGTTAGTGGGGTGGTTTTCCCAGCTAGGCTACTGAGGCTTGAAGTTCAGCATAGTTGTTGCATGGCTGAAGAAGGTGTCCTGAAGTCTGGGACCCTGCCCCCTACTGCAGGGGCATTTATCAGGTATTACTTGGTAGTGAAGGTGGATTAGGAGTCTGGGACCCTGCCCCCTACAGCAGGGGCATTTATCAGGTATTACTTGGTGGTGAAGGTGGATTAGGAGTCTGGGACCCTGCCCCTACTGCAGGAGCATTTATCAGGTATTACTTGGTGGTGAAGGTGGATTAGGAGTCTGGGACCCTGCCCCCTACAGCAGGGGCATTTATCAGGTATTACTTGGTGGTGAAGGTGGATTAGGAGTCTGAGACCCTGCCCCCTACAGCAGGGGCATTTATCAGGTATTACTTGGTGGTGAAGGTGGATTAGGAGTCTGGGACCCTGCCCCCTACTGCAGGGCATTTATCAGGTATTACTTGCTGGTGAAGGTGGATTAGGAGTCTGGGACCTTGCCCCCTACTGCAGGGGCATTTATCAGGTATTACTTGGTGGTGAAGGTGGATTAGGAGTCTGGGACCTTGCCCCCTACTGCAGGAGCATTTATCAGGTATTACTTGCTGGTGAAGGTGGATTGGGAGACTGGGACCCTGCCCCTACTGCAGGGCATTTATCAGGTATTACTTGGTGGTGAAGGTGGATTAGGAGTCTGGACCTTGCCCCTACTGCAGGGGCATTTATCAGGTAATACTTGCTGGTGAAGGTGGATTAGGAGTCTGGGACCTTGCCCCCTACTGCAGGGGCATTTATCAGGTATTACTTGCTGGTGAAGGTGGATTAGGAGTCTGCTACCTTGCCCCCTACTGCAGGGGCATTTATCAGGTATTACTTGGTGGTGAAGGTGGATTAGGAGTCTGGGACCTTGCCCCCTACTGCAGGGGCATTTATCAGGTATTACTTGGTAGTGAAGGTGGATTAGGAGTCTGCGACCTTGCCCCCTACTGCAGGGGCATTTATCAGGTATTACTTGGTGGTGAAGGTGGATTAGGAGTCTGGGACCCTTCCCCCTACTGCAGGGGCATTTATCAGGTATTACTTGGTGGTGAAGGTGGATTAGGAGTCTGGGACCCTGCCCCCTACTGCAGGGGCATTTATCAGGTATTACTTACTGGTGAAGGTGGATTAGGAGTCTGCGGTGACCTTGTCTGAGGCAGAAAATGATAGTCTGAGAGTCGTGGCAGCAGGTATATCGGATCCTGCACATCATTTATTGTAGTTTGTTCTGCACAAATAATAACTAATAATGACAAATTAATAACAAATTAATAATGACAAAATAATGACTAATAATAACAAATATGGGAGCCATGATAGCTCAGTGGTTAGTGAACTGGACTACAAAGGACAAGAGGTCGGGTTCGATTCTGACCGACGGCTTTCGGGTTCACCCAGCCTTAAATGGGTACTGGATTTTTTCTTGGGAAAGTAAAGTGGCACGGGCGTAATACCGACCACATTACCCCAAAAATCATGTGCTGAAGGTCTGTAAAAATTATCATCACTAACACCATATTCCCTATACACCACTTTATATTTACTTTTTTTTAAATATAACAAATAATGACTAAATAGCAAGTAATGACAAGAAATAACAAATAATGACAAAAAACTAACAACAAATAATGACAAATAATAACTAAAAATAACAAATAATAACTAAAAATAACAATAATAACTAAAAATAACAAATAATGACAAAATAATAACAAATAATGACAAAACAATAACAAATAATGATAAAATAATAAATAATATCAAATAATGATAAATAAAGACCACACAAATGACAAGAACATCAACTGTCTGGTCAAGAAAATATATATTATAATCCCACCCACACAGAAACGGATTTGAAAAGTACAAACAAGGTGAAATCTAATGGATGCATTATGCAAAAACATGGAAGCCAGGTAGTTAATGTTCTCACTACTGACCAGAAGGGAATTTATTTGCAGATGTGGTGTGTTTTCTTGGGGATGACATGGCTTCTGGGCTCACCTCATATCTGAAAATGGGTACTATAGTCCTTTCAGAAATTCATAATCACACCTGAATAATCAAACCACTTGTTATTTTGGTTTCACATTTTACATGGAATCTTAGAATATTGATGACGTTATAGAAATATTTTTTGCTCTGAGAAATTTGATCTAGTTTAAAAGTTTCCTTCTTTAGGGTATATTAAATTCACCCTGTTCAAATTTGACATCATTTTAGGATATATACATTAATTTGGTGCGGTCGTTCACGTAAAATAGTTTGGCTATTGCAGAAACACTAACTTCAGGAAAATCCCGTGCACAAAACTGAATTGTTATTGAACGACATGACGCACCACGGCCTGGGCATTAATTACCGAAGGGAAGGCATATCTTTATTAATTTTGTGAAGACTCAGTAGACAATTTGTTGACTTTAAATACCAACATTTATATCTAAATTACAATGAGTTTGAAATGCAAATTTATAACTATGCAAAAGAAGTGTGTTGAGCATGTGTTGTGGGTGGAAGATGAGTACTGGAAACGAGATGGATTACTATTTGTCCAGCCAGTAATGATTATCAACCTCTTGGAATCGTCAGATTCGGAATGATTAAAATTAAGATGAATTCAATTCCAGCTGCAGTTAGGACGTCCTGGGGTCTAATGTGACCAAAGGACAAGACTAATTGTAACCAATTCAATTCATGTTTGCAAATAGACATAACGAACAACACCCACAATTAAGCACTATGTAGATACGCAATTGCGGTAAACTGGACAATTTAACACGATTACTGTAAACTCTAAAATTTGAATCAACTTGTGTGATATCGTCATAAAAGATCAAAGGAATTCGCTGATGTGCAAAATCTGTTGTGTTTGTGGAATAAAAAATACCAAAATCTTTGCGTCATCAATATTCTAAGATTGCATGGAAAATTTGAAACCAAAATAACAAGCGGTTTTCACGCAAAGCTAATTCAGGTGTGATTATGAATTTCTGAACGGACTATAGAAATTTCTGCTGGGAAAGTTGGTGGGCTGGAGTAATACTGACCACACAGTGTAAGACTTGGTGTAGGGCATGAAAAAATATGGCCACTAACTAAATATTCTCCAAACATCCCAAAGTGTGGGAAATAGCCCTTATTTTTGCTTAAATAAACAAGACAGACAACTCTTTCATAGTCTGTGATTTAAAAGGTTACTGTAACAGGAAAACACGTACAAGATAAACAAATGAATAGATGAATTATATAAACAAATAACAGGTGATTGGAAACATGAAATCTTGTCTTTGATCTTGATTATAAATAAATGTGAATTAAAAGACCAATAAAGGATAACAATTAATAATGGAATGTATTGTTTTTAAAAGTGACAAGTGAGTGAATAATTTAATTTATCTTTCTTCCTGGTTAAAAACAGATATAAATGAAGAAACATATAAAAGATTAAAACAATTTATGGAAATATTAAATTTAAAAATATCACAAACAGCAAGGATGAAAATTGATTCATTCAAAACAAAATGCTACAGAAATATCCTTTAGACACCCTGGATAAAGAAAATGAGCAATGAAAAAAAACATGAAAAGATTTAAACATTAACTAGAACTGGTTTATAAATACCATACTACAGAGGAATTTAAAATATGGCATGTCAAAAGACACAGCGGGCTAGAAAGAATAAAAATGGAAGGCATGGTTGCTGAGCAACATATCACCTTACTCCATTATAACCTATGGCGAGCATGCTTTATACTCGAATATGCTGTGGAAGGGTTTTGAGCACTACGGAGTTGTCTTTGTGCATTAGAGATGATCATTCAATTAAATTTAACTAAACTAAACTTTGAATTACTTATATTCTTTTTTCACAAAATGTCTAAAATTTTATTTGTTCTGTTCCTTTCATGTTGACAACGTTCAGTTGTAAAATCTCAATATTCCTTCAAGATATCAGCATGAGAATTAACACAAGGTACTGATCTATCAGTATGGAAGGAAGGAGATTTTCTTTAAACAATGTGCTTCAACAAGCATATTAAGAAAAATGGAGGCGGGCTATGTACACAAGATGTGGGTTGAGTCATTGCAGGAGTCAACGATATGCAGTCACCTTTGTCTACATCCCTGAACATTTAGGGAAATGAAGATGTGGGTTGAGTCATTGCAGGAGTCAACGATATGCAGTCACCTTTGTCTACATCCCTGAACATTTAGGGAAATGAAGATGTGGGTTGAGTCATTGCAGGAGTCAACGATATGCAGTCACCTTTGTCTACATCCCTGAACATTTAGGGAAATGAAGATGTGGGTTGAGTCATTGCAGGAGTCAACGATATGCAGTCACCTTTGTCTACATCCCTGAACATTTAGGGAAATGAAGATGTGGGTTGAGTCATTGCAGGAGTCAACGATATGCAGTCACCTTTGTCTACATCCCTGAACATTTAGGGAAATGAAGATGTGGGTTGAGTCATTGCAGGAGTCAACGATATGCAGTCACCTTTGTCTACATCCCTGAACATTTAGGGAAATGAAGATGTGGGTTGAGTCATTGCAGGAGTCAACGATATGCAGTCACCTTTGTCTACATCCCTGAACATTTAGGGAAATGAAGATGTGGGTTGAGTCATTGCAGGAGTCAACGATATGCAGTCACCTTTGTCTACATCCCTGAACATTTAGGGAAATGAAGATGTGGATAGGCTAGCTAAATGTGCTGTGGTTGAAGTCAACCAATGGATCAAAGGTAAAGATACGAGACGTAAATCGGTGTGATAGCACTGAGTTTTTTAACCCATATGTGCTTGGTTGCCTATCCAGAAATGTTCAGAGATTCCTGTCTAGTGTTGTCTGAAGCATCGTGACTCACAAGCAAGGCTCCATACCTTCCTAGAATGCTATCCTGATACTCATTTCTGCCAGTGGTGGGTCAACCACGGGGGTATTTTTTTCCAACTGAGTATAATTCACACTGCTTCCAGCGGAAATGAAACAGAGGTTGTCTGAATTTCATATCTGTTCAAAGATAGTTCATCTATATTTGATAGCAATACTGATATGGACTCAAGTTGTGGAAGATGGCAAGAGTGATGGTAATCAACAAACTAAAGATGACGATTTTCCGCCAACATTATGAGATATATAACATCTGTGTAGTGCTTGTAGGCACACATATCTTTCCAAAATAGTCTCTACAACCACAACCGGTATATTCCAGTAACAGAGACTAACTGTCTATCTATCGATTGTCCTTTCAAGCTAAAGATGGTACATAGGGTAGAAATTCTAGACTCTTTTGTTCAATGATATTTCAACTATCAGACCTTGCACGAGATCTACATTGTGTCTTGCTACACAGCTTTGTTCTGGGAAAGTTGTTCAATGATCTTTCAACTGTCAGATCTTGCACGAGATCTACATTGTGTCTTGCTACACAGCTTTGTTCTGGGAGAGTTGTTCAATGATCTTTCAACTGTCAGACCTTGCACGAGATCTACATTGTGTCTTGCTACACAGCTTTGTTCTGGGAAAGTTGTTCAATGATCTTTCAACTGTCAGATCTTGCACGAGATCTACATTGTGTCTTGCTACACAGCTTTGTTCTGGAGAGTTGTTCAATGATCTTTCAACTGTCAGACCTTGCACGAGATCTACATTGTGTCTTGCTACACAGCTTTGTTCTGGGAGAGTTGTTCAATGATCATTCAACTGTCAGACCTCTCTTATTAGTGATGATATTGATCTTTCATTAATGACAATATAATTCAATGTCATGCAAGGCAAAGAAGCCTAGTGTAGTATATTTCAAATAAATATGTTCCATCAGTAAAAATAAACATCTGAAAATAAAATAATATGCAGAAAATAAAAATAAATAACATCAAAGAAATGATACAACATCGATTTGCAATGATTGAAGCAGCCAAAAGGGCTAGGACCAGAGCTTCGTATCTCCCTTGATACCTGAATGGGTATCCAAGAGGAAATGAAGAAAGAAAGAAAAAAGAAAGAAAGTAAGAAAGAAAGAAAGAAAGAAAGAAAGAAAGAAAGAAAGAAAGAAAGAAAGAAAGAAAGAAAGAAAGAAAGAAAGAAAGATGCATGTCTATAATAATGAAAAGCAAGCATGAAATTAAATCCACACACCATCACAGGTTGCAGCACTTATTAGCACAAAGTTGAAACACTTTGAGATTTCTATTGTACAATATACACAATAATATGGATCTATATTTTTGCTCCCAGCCCTCAGTCATCTTAATTTATCTATATATTCTTTAGTTAATACATTTTTATTTTTTTTTAAGGAGGAAAAAATGCGGAGTTTTGCAAAAATGATCTTTACTTATATCAACTGGTTGTACGGCCCCATTAAACAAAAAACACATAAAAAGAGTACTGAATACGAATTATCCATATTATATGGCTGGCATGCTAACAAATGAAAAGACGATTAGAGGCCACAGAGATGGGATTTCTCAGAAGAATGGTGAAAGTTCCCTGGGCAGATAAAAAGACCAATGAGGAAGTTCTCAAAGAGGCCAACACAAAAAGGGAGCTCTTAAAAAACATCAGAAAGAGGCAATCAACATTTTTCGGGCACATCATGAGAAGAGGAAAGTTGGAATATTTGGTTGCAACTGGCAGAATAAAAGGAAAGAGAGATCGTGGACGACAAAGAGAGAAAATACTGGATAGCTTGGTGTCATGGCATGGAAAACAGTCAACAACAGAACTGATACGATGCACTGTAGATAGAAGATTGTGGAGGGACATGATCGCCTACGCCAATCGGCATGGTACATGATGATGATGATGGTAACACATTTTTACAAATTAACTTCTGACCTTTGATCATGGTAGATTGGTAAACTGCAGAAGTGACAAAAGATGCAACTTGTTTTCTTTTTTCATTTTCAGAAAGTTACTGATAAGAGCTGTAAGGATTCACATTTTATGTGTTTTCCTCAAACTATGACATACAGTAATATAGACAAAAAGGGAGGAAATGAGAATGATACCAAAATAAGGATATCAAAAGCAAGAGGAGCTTTTGTTGCACTGGGAAACATATGGAAGTCCCAAGAAATTATACAAATATAAAAATATACAAAGAAATACCAAATTAACATTTTCAACTCCAATATTAAGTCAGTCCTATTATATGGCTGTGAAACATGGAGAACAACAAAATTGACAATCATGAAGATACAGACTTTCATTAATGGATGCTTACGCAGAATAAAAGTATGGAAATGGCAGGACAAAATCACTAACATAAAATTATGGAAATGTACCAGTCAAATACTAGTGGATAAAGAGATACAGTGAAGACGATGGCACTAGATAGGACACACACTGCGGAAGCCAACTGAGAGTATTACACAACAGGCGCTTTTTTGGAATCCCCAGGGGAAAAGACAAAGATGAAGACCAAGAAATTCTTGGAGAAGACAGACAGATGCAGAGATGAAGATGATGGGGAAGACATGGAATGGTCTTAAAAGAATGGCAAGAAACAGAACGACTTGGAAAGTGCTTGTTGAAGACCTATGCTCCACAGGGAGCTAAAAAGGTAGTAGAAGAAGAATGACATAGAGTGAGTGTCAGTAGATCAGAAAACACCCTAATGATTGAGACAAATATTTTTGGAATGGAGTTGTTTTCAAGGTGTCTGTTGTAACTGTAGTTGTTTTTTTTTTAAATATTTAAATAATTAATTTACTGATGAAACTTGGGTCATTGGGGCACTACTGGCAGAAGTCGTGAACCTTCTCCATTTCTCTCATCTTCAGTTATTATTTGAAACTTTTCAAAGTTGAGGCCTGCTCACTCTTTGATATTATCTTCCCATCTCTTTCTCTGCCTATTTCCTCTTCTCATGCCATTCAGTCACCTGTCAGGTTGGTCTTTACTAAACCAGACAATCAAGATATGTGGCCAAACCATTTTGTTATAGTAAAATATTACATTTTTAAAATTTGCTATATTACACTATCAAATAAATTAACTGCAACAGCGAGAACTGATGAACCCTTCAGCCCAATATTTTTTTTTTTAAATACAAAACTTGTACAATAAAATAAAATACATTTTGAAATTAAAGAAAATTACTACAGCAATATAAAATGTTGAGAAGCATTTAAAAAATTACAATTTTTGTTCATGAAACAAAGTCCAGTAGTTCTCATCCAGGGCACCAGGAAGCATCTTTAAAGACACTGTATACATTGACCAACACAAACCCAACAACAGCACCAATGAGTGTCCCAGCTTGTGTGCAAGCCCCGGCACTTATAAGAGCAACGCGGCCATGTTTTCTCATCACACCCGTGATGCAGACTTTGGCGTACACTAGAAGCAATGTTACAGCAACCCAGATACAAACCTGTAGTAAAGGCAAACAAAAAATTAATATAAATATTTAGGAGGCTGACATCATGATTTAATGGCTAACCTATCATGATTTAATGGCTAGCCTATCATGATTTAATGGCTAGCGTATCATGATTTAATGGCTAGCCTATCATGGTTTAATGGCTAACTTATCAATATTTAATGGCTAACCTATCATGATTTAATGGCTAACCTATCAATATTTAATGGCTAGCCTATCATGGTTTAATGGCTAACCTATTATGATTTAATGGCTAGCCTATCATGATTTAATGGCTAACCTATCATGATTTAATGGCTAGCCTATCATGATTTAATGGCTAACCTATCAATATTTAATGGCTGACCTATCATGATTTTATGGCTAACCTATCATGGTTTAATGGCTAACCTATCATGATTTAATGGCTAACCTACATAAAATAGGTTAGAGATTCTTTTCTTTCTTTGGAAAAATAGGTGACCTGGCATGATACTAAGCACACACAACCAATAATAACCAGTAATCATCATCATCAGGTTCCATGTCCTTTGATGAATGATGCACTCATCACAGCCCATCTGTAAGAATCTCTGTCTCTAGCCAGATCTCCCACAGAATGTTGCACTCATCACAGCCCATCTGTAAGAATCTCTGTCTCTAGCCAGATCTCCCTCAGAACGTTGCATTCACCATAGCCCATCTGAAAGAATCTCTGTCTCTAGTCAGATCTCCCTCAGAACGTTGCATTCACCAAGGCCCATCTGAAAGAATATCTGTCTCTAGCCAGATCTCCCACAGAATGCTGCATTCCCCGCAGCCCATCTGAAAGAACCTCTGTCTCTAGCCAGATCTCCCTCAGAACATTGCATTCACCACAGCCCATCTGAAAGAATATCTGTCTCTAGCCAGATCTCCCACAGAATGCTGCATTCATCGCAGCCCATCTGAAAGAACCTGTCTCTAGCCAGATCTCCCTCAGAACATTGCATTCACCACAGCCCATCTGAAAGAATATCTGTCTCTAGCCAGATCTCCCACAGAATGCTGCATTCATCGCAGCCCATCTGAAAGAACCTGTCTCTAGCCAGATCTCCCTCAGAACATTGCATTCACCACAGCCCATCTGAAAGAATCTCTGTCTTTAGTCAGATCTCCCACAGAATGCTGCATTCACCACAGCCTGTGAAGTAGAATCTCTGTCTCTAGCCAGATCTTTCACTTCTTTCTATTGTTATGCTCAGTCTCTTTGATGTCTTGAAACTACCTTCTTCTTGGTCTGCCCATCTCATCTGCCTGGAACTATGCCTTTTATTATTGTTCTTTCCAGCTCACTGTGTCTTATTATGTGGAAGTAGTATGTTCATTTCCTCTGTTGATATTGTTTATATGCCAATTCTCTTCAATGTTTAGGTCTATGTCTTCATGACTCTCTTTTGTTTCAGTTTTTCTTCATTGTTCATAATCCATAAATGTGTTGATAATGGTCACAAGAGAAAACGAATACTAATAACAGTGGAAACAGAAACAATATAGTATTGTATAGTAATATAAACAAAGTAATATAAATAAAGTAATATAAATTTTAAAAATATATAAACAAAGTAATATTGTAGTATTACTGTAGTAGTGGAGCAGGTAAGTCAGAAGATAAAAATCAGCTGTTTGCCTAATAGAAAAGATAAAAATGAGTTGTTAGCCTAGGAGAGAAAATAAAAATCAACAGTTCGCCTAGTAGAAAAGATAAAAATAAGTTGTTTGCCTGGTAGGGTGATGTGCTGACAATATTGCCAAATAAATAAACACATTAAAGGTAGTGTATCCCTACACATCATGTTAGGATTATTTCTCTTTTGTCTACTACTCTTGTATGTGGAAGCTGAGACTGATGCGGTGGATACCAAACTTGTAGACTGAGAACAAGAGGTTGGATCTGGTCCACTGACAAACAGGGTTTCTATGTTGACCCAGCCTTGATATATCCCATACCAAAAGCCACAAAATGTGGTTCTAGTAACTAACGTAGCCCACGCTGTTCTTCTCCATTAATTTCCTACCGTAGATTGTATTTGGTTTTTTTCCTTGCACCTTTCCTTTTGATTCTACTGCATGACAGCTTTTGTAATGCATTAAAGACCACCTTTAAGCTCATGACTGTTATCATCTGCTTTTTTTTGCTGTCTGGCATTTTCTTGTAGTTGCATATCCTTGATTGATGGTTTTGATTGGTCAAGACATTCCAGGTAAGTTCCCCTTTCCGTTGTACTTCATCCACTTTTACAATATAAAGTGTTTTAATGAAAGAAACATTGGAAGTTGTTTTCAATTCAAGATTATCAGAAGCTCTTATTTCAAATGGAAGTATTTCATAATAACTTGATTACATGTTATTTTTTAAACCCTGAAATAAAGAATTAAGATAATTTATGAGTTTAGTGACATAAATTAAAGTGATCTCTCCTTAGATGGCATCACAACAAAACTACAGTGTATTTCAAATAGTAAAAATTAACTCTATGTTCATCACTAATGCATTTTATTTCATTTTTGGGTGAGGGTTAGGAAACATAGCGTGTTGTTTCTCCGTTGTCTACAATTAGGGGAGATCACTTCAATTTATGCCGCAAAACTTATAAATTACCAGAATTAATATTTTAAAACTTTATGTATACATGAATCTTCAATGTCATCGGTCTACAATATTGTTGGTGTAATCTGATTATATTTGCTGTTGTCTCTTGATGTTGCTCTCTTATCCATTTCATTGTCATTCTCTTGCCCATTTCCTAACAAAAATGCTCCACTGTTTTACAAAATAATCTTGAGGCATGATTCATGGCTCTTGTACATGCTTAATATATTTAAATTATTATCATCTTTACGACAACAACATATATGACATTAACCACACAGGATACATACCAAATGAACTAAAAACATCAACTTTCATTGCATTGCCTAAAAGGAATGGTGCAGTTGAATGCAGTGACTTTAGAACAATAAGCCTAATGAGCCATGTTACAAAAATCTTGCTAAAAGTTATACAAGGAAGGATTCAGAATAAAATCAATACTGAATTAGATGAGTAGCAATTTGGATTTAGGAAAAATAGCGGGACAAAAGAAGCCATATTCTGCATGAGAACATTAATTGAAAAATACACAGAAGTAAACAAACCAATATATGCCTGCTTCATAGACTACACCAAAGCTTTTGATAGAGTACACCACAAACAACATATAGAACGCCTAAAAGAGATACATCTAGATGACATTGACATACGACTAATATATAATCTATACTGGGAACAAACAGCAATAATAAAATATAACAAAGAGAACTCTACACCCATTGATATAAAAAGAGGAGTAAGACAGGGATGCATCCTATCACCAAGCTTGTTCAATCTATACACTGAGCAAATCTTTAAAAACATCATAGAGATGCCAGGCCTACAAATTAATGGAAAGATAATCAATAACCTAAGATATGCTGATGATACTGTACTATTAGCAGAAAATCCTAAAGATCTACAACAATTACTTAATGAAATAAACATGATATGCAAAAAGTGTGGACTAGATATGAATATCAAAAAGACTAAAACTATGATCATAAACAAAGAAAATTCTCAAGACCTACAAATAAATATCGAAGTTGAAGGAATACATCTGGAGACAGTTCAGAGCTACAACTACCTTCAACATACAATAAACACTGAGGGAAAATATAAAACTGAAATAAACAAAAGAACAGGAATGGCAAAAAGTATTTTTAATGCCATGAAGAACATACTAACATTAAAACAAATAACACCGGCCAAAACTAAGAATAGCAAAATGTTACATCTTCTCAATATTCCTATATGGTGCAGAAACATGGACATTAGACAAGAAAACAGAACAGAGAAATGAAGCCTTTGAAATGTGGATATATAGAAGAATAGGTAGAATTGGATGGAAGGAAAAGAAAACAAACGACAAAGTCTTGAAATAACTAAAAATTAAAAGAGAACTACTAAACACAATTCAAACAAGACAAATGCGATTTTTGGGCCATGTTAAAAGACACAACAGCCTACTACAAGTAATCCTGGAGGGGAAAATATAAGGTAAAAGAGGCAGAGGCAGACCAAGACTAACATGGATGAGTAACATCAAAAGATGGACAAATCAGCCTATGACAACCTGCACCATCAAAGCAAGAGACAGAGCAGAATGGCGCTCCATGGTAGCCAACTTTCATTGCGGAGACGGCACTCGATGATGATGATGATCATCATCTTTAATCTTTACTACTGACTATTAATCATCATTTAAATATCTATATAACGAAGTACAAATGAACAAATGCACATTCTATTCTGCCCCATGCATGGAATAAGATTCCAGTAAAGTTAGTAATTTCCCATATCCAGTCCATCTCATGTCACATCTCCCTCCCTAAGCACGTTGGAAATTCTGTTGACAAGGTCCACTTGCCCTATTTGGCTGTAGTACAGGCGATGATTCCTTAAAAAAAAAACCCACTGAAAACAAAGAAAGCAATTGAAATACTTAAGTGACTATGCTAGTCTCCGCAAAATTAGGGCAAGTGCAGCCATTGTGCATTGTTGGTTATGATGGTATGGTTATGTAAGGCCCCGATATCACTGCAAACAAATTAAAATCCATAATTGCTCAACCGCCCATGCCAGTGGAATCATCCAAATTAATATCTCATCTTCCAAACAAAGAAAGGTAGCTGCAGTCCCCATCATAGCAGTCCCAGCACATGCCAAAAGACAAGGTGAAACTGCACAGAAAGGTGATGTTTATGGCGTTAGATTTTCTGTACTTCCGGAAAAAAAGGCTCATGCTTTCATCGCATCTTTAAGTAAGTGTTGTTAATAAAACCATATTTTGGTTGTTTTGATTGTCTGGTGTGTTTTGTTCTTATCATTTGAGTGAATTGGAGTAGGGAAGCAACAGTAGGTGCTCTTTTTTTTCAGTAATTTGAAATTGTTGCCTATGTTGAGAACGGCTTGCATGGGACTTCCGGTCAATATGGTGGATTAGGAACCATTGAGACTCAGTCTGAAAAGTGTTCCTTGTTTTCAGTTTCCTCATATTCCAAGTCTGGCTTGCTGCCAGAGCTAGTGAGTTTAGTGGTTTGTGCACACCATGAGCTGTGTATTTAATCTGAATTGTGTTTTCGATATTCCGATTGCTTACGATGAATGATGATATCGTATGACGAAGGACAATTCAGTTGCGTTTACTTTCAGTGTCACTTGGCCATATGTCTTTTGGTGTGTGCTGTTGCTGCTATGATGGGGACTGCAGCTGCCTTTATTTGTTTGGATCCTTCAATGAAATGAGTTTTAATTCGGATGATTCCACTGGCATGGGCGGTTGAGCAATTAGGGATTTTAATCATTTGCAGTGATACCGGGGCCTTCGACTAACCATAACCATGGCTTACATGAAGTTCAACCATGCTAACATCAAATTACACCTGTACATAAATACAGATATACACATATATATAATTTTTAGTATATATATATATTTAATTACTATAATGAGAATATGTATTTTAAAAGACTTACAATAAGTTTGCCTCCTAAAGAATCTTCATGAAAAGGAGGTGTAGGACTCATTGCAGCCACATAGATGATGTACCCAACACAGCACTGTCCCAGAAGAGTCACAACTGCTATGAAAACTGCATGCTCTGCCATGAAGATCAATGCAAAGACACAGGCCACTGGATTTGCAATCTGAGGCAATGTGGTTGCCAGGTGGTAGTACTCAAGCCCATATGGCAAAACGGAGTAGATCTGGATACTGGATATGAACGTAGTCAGTGTCATGTTAATCAGAATGATAAGGGCTAAAAAAAAAATAAATTTCCATAACGCCAAATCAGGAAAATAGAAAAGTTTCTCTGCTGATACAAAAATTGTTTGAGATGAGTCACTTGACTCCTTCACTGAATTTTCATTGGCTGATGAAACTCCAGGAATGTTGACATCTTCTTGGGGCAATTCACCTGAAATTGTATTTTGTTTACCATTTTCACTCCAGTAGGGCCTATTGTATGCTCTATGCTCTGTATACTCCAAAACTGTGTCATTGCTACTATTTGTGTCTTGATTTTCAAGAGCATCATATGTGACCACTGGTTTATTCTCGCACGATATTGATTTCTGCTGATTATCTGATGTCTGATGAATCATCTCTGTCCTGCAGTAATCTGAGAAGTTCAGCAGTATGAAAGCAACTGCAGATATTAAAATGATGACTGACAGAATAATGAAATAGATTCTCACAGAAAAATTTGGCTCTGTTTCTACTTGTGCTGTTCCATTACAATGGATGTCACCAGCTCCTTGACCAATGGCTATCAAGGCTGGTATGAGTCCACTGAGACCTTCACCTGCAAACAAAAAAAGTATGACATATTTACGTTTTTACACAATAAAAGTCAGTCTTCACAAATGTAATCAAGTAGCATAAACTGCCTGTCAGCGTTACTTAGTCTAATCACTTTAATATTTACAACAGCTGTAAAGAATAAGATTATTCCTGATTTCCTGACAGCAGATCTTACCTGGCCGAGAAGACATGAAAATAAAGGTAGGACTTTTTTGAAACACTGAGTGGTGCAAAGTGATCAGAATGAGTTGGTAGATTATAGCATAGCCAGAACAGATATATCAAAAATATGTGGGGATTGGAACATGGATGATGTGTGTGAGGGTTGGGTGATATCAGGGTTGTTTTATGTGGTGTTAAAAACAGTGCACCAGGTCCTGATGGTATCTGATAAGATGATATCAATGATTTGTCTGATAAGGAGTTCAGAGGACTAGCAGACTTCTACAATAGTAGCATAGAGAGTTTAACAATTAGGAAAGATTGGCTGCACAGCTATTTGATACACCTGCTGAAACCTGGGAAAGACCATACGAAAGTTCAGGGATATCATATTTTGAACATGCAGAACAAGCCCCAATAGTTCAGTGGTTAGTGAACTGGACTACAAAGGTCAAGAGGTAGGCTTCTATTCTTATCGACGGCTTCTAGGTTCACCCAGCTTTAAATGGGTACCTGATTTTTTTTTTTTGGGGGGGGGGGGAGTAAAGCGGCTTGGGCATGACATTGACCACATTACCTAAAAAATCATGTGGCAGAGGTCTGCAAAAATTATTATGGGCACTTACACCATATTCCCTATACGCAACTTGGCGTGACAGGCCACTTTACTTACTTTTATCATGCAGAACACAACAGGCAAACTGCTGGAGAAGATAGTTGCCATAAAGTTTGCCTGTTACCTTGGAAATCTATATCTTCTACCACCCATGATTGGCTACAATCTCGGTAGAAAAACCTGGATAATGCTGTCTTTTTCCACGATGTATACAAGGACTTTTCCTTGGGCATTGAGACATGATATTGCAATCAATCTTGAGGATGCATACAACAGGGTAACCTTTGATTTCTTCATGACTAACCCATAACACAGATAAAGTTTTAATGAAAGCCAGGATGGGCCCCTCAGCACTGAGAGTAGTGGAAGTGGCAGTCTGCGAACAGCATCTTCGTGTCCTATATCAAGGTCTAGTGGTTTCGGTTACTGAGTATGCACTGGCAATTCTAAATCTCAGCTGCTTGTAGACTGAAAGACTGGAACAAATACAAAACGATATTGTGTGCATCATACATAGATACAGGAAAGCCACACCACATAGGGTGATGCAGTGTCTCCTTGATTTTCCCGCCATTGCAGACAGAATAATAATGTCCCATGCACATATCTACCTCCATGGCAGTGCTGATGTATAACATCCCAATCCACTGTGAGATTGGAAAGGAAAAATCATGGAGAGTATGGGTCCAGGAAATTGTTTAACAGATTTGTCCACTGGGAGACAATAAGCTTGGAGAAGAATGGATACATGTCCCAGCAGTGCTCTACATTCTTTTCTATTTACATCACTATGAAGAGAGAATGCAAGCAATGAATCCCTGTGGTTGTGGAGGCGGATGTGCAGGCCTTGATCTATGAAAGTTACTCTGAGGGTTCAGCAGTGATCTACATTGAAGGGTCTGCTGTTCAGCACAGCTGAGGTTCATAGACCTTCATGGATCAGCTCAAAGGAAGAACAGTAAAAGAGGAGAGTGGTGATTCTGCTGTAACTACAAGTAGTTTGGCCATGGAGATCATAGCAGTAACTAAAGCAATGACTCAGCTCAAAGGAAGAACAGTAAAAGAGAAGAGCGGTGATTCTGCTGTAACTACAAGTAGTTTGGCCATGGAGATCATGGCAGTAACTAAAGCAGTGGCTCGACTAGAAACAACCTTTACTCAGGTGTGTCTTTTGAGCAACTTAATGAACATGCTCAGGAAAATCAACGGAAAGAACTAGAAGACAGTGGTTGGTGTCACTAAAGAACTCAGAATTGAATGGTATATGTTGCATTTTTCTTTGTCCTGGACACTCGGACATGAAAGGAAATGAACGAGCTGCCAGCTTGGCTGGAATGGCTGCCATGGATGTGGATGTGTAATGGACTGGGCTGACATTCTGAATGCCCTCAGGGAGGTAGGGCAAGTAAATGATTCAATCAATGATCATGAATCTACATCCATGTCCTGACTGCACAAACATCAGATCAAAACTGGAGATGCCAGAAAGTAGTCACATGCGGGGAGACACAGAAGAGTAGCAAATCAATACATAACTGGAGGTATCAGTCTCCACATACTGAGGGACATACTGGGGAGGAAATCTGAGCACATATGGATGTGTCTGATGTACAATGAGGATGATCAGTTGACTAAACTAAATTTTAACGTTTACGTAAGAAAATAATAACAGCCGATGATATAGTTCATGTCACTGACACATGAAACATAAGATTTCAACACACTAGGCCACAATGTTTTGAGATGAAGTGATCAGTACTCATTATTTCCCCCCAGCTCAGTCAGCCAGGTACTCATTCCTTATCAGCTGGGTCGACTGAGGTGTGTCAAGTTGCTTTCGAACCAATGTTCACTGCCACTACATTACTGTTGCTCTGTGAAAACAGCACAAAATTACAGAAAGAAAAAGGAAACCTAATCAAGTTACATAAACAATAAAGAAGCAACACAAAATTATGAAAAAATAAACATTATAGAAATACCAACAAAACATAAACAATGTAAGGCAAAAAGAAAATTCGAACAAGTAACATAAACAATAAAAACACAAGCTAATTATGGAAGCAGTAATACAACAGTAACAGAAACAAATAAAAGAGCACATATTACAGAAACAATAAGAAAACAGAAAAATGGCACTGAAAGCACATGAAGAAAAATAATAAAAGACAGCAGAAGAAACGCTGTGGTGGGATCTTTCTTGTCAATCTCTGTAGACATACATTTAAAGCATCAAGGTTCTAGGTTCACCCGGTCATAAAAGGGTACTTGATTTTTTTTTAATGGAAAAAACACTGTCATAATGCCAACAATTATCTTTAAAAAAAAAAAAAAACCATCTTTACAACACATAATACCATTGCTGGTGTATTTTGGGGGACAATGATAGAACCAGAAGGATAAAGGCCGCTTGGCCAAGCAGTCGCCATGACGTGTGAGACTCCGGATTTTTATTTCGCTCCAGATAGAAAAAATCCTTTCTGTCTACCGCAGGCTTTGAACACCGTACACTGGCTTTTCAGCCAGCGGAACAGTGGTTTTAGCAGCACGGCCACGCGCCCCTCGATGCCAACAACATTATCCAAAAATATCTATCTATCTATTGACCTTTCGAGCCGTAACCGGCCCATAGGGCGTAGACCAAGATACACCTTCTCCTATATGAATTTTTGTTCTAGCAGTTTTCTTTTAAAGATATTTTATCAAATCTCGCCATCTGTCTCTGTTCTGTGCAAGCAGTTCTATCTCATTGAGGGAGCCGATTCCTGCTGCTCTTGCCTCTCTCATCAATGTTCTTCTCAGTGTCTCCCTGGGTCTTCCTCTTTTTCTTTTACCTGTTGTTTCCCATATGAGGGCTTGCTTTGCTATTCGATTATTATCTCTTCTCATCACATGTCCAACGTATGACCATCGTCTTTTCTTTATTACTGAAGATATTAGTGGTTGATTGGCGATTTCTCTAATTTCCTCGTTTGTTTTGAATTCGTTCCATTCTATACCAAGTATTTTCCTTAGACATTTATTTTCGAATGCGTTCAACTTTGTTTCTATATCTCTTGTTGTTTTCCAGCTTTCACACGCATACGTAAGGGTTGATAGTACATTTGATTTGAATAGCCTAAGTTTTGTGTTTGTGCTAATGAGTTTTGATTTCCACAACTTTTCAAGGCTTCTGAAAGACATTGCTGCTTTAGCCAGTCTGATTCTAATTTCTTTGCTCGTATCCCCTTCTCGATCAATGTGACTTCCAAGATAGATGAAGTGATCGATCTCTTCTACTGGTTTGTTTTCCATGTATATTTTGTCACTTGTTGGAATTAAACTTTTCATGACTTTAGTCTTTTCATGATTGACCTCAAGCCCAATTTTGCTGGCTATTGATGATAGTTCATTTGTGTTTTCCTGCATCGTTTTTATCTGATTGCTGATGAGAACTATGTCATCAGCAAAGTCCAGGTCCTCCAAATGGTCTCCTTGTATCCATTCGATGCCTTTATTACCAGTGCAGCATTTCTTCATTATGAAGTCCATAACAATTCCAAATAACAAGGGCGATAAAATACATCCTTGTTTAACCCCAGTTTCTATTGGGAAACATTCGCTCAGTCCTTCCTCTGTTCGAACTGCACATGTGTAACCATCATACATGTCTTTGATAATATTTATGATTTTTGATGGTAAGCCATATTGCTTCAGAATTTTCCACAAAGAATCTCTATGAATACTATCAAATGCTTTTTTGAAGTCGATGAAGTTAAGTACAAAAGGTTTTTGCTTTTCAATGTGTTCCTCCAATATAAGTCGTAGAGTGAAAATGTGGTCAAGACAGCTTCTCCCTTTTCTAAACCCAGCCTGTTCTTCACGCATTACTGTATCTATTGAATCCTTTATTCTATTTAGGATGATTTTACAGAATAATTTTGAGGCAACTGACAAAAGTGTCACGCCTCTCCAATTGTTACAATCTCTAAGATTGCCCTTTTTTGGGATCTTAACAATGATTCCTTTTTTCCATTTATGAGGCGTCTTCTCTGTTTTCCAAATGATGTTGAACATTTTTTGGAGATGTATTAAATTATGGCTATCAATTGCCTTGAGGATCTCAGCTGTTAACTTATCCTCTCCAGCAGCCTTGTTATTGGTCATTAGCTTTAAGGTGGTTTCTATTTCACTCAAGGTGAAGTCATCTAAATTTACATCTAATTCTGCTGCTGGTGTTTCAGCTTCAAAATCTATTAAACTGTGAGGTAGTGGACGGTTAAGAATTTCTTTGAAGTGTTCCGCCCAACGGGCTTTTATGTCTGCGCTTGTTGTTAGCATTAATCCAGATTTGTCTAGAATTGGTGTTCCACTGGATGTATAGGTGTTTGTCAGCATCTTTTGTACAGTATAAAGAGTTCTGCTGTCTCCTGTAATTGCAGCTGTCTCTGCTTTCTCTGCCAAGTTGTCTATATAAGCTCTTGTATCTCTTCTTGCCGAACTTTTCACTTTGTTGTCTAATTCTTTGTATGTTGCTTTTGCCAGAACCTTTCCAAGATCTGTCTTTACATTAGTCATGGCTCTCTTCGCTTCTCTTCTTTCTTTGATGTATTTCCATGTGGTGTCTGAGATCCAAGCTCGTTTTTCCATTTTCTTCAGTCCAGCACTTGCTTCTGCTGCTGTCATTAGTATTTTGCTCTGTGAGTCCCACATTTCATTGATATCTAAGTCTATTTCACCAAGTGCTGAATAACAATTACTTAGCTCTATGTTAAACTTTTCCTTTATTGCTTCATCTTTCAGTTTATGACTATCAATTTTATGTGTAATTGACCTCTTCTGTTGGTTTCTAAATTTTAATCTTATTTTCCCAATGCACAGGTTGTGGTCACTATTAACATCAGCACCTCTGTATGCTCTTACATCTATTAATGATGATCTGAATTGTTGTTTAATACATAGGTGGTCAATTTGATTTGATGTTCTATCATCAGGAGATATCCATGTTGTTTTGTGAATATTTTTATGTGGAAATAATGTCCCACCTATAACTAAATTTTCTATTAAACATAATTCTATCAATCTTTCTCCATTCTGACTTGTTGTATTACAGCCTTCTCTCCCCATCACATGTTCCACTCCTGCGTTATCTTGTCCTACTTTGGCGTTGAAGTCTCCCATTACAATTAAAAGATCGTGTTTTGGTATTTTGTTTATAAGTTGTTGCAGTTGGTTATAAAAATCATCCTTAACTTCATCATCAGCTTCGTTAGTAGGCGCATAACATTGAATAATTGAAAGTCTTCCATGTTTTGTTTTGTATCGTGTTCGTATCAGACGGCTATTTATCGGTTCCCATTCTAATAAACTTCTTGCAGCTTTGTCTGTCATCATTATGCCTACTCCTTCACGGTGTTTTCCATCTTCCCTTCCAGAAAAAACTACTATTTTATTATCAATAGATCTCCTACCTGTTCCAGGCCAGCGCATTTCGCTTAATCCTAAAATATCTAGATCGTATCTGTCCATCTCGCTCGCGACCTGTGCATGTTTCGTCAGAGCGGCCATTGTTCGCACATTCCAGAATCCTATTTTTGTTGTTGTTTTAGGGCCGAAAAAAACTATCACTACTATCTACTGCTAATTTACACATTCTGTATCAGGTCTACGTTTCATTAACAACATCGTTTTTACGATAGCGGCTTGTTAAACCTCTGATCAACGGTTCTATACCAAGCCGGAGAAAAATAATTCCTCCATTTTGGAAACAACCGGAAACCGGTATGTCCAAAACCGGAATATCCAAAAATATGAAGATGGTTAAAAAAAATTATGAACACTAGCACCATATTTTCTATAGTTCACGGTGCTAGACTGTGTTCTTTCTTCTCACAGCTGTTTTATCACTGGTACTTTAGTTGATTTGCTCATGTGTACCTTTCCAGTAAGGTAAAATACACATCCTTCTTCTATTATACACTTACAGTAATTAGAAGAAGCTGTATCTTAATATTTAACAACTTCTGTGATATTAAATATGAAATTTTGCATCCCCCATAACTCTCAGACTTGTTAATCTTTGATCCTTTTGTTCATCATCATCATCATCGAGTGCCGTCTCAGCATCAAAGGTTGGCTACCATGGAGCACCATTCCACTCTGTCTCTTGCTTTGATGGTGCAGATTGTCATAGTTTGATTTGTCCATCTTTTAATGTTACTCATCCACTTTAGTCTTGGTCTGCATCTATTACCTTGTATTTTCCCTTCCAATATCACATTTAGTAGGCTGTTGTGTCTTTTAACATGCCCAAAACTTTCATTTGTCTTGTTCTAATTGTGTTTAGTAGTTCTCTTAATTTTTAGTTGCTTTTGAACATCATCATTTGTTTTCTTTCTTTCCATCTAATTCTACCTATTATTCTATAAATTCACATTTCAAAAGCTTCAATTTTCTGTTCTGTTTTCTTGTCTAATGTACATGGTTCTGCACCATACAGGAATATTGAGAAGATGTAACATTTTGCTATTCTTAGTTTTAGCCCTGGTGTTATTTGTTTTGATGTTATTATACTTTTCATGACATTAAAATTACTTTTTGCCATTCCTATTCTTTTGTTTATTTCAGTTTTATATTTTCCATCACTGTTTATTGTATGTTCAAGGTAGTTGTAGTTCTGAACTTTCTCCAGGTGTATTTCTTCAACTTTGATATTTATTTGTAGGTCTTAAGAATTTTCTTTGTTTATGATCATAGTTTTAATCTTTTAGTTACAGATATGATTCAACTAAAATATCATTCATAAAAATATACTTTAGCTAAAATATTTCTCATTTTATGTGTCTGGTGTCAAAAATTGAAACCACTTCCATAAAATATCAACTTTAAGAATGAGAGGTATGTACTAGGTTCTGGACATCTTCATCGATAAACGATTTCCAAAATTAGAAATAAAATGCCACTTTCAGATAAAAAATGAACAACTCTAATCTTCTTTAATTATAACCATCTTGTTAAAGGTCTTTTTTTCCCTTCTTGCAGATCTTGAATCTGCAACTTGTCTCAGTTTGAACTTGCCAGCATTTATCTAATCTGTTTACAGCAAGCTCTTCACAATCAGATACACCAACTTCAAGCACCCTCCCATACACAAACATCGGTGAGCATGGATAGCTCTTCCAATTGTTTATTCTGCTGGAGGTGTCTTTTTCTTCAAGGTTATATTTATTTGGGTTATATTTAGGTGACTGGGTGGTTAGTGCGCTTGCTTTCTGATCAGTAGAGCCCCTATTCAATTCCCAGAAGTGCCAGATTTTTCTTTTGACCGACAACAAGGCTCTGAAGGTCACCCAGTCTCTAAAAATAGGTACCAGAGATTTTTCTGGGGAGTAAAGATAGTGACATGATCACTATGATACGTGATTACTAACACCATATTCCCCATACACCTAGCAATGTAGGTAACCTTTACTTGACTTTTCATATTTGAGAAATCATCCATCCTGCATTCAATATGGACAGCCCAGCCCTTTTAATAACTTATTTACGGGATGGTAAAATTACCTGGATATAGTTGGTAGTCTATCTATCTATCTATTGACCTTTCGAGCTGTAGCCGGCCCATAGGGCGTAGACCAAGATACTCCTCCTCTTATCTAAATTTTTATTCTAGCAGTTTTCAATTCTTTTAAAGATATTTTATCAAATCTTGCCATTTGTCTCTGTTCTGTGCAAGCAACTCTATCTCATTAAGGGAGCTGATTCCTGCTGCTCTTGCCTCTCTTATCAATGTTCTTCTCAGTGTCACTCTGGGTCTTCCTCTTTTCCTCTTACTGTTGCTTCCCACATGAGGGCTTGCTTTGCTATTCGGTTATTATCTCTTCTCATCACATGTCCAACATATGACCATCGTCTTTTCTTTATTACTGAAGATATTAGTGGTTGATTGGCGATTTCTCTAATTTCCTCGTTTGTTTTGAATTCGTTCCACGCTATACCAAGTATTTTCCTTAGACATTTATTTTCGAATGCGTTCAACTTTGTTTTTATGTCTCTTGTTGTTTTCCAGCTTTCACACACTTACATAAGGGTTGATAGTACATTAGTTGATAGTAGTTATTCATTTATCTAAACTTATTATTTCTTTTGACTATATGTCCGCAACGAAGGTTGGCTACCATGGATCGCCATTCTACTCTGTTTCTTGCTTTGATGGTGCAGGCTGTCATAGATTGACATGTCCATCTTTTGATGTTACTCGTCCATGTTAGTCTTGGTCTGCCTCTGCCTCTTTTACCTTGTATTTTTCCTTCCAATATTACTTTTAGTAGGCTGTTGTGTCTTTTAATATGCCCCAAAAATTTCATTTGTCTTGTCTTGATTGTATTTAGTAGTTCTCTTTTTATTTTCAGTTGTTTTAAAACTTCATTGTTTGTTATCTTTTGTTTCCATCCAATTCTACCTATTCTTCTATAAATCCACATTTCAAAGGCTTCAATTTTCTGTGTTCATTACTCAAAACAAAAATAATACCAATTTCAGAGAAAACATGACAGAACCATAATGTGTAGAATAAAATGACTGCTACCACATATATATACAAACCGATGAAAAAAGATGCCATGTACTCAGACTTCATATGTGCCATAAATGCAAAGAACGACACGGAACTTGTACAGTCGCCAAGAGCCAGAAAAAAGTTGAGAACCAAAAGAGCTGTGCTATGTTCTGTACCGGCAATATAAGATGTATGCTCCCATAGGAAGGCGAGCATAATGCAGGCAACAACACCCAGATGATGATTAAGAATGAGGTTACCTTCTCAAGTCTTGGCTTCGTCTGCGGGGCCAGGCAGGAAATGATCACAAATATAAGAGGCCCGATGTTTGCACACTGAAAAGTGAATAAGGTTGATTGTGATAAGTTTGGTGAGATATTATTAGTTGTGATAAGCTGATAGGATAATGGTTTTTGAGTTATTTGTGGGTTATCATCATTGCACTCCGAATATGTCCTTAGGTGCTCAGATCTGTTCCTTAGCTTGTCCTGCAGCGTCTAGCAACTGACAACTTTGTGTTGGCAGATAAGTCCTCTTAAGCTCCACTAAGCCTCTCATTTCTGGATGTACCCATCTTTATTCCCATCTCTTTCATCCGAAGAAGAGCGTAGACTCATGGTTGTTGAAGTACTGTCCCATTTCCGCATCTTGAAGGGCATTAATGACGTCCACCTGATCCACAGACTGACTGTCTTCAATGATGGCACAGTTAGCCAGCCTGTCTGCTTGTTTATTTCCCCACACTCCCATATGTCTAGGGACATAGACAAAGGTGACTCTGTGTATTGCTGACTTCTGTAATGACTTGGCCCACTGCCAACGTACAGAGTCCACCTCCATGTTTCTTATCATGCTCATTAAATCACTTAGTATACAGGTGTGAGCATAGTTTTATGACTAACCAGATGAATGCCTTGGTCACTGTCATCACCATGCTACTCGTAATCATAACATATACACCACTGTCTACTCTTACTGATCTGTCTGCCTAGTGTGATGTAAATACCCATGCACTCCTTCGATGTCTTATTATAGATCCATCTGTATAGATGACTACATCTTTCTTGTCTGTGTTGTCCAAGGAGAGGGCGATGACCTTCGCATCAACCACAACTAGATTTTGCTCCCTGCATTTTTTGTCAAGTGTGACAAGGATGAACTGTGGAAACCTTAGTAAAAAAAAAAGTAAAGTACCCCCATCGCGCCAAGTAGCGTATAGGGAATATGGTTTTAGTGACCATAAATTTTACAGACCTTCAGCACATGATTTTTGGGGTAATGTGGTCGGTATTACGCCCGTGCCGCTTTAATTTCCTAAAAAAAAAATCCGGTACCCATTTAAGGCTGGGTGAACCAGAAGCCGTCGACTGGGATCAAACCCTACCTCTTGCCCTTTGTAGTCCAGTTCACCAACCACTGAGCTATCGCAGCTCCCTGTGGAAACCTTGCTGAGGTATTATTAGTGGTGATAAGATGATATGATGAGGGAATAGATCAACAGAAACAATTCCAACACTCAGGGGTTACTGGAAGTAGTAATTAGTAAAGTACACGGAGTTGAGTAATGTTTGGCTACAGCCAAATGTTCCATTTGGAAGAATTCATGCCTTGATGTGGTCATTTTGATGACCAGATCGTAATCTAAGTTTAACATCCTTTTAAAGGCACATGACAAAGAGGTCTAACTATTCCTTTAGTCATCGGGTGAAAGCAAGTAAACATTTAAGAACAAAGAGTATATACAGGTTTAGAGAGTTTACAACTGCCAGTTAGACCATTCTGACCAACCAACAATTCAGTAATTCAGGAGTTAAAAATGTAATTTCAGAAAATTGATTTAACCATATTTTTTTTTTAATGAAAGTAAGAAATTTTACAAAACAAAACATGGAAGACTTTCAATTATTCAATGTTATGCGCCTACTAACGAAGCTGATGATGAAGTTAAGGATGATTTTTATAACCAACTGCAACAACTTATAAACAAAATACCAAAACACGATCTTTTAATTGTAATGGGAGACTTCAACGCCAAAGTAGGACAAGATAACGCAGGAGTGGAACATGTGATGGGAGAGAAGGCTGTAATACAACAAGTCAGAATGGAGAAAGATTAATAGAATTATGTTTAATAGAAAATTTAGTTATAGGTGGGACATTATTTCCACATAAAAATATCCACAAAACAACATGGATATCTCCTGATGATAGAACATCAAATCAAATTGACCACCTATGTATTAAACAACAATTCAGATCATCATTAATAGATGTAAGAGCATACAGAGGTGCTGATGTTAATAGTGACCACAACCTGTGCATTGGGAAAATAAGATTAAAATTTAGAAACCAACAGAAGAGGTCAATTACACATAAAATTGATAGTCATAAACTGAAAGATGAAGCAATAAAGGAAAAGTTTAACATAGAGCTAAGTAATTGTTATTCAGCACTTGGTGAAATAGACTTAGATATCAATGAAATGTGGGACTCACAGAGCAAAATACTAATGACAGCAGCAGAAGCAAGTGCTGGACTGAAGAAAATGGAAAAACGAGCTTGGATCTCAGACACCACATGGAAATACATCAAAGAAAGAAGAGAAGCGAAGAGAGCCATGACTAATGTAAAGACAGATCTTGGAAAGGTTCTGGCAAAAGCAACATACAAAGAATTAGACAACAAAGTGAAAAGTTCGGCAAGAAGAGATACAAGAGCTTATATAGACAACTTGGCAGAGAAAGCAGAGACAGCTGCAATTACAGAAGACAGCAGAACTCTTTATACTGTACAAAAGATGCTGACAAACACCTATACATCCAGTGGAACACCAATTCTAGACAAATCTGGATTAATGCTAACAACAAGCGCAGACATAAAAGCCCGTTGGGCGGAACACTTCAAAGAAATTCTTAACCGTCCACTACCTCACAGTTTAATAGATTTTGAAGCTGAAACACCAGCAGCAGAATTAGATGTAAATTTAGATGACTTCACCTTGAGTGAAATAGAAACCACCTTAAAACTAATGACCAATAACAAGGCTGCTGGAGAGGATAAGTTAACAGCTGAGATCCTCAAGGCAATTGATAGCCATAATTTAATACATCTCCAAAAAATGTTCAACATCATTTGGAAAACAGAGAAGACGCCTCATAAATGGAAAAAAGGAATCATTGTTAAGATCCCAAAAAAGGGCAATCTTAGAGATTGTAACAATTGAAGAGGCGTGACACTTTTGTCAGTTGCCTCAAAATTATTCTGTAAAATCATCCTAAATAGAATAAAGGATTCAATAGATACAGTAATGCGTGAAGAACAGGCTGGGTTTAGAAAAGGGAGAAGCTGTCTTGACCACATTTTCACTCTACGACTTATATTGGAGGAACACATTGAAAAGCAAAAACCTTTTGTACTTAACTTCATCGACTTCAAAAAAGCATTTGATAGTATTCATAGAGATTCTTTGTGGAAAATTCTGAAGCAATATGGCTTACCATCAAAAATCATAAATATTATCAAAGACATGTATGATGGTTACACATGTGCAGTTCGAACAGAGGAAGGACTGAGCGAATGTTTCCCAATAGAAACTGGGGTTAAACAAGGATGTATTTTATCGCCCTTGTTATTTGGAATTGTTATGGACTTCATAATGAAGAAATGCTGCACTGGTAATAAAGGCATCGAATGGATACAAGGAGACCATTTGGAGGACCTGGACTTTGCTGATGACATAGTTCTTATCAGCAATCAGATAAAAACGATGCAGGAAAACACAAATGAACTATCATCAATAGCCAGCAAAATTGGGCTTGAGGTCAATCATGAAAAGACTAAAGTCATGAAAAGTTTAATTCCAACAAGTGACAAAATATACATGGAAAACAAACCAGTAGAAGAGATCGATCACTTCATCTATCTTGGAAGTCACATTGATCGAGAAGGGGATACGAGCAAAGAAATTAGAATCAGACTGGCTAAAGCAGCAATGTCTTTCAGAAGCCTTGAAAAGTTGTGGAAATCAAAACTCATTAGCACAAACACAAAACTTAGGCTATTCAAATCAAATGTACTATCAACCCTTACGTATGCGTGTGAAAGCTGGAAAACAACAAGAGATATAGAAACAAAGTTGAACGCATTCGAAAATAAATGTCTAAGGAAAATACTTGGTATAGAATGGAACGAATTCAAAACAAACGAGGAAATTAGAGAAATCGCCAATCAACCACTAATATCTTCAGTAATAAAGAAAAGACGATGGTCATACGTTGGACATGTGATGAGAAGAGATAATAATCGAATAGCAAAGCAAGCCCTCATATGGGAAACAACAGGTAAAAGAAAAAGAGGAAGACCCAGGGAGACACTGAGAAGAACATTGATGAGAGAGGCAAGAGCAGCAGGAATCGGCTCCCTCAATGAGATAGAACTGCTTGCACAGAACAGAGACAGATGGCGAGATTTGATAAAATATCTTTAAAAGAAAACTGCTAGAACAAAAATTCATATAGGAGAAGGTGTATCTTGGTCTACGCCCTATGGGCCGGTTACGGCTCGAAAGGTCAATAGATAGAAGAATTTGTGCTTTTGTATATTTACCCAGGTATGGTACACAGCATGTTCTTTACAATAGCCAACTGTAAAGTGCTTTTTGTATGTGCTTATTTGTGCATCTTGATGATGGATGCTAAATTATTTGTATGTTCTTCACTGATATCAATAAAAACTAATAACCTCAAACAGATGTGTAACTCAACCACCTCCCTTAACATCAAACAGATATGTAACTAAACCACCTCCCTTAACCTCAAACAGATATGTTACTCAACCACCTCCCTTAACCTCAAACAGATATGTTACTCAACCACCTCCCTTAACCCCAAACAGATATGTTACTCAACCACCTCCCTTAACCTCAAACATATATATTACTCTCCCACCTCCCTTAACCTCAAACAGATATGTAACTCAACCACCTCCCTTAACCTCAAACAGATATGTAACTCAACTACCTCCCTTAACCACAAACAGATATGTAACTCAACTACCTCCCTTAACCACAAACAGATATGTAACTCAACCACCTCCATTAACCTCAAACAGATATGTTACTCAACCACCTCCCTTAACCACAAACAGATATGTTACTCAACCATCTCCCTTAACCTCAAACAGATATGTAACTCACCACCTCCCTTAACCTCAAACAGATATATAACTCAACCACCTCCCTTAACCTCAAACAGATATGTAACTCAACCACCTCCCTTAACCTCAAACAGATATGTTACTCAACCACCTCCCTTAACGTCAAACAGATATGTTACTCAACCACCTCCCTTAACCTCAAACAGATATATAACTCAACCACCTCCCTTAACCTCAAACAGATATGTAACTCAACTACCTCCCTTAACCGCAAACAGATATGTAACTCAACCACCTCCCTTAACCACAAACAGATATGTTACTCAACCACCTCCCTTAACCTCAAACAGATATGTAACTCAACCACCTCCCTTAACCTCAAACAGATATGTACTCAACTACCTCCATTAACCTCAAACAGATATGTTACTCAGCCACCTCCCTTAACCTCAAACAGATATGTTACTCAACCACCTCCCTTAACGCCAAACAGATATGTTACTCAACCACCTCCCTTAACCTCAAACAGATATATATTACTCAACCACCTCCCTTAACCTCAAACAGTTATGTAACTCAACCACCTCCCTTAACCTCAAACAGATATGTAGCTCAACTACCTCCATTAACCTCAAACAGATATGTTACTCAGCCACCTCCCTTAACCTCAAACAGATATGTTATTCAACCACCTCCCTTAACGTCAAACAGATATGTTACTCAACCACCTCCCGTAACCTCAAACAGATATATAACTCAACCACCTCCCTTAACCTCAAACAGATATGTAACTCAACTACCTCCCTTAACCGCAAACAGATATGTAACTCAACCACCTCCCTTAACCTCAAACAGATATGTAACTCAACCAACTCCCTTAACCTCAAACAGATATGTTACTCAACCACCTTCCTTAATCTCAAACGGATATGTTACTCAACCACCTCACTTAACCTCAAACAGATATATTACTCAACCATCTCCCTTAACCTCAAACAGATATATTACTCAACCATCTCCCTTAACCTCAAACAGATATATTACTCAACCACCTCCCTTAACTCAAACAGATATATATTACTCAACCACCTCCCTTAACCTCAAACAGTTATGTAACTCAACCACCTCCCTTAACCTCAAACAGATATGTAGCTCAACTACCTCCATTAACCTCAAACAGATATGTTACTCAGCCACCTCCCTTAACCTCAAACAGATATGTTATTCAACCACCTCCCGTAACCTCAAACAGATATATAACTCAACCACCTCCCTTAACCTCAAACAGATATGTAACTCAACTACCTCCCTTAACCGCAAACAGATATGTAACTCAACCACCTCCTTTAACCTCAAACAGATATGTAACTCAACCAACTCCCTTAACCTCAAACAGATATGTTACTCAACCACCTTCCTTAATCTCAAACGGATATGTTACTCTCCCACATCCCTTAACCTCAAACAGATATGTTACTTAGCCACCTCCCTTAACCTCAAACAGATATGTTACTCAGCCACCTCCCTTAACCTCAAACAGATATATTACTCAACCACCTCCCTTTATCCCAGCTATGACGTGATGTAGCTGGTGTCGTGGTATGGCCGCTGCACTATAACTTGAAGTTGGTTATCACACTATGTACACTCTCTAGTTCTCTCTCACTTTCTGTACAGTGGCAGTACTTCGACTTGGTTGTTTCTGCTGCATTCTTGTGATCTTCCACATTGTCATTGGGTAAGTATGTCTAGCCAGGGTATTATATGAGAAGTTGACTCAGCAACTAGTCAATCAGCTATGTTTCTCATAAAGTTATAGTAAAGGACATTACCTGACTTATCACAGTGATGTATGAAGGGAGAGTCCATTTTTCTTTGGCTTCTTTCACCAGGAGAGGTAACTCTGCCCACATTCCATTCATGTCTATCCATGATGCCACAGCAAATGTGCAGATTAAGATGTGAACTAAAATCTTTTTGTTTCTAAAAAAGTATTTCAACTCTTTTGTACATTTGTTACCACTCTTGCTGTTGGTGTATGGCCTATCATTAGCAGTCCCATAAGTCTGAACTGAAAATAAACAAATATTTATACATAATTTATTTTTAATAACAAAGGAATGGTAAAAACATCAGAATAATCGGGACTACAGAAGGAGACTGAAGGGGTGTCCGGTTAGCGCAATCGATAGGCGGTTGGCTTACCACGGCAACAGCCGGGGTTCGTACCCTGGCGAGGACACCTGGGTTTTACTAATTCCCTAAAAATTAGTAGGAGCCGCGATAGCTCAGTGGTTAGTGAACTGGACTACTACGGACAAGGGGTAGGGTTCGATCCCAACCGACGGCTCCGGGTTCACCCAGCCTTAAATGGGTACCGGATTTTTTCTGGGAAAGTAAAAGCAGCACGGGCGTAATACCGACCACATTACCCCAAAAATCATGTGCTGAAGGTCTGTAAAATATAGGGTCACTAACACCATATTTCCCTAAACGCCACTCGGCGTGACGGGGGGTACTTTACTTTTTACTTACAGAAGGAGACTGGGTATCATCATCATCAAGTACCGGGCCTATTGGTGTAGGTGATCATGTCTCTCCACAACTTTCGATCTCGGCAGCTATTTATCATTTCTGTTGTTGACCTTCTGCCAAGCCATTCTCTTAAGCTGTCTGTTATTGTTTCTCTTTGCTTCCCTCTATCTCTTCGTCCCTCAATTTTTTCAGTTGTTAAGTTTTTAAGTTTAAATTTGGCTATCAGAAGATGATGATCAGAAGCTATATCTGCCCCTCTATATACTTTTACATCCTGTAAGGATGACTTAAACTTATTATTAATACATATGTGATCAATTTGATTTTCCGTTCTATGATCTGGTGACACCCATGTAGCTTTATGTATTCTTTTATGTTGGAATATTGTTCCTCCTAGGCTCACTTGATTAAGGGCACAGAAATTCACAAATATCTCTCCATTCTCGTTTATATCTCCAAGTCCATGTTTTCCCATAATCTCTTTGAAGCCTCTGTAGTTTGATCCTACTTTAGCATTTAGGTCTCCCATCAAGATTATAATATCCTTGGCTCGTCTTTCATCCATCTGACATTGCAACTGTTTATAGAATTCATCTTTAACAAAATCATCCTTATCATTGGTTGGTGCATAGCATTGGATAATGTGTAATTTTATTTTGTTTTTGGTTGTTTTAAATGTAGCTCTCATTAGTCTTGACACTACTGCTTCCCATTCTATCAGTGTCTTCTGTGCATTCCTTGATAACATTATAGCTACCCCTTCACAATGTTGTGCTCCAGGTTCCTGGTGTCCTGATGATAAAATCATCTCTCCTGTATTTAGTTTTATTCTTTCCGTTCCTAGCCATCTTGTTTCGCACATCCCTAAAATATCTATTTTGTAATTTCTCATTTCTGCTGCTACCTGTGCAGCTTTTCCTTGTTCGTTTAGGGCACGTACATTCCAGGTGCCAATTCTGGAGGATTTCCTGGTAGACAAAAGGTGAGTCAGCAACCCGGACTCCTTACGGCTTTCTGCGGCTTGCGTCATACATCTCTTAGACAGAGAGCCTTTATCTTTCCTGGATGCTGGATTTACTTTTATTCTTTTCTCTGACTTGTCCATGTTTGTGACATTTTTTCAGCTTGTTTTTTATACAGTATGGGATAGCCAGTCCCATGCCCAACCCTCCTTTCTCGCTTTTTACGAATATGCCTGGTAGGGTACAGTGCCACTATTAAGTATTAATTATGTGTTATCATATCGTAAAACATATGTCTTTCAAATCAATGGACTGAACTACTAAAATCAAATTTTAAACTTAAAAAATGATTCTCAAACCACACAAAAATATGGTCCTAGGAATGAACTATAACAACAGCAGAATAAAAGTCAATATTAACGCTTGCCACTACTATCTTCTTTACGACACATAGTACCATTGCTTGTGTATGTCGGGGGGCAACGATAGAACCCGAGGGATAAAGGCCGCTTGGTCAAGCAGTCGCAACGACGTGTGAGACTCAGGATTTTTATTTCACCCCCGATAGAAAAAATCCTTCCTGTCTACCGTGGGCATCGAACACCGTACGCCGGCTTTTCATCTAGCGGAACAGTGGTTTTAGCCGCACGGCCACACACACACCTGCCACTACAAATCAATTATATAATGATTTTGCTGATGTCCACTACTTTAGTATTACTAACACAACCAATCACAATAACAAAGCTGGAAAAAATATCCTAATTATTTGTATGATAAAGTATGAGTTTTCACATTCAACTTGGGATAATAGTGATAACAATAGTAATAATATTGGTAATTTATTAGTTTAGAGTCGTAAATTATTTCTGCTAAATGGAGTGTTCTCCACTCCATTCACTGCACATATATTTGAATGTATCAATTTCTAGTATTTTTTTTTCACTTAGTTTTATTTGTTTCAACAAGTTTTAGGAATAGATGTATTCCTAACTCTACCCTTGGTCTCCTAATTACACTCAGATAGATCACAACCGGGTAATTTCCTAGTTTGATCAGATATATTATTTCAGTTTGGAAGAGTGATGTCCCCTAAAATATGTCTGCCAAAATACAGTGGTTCTACGCATTCTTGGCGTTGGGGTCATTACGCTGGCATGTGTCACTCACACTGGCGTTTGGGTCAGCGTGGCGTTCGGGTCAGCGTCTGCGTCCAAATCGAGATGTTAATTAATAATTGGCTGAACCCCTATCCTTTCTTATGCTTCTTCTTACTAATTATCCGCCTATATATATAGGCTAGTTTGTCTAATATTTAAAAACCAGCTAAGCAGTTCTGAGTTCACTTACTTGAATTTGGTACTACTGTATTTGCAAAATGACCGGGCGACCTAGAGCCCCAACTGAAGTTGTGAATGTTGGGCAGATCATGACTTTTCATGACATCATTGCAGAGGATAGATGGAATTTACTAACAGTAAATTACGGCGATTGGTAATCAACCGCACAATTCCCTTCGATCAGAAGATCATAACTAGGCCGAGTGGCGTCGTTTTTGTCACGCGTTATAATATATTTATAAATATTTAACACTAAAGCTAAACCTAACCCCTGGACCCAACGCCCAATCAACAGATACTCCGAAATGATTACATGCCAGCGTAATGACCCCAACGCCAAGAATGCGTAGAACCACTGTATTTTGGCAGACATATTTTAGGGGACATCACTCTTCCAAACTGAAATAATATATCTGATCAACTAGGAAATTACCCACAACCGAATAAAATAATGCAAGACAGGGCGTTACTTCGAACAGAAATCATTTACGACGTTAAATTCGTAAATTAAGTTAACTATACTATACAATTAATTATTAATAATAAGAAGAATAAAATAAATCATGTATGTATGTATTATTTATTATATTAACGGCGCAACTAGCGAAAACATGAATTACTGATTAATTTGCGTAGAATCTCTGAGTTTTCTTTTGTTTACAAGATACCGGTTTCGTCTCTTAAAAACCCCCTTGAGCCCCAGTTTCAACTCCGACGATTATGGTCCATGAGTCCATGCCCTGCCCCATTGGCCTTGAAAACCCAAGCAAGTTAAGTAAGTAGTCAAGTAGTACGAAGCCCAGTAGGATTAAAATTCTCAGAATTAAGACATCAAAAATGTTTGTAATTCGCTCAACAAACATACATTATACAGTCAATGTGAGACAAAGTGAAGTTCTTAATTAAAACAAATACCGTAGACGCGACTCATGGTGCTGTGTCCCTGGTTTGTTTCACCACGCAAATTGCATTTCGTTAAATTATGAATTATAGTTTTTAACTTCATTGTGACGATCTGACTTCATCATCATGTGCCATACCGGTTAGCGTAGGCGATCATGTTCCTTCCACAATCTTCTATCTACAGTGCATCGTATCAGTTCTGTTGTTGACTGTTTTCCATGCCATGACACCAAGCTATCCAGTATTTTCTTTCTGACTTCAGAGGTATTCAAACATGGGTCAACCGTTCCTATATTATTACCTTATAGAACGGGGAACATGAACTAAGCAGCCTGTGGTCGTCCCAGCAGGTTGAGAGACTCAAGGCTGATCGAGACCTGAATAAGTGTTCCCATTTTGGCTTCTTTGTAGCAAGTTGCACCATGACAGACTGACTATCAAACAAGCTGTACTAAGTATTGCTGAATCTTTCCAGAAGACAAGATCCAACTTTTTCCCCCTGAAGAACATGGAAAAAAGAAAGCGCCCCCCCCCCTCTTTTTCCCCCACACTATCTTCCGAATCTAAGAATTTGTGTTGAACCTATGACATTAGATCAACATTTTGATACAACAAAGCTTCAGATATAAGAAACGAAACAAGGACACACTCACATACACTTTAGCCATATCAAACAGTATCTTTGTAACAAGTGGGGGGGGGGGGGGGGGGGGGGCAAAGAAATGCAAATGCGAAGCTGCAGTAAAGCTAAATGTGAGGGAGACTGAAAACAAAAATGGAAAAAAATAGTATGGTAAAAGCTTTACGCGATTGGTAGACGCCACAAATTTGAACGACGTTTCGACTCAATAGCCCTTCAACAGGAACAAACAAACAGCACACACACACACACACAGAGATATGTAAGTAAATAAAACTATTCCTACAT
The DNA here is from genome assembly GCA_032433765.1 of Megaustenia siamemsis. Taxonomy (NCBI): domain Eukaryota; kingdom Metazoa; phylum Mollusca; class Gastropoda; order Stylommatophora; family Ariophantidae; genus Megaustenia; species Megaustenia siamemsis. Next base: position 48,033,434 of record JAVIAB010000046.1, on the reverse strand, counting down.
CATCATCAAGTACCGGGCCTGCTGGCGTAGGTGATCATGTCTCTCCACAACTTTTGATCTCGACAGTTATTTATCATTTCTGTTGTTGACCTTCTGCCAAGCCATTCTCGCTGTCTGGTATATTTCTCTCTTTGCTTCCCTCTATCTCTTCGTCCCTCAATTTTTCCAGTTGTTACAATATATTCCAGTTGTTCTCTTCTCATTACTTGGCCAAAAAATGATGATTGTTTCTTCCTAATATTGGAAATGTGCTCACTTTTTGCTTTGACCTCTTTCAGAATATTGTCATTACTCTTCTTATTCCTGCACAGCTAACTAATAATGAAACATTCAAAACAAAATAATCGAAACAGTAAACCTTAAAGAGAAACTTTGAAAGAACAATGATGGAGGGTATAGTTTCTGGAAAGCTGGGAAGGAGGCGATCAACAAGACGATGAGATCAAGAAATTTAAGAATCCTCACAGACTACCCACACTGAGGAAGGCAATACTGCTAGCAAGGCAAACGAGAAACATTCAAACTGAACGTCAAAGTACCAGGTTATATATATATATATATATAATGAATCTGAACTTCTTACATATATATATGGAATTCCTTGACGCAAGTTATTTCCATGTTACTTATCAATGTAAACTACTTCGTCAGCCGCAGTTTCATCTCTTTACGGAATTTGCAGTGTTTTGACGTCTTAGGCTGCTTTTACTAGAGTAATCGGAAATTGAAAGGGAGCGAAATTGTGTGTACGACATTTTTTGTGTGCGACGTCATCGTAATGGTTCGTTGTGGATATCTAGACCGGCCGTACGCTAATCTTACGGTCGGTTGTTTGATGTGCGACGGGGATAATCTGACGACTAACTGTGTGTCATGTTCGGAATTGGAGTCAACAATGACGGCCTAACATCATCAAGCGCTCTACATTTTTTTAAAAATATGACGCTCATCATTTTCAAGAGGACGTGAACTCCCAGTGTATGGTGGATAGGCGGCGGGAACAATTGAAGGCTATGCATGAAAAGTGTTCCTTGTTGCAGTTTCCTCATATTTCAAGGCCGGCTTGTTGCAGGAGCTACTGAGTTAAGTGCTCTGTGCACACCGTGAGCTGTGTGTCTCATCCGCTTTGATCATGTTTCGATATTCAAATTGCTTTCGATGAATGATGATATCATATGACAGGGAACAGTTGGCTGTGTTCACCTTCTGCGCGGTTTGGCCTTATGTCTTTTGGCGAGTGCTGAGACTGCTATGATGGGGACTACAGTTACCTTTCTTTGTTTGGGAGACGAGATTCGGATGATTACACTGGCACGGGCGGTTGAGCAATTATGGATTTTAATTCGTTTGCAGTGACACTGGGGCCTTCCATAACCAAATAACAAATATATGGCCAAAACGTAATTACAATTTCGCACTCTTTCGTATATACAGTTTGGAAAATGAAAGTAAAAAAAACAAACACTAAAATGACAGAACTTGATTGTCCGTCTTTTTTCCCCCTACAAATAAGTTATTAGCATCGGTTGTGAAACTCACTGACGAACATTTAACAAGCAATAAAGATATGCAAATTGCACTGAATTACACAACGCATGGTCCCAGGTTTTCTTTTTTTACTTACATTCGCCAACTTTGAATTATCCTCACTTTTCCTACAAGGCAGTAGCCTTCTATTAGGAGATTTCCCAGATCTATTTTTAAATCCAATATTTAAACAATTTGGGGGGGGGGGGAGGAGGGGCGGGGAAGAGAGAATCATATTAGGCAGAAAATCGTTCAAAACTAATGAATCATCTTGCAGCTTTCTTGTTTGGAAGAGTGTCTCTTGAGTTGAGGTAGAAGTACGACCGTTGTAACTCGAGAATCTTTGACAGTTGAGTTAGTAGAGTTAATCATGTTCATTAACTCTTTCTGTACGTTTCGCCGCCAATGCGCATGCCGATTTCGCACGCGTACGTTTCGTCACTTACTCTCAATTTAATTAGTGGGAACCGTCATCAAACCACATTCTTTGAACATGTCTTTTATCATCTTGGTATTATTGAAATATAAATCTTTTTTCAATTATCTAAATAAAAAAAATCCATATGTAATATGTTATATGTTAGATAAATATAAATATGTAGATTGATTCTTCAAACCATGAATAATTTTGTCTCTGATATCTCTTCTGTTGCTTCGATAAAAAAAAAAAAAACAACTTCTGTATTTAAATATCTGGCCTCTTTTCACGGAGAACAGTCGACATGTACACACTTATGTCAGTCTTGTTTCTGGCTTCAGACTTGGATCAATGACTAACACAGAGAGCAACTTGACATATTGTACAAATAAATAACATCTGGTAGTCGAGAGACGAGCGTACAAAGTCTAACACCTGATATCTGTTGCGTTAGCGCATAGATATTATAGTCCGTTCAGAAATTCATAACCACACTTGAATTAGCTTTACGTGATAACCGTTTGTTATTTTGCTTTCAACTTTTGCATGTAATCTTATAATATTGATGTCGTTATAGAAATATTTTTTGCTCTGAGAAATTTGATCTAGTTTAAAAGTTTTCTTCTTTAGGCTATATTAAATTCACCCTGTTCGAATTTGACACCATTTTAGGATATATACATTAATTTGTTGCGGTCGTTCACGTAAAATAGTTTGGCTATTGCAGAAACACTAAGTTCAGGAAAATCCCGTGCACAAAACTGAATTGTTATTGAACGACATGACGCACCACGGCCTGGGCATTAATTACCGAAGGGAAGGCGTATCTTTATTAATTTTGTGAAGACTCAGTAGACAATTTGTTGACTTTAAATACCAACATTTATATCTAAATTACAATGAGTTTGAAATGCAAATTTATAACTATGCAAAAGGTTACTGTTTTACTATATCAGCACTTCCTTAGGGAATTCAAGATGGGACAAAGTGCCTACTGCATCAAATACAAAAGAACAAATTAGGACATGGCTTGCGAATGAAAATGTCAAATTTGACGACACATATTTAAAACCCGAATTGTTACAACTTGTGAAGAATACGAATAAGAAAAAGGTGTACCATGTTGACAAAATCATTGAGAAATACGGCCACACGTGAAGTGAAGGAAATGCGCGAAAATGATTATGATATTGTTTATTTAGATGAAACTTGGATCAACGTTCATCATACAAATGAAAAGGAATGGCAGTTAGCAGATGGAAGTATTAAAAGATCAGTACCAAGCAGTAAAGGGCAACGTTTGATAGTTGCACATGCAGGTAGCAGACATAATGGGTTGTTGCAGAATGCTCATCTCGTTTTCATTTCAAAATCCATAGACAATAGAGACTACCACTCCGAAATGAATGGGCACATATTTAAAGACTGGATCGAGAAAAGTATCCTTCCAATATTAGATCGACCTTCTTGTCTGATAATAGACAATGCTTCATACCATAACGTAGTTAACGTAGAAGATGGAATCCCAACATCATCAAGTACAAAAGATGCAATCAAAACGTGGCTCATAAAAGAACACATACAAGTTAACGACAGCTACTTGAAATTACCGAATTGCTTAGCCTTGTAAAACAGACACAACTTACAAAGATATTTAAAATAGACAAGTTAATTCAAGAACATGGCCAGAGATGTTTGAGACTACCTCCATATCATGCACACTTAAATCCTATAGAACTAGTTTGGGCAAAAGTTAAAGGACACGTAGCATATACAAATAAAACTTTCAAATTATGCGATGTTGAGACACTTACAAATCAGGCCCTATCAAATATAAATAAAGACTACTGGGTAAAATGTGAGGATCATGTGTTACGACAAGAAGAGGAATATTGGAAAAAGGATGGTTTGTTGTTTGTTTAGCCGAAAGCAGTAATCGACCTATTTGACTCGTCTGATTCTGAATGATCATTACTCTGATTAAGTCTACAGATAAATAGTTTGATTTGCAAAATTTCCTAGTTGATTTGTTAAACAGTTTATTGTTCAAGACCACCCAAGCAATCAAAAATATGTTATAAGCAAACCAACAACCATTACTTTGAATGGAAGCCTGCTTGAGTCAGTACAGAAGTTCAGCTATCTTGGATCCACTATTACAGCCACACTTTCCTTAGATGAGGAACTAAATGTACGTATTTGAAAGGCAGCGACAACATTTGGGAAACTCACACCAAGAGCATGGAACTATATCAAATTGACTCTACGAACAAAAGTTCTATATATAATTTAAAATTTGTATACTTGCCACCAAGTAAAATTTTATGGACACGCCTATGGGTCATCGTTGCACTAGATTACTGTAAAACATTTTGATTAGGGTCAAAATAATAGTTACATGGGCAAAGATCAAAGGAATTCGCCGCTTTAAGAAAACCGTTATAGCTAGACATCGAGTAACACATATGTTCTCGTGACATGGACATTTTAACACCGTATGCCAAAAATCATGTGAAATCATCAAGAACTTTTTGAATTATAAATCATAACATCTCGGCAAACGATTCTGAACGGACTATAACAACATCTGGTAGCCGTAGTATTAACATATAAATACTGCAATATACATAATCCTTTGTCAACATCAAACAACGCTCTTCTGTATTTTATTCACGGATTATATTGCTCTTCAAGTTTGTTGCAATAGAAACTGGTATTTACATGCAATACGTTCTTGCAACTAATATTTACATGCAATAAGTTTTTGCAACTAATATTTACATGCAATAAGTTCTTGCAACTAATATTTACATGCAATACGTTCTTGCAACTAATATTTACATGCAATAAGTTCTTGCAACTAATATTTACATGCAATAAGTCCTTGCATCTAATATTTACATGTAATAAGTTCTTGCAACTAATATTTACATGCAATAAGTTCTTGCAACTAATATTTACATGCAATAAGTCCTTGCAACTAATATTTACATGCAATAAATTCTTGCAACTAATATTTACATGTAATAAATTCTTGCAACTAATATTTACATGCAATAAATTCTTGCAACTAATATTTACATGCATTACAAAATGGATAGTGTTAGATTTTGCCGAGTCCCAAAGAATGACTGAAGCAAAGCCACCTATATCTATCAAGCCTGCTCGCTGAGGGGGATCACCCAAACCATGTGACGTTTTCAGCATTGCGAACAGGGGAGGTTGTGGATAAAATGACGTCATTGTATTGCTCGAAAAGCTGATGACGTCACAAGGATTGGGGTGTTTCTGGAAAAAAATCATCCAGTCTTTCGGCTTGAGATATATAGATGGCGATGGAGAAGGTTCACGATTGACTGATTTGATTAATTGATTGATTGACTGACTCACTGATTAATTGACTTGACTGATTAATGGACTAGCTGATTAATTGACTGAATGACTGATTGATTGACTGATTAATTGACTGACTGATTGGCTAATTGACTCGTTGTTTCATTGACTGATTGATTGATTGATTGACAGATTGACATACTATTTATCTTTTTTTTTTCTTCTATCCTTCCTCCTATGCCGTTGGCGTCGAGGGGAGGTGCAATCTGCGACGATTCTTTGCTCTTCTCTTGCCTCTTTTGTTTGCCTTTTCTGGTGATATCCCTCCTAGTGACTCTAGTATTCCCTTTATCCATCTCTTTCTCGGTCTTCCTCTTACTCTGGCTTTTCGTAGCTTTTGTTTGTGGCTCTTTAGGTCATTGTTAGTTCTTTGTGTCTTGTTATGTGGCCGAACCAATTTATCGGTTGTTTCTTTATGAATTCGATGGCTGGTTCAATTTCGAGTTTCTTCCTCAGGTCAGTGTTTCTTACTCTGTCCCTTAAGCTGTTTCCTGTCATTCTTCTGACACATTTCATTTCGGTGGTCGTTAACTTTCTTATTGTTCTAGAGTCCAGCGTCCAATTCTGGCACTGATAGCACAGAGTTGGTAGAAAAATTGATTTGTATATTGCCCTATTTGCTTCCGTAGTTATTGCTTTGTTTTTCAATAGTGTTGATACTTGGCCTATAACTTGGCATGCTTTGTTACACCTTATATCTATCTCTGTCCCTTGGTTATTGTCTTGTGTTAACGTGCTACCCAGATATTTAAAATTGTCTACTTGTTTCAGGGTTATCTATCTATTATAATGTTTAATAGTTATACTATTTATTCACTAACAAATATAGTTTGTATAACACTTGAACAATTGTCAATGGCAGTTCTGTTATAGTAACCAAAATGACGTAGACTGAGGCTGACGATAGATTATCGTACATCACTAAGTAGAAATCAATCAATACAACTCAAGTCAAGCACATCATAATTGTTGTAAAATGATTACAATTATAGGCAAACTCGTCACTTTGAAACAGATAATTATTTCTTCTTCTCCTTTTTCTTCCTCTTTCCATCCTCATTTGCCCTTCAGCGTCGAGGGGAGATATAATTTCCGGTCTTTTGCGCTTCTGTTCGCCTCTGCTGCTGTTAATGTTTCCAATATTCCGCCGATCCATCTTTTTCGTGGTCGGCCCTTGGTTCTGGTATTCTCGCAACGTTTATTGAAGGCTCGTTGTGTTGTGTTTTGATCTTTCTGCCTTGTCACGTGGCCAAACCATTTTTATTGGTTTTTTTTTTTTATTGAGTTATTGAGTTATTTGCGGGTCATCATCATTGCACTCCGAACATGTCCATAGGTGCTCAGATCCCCTCCTCAGCAATTCCTCAGTGTCAAGCGACCGACGACTCCAGATCTATGTTGATTGATAAGTCTTCTTACATGGCCACTAAGTTTCTCATTTCTGGCTGTGCCCATTTTAACTCCCATTTCCATCATCCGAAGAAGTGTTTTTTTTTTTTATATATTCTATGTTGGGGATTATTTCTAACTTTTTTCATGGTACTTTATTTCTGATCTTATCTCTCAGGTTTTTCTTGTCATTTGTCCAACACATTTATCTCGGTGGTGGTTATTTTTTCTTATTGTTCTTATATCTAGGGTCCAGGTCTGGCATTGGTTGGGATGAAGATTGTATTGTAGAGTGCCCGTTTTGTCTCTAGAATGATTTCCTTTTGGACAATGGCGGTTATAGATGACCAATGATTTCCCAATCTGGTATCTTTTCTCTTTGCTTCCCTTGATCTCTTCGTTCCTCAATTTTCCCAGTTGTTATAATATATTCTAGCTGTTTTCTTCTCGTTACATGGCTCAAAAATGATGCTGGTTTGTTCCTAATATTTGATATCAGTTCTCTTTTTGCTTTGGCCTCTTTCAGAACGGTTTCTTTACTCTTAGATATATTTAGATAAGATATAAACTAGAGTACAGTAATGTCACTGTAACGACTCACTATTTGATGTGTTCAGTATTTGATCTTTGATGGACTTCGTGACAGTCGAACCATCCATGTTGTATTTTTGGTAGGACTTGACCCTAAAACAAACAAAGTAAACAATCACGATAAGAAGAGTTAGTTTGTAGTTTGTTTTGATAAAATAATAAAGAACAACAAAATAACTTAGAGATAAAGAAATATGAAGTATAGCAATTTAAGATGAATATTGTGAAATAACATACATTAAAGTAAATAAGATACATGTGTTGGAGCCACGATAGCTCCGTGGTTAGTGAACTGCATTACAAAGGACAAGATGTAGGGTGCGAACCCAACCGACGGCTTCCGGTTCACCCAGCTTTTAATGGGTACCGGATTTTTTTTTCTGGGAAAGTAAAGTGGCACGGGCGTAATACCGACCACATTACCCTAAAAATCATGTGCTGAAGGTCTGTAAAATTTATGGTAACTAAACCCATTTTCCCTATATGCCACTTGGCGTGACGGGGGTACTTTAAGAGAGAAATGAAGACACATGTGCAACAAAATTAAAAAGAAATGGTGAAGGTCTAGTATAGGCCCGTACATTATTTCAGCGAGACTGATGATCACCCCTTAGTTGACGTCACAATAAAACTACAGTGGTTATCAAATACTGTTGCAAGTCACAAAATAGAGCACTTCACGATAACGCTATTGTTTAGTCCTGTAAATTAAAGTTCGCAAGAGTAACATCCCTTTGAGTAACATTGCACATAATTCGGATCCCTAATGGTAGGGTTTATGATAAAACTAACCACAAACCTAAATATAGCTGTTTTGTTTTTAGTAAGTGAAAACGTCTATAGTTTCGTTGTGACGCCAACTAAAGGGAAATCACTCATTTCGCTTAAATAATTTACCGGACTAAACTAGGATTTTACCAGCTTCTCAATTCAGGTACTTTCTTTTTTTTTATTTATTTAGTTTAACTAATTACATTTAGTTGATGTAACTTTGTCTGTTCCAGTGTGTTTCCCTAGAGAAATATGCCATGATTTTAGATGATGAATTATCTGGTATATCCACTTAAAAACACTTGTGCCTTTTAACCTTTAGTAGACGCATAACCTAGTTGCATAGCAGGTCGCTTTTGGGCACCTAATTTTTAGCAAATTTTTTTACGCATAAAAGTTTCAAGAAATTTAGCGATATAACCGCTGTTTGTTATTGCTTGGTCAAGTAGCATATATCAACATTTTGAGGAAAAGCTGCTCTGTTCATTTATTATACAATGATCTGTTTGTAGAAGAGAAATTACATTCAAAATGTAATATAACGAGTAATAAACAAAATATAAACCCCCACAAAAGGCAATCTAAATTTCCACTAAAATATTTCTAGTCAAAAGTAACACGGAAATCTATTTATTTTTCATAGTTTAACCACATATACATATTTTAATATTAATTTCAATCCTTTTAAAGCACAGACAACATATTAATTACCGTTTACAGTGAAAGGTTTACAAGTTGAAAACAAATAAATTCAGAAAATTGTTTCACCGATCGCTATAACTAAATATTTCTCATTATGAGGGAAGTAAAGAATAGTGACACTGTGACCTTCCAGGCATGTCGTAAGAGGCGACTAAGGAGCTTGATCGATGGCTTGACAAGCTGTCATTGTAAAAATCATTGTTAATGAAACAGAACCATAGATTTTAGAAGCAGTGATTTCTGCAATATGTGCCATTTTGGCATGCAAGGTTTCTGTTTTTGAGATTGTGGTTCTGCCCTATGTGCCGTCTTCGGCTCGAAAGGACAATAGATAGATAGATATAACTAAATAAATCCTTCATCAAATGGAAAAATCCACGTTTATTTTTAAATTATACCCATAGACAAAGAGAATCCACGTGGATTCATAGCCATTCATCCATTCACATTAGGGCTACTGTGAGATCGAGGCTAAACGTGTGAACTGGTTTATCATTTCACAAATTCACATTGCAGGGAGATCTTACGGTCTGTTGTTCGATGTGCGACGGGATAATCCGACGACTAACTGTGTTTCATATGTTCGCATCTGAAGTCAAAAATGATGTCCTAACATCATTAAGTTAGCCATAACCATTCACATATAATAAATAACATAGATAAAACATTACAAATCTTACACTACGGTATTTGGTAAAGAAACCTTATAAAATGCACACAGATCGACAAAAAAACGATCAAATATCTGCGAGTTTCAGTATATTTTCGCAACAACAACAAAAAATGAAAAATGACAGAACACTACACCATCATCATCATCGAGTGCCATCTCCGCAACGAAGGTTGTTACCATGGAGCGCCATTCTGCTGTCTCTTGCTTTGATGGTGCAGGTTGTCATAGACTGGTTTGTCCATCTTTTGATGTTACTCGTCCATGTTAGTCTTGATCTGCCTCTGCCTCTTTTACCTTGTATTTTCCCCTCCAGGATTACTTTTAGTAGGCTGTTGTGTATTTTAACATGGCCGAAAAATCGCATTTGTCTTGTTTGAATTGTGTTTAGTAGTTCTCTTTTCATTTTTAGTTATTTTAAGACTTCATTGTTTGTTTTCTTTTCCCTCCATCCAATTCTACCTATTCCTCTATATATCCACATTTCAAAGGCTTCAATTCGCTGTTCTGTTATCTTGTCTAATGTCCATGTTTCTGCACCATATAGGAATGTTGAGAAGACATAACATTTTGCTATTCTTAGTTTTAGCCCTGGTGTTTTTGTTGTTAGTATGTTCTTCATGACATTAAAATTACTTTTTTCTATTCCTATTCTTTTGTTTATTTCAGTTTTACATTTTCCCTCACTGGTTATAGTATGTCAAAGGCAGTGGCGTATACTAGTTTTGAGGTCTGGGTTACCGCTGACACAATAAATAAAGACATACATTAGATTCAGTAGGCTAATATAAAGTAATATTTGCTAATGACATCACTACATTTTAAATTACTTACTTATTTAAAGTAATTATTTAAATGTAAACTCTATCCGTCTTGTTTGGGACGAAAATGTCTCGATGACTTTGTCATTGAAAGTACTGTTGGGTTGGTTTCTAAGTTTCTGAAGGACTTATTTCTTAATGGACATTATTGCCAAACCAGATAAGCGTTCTTGTGTCTGAGATGAGCGACAATAAGATTTTATTCTCTTGAGAGCAATACAAGTTCTTTCTGCAGAGGCTGATGGGCATAAAGTAGTTATAAATTGGTTAGAAAGCTCCAGTAATTAGACATAGTTTCACTTTCACTCTGTGACGCTTCTGATTGGCTAGAGCTAAAAATAACCCATGAAACCGCATTTTGTAATAGGTAGCTCTCGCCGTATAATTTTGACGGGAATTTTTGAATGTCAAGGTCATTAATTCTAAGTCGGAGAGAAGAGAACTGTACCGCTACTTATTAGCGGTTTCTAACTTAGTTTCGGTTTCATTTACAAACGTTATAGTGGCCATAGGAAAACTTTGCTTTAATAAATGCAAATCAAAGCAAATAAATCATATTGGCCTACTAAATGTGTAATAGAATATTCGAAAATTTGTAATATAATTATGAAGAAAAAAATATAATAACTTATAATTTCCTTTTGTATTTCGTTAATATATTCAGGCTACCGGCGGTAGCTGCGGTAGCATAGAGAATACGCCACTGGTCCAAAGTTTTTGTCCCGCTATTTTTCCTAAATCCAAATTGCTGCTCATCTAATTCAGTATTGATTTTATTCTGAATCCTTACTTGTATAACTTTTAGCAAGATTTTTGTAACATGGCTTATTAAGCTTATTGTTGTAAAGTCACTGCATTCAACTGCACCATTCTTTTTAGGCAATGCAATGAAAGTTAATGTATTTAGTTCATTTGGAATGTATCCTGTGTGGTATATGTCGTTGCATATGTCTGTAATCACTTCAATGCCAAAATCTACTAGTGCCTGTATCATCTCTATCTGTATGCTATCAGGTCCTGCTGCTTTTCCCTTTTTCATTGTTTTTTTATAGCTTTTTCCACCTCAGATTTTAAGATTGTATAGCCTGATGTTCATTTTATGATTGGTTTCTTGCCCCTTTGATCATGAAATAGTTCTACTACACCATACTTTCTAGGATTAGCACGCGGAAATGACCAAATAGTGAATTTAAAAATACGGATTTATTTAAATAGAAGAAAAAACTACTTTAAAAGCAACAGGCACCTATCACTGCGAGTGACAGATTGTCTACTAAGGGTTTTAATTCGCATTTTTAATGACTTTACCCTCACGCTGATTCTTTTTTGTCTAGAATTAGGGCTCTTCTAATAACAGAATGAGAACAATCGAATAAAGTGCAATGTTTACTCTACTCTTCAAAACTGAAATAATTTACGGGACTAAAACTTGACTTCTACTAACAAAATTATTTAAAATAAAGTGAAGTAAAATAATATAATGTAATACAAAGTTCAATCAAATAAAGCATATATTATTAAAATATGCGATAAGTAGAACATAAATGTATACAAAAACCTAGGTGTGATAGATATATAATTAACTTCACTGTGTTGAGGAACTCACCTTGTTTTTAAGCATTTCAAGACTATTAATTAGGAGTAGTAAAAAGTAAAGAGCCCCCGTCACGCCAAGTGGCGTATAGGGAAATATGGTGTTAGTGACCCTATATTTTACAGACCTTCAGCACATGATTTTTGGGGTAATGTGGTCGGTATTACGCTCGTGCTGCTTTACTTTCCCAGAAAAAAATCCGGTACCCATTTAAGGCTGGGTGAACCCGGAAGCCGTCGGTTGGGATCGAACTTGTCCTTTGTAGTCCAGTTCACTAACCACTGAGCTATCGCGGCTCCCATTTATGTAGCTCGCTGAATTACTCCTTTCTGTCAATCGTCTTCCTTTTCTTTGCTTCCTCCTCCTCTTCCGCATTATTTTCCTCTTCTTCTCCTTTTGCCTCACGATTACTCCTTTTCAACGTCCGCCCTTATAAAAGGACGTTACGTGGACGTAAAATACGTTTAGTTGTTGTTTACAGCAAGTTGTAATGTTACGACCCAAAACATTCGACTCCTAAACTAAGCGCAACAGTCCAAAACACGAAGGAAGCACGCTGTCAGAAAAGATAAAGCAAGCAACACTCATAACCGTCTCGTCACTTCTACTACTACTACTATTGCTGCTGCTGCTACTACTACTATTGCTGCTGCTGCTACTACTACTATTGCTGCTGCTGCTACTACTACTATTGCTGCTGCTGCTGCTGTTACTACTACTATTGCTGCTGCTGCTACTACTACTATTGCTGCTGCTGCTACTACTACTATTGCTGCTGCTGCTGCTGCTACTACTACTATTGCTGCTGCTGCTACTACTACTATTGCTGCTGCTGCTGCTGCTACTACTACTATTGCTGCTGCTGCTACTACTACTATTGCTGCTGCTGCTGCTGCTACTACTACTACAACTATTATATGACCCTTTTTTGTCTTGTCAGACGGTCTAGTGGAGGCTATTGTGTATTTGTTTGAGGTTTCATCTTCTCTCGTGACTAATCTACCAATGTTTGGCAAACACACACGGCCACAGAATGAAGAAGTCAGGCCCACTGATCCACAGGGTTTTCCATCCTTTTTCATGAGTCTTTTCTCTTGTTTTTGTTGCGTTCGCCAGCTTTCAACTCTGACGAAGTCCCTAGAGACTAGGAACTGAATTTTGCGTGTTAATCCATTTTTCCCTGGCAGCCGTGTGCACAGGGGTCCCTCACCGCACAGGCAGATAACTCCTACTTCGGAGGTACTCATGTTTTTTTCCGTCGATGAGTAACTGACGTTTCAAGCCGGGCCTTGCTGCTGAGACCAGGGGTGGTTGTCGCAGAGAGAAATCATAAATAAAAATCCCAACCGGTTTTTCTCTTCTAAGTTTTGCCTTAGCACAGTCTCAAATGATGTTATACCATTCCTTATACATGCTCTCCATGATGTGCAATCACTTGCCAGATGTTCCCAATCATTTTCACAGATGGAGAAGTCATTCAGAGATGATTTACAGATATCTCTATATTGTAGTTTAGGTCTGCCGATTTGTCTTTTTCCGTGTGTTAGTTCACCATATAGTATTTGCTTGGGGATGCGTTTTTCTTCCATTCGCTGGACGTGCCCCAGCCATCTTAATCTTCGACATCTGAGCATCGACATGAATGTTAGGGTCTTAGCATGTTGCAGGACAGTTAAGTTGGTTATTTTGTCCTGCCATTTGATGTGCATTATTCTGCGAAGACATCGCATGTGGAAGACATTTAGCCTTTTTTCGTGATTTGAGTGTGTTATCCAGGGTTCAGATCCATATAACAGTGTGCTAAGCACACATGTTTGATATATTAAGTTTGGTCATCAGTGTAAGTTTCGTGTTGTTCCAGGCCCTTTCTGTGAGTTTGTCGAAAGTCGTTGCTGCCTTACCAATTCTGCCGTTTATTTCATCATCAAAAGAAGTGGTTTGCTTAATTGTGGATCCAAGATACGTGAATTTCTGCACTGATTCTATTGGACAATCTTTTAGAGTAATTAATAGAGGTACTACTACTACTACTACTGCTCCTACTACTACTGCTCCTAATACTACAACTACTTCTACTATTGTTCCTACTACTAAGACTACAACTACTACTACTACTACTGCTCCTACTACTAATACTACAACAACAACAACTACTACTACTACTACTACTACTATTACTGCTCCCACTACTAATAATACAACAACTACTACTACTACTACTGCTCCTAATATAAATACCAACATTACTACTGCTACTACTGCGCCTACTACTACTACTACTACTGCTCCTACTACTACTACTACTACTTCTACTACCACTACTAGTGCTCCTACTACTACTACTACGTCGCCTACTACTACTACTATACTACTCCTACTACCACTACTACTGCTCCTACTACTACTACTACTACGTCTCCCACTACTACTACTACTAATACTACTACTTCTACTGCTCATACTACTACTACTGCTCCTTCTACTAATACTACTAATACTACTAATACTACTGCTCCTACTAGTAGTAGGAGCAGTAGTAGTAGTATTAGTAGTATTAGTAGTATTAGTAGTAGGAGTAGTAGTAATAGTAGTAGTATTAGTAGAAGGAGCAGCAGCAATAATAGAAGTAGTAGTATTAGGACCAGTAGTAGGAGCAGTAGTAGGACCAGTAGTAGGAGCAGTAGTAGGAGCAGTAGTAGAAGGAGCAGCAATAGTACTAATACTACTACTACTACCACCACTACCACCACTACCACTATTATCACTACTGCTACTACTACTACTACTACTACTACTACTACTACTACGACCACTACTACTGTTACTACCAGACAAAACACCAGAAAGAAACAATCGATAATTTTCTGGAACATCATGAGATGAGAAAGTTGGAATATTTGGTTACAGCTGGCAAAATCGAGAAAAAGAGATGTAGCGGATGACAAAGAGAGAAGATACCGGATGGCTTGATGTCGTGTAATGGAAAATTGTCAACAATTACAACCATGCACTGTGGATAGATTGTTTTGAACGACGTATCGGCCTACTGGAAGGCCTATTGAGCCGAAACGTCGTTCAAATTTGTTTCGTCTATCAATTACGTAAAGCTGTCACCATACTATTTAAATTTTTTTTTTCAATTCTCCCTTATTTTCTTTTACCCTGTGGTTCCCATTTCCCTGTGGTTTGCTTTTGAGATTTCCTTGTTGTCCCTTCTCTTAGCCAAAGCAAAATTCTAGTTTTACAGCAACAGATCACAAGAGTGTAGATTTAATGTGGAAGAGGTAGCAACAGAGACAAGGATAAATAAATCATCATGAAACAAAAATGTGATAGCAAAAGGGACATGAAGCTTCTAAATAACCAAACTACAGTTAGAGAAGGAGTAGATTGAAACAGCGACCACATTTGTCATTTAATACAGGCAGTATCACACGCCGCACAGTGTTTTTGGTATCAGTGAATCAATTCAAAGGAAGAGGTATGTTTACAACACTCGGAAAAATGGACAAATAATCAACAACAACAACAAAATATGGAACAAAGCAGGATCGAACCCGTACTCAGTGGCACATCGCCATGCCAGAAAAGCCAAACGCTTTTTCAAGCGCTTTGTCAATTTCTCCGAGTGCTGTAAACATACTTCTTCCTCTGAATTGATTGCTGATTATCGCCTCGGAAGTTTCCCTCTATAATAATATTCATTTATTATTATTTGTTTTTGGTATCACCTGGCAGGACAAAGTGACACACGTGAAGATTTTTACTGGCACGGGACTCCCCAACACCGACACGCTACTCAAACAATGTAGGTCACGCTGACTTGGCCAGCTACACCGTTTGAAAGATGGCAACATATCAAAAGATATACTATAGGGATAACGAACTTATGGCAAAATCGCTCAAAACTTAGTCAACTATTACTGTCGGAGACTACTATATTCAACTATGACTATCGGAGACTACTATATTCAACTATGACTATCGGAGACTACTATATTCAACAATGACTGTCGGAGACTACTATATTCAACTATGAATATAAGTTCTCCCGTCTTCAAGATGGTGGATCTAGTCCACGTCCTCTCGATCGCTGCAGAAAATGTACCCAGGGTCTGATTAATTAATTTCGGATCTTCGTTGCACTTTTCTGCGTTAAAGTCAAAATGATGATATGCTTGATACATCTGTGTCGCTAAAGCGAGGTCGTAGGCCGACGAGAGTCCGTTTTTGACGAATCAAGTGTTGTGAGTGAGACCTTACACCGTCTAGACTTGATCTGCGCTTTACGTCACATTGGTGCTGTTCATGACCGACCGTTGTTGAAATTCTTTGACGCAAGTTATTTCCATGTTACACATTAATGTAAACTACTTCGTCAGCCGCAGATTTGTCTCTTTGGGGAATTTGCTTCGTGTTTTATTCGTCGTAGGCTGCTTACACTTGAGTAATCAGACAAAAATCTAAAGGGATCGAGATTATTTGTTCGGCGACATTGGTGTGTGCTACGTCATCGTAATGGTTCCCTAAACCGGCCGTGCCCAAATCTTACGGTCTGCTGTTTGATGTGCGATGGGGAAAATTTGACGCTTGACTATGTGTCTATATGTTCGGAATTGGAGTCATCAACGATGGCCTAACATCATCAAGTGCTACGACGATCATCATTTTCAAGAAGACTTACCGGTATATGGGGATAGGCGGCGGGAACAGTTGGAGGCTGTGCATGAAAAGTGTTCCTAGTTGCAGTTTCCTCACATTACAAGTCGCATGTCTGTGTTAGTCACCTCTAGTGACTCGGGCAGATGGTGCTCGTAAACCTGGGAAGGCCGACCATCTAAGGGCATAATCCCCCTACAGAGAAGATCATCTCCTGCCTTGCAGGAAGATTGGGGACAATCAAAGGCTAAGGAAAGCAAATCTGAACAAAATGCTGGCTGAAATCGGATGCACTGGGCCACTGGCGCATAACACAGTGCAACGTTTTAACAGGTATTCAATCAGAGTGGATCTAACAAGCTTAAACAGACAGCTGTCTTGGTGCGAGAGTCTGGAGTCCTAATCTGATTGAGTCCTGATCGCAGAGAGAGATATTCAACTATGACTGTCGGAGACTACTATATTCAACTGTAACTGACGGAGACTACTATATTCAACTGTAACTGACAGAGACTACTATATTCAACTATGACTGTCGTAGACTACTATACTCAATTATGACTGTCGGAGACTACTATATTTAACTATGACTGTAGGAGACTACTATATTCAACTATGACTGTCGGAGACTACTATATTTAACTATGACTGTCGGAGACGACTATATTTAACTATGACTGTCGGAGACTACTATATTTAACTATGACTATCGGAGACGACTTTATTTAACTATGACTGTCGGAGACTACTATATTTAACTATGACTGTCGGAGACGACTATATTTAACTATGACTGTCGGAGACGACTATATTTAACTATGACTGTCGGAGACTACTATATTCAACTATGACTGTCGGAGACGACTATATTTAACTATGACTGTCGGAGACTACTATATTCAACTAAGACTGTCGGAGACGACTATATTTAACTATGACTGTCGGAGACTACTATATTCAACTAAGACTGTCGGAGACGACTATATTTAACTATGACTGTCGGAGACGACTATATTCAACTATGACTGTCGGAGATTACTATATTTAACTATGACTGTAGGAGACTACTATATTCAGCTATGACTGTCGGAGATTACTATATTCAAATATGACTGTCGGAGACTACTATATTCAAATATGACTGTAGGAGACTACTATATTCAAATATGACTGTCGGAGACTACTATATTCAAATATGACTGTAGGAGACTACTATATTCAAATATGACTGTCGGAGACTACTATATTCAACTATGACTGTCGGAGACTACTATATTCAAATATGACTGTCGGAGACTACTATATTCAACTATGACTGTCGGAGACTACTATATTCAAATATGACTGTCGGAGACTACTATATTCAACTATGACTGTCGGAGACTACTATATTCAACTATGACTGTCGGAGACTACTATATTCAACTGTAACTGACGGAGACTACTATTTTCAACTGTAACTGACGGAGACTGCTATATTCAACTGTAACTGACGGAGACTACTATATTCAACTGTAACTGACGGAGACTATTATATTCAACTGTAACTGACGGAGACTGCTATATTCAACTGTAACTGACGGAGACTATTATATTCAACTGTAACTGACGGAGACTACTATATTCAACTGTAACTGACGGAGACTGCTATATTCAACTGTAACTGACGGAGACTGCTATATTCAACTGTAACTGACGGAGACTATTATATTCAACTGTAACTGACGGAGACTATTATATTCAACTGTAACTGACGAAGACTACTATATTCAACTGTAACTGACGGAGACTATTATATTCAACTGTAACTGACGGAGACTACTATATTCAACTGTAACTGACGGAGACTATTATATTCAACTGTAACTGACGGAGACTACTATATTCAACTGTAACTAACGGAGACTATTATATTCAACTGTAACTGACGGAGACTACTATATTCAACTGTAACTGACGGAGACTATTATATTCAACTGTAACTGACGGAGACTATTATATTCAACTATGACTGACGGAGGCTGCTATTTTCAACTGTAACTGACGGAGACTATTATATTCAACTGTAACTGACAGAGACTATTATATTCAACTATGACTGACGGAGGCTGCTATTTTCAACTATGGCTGACGGAGGCTGCTATACTCAACTATGACTAACGGAATGTGCTATATTCAACTGTGGCTGACGGAGGTTGCTATACTCAACTATGACTGACGGAGGCTGCTATTTTCAACTATGGCTGAGGAGGCTGCTATTTTCAACTATGGCTGAGGAGGCTGCTATATTCAACTATGGTTGACGGAGGCTGCTATATTCAACTATGGCTGACGGAGGCTGCTATACTCAACTATGACTAACGGGATGTGCTATATTCAACTGTGGCTGACGGAGGTTGCTATACTCAACTGTGACTGACGGAGGTTGCTATTTTCAAATTTGACTGACGGAGGTTGCTATTTTCAAGTGTGAATGACGGAGACTGCTATATTCAACTATGACTAATGGAGGCTCCTATAGTAAACTATGTCTGACGGAGACTGCTATATTCAAGTTTGACTGACGGAGGCTGCTATAGTAAAGTATGACTGACGGAGGCTGCTATAGTAAACTATGAGTGACGGAGGCTGCTATAGTCAACTATGACTGACGGAGGCTGCTTTAGTCAATACTTTTTGTTCCATCCTTTTAATTTTGCGCAAGCATCCACCATGAAAGTCTGTATCTTCATGATTGTCATTTTTGTTGTTCTCCATGTTTCACAGCCATATAATACTAATACTGAATGCTGGGGGTCTGGGTAGCCTAGTTGGGAAAACCACCCGACTGGACTACCGACGTTCGGACAACCCGTGTTCGATTCCCGTTGGGAGCAGTGTGAGTTGTACTCGTGGTTGGAAAAAAAATACCCCCACGGTCGACCCAGATGGTGGCAGAAATGGGTACCAGGGTATTACTCTAGGAAGGTGCGGAATGTCGCCTCGCTTCGTGAGTTTCAATGCTTGAAGCGACACTATTCAGAAGTCTCCGAACACTTCTGGATGGGCGGCCGAGCAAATATGGGTTAAAAACTCGTGTGCTAAGACACCGATTCAAGTTTCGTACTTTACCGTTACTGAATATGTAGTCGTGAAATTCGATAGGTTTCATGGATACAAAATCCCACGTAATACTACGGGAGCGACAAACAATGTAATTGACATGAATTTAATACGTACCAACATCAACCTCAGCTTCTGTCAGAGGGTATCATGCATTCTCCCCGACTGAGTTGAAATACAATAGAAATATAACACAAAAGAACACAACAGTAATGCCTGTCAATTAGTTAAGTAATTAAACAAATAGCCGTACACTTCCACAGATCTAATTGTTTACGTAACAACAACCTTATAATATCAAGTATGGATATAACCAATTGCATCGGCAAAGTCAGAGCGATTTCATCAGCCAATCAGAAGAACGGAATAGTCCAATTAGGACTGTAGGGGAGGTGATGTAAAAGACTGCGATTTCGTTAGTGCGTTTAATGCATTGTGTTGTAATGGGGATGCAATAGTAATGTCTTTGTTCACGTGACCAGGAGATTATTTATAACCTGTGTAGTTAGTGCTGCTGCCAGGCGGTTTACTTTGTCATAAAAGATATCATCATCACTAAGTGCCGTCTCCGCATTGAAGGCTAGCTACCCAGCCTCAGACCGACCTCTTGCCTTTACTCCAGCTGACCAGCATTGGTATAGCCCAGCTCCCATTTATGTATTTCTGTTTTATATCATTGACAGTGTTCCCAGTGAGGCACGGAACCGCCAGCTTTGTTAATACAAATATAAATTAAACAACAAGAGCTAATATATGTGGCTGTCTAAAAAAGAAAGCAATAAAGTGTATGGTACCAGTGATATGGTGGTTGTACATGTCATCCCTTACACAGCTGGCGATTGTCTGCCTGGCTGAACATGAGTGTCTGTTAGTCGAAGTTCGACGAGGACACTATGATCTCCTAACATGATTTCTTTGTTTATTCCTATTCCAATGTGTAATGGGAAGTCTGTCTTTGTTAGATAAATTATAGAAAATTGCATCAAAATTCGACAATTAAGATAAGACAGTTCGGTGTCCCAATTTCTTTCTTTGCCAATGAGATACAAGAGTGAAAAAAGCAAGATCTCTTTAAGAGCATTTAGAGTTCACTGTTATTGGATTCATTCAAAAGAAAGATGTAATCTTCCGTCAGTCGGCAACTTCTCTTAAACGTTTACTCTTTACATGACGTTCAGGAGCAAGTGGTGCAGTGTAACATACTTCCCTACAGGATGAGGTGGAGTGTAACATACTCCCCTACAAGATGTGGTGGTGTGTAACATACTCCCGTACAAGATGAGAACATGGAGTGTAACATACTCCCCTACAAGATGAGAACATGGAGTGTAACATACTCCCCTACATGATGTGGTGGAGTGTAACATACTCCCGTACAAGATGTGGTGGAGTGTAACATACTTCTTTACAGGATGAGGTGGAGTGTAACATACTCCCGTACAAGATATGGTGGAGTGTAACATACTCCCGTACAATATGAGAACATGGAGTGTAACATACTCCCGTACAAGATATGGTGGTGTGTAACATACTCCCGTACAATATGAGAACATGGAGTGTAACATACTCCCGTACAAGATATGGTGGTGTGTAACATACTCCCGTACAAGATGTGGTGGTGTGTAACATACTCCCGTACAAGATATGGTGGTGTGTAACATACTCCCGTACAATATGAGAACATGGAGTGTAACATACTCCCGTACAATATGAGAACATGGAGTGTAACATACTCCCGTACAAGATATGGTGGTGTGTAACATACTCCCGTACAATATGAGAACATGGAGTGTAACATACTCCCGTACAAGATGTGGTGGTGTGTAACATACTCCCGTACAAGATGTGGTGGTGTGTAACATACTCCCGTACAAGATGTGGTGGAGTGTAACATACTCCCCTACAAGATGTGGTGGAGTGTAACATACTCCCCTACAAGATGAGAACATGGAGTGTAACATACTCCCCTACAAGATGTGGTGGAGTGTAACATACTCCCCTACATGATGTGGTGGAGTGTAACATACTCCCGTACAATATGAGAACATGGAGTGTAACATACTCCCGTACAAGATGTGGTGGAGTGTAACATACTCCCGTACAAGATGTGGTGGAGTGTAACATACTCCCCTACAAGATGTGGTGGAGTGTAACATACTCCCTTACAATATGAGAACATGGAGTGTAACATACTCCCGTACAAGATGTGGTGGTGTGTAACATACTCCCGTACAATATGAGAACATGGAGTGTAACATACTCCCGTACAATATGAGAACATGGAGTGTAACATACTCCCCTACAAGATGTGGTGGAGTGTAACATACTCCCGTACAATATGAGAACATGGAGTGTAACATACTCCCCTACAAGATGTGGTGGTGTGTAACATACTCCCGTACAAGATGTGGTGGTGTGTAACATACTCCCGTACAAGATGTGGTGGAGTGTAACATACTCCCCTACAAGATGTGGTGGAGTGTAACATACTCCCCTACAAGATGTGGTGGAGTGTAACATACTCCCGTACAATATGAGAACATGGAGTGTAACATACTCCCCTACAAGATGTGGTGGTGTGTAACATACTCCCGTACAAGATGTGGTGGTGTGTAACATACTCCCGTACAAGATGTGGTGGTGTGTAACATACTCCCGTACAAGATGTGGTGGTGTGTAACATACTCCCGTACAATATGAGAACATGGAGTGTTACATACTCCCGTACAAGATGTGGTGGTGTGTAACATACTCCCGTACAATATGAGAACATGGAGTGTAACATACTCCCGTACAATATGAGAACATGGAGTGTAACATACTCCCCTACAAGATGTGGTGGAGTGTAACATACTCCTCTACAAGGTGTGGTGGTGTGTAACATACTCTCATACAAGATGTGGTGGTGTGTAACATACTCCCCTACAAGGTGTGGTGGTGTGTAACATACTCTCATACAAGATGTGGTGAATACTTTACAAAACGGTAAAACAATAATAAAAAATCTACAACAATTATTTAATGAAATATACATGACAAGCAAAAATGATGGATTAGATATGAATATCAAAAAGACTAAAACTATGATCATAAACAAAGATAATACTCAAAACCCACAAGTGGTTATCAAAATTGAAGGAATAGACCTGGAGACAGTTCAGAACTACAACTACCTTGGACATACTATAACCAGTGATGAAAAATGTACAAGTGAAAAAAAAAAAAGAATTGGAATGACAAAAAGTAATTTTAATATCATGAATATATATTAACATCAAAACAAATAACACCAGGGTCTAAAACTAAGAACAGCAAAATATTATATATTCTCAACATTCCTGTTTGGGGCAGAAACATGGACATTAGACAAGAAACAGAACAGAAAATTGAAGCCTTTGAAATGTGGATTTAGAGAAGAATAGGTAGAATTGGATGGAAAGAAATTAAAATAAACGATGAAGTTTTAAAACAACTAAAACTTAAAAGAAAACTACTAAACACAATTCATACAAGACAAATGAGAATTTTGGGCCATGTTAAAATACACAACAGGCTACTAAACGTAATCACGGAAGGAAAAATACAAGGTAAAGAGGCAAAGACAGACCAAGACTAACGTGGACGAGTAACATCAAAAGATGGACAAGTCAGCCCTTGACAACCTGCACCATTAAAACAAAAGACAGAGAGCAATGGCGCTCCGTGGTAGGCAACCTTCGATGTGGAACGACACTCAATGATGATGTTGATTAAAAACAGCAGAATAGTGAGGTCTCGACCTAACAAATTCAATATTTTGTTGTGTTACTTTATTGTCAAGCTGTCACCTGACCTTGTAGGAGTGTCCTTTACTCCGCATCATTGAATCATTGCTGCCAGCTTTACCGCAGCACTGCGATTATCTGCCTGTTCCCCAACGGACGTTAAGTTGGTTTATTACTTATAACAAGCTATTATATCTCTGACTTCCGGACCAACACATCCGGTTTAAGTATCGATGATATGAAATGTGTTTACCAGTATAGGGATGTCATAAATCACGGCTGTTTGTTTAAATCTCAAAGTGGCGTTTTATTTACAAAATTAGAAATCTTCCAGAATTCATGGATAAAGATGTCACGATCCTAGTACATTCCTCTCATCCTTAAAACTGTTGATTTATTGAAGTGGTTTAGCTTTGTGACATCAGACACAAAACGATACAAGCTTTAGCAGAAGTAAAAGTTTATGTTTGGATGATACTTTAACCCTTTCAGTACGGAAGGTTTCTATCAATTTAGCGGTAGACATTTCAGTGGCCACATTTGTCATGTTTTTAAATATTTTTAGATAATTTAACAAGGAAATATATGTTACCAATACCAAGATGAAGCAGAACTTGTAAAAAGAATATGGTTTTGATAACGGTTTACACTTATCAAACTGAGAGTGACGTACTGTGCGGTTAAACGTACAAGACCGAAATCGATATGGTGCATGGTGCGCCGAAACAAGTTAATAGTTGATTCCTGTAAACATCAACGAAATGGCTAATCCGCGAGTTTCGGGGGGGGGGGGGGGGGGTAGTTGCAATTAACAATTGTTAACCACAAAAATGCGTTTATTGTAAGATACAGCTTCTCCTAATCTCTTTTAATATCCACAAGAAAAAAAAACTTGCATAGTTTAATCTTCCCGGACAGACACGAACGATCAAAGCAACTAAAGTATCGACGACAAGCAACTGTGAAATATCAGTTGAATCATCATCAGCTCTACCATCATCATCAACATCATCATCAACATCATCATCAACATCATCAACATCATCAACATACACATCATCAACATCAACATCCACATCATCATCATCCACATCATCAACATCCACATGTGGATCAACATCTACATCCACAACATCCACATCCACACCATCCACATCATCAACATCAACATCATCAACATCCACATCATCAACATCCACTTCATCAACATCCACATCATCATCATCCACATCATCATCATCCACATCATCAACATCCACATGTGGATCAACATCTACATCCACAACATCCACATCATCAACATCCACATCATCAACATCAACATAATCAACATCCACATCATTAACATCCACATCCTCAACATCCTCAACATCCACATCATCAACATTAACATCCTCAACATCAACATCCTCAACATCCACAACATCATCATTCACATCATCAAAATCCACATCATCATCATCCACTTCATCAACATCCACATCATCAACATCAACATCAACATCAACATCATCAACATCCACATCATCATCATCCACATCCTCAACATCTACATCATCAACATCCACATCATCAACATCTACATCATCCATATCATCAACATCCACATCATCAACATCCACATCATCATCATCCACATCCTCAACATCCACATCATCAACATTCACATCCTCAACATCCTCATCATCAACATCCACATCATCAACATCTACATAATCACCATTCACATCATCAACATCCACATCATCAACACCAACGTCCACATCATCAACATCCACATCATCAGCATCCACAGCATCAACATCCACATCATCAACATCCACATCATCATCATCATCCACATCAACAACATCCACAACATCAACATCCAGATCATCATTATCCACATCCTCAACATCCACATCATCAACATCCAGATCATCATCATCCACATCATCAACATCCAGATCATCATCATCCACATCATCAACATCCACATCATCAACATCCACATCATCAACATCCAGATCATCATAATCCACATCATCAACATCCACATCATCAACATCCACATCATCAACATACACATCGTCAACATACACATCATCATCATCCACATCAACAACATCCACAACATCGACATCCAGATCATCATTATCCACATCATCAACATCCACATCATCAACATCCAGATCATCATCATCCGCATCCTCAACATCCACATCATCAGCATCAACATCATCAACATCCACATCATCAACACCCACATCCTCAACATCCACATTATCAACATCCACATCCTCAACATCCACATCATCAACATCCAGTGGGAATTTAGAAGAAGTATATGTTTTTTAAATCTTTCTTAAAAGACACATTTGGACAAATCAACTAAAGTTACGACGACAAGCAACTGTGAAATGTTTTTTTCTCCGCAGCATAGATAACAAATCTCAACAAAGGAATATTGGAGGTAAATACTGAACATATTTCCGAGTATGCAGTAAACAAACAATTGTGAGCTGAATTTGCATGTCTGTAGTTGGAACATGTGTTGGAGGCAAACCGTAATATGATATTAGGTAGTTTAAGACAACGGTTTGGCAGAAAATCTATGAGTAAAACAATTAATTACAGAAGCGATAGAAAGTTGTGCGGGGTTATGATCACCTACACCAGCAGTCGTGATACTTGATTATAATTATGGTTCAGACTTTGTATAACCTAAAAAATGTCGAATACGACCTAAAAATGAAAAATAGACCAAAATCTGACAAAAATTAATTACTCATAAATTAATTACTTATTTGCTGTTAAAAATGATGTTAAATTGTCCACTAAGACATATATCCTTAGCTTGGGCTCTGCTTTCATGCCTTTGTCTTTGTTGAAGCAATTTCTTAGGTAATGCAGCTCTCTGACTTTAAATATATATATATATATATTTTTTTTTCAATTTTTGGACACCTTTTTCTCCCTCAGTGATTGGCGATTGTATACATGTCTTACTTCAGACTAAACTTTCTTATCAGTACTGTCTCTCCTATGCGCTGCTGCTCGGTTTGGTGTTTTGGCCAAAAGGTCTCTTTTATATTTGAATTTCAATCGTTTTTCTTGACTTATCAGTAAATCAGTTAAAAGTGGTCATTAATTTTTCATCTAAATATTTATTTTGCATTACGCTGTCTGAGTTATAGACACGTTGTATTTATTCAAACAAGTTTACTCGTTTTTTTAGCAATAAAATTCTTCTTCTTCTACATTTTTTTTTAGCTCCCTGTGGAGCATAGGTCTTCAATAAACACTTTCCAAGTTGTTCTGTTTTTTTTCCATTCTTTTAAGATCATTCCATGTCTTCCCCATCATCTTCATCTCTGCTTCTATCTGTCTTCTCAAATAATTCTTTGGTCTTCCCCTTTGTCTTTTCCTCTGGGGATTCCAAAAAAGGGCCTGTTGTGTAATACTCTCAGTTGGCTTCCACAGTGTGTGTCCTATGCAGCGCCATCGCCTTCGCTGTATCTCTTTATCCACTGGTATTTGACTGGTACAATTCCATAATTCTATGTTAGTGATTTTGTCCTGCCATTTCCATCCTTTTATTCTGCGTAAGAATCCATTAATGAAAGTCTGTATCATCATGATTGTCAATTTTGTTGTTCTCCATGTTTCACAGTCATATAATAGGACCGAATTAGCATTTGAGTTGAAAATTTGTATTTTTGTATTTAACCTAATTTCTTTGGATTTCCATGTTTCCCAGTGCAACGAAAGCTCCTCTTGCTTTAGAGATCCTTATTTTGGTATCATTTTCTGTTCCTCCCTCTTTATCTATATTACTGCCCAGATATATGTAATATTGTACGTCTAGTAGAGGTATTTCTCCTAATTTTATCTGGTTATTGCCAACTGTATTAATTCTCATAATGTTGGTCTTATCTCTATTAATCTTCAGTCCAAGCTGTTGTGATCTCTCATCAAGTATGCTCCTTCTATCCGACATCTATTGATGGCTGTGTGAAAGGAGAGCTATGTCAGCAGCCAAATCTAAATCATCAAGTTGTTTAGTCAGTGACCACTGGATCCCATTTCTGTTGTTTTGAGTTATTTTCATAATCCAATCTATGGCCAGTAGAAAGGGAAATGGAGACAGAAGGCATCCCTCCCTTACTCCTGTTCTTATTTCAAATGCTTCTGTAAGCTGTCCTTCATGCACCACACTACATTTCGTTCCTTCATACATTGTTTTTATCAGGTTAACAAACTTTATGGGGATTCCGTAATGACTCAGCAATTTCTTTAGCATTCATCTGTCTAAACTATCGAATTCCTTTTCGTAATCTATGAGTCCAATATAAAGTGGGGATTTTAGTTCTAAACTTTGTTCAACTATTATACGTAGAGTAGTTATTTGATCAGCACATGATCTATTCTTCCTAAAACCTGCTTGTTCATCTCTCAAATGTTTCTCTATGGCCTCCTTTAGTCTGTCCAGAATGATTCTGCTTAATATTTTTCCTGGCACTGATAGTATCATAATTCCCCTATAATTTGTGCACTCCTGTAAACTTCCTTTCTTTGGTAGTTTGATCATATAACCTTCTTTCCAAACTTTAAGTATTTCTTCCCTCTCCCAAATTTTACCTAATAGATTATGTAACATTATGGTAGAGGTGTTAATATCTGCGTTTATGGCTTCCGAAGGAATTTCATCTGGTCCTGTGGCGTTACCATTTTTTAATAGCTTGATGGCTTTCATTATTTCTTCTTTACTTGGTTTTCCACAGTTAACGTGTAACTCTTCTTCTACTGGTAGTATATCTGGAGGATTATTTGAGCCCGGTCTGTTCAAAAGCTCTTCAAAGTGCTCTTTCCATCTCTCCATATGTTCCCTTATATTACTAAGCAGATTTCCTTTCTTATCTTTGATAAAGGCATTGATCTGTTTGTATTTTTCACTTAATTTCTTTGTTCAATAAATTACAAAGTCAAATTTCTTTACAGCTTAATAAAGGGGTCATCTAAATGAAAGTGTTATTGTGTCTAAAATGGTGAAAAATATAACCAAAAAAAAAATACATTTATACCCCCAATTTGTCAAAATATGAACTAAATCTAAATCGTGGTCAAAATATGCATTTTAATAACCAACAAAAACGTCAGAATGTTCAGAAAGGCGTGAAGCATGTTGAAATTAACTTGTATTTTAAAAATGCATGTCAGAAACAAATATTACATGTCATATAAAAATCTGAGCTCTAATTATATATATATGAACTGTTAAGAGATAGCCCAAGGTGTAAACACGTCCAGAAACTCAAAATAACAGCACATAAAACAAACTTATAGGGTAAACATCTGGTTCATGGGAGTCAGCTCTGATTACTGTATTTGACCTGTATGCACTCCGAGTAGATGACCCGAACTATGTACACTACACTGATTGTACCTGCAGTTTGCTGCTACTTGTCATGTATTACCTTCGTGTTACCCTTTGGGTCGTCTTGGGGGCAGCATAAGTGTCTGCGACCTGCGGTCGCAATAGCAGGGTCGGCGCACCATCAGTCGACCAAAACCTAACAGTTCTACCTCCTCGTGGTCTCCCCTGGAAACAGTCTGCGTCAAAGCAGACTGGCTAACAGAAGCTAGGATCGCCGTGTTCCCCGTAGTGGTGGCTGTTACTGATTGAGGACCCAGTATTGCAGTACCTCTGGGCTGGACTAGTAGCTTCCCAGCATAGCCTGAGACAGACGAAATCCAACCTCTTCAGTCTCCAGTAAGAGCCGGGAATGTCAAGAAAGCCATTACGACCCGCCACATCTTATGCGTCAAAGGGCAACAACTCGCATCAACTCGTGGCAATCCATCAACATCTATCAACAACCCTTTGGGTCATAGAAAAAAAAAAGTTAAGAGCCCCGTCACGCCAAGTGGCTTATAAGGAATATGGTGTTAGTGACCATACATTTTACAGACCTTCAGCACATGATTTTTGGTGTAATGTGGTCGGTATTACGCCCGTGCCGCTTTACTTTCCCAGAAAAAATCCGATACCCATTTAAGACTGGGTGAACCCGGAAGCCGTCGCGTGGGATCGAACCCTACCTCTTGTCCTTTGTAGTCCAGTTCACTAACCACTGAGCTATCGCAGCTCCCCTTTGGGTCATGATTCTAGAAGTTTGCTACCTACACAACAATCATTATAGTATTCTCTGTTGACTGTTTCCTTCTTGTTCTGCTTCTTGTCTTTTTCTTCTACCTTTCTTCCTCTTTTTTTCCTCCTTCCTCTTCTGTTTCAGTCGCATTTCAGTATTGAGGGGAGATACAATCTGTATCTTTATCCCTTCTATTGGCCACTCCTGCAATTGTTTCCAAGCGTTTACTTGAATCCAACGTTAGACTTTCAGTTTAATGTAAACAAGTAAGACTGATCTAAACCACATGATACCTTGTTGGTTAGATACTGGCTAGGGTTTATCTGAGTCTTGATAGGTTGTACCAGAGTTGTTCAATTTACTATGGGTTCAAAATATAATTTTGAGAATAAGGAGGGAGAAGGATAACCTTAAAGATTGTAAAACATGGGCATTGTTATCGTCGATCAGTTGGTCATCTCTGGAAGTCAAGGCCCAAAGTTGGTCACGTGATTGATACAAAAAATCACAGGGCGCAGTTTTGAGAGATGAGTGCCAGCACTGGCTAAAATTGATATGCAGACAACATCCAGAATCCTGTGAAATGTCTCCAGATCAGTTTGTCCCAGTTCAGTAGATCACGAGGCCACAAGAATAAGGACAACGCCGATACAACAAATTAACAAGAACGACGTCGATATAAAAAGTTAACAAACAAGAACGCCGATATAAGAAGTTAACAAACCAGAAAGACGCTGATAAAAGAAGTTAACAAGAACGGCGTCGATATAAGAAGTTAACAACCCAGAATGCCGATATAAGAAGTTAACAAACAAGAACGCCGATATAAGAAGTTAACAAACCAGAAAGACGCTGATAAAAGAAGTTAACAAGAACGGCGTCAATATAAGAAGTTAACAAAAGGAACATGCAGACAAAAGACGTTAACAAGAACGGCATCGATATAAGAATAACAAACAAAAACGAGGCCGATATAAGAAGTTAACAAACCAACACGAGGCCGGTATAAGAAGTTAACAAACCAAAACGACGATGATATAAGAAGTTAACAAACCAACACGAGGCCGATATAAGAAGTTAACAAACCAACACGAGGCCGATATAAGAAGTTAACAAACCAACACGAGGCCGATATAAGAAGTTAACAAACCAACACGAGGCCGATATAAGAAGTTAACAAACCAACACGAGGCCGGTATAAGAAGTTAACAAACCAAAACGACGATGATATAAGAAGTTAACAAACCAAAACGACGATGATATATGAAGTTAACAAACCAAAACGACGATGATATAAGAAGTTAACAAACCAAAACGACGATGATATAAGAAGTTAACAAACCAACACGAGGCCGATATAAGAAGTTAACAAACCAAAGCGACGATGATATAAGAAGTTAACAAACCAAAACGACGATGATATAAGAAGTTAACAAACCAAAACGACGATGATATAAGAAGTTAACAAACCAAAACGACGATGATATAAGAAGTTAACAAACCAAAACGACGATGATATAAGAAGTTAACAAACCAACACGAGGCCGATATAAGAAGTTAACAAACCAAAACGACGATGATATAAGAAGTTAACAAACCAAAACGACGATGATATAAGAAGTTAACAAGAACGGCGTCAATATAAGAAGTTAACAAAAGGAACATGCAGACAAAAGACGTTAACAAGAACGGCTTCGATATAAGAATAACAAACAAAAACGAGGCCGATATAAGAAGTTAACAAACCAACACGAGGCCGATATAAGAAGTTAACAAACCAAAACGACGATGATATAAGAAGTTAACAAACCAAAACGACGATGATATAAGAAGTTAACAAACCAAAACGACGATGATATAAGAAGTTAACAAACCAAAACGACGATGATATAAGAAGTTAACAAACCAAAACGACGATGATATAAGAAGTTAACAAACCAAAACGACGACGATATAAGAAGTTAACAAACCAAAACGACGATGATATAAGAAGTTAACAAACCAACACGAGGCCGATATAAGAAGTTAACAAACCAAAACGACGATGATATAAGAAGTTAACAAACCAAAACGACGAT
This sequence comes from Megaustenia siamemsis, assembly GCA_032433765.1. Classification (NCBI taxonomy): domain Eukaryota; kingdom Metazoa; phylum Mollusca; class Gastropoda; order Stylommatophora; family Ariophantidae; genus Megaustenia; species Megaustenia siamemsis. The sequence goes on along the minus strand of JAVIAB010000046.1, from coordinate 48,001,824 downwards.
GATATAAGAAGTTAACAAGAACGGCGTCAATATAAGAAGTTAACAAAAGGAACATGCAGACAAAAGACGTTAACAAGAACGGCATCGATATAAGAATAACAAACAAAAACGAGGCCGATATAAGAAGTTAACAAACCAACACGAGGCCGATATAAGAAGTTAACAAACCAAAACGACGATGATATAAGAAGTTAACAAACCAAAACGACGATGATATAAGAAGTTAACAAACCAACACGAGGCCGATATAAGAAGTTAACAAACCAAAACGACGATGATATAAGAAGTTAACAAACCAAAACGACGATGATATATGAAGTTAACAAACCAAAACGACGATGATATAAGAAGTTAACAAACCAAAACGACGATGATATAAGAAGTTAACAAACCAACACGAGGCCGATATAAGAAGTTAACAAACCAAAACGACGATGATATAAGAAGTTAACAAACCAAAACGACGATGATATAAGAAGTTAACAAACCAAAACGACGATGATATAAGAAGTTAACAAACCAAAACGACGATGACATAAGAAGTTAACAAACCAAAACGACGATGATATAAGAAGTTAACAAACCAAAACGACGTTGATATAAGAAGTTAATAAACCAAAACGACGATGATATAAGAAGTTAACAAACCAAAACGACGATGATATAAGAAGTTAACAAACCAAAGCGACGATGATATAAGAAGTTAACAAACCAAAACGACGATGATATAAGAAGTTAACAAACCAAAACGACGATGATATAAGAAGTTAACAAACCAACACGAGGCCGATATAAGAAGTTAACAAACCAAAACGACGATGATATAAGAAGTTAACAAACCAAAACGACGATGATATAAGAAGTTAACAAGAACGGCGTCAATATAAGAAGTTAACAAAAGGAACATGCAGACAAAAGACGTTAACAAGAACGGCTTCGATATAAGAATAACAAACAAAAACGAGGCCGATATAAGAAGTTAACAAACCAACACGAGGCCGATATAAGAAGTTAACAAACCAAAACGACGATGATATAAGAAGTTAACAAACCAAAACGACGATGATATAAGAAGTTAACAAACCAACACGAGGCCGATATAAGAAGTTAACAAACCAAAACGACGATGATATAAGAAGTTAACAAACCAAAACGACGATGATATATGAAGTTAACAAACCAAAACGACGATGATATAAGAAGTTAACAAACCAAAACGACGATGATATAAGAAGTTAACAAACCAACACGAGGCCGATATAAGAAGTTAACATACCAAAACGACGATGATATAAGAAGTTAACAAACCAAAACGACGATGATATAAGAAGTTAACAAACCAAAACGACGATGATATAAGAAGTTAACAAACCAAAACGACGATGACATAAGAAGTTAACAAACCAAAACGACGATGATATAAGAAGTTAACAAACCAAAACGACGTTGATATAAGAAGTTAACAAACCAAAACGACGATGATATAAGAAGTTAACAAACCAAAACGACGATGATATAAGAAGTTAACAAACCAAAGCGACGATGATATAAGAAGTTAACAAACCAAAACGACGATGATATAAGAAGTTAACAAACCAAAACGACGATGATATAAGAAGTTAACAAACCAAAACGACGATGATATAAGAAGTTAACAAACCAAAGCGACGATGATATAAGAAGTTAACAAACCAAAGCGACGATGATATAAGAAGTTAACAAACCAAAACGACGATGATATAAGAAGTTAACAAACCAAAACGACTATGATATAAGAAGTTAACAAACCAAAGCGACGATGATATAAGAAGTTAACAAACCAAAGCGACGATGATATAAGAAGTTAACAAACCAAAACGACGATGATATAAGAAGTTAACAAACCAAAGCGACGATGATATAAGAAGTTAACAAACCAAAGCGACGATGATATAAGAAGTTAACAAACCAAAGCGACGATGATATAAGAAGTTAACAAACAATGACGAGTACAACCATTAAGTCATAGCGAGGAACGATCGAGGGGGAAAAAATGAACAACTGATAAATCTAGAGGACATATCAAGTATCGTAGAATTATGTGGTACCACTCAAGCACCAGTGGACAAAAAGGTACGACGATGACAATGGCGTTGGAGAGGACACACGCTGCCGAATCCAACTGAGAGTATTAAACGACAAACCCTTTCCTGGAATCCCCAGGGGAGAAAACAAGGAGGAAGACCAAATATACATAAACACTGGTGGAAGCAGAGATGAAGATGATGGGGAAGACATGGAACGATCTTAAAAGAATTGCAATAGACGGAACGATTTGGAAGGTATTTGTTGAAGACATATGCTTCATACAGAGAAAGGTAAAGGAAGACATATCAAATATATACATACCCCTTCATACAAAGAGTTTATATCGAAAGTATATATACTCTCTCCCTCCCCACACTATTAAGCTAAACTGTTGTTTTTTTTTCATATATTTTTTTATTTTGCATTCGTCAGCTTTTATCTCTAACGAAGTCCCTAGAGACTAGCAACTGAATTGTGCCTGTTAATCCGTTTTTCCCTGGCAGCCGTGTGCACAGGGGTCCCTCGCCGCACTGGCAGATAACTCAGTCTTCGTAGGTACTCATATTTTTTCCGTCTATGAATTATTGACGTTTCAAGCCAGGCCTCGCTGCTGACACCAGGGGTGGTTGCCGCAGAGAGAAATCATAAATAAAAGTCGCAACTGGTACAGCCGGCCTCTTGCCTGGAGACCAACCAGTCCCTCATTTAAACTGTTTGAAGGTTCCCTATCAAGCGGTATGGATAATATGGTGGCAATGTCCTTGTTTCCAATGACTGACGGCACACTTTCCAGCAATGAGAACGATACCAGGTCTCCTTTACTTCCCATAATATTCCATGATGTCTATTTTTAGCAGGTCAAGTGAACCCTTAAACTTTATCGGTCGGAAAAAAATTAATCACCTTGAACTTGAACACTGACCTAATTGATCAGCTGTTGGCACATTAGTCACCGAGTCACAGAAGTTATCGGAGGATAAACGAACGTCTTTGATTTTGTTAAACTGATAAGTACACACTACTAGCGCCCTCTATCTGCTTTTTCAAATTGTAATAGAGCACCAAGCACCTCCCTTTTTTTAGAATCTATTTGGAGGTAACGTGCTTGACGGTTTTCGTCTGAAGATCAGATGCGAAATTTTATTCAATTTCATCGTACAAGCTCCGACCTATCCAGCAGAACTAGGGAATTTAAGAAAGCAATTTTTGCCCGCCCTATAACTTTTCTTGGTCTTTCTAGGAGCGAGCGACTCATGTCGACATCCAGCAATCAATCAACACTTGTTAGGGGCTGGGTGGTCTAGAGGATAAGGCATCGGGCTCTGGACAAGAAGATCTCGGGTTCGATTCTCACTACAGTTTTAAAAAAAAAAAGTAAAGAGCCCCCGTCACGCCAAGTGGGGTATAGGGAATATGGTGTTAGTGACCATACATTTTACAGACTAAAAAGAGGCCAATCATGGGTGGGCCGAGCAGAAGATGTCATCAAACGCGTTGGTGAGGAGTGGATACCGGTGCCTACGTCGTTCAAGGGGACTTTCTCGCGTATTGTCACACTCGACAGGAAAAGTAGGGAACAGAACCCGGTCGTGGTTAATGCTGAGGTTAATCTGCGATAACACCGATGAGAAAGATGCAGTCATCTATACAGACGGATCTGTAATACGACACCAAAGAAGTGCATGGGCATTTACAGCACGCTCGGCAGGCAGAATAGTCTACGAAGACAGTGGTGCATACGTCATGACCACGAGTAGCATGACAATGGAGGTGATGGCAGTGACCAAGGCATTCAAATGTATACTGAGTGATTCGATGAGCGTGATAAAAAAAGTGGAGGCGGGCTCTGTACGCATGCAATGGGTAGAGTCGTTGCAGAAATCCAAAATACGTAAGGTCACGTTTGTCTATGTCCCTGGACATGCGGGAGTACGGGGAAATGAAAGAGCAGACAGGTTGGCTAGTTGTGCTGTCGTTGAGGACGAGCAACCAATGGATCGGGCGGACATCATCAATGCCCTCCGAGATGTGGGAAGAGCACAGGACTTCGACAACACACAGATCAACGTCGCTTCTTCGAATGATGGAAATGGGAGTTAAGATGGGCACAGCCAGAAATAAGAAACTTAGTGGCCGTATAAGAAGACTTATCAACCAACATAGAACTGGAGTCGTCAGTCGCTGGACACTGCGGGAATTGCTGAGGAAAGGATCTGAGCACCTATGGACATGTTCGGAGTGAAATGATGATGACCCGCAAATAACTCAATAACATTTTACAGACCTTCGGCACAAGATTTTTGGGGTAATGTGGTCTGTATTACGCCCGTGCCGCTTTACTTTCCCAGAAAAAAATCCGGTACCCCTTAAAGGCTGGGTGAACCCGGAAGCCGTCGATTGGAATCAAACCCTACCTCTTGTCCTTTGTAGTCCAGTTCACTAACCACTGAGCTATTGCGGCCACCATTCTCACCACAGGCAGTGGGGAAAGCATGTTTACAAGATGGAATCCGTGATTTCGTCGGTGCTTTACCTCCCCCTGGTGTGTGGGGAAGTGACAGATTAGTTGTCTCGTTTTCTCGGAAAACAGGTGGTCCCGTGTGCATTCTGCGCATGTTAAACTACCCGCGACAGTTGGGAAAGAGTAGTCCAAAAGAAAAGAGTAGTCCAAAAGAAAAGAGTAGTCCAAAAGAAAAGAGTAGTCCAAAAGAAAAGAGTAGTCCAAAAGAAAAGAGTAGTCCAAAAGAAAAGAGTAGTCCAAAAGAAAAGAGTAGTCCAAAAGAAAAGAGTAGTCCAAAAGAAAAGAGTAGTCCAAAGTGGCCGCTCCCGGAACAACATTAATAGGAAAAAATGTGCCATAAACGTTGAGATTTCTCGACGTTAAAATTATGAGGGCACATCTAAAGTCGGAGAATATCTGCCTATATGGCTGGGGACACATGGGCTGCAGATGTATCCAAAATAAGGAAAAGGTTATATTCACGCAAAATTCTGTTCGTCGGGACTTCGTTAGAGATATGAAGATGGTAAGTGTAAACAGACAAACAGACAAACGTACAAACATACAAACATACATACAAACAAACATGCAAACATACAAACAAAAACAAATATACAAACATAAACAAACATACATACAAACAAGTAAATAAACAAACAAACATACATTCAAACAAACAAACAATCATACAAACATACAAAAAGACAAACAATCAAACAAACATGTAAGCAAACAAACATACAAGCAAACATACAAACAAACAAACACACATGCAAACATACAAACAAAAATACAAACACACAAAGAAACAAACAAATATACATACAAACAAACAAACAAACATAAAAACAAACAAATAAACAACCAAACAAACAAACAACCAAACAAACAAACATACAATTAAACAAGCAAACATATAAATAAACAAACAAACATACAAACAAAAAATCATAGAATCATACTAACAAACAAATAAACTCAGAAACATACAAACAAACAAATAAACAAATAAACACACACACAATCAAACAATCATCTATCTATTGACCTTTCGAGCCGTAACCGGCCCATAGGGCGTAGACCAAGATACACCTTCTCCTATATGAATTTTTGTTCTAGCAGTTTTCTTTTAAAGATATTTTATCAAATCTCGCCATCTGTCTCTGTTCTGTGCAAGCAGTTCTATCTCATTGAGGGAGCCGATTCCTGCTGCTCTTGCCTCTCTCATCAATGTTCTTCTCAGTGTCTCCCTGGGTCTTCCTCTTTTTCTTTTACCTGTTGTTTCCCATATGAGGGCTTGCTTTGCTATTCGATTATTATCTCTTCTCATCACATGTCCAACGTATGACCATCGTCTTTTCTTTATTACTGAAGATATTAGTGGTTGATTGGCGATTTCTCTAATTTCCTCGTTTGTTTTGAATTCGTTCCATTCTATACCAAGTATTTTCCTTAGACATTTATTTTCGAATGCGTTCAACTTTGTTTCTATATCTCTTGTTGTTTTCCAGCTTCCAAACAATCATACACACGTGCAAACAAATAAACATACGAACAGACAAACAAACAGACATAGAAAGAGACAAACAAATAAAGAAACATACATAAAAACAAACATGCAACAAACAAACATACAAACAAACAAACAAACATACATACAAACAAACAAATATAAAGATAAACAAATAAACATACAAATAAACATACAAACATACAAGCAAACAAACATACAAGCAAACAACCATACAACAAACAAACATACAAACAAACAAAAAGACAAATAAACATACAAGCAAACAAACATACAAACAAACATAACAAAAAACAAACAAACAAACAAACAAACATACAAACAAACAAACGTACACACAAACAAACGAACGTTCAAAGAAATACACAAACAATAATACAAACAAACACAAAAACAAACAAACAAAGATACAAACAAACATAAAAACAAATAAACAAACATGCAAACAAACATACACACAAATAAATAAGCAAACAAACAACCAAACAAACAAACAATTATACAAACATGCAAATATATAAACAAACATACAAATATGCAAACAAAGAAACATACAAACAAACATGCAAACAATCAGACAAACACACAAACGTACAAACATACAAACAGAGAAACAAACAACCAAACATACAAATATACAAACAAACATAAAGAAAAACAAATGAACAGACAAACAAACAGATAAAAAACGGACAAAAAAAGAAACAAACAAACAAACAGATAAACAAACAGACAAACAAATAAACAAACAAACGTACAAACAAACATAAAATACATACAAACAAACGTGCAAACACGCAGACAAACAAACATACAAAAAACAGACAAACAAAAAAACATACAAACAAACATACAAACAAACAAACAGACAAAAACAGACAAAGAAATAAACAAACATACATACAAACAAACACACAAAAAACAAACATACAAACAAACAAATATAAAAACAAACAAATAAACAAACAAACATACAAACAAAGATACAAAGAAACAAACAAACAAACAAATAAACAAACATACCAACAAAAATACAAACAAACATAAAAACAAACAAACAAACATACAACCAAACAAACAAAAAACAAACATACAAACAAACATAAAAACAAATAAACATACAAACATACATAAAAGCAAACAAACAAACAAACAAACAAACAAACAAAAATACAAACATACAAACATACAAATAAGCAAACAAACAAAGAAACAAAAATAAAAACAAACATACAAACAAACAAAGAAACATACAAACAAACAAACATAAATACAAACAAACAAACAAACAAACAACCAAACAAACAAACAAACAATAAAAAAAAAAAAAAAAAACATACAAACAAGTAAATAAACAAACAAACATACATTCAAACAAACAAACAATCATACAAACATACAAATAGATAAACAATCAAACAAACAAACAGACAAACAAAGAAACAAACAAACAGATTAGCATTTACACAAACAAAGAAACATACAAACAAACAGAGAAACAAACAGAGAAACAAACAAACAGATAAACAAATAAACAAACAGACTAACATACAAACAAACAAATAGATAAACAAACAAACAGATAAACAAACAAACAGATAAACAAACAGAGAAACAAGCAAACAGATAAACAAACAAAGAAACAAACAATCAACACTTTTGTAGCAATGGACTCTACTAGACAAATACATAAGATCCACCAATTTTCTATAAAGTCCAAATGTTCCTAGACGATTTATCCATCCAAGACAATAACCAAGAGACAGAGATAGATATAAGGTGTAACAAAGCATGCCAAGTTATAGGCCAAGTATCAACACTAATGGAAAACAAAGCAATAACTACGGAAGCAAAAAGGGCAATATACAAATCAATGTTTCTACCAACTCGGTGCTATCAGTGCCAGAATTGGACGCTGGACTCTAGAACAATAAGAAAGATAACGACCACCGAAATGAAATGTGTCAGAAGAATGACAGGAAACAGTTTCTCTCTCTCTCTCTCTCTCTCTCTCTGCGATCAGGAATCAGTCAGAGTAGGATTCCAGACTCCCACATGAAGTCAACTGTCAGGTTAAGTGTGTTGATCGCCCCCACAGACAGAACATCACAATTAGAGTCAGCCAGATCCACTCTGACTGAACACCCGTTAATACGTTGCTCTGTGTTCTGCGCCAGTGGCCCAGTGCATCCGATTTCAGCCAGCATTTTTTCAGGTTTGCTTTCCTTAGCCTTTGATTGTCCCCAATCTTCCTGCAAGGCAGCAGATTGTCTTTTCTGTAGGGGGATTCTGCCCTTAGATGGTCTGCCCTCCCAGGTTTACGAGCACCATCTGCCCGAGTCACTAGAGGTGACTAACACAGACATGCACACACAAAGATATGAGATGTGAATAACACAGCAGGAAACAGTTTAAGGGACAGAGTAAGAAACACTGACCTGAGGAAGAAACTCGAAATTGAACCAGCCATCGAATACATAAAGAAACAACAGATAAATTGGGTCGGCCACATAACAAGACAAAAAGAACTAACAATGACTCAAAGAGCCTTAAATAAACGCTACGAAAACGCCAGATTAAGAGGAAGACCGAGAAAGAGATGGATAAAGGGAATACTAGAGTCACTAGGAGGGATAACACCAGAAGAGGCCAACAGAAGAGCAAAGAATTACAAATTGTATCTCCCCTCGACGCCAACGGCAACAGAGGAAGGATAGAAGAGGAAGAAGACAAAACCAGCTGTTCCTTATTCTACAGAACATGATGTGAGAGTCGATGACTGGTTAACCCCACATAGAATAGGCTGATGAAGATATACGACTCCCACTACAACGGTTAATCAACTATTGATACGACAGTTAGATTCGGTTTAATATATTTCAAAGCTGTTTGTTTTCATACTAAAAGTGACATTTTAGTTCTAGTCATACAAATTTAGCATATATATAAAGATGTTCTGAGCTTGGTACATTTCATCATCATCATCATGTGCCATACCGGTTGGCGAAGGTGATCAAGTCCTTCCAACTATCTTCTGTCTACAGTGCATCGTATCAGTTCTTTTGCTGACCGTTTTCCATGCCATGACACCAAGCTATCTAGTATTTCCTTTCTCTGTCGTCCGCGATCCCTCTTTCTTTTCCTTTTACCAGTTGTAACAAAGTATTCCAATTTTCCTCTTCTCATGACGTGTCCAAAAAATGATGATTGTTTCTCTCTAATGTTTTCTAGGAGTTCCCTTTTTGTGTTGGCTTCTTTGAGCATTTCCTCGTTGGTCTTTTTATCTGTCCAGTGAACTTTAAACATTCTTCCGAATGTACATTTCACTTATTCTTAAAACTGAATTTATGGAATGGATACTTTTTTAGGGGCCTCGGTAGCCGAGTTGGGAAAACGGCCCCACTAGCTATCGATGTTCGGACAACCCTTGTTCGATTCTCGTTGGATGCAGTGTAAATTGTACTCGTGGTTGGAAAAAAAAATACTTCCGCGGTCGACTCAGCCGCTGGCTGAAGTGGGTACCAGGGTCTTACTCTGGGAAAGTGAGGAATGGAGCCTCGCTTGTGAGTTACAATGCTTGAGGCGACACTAGACAGTAGTCTCCGAACACTCCTGGATAGGCGGCCAAGCACGTATGGGTAGCAAACCCGCGAGCTAAGACGCCGGTTCAAGTCTCATGCCTTTACTTTACATTAAATTTAACTTTAACTTTGCCTCGCCTCGCCACTCCTCACCTCACCTTACAACTTGTTTACTTTACTTGACTTGACTTCACATATTACCTTACTTTTATATTTACCTTACACAATATTTATGTGTGCATGATATTTGAGTAGTTACAGTTAGTGACAAAGAGATGAAGGATTGACATATTTGAGAGTTTCCGTGATGCGAAATTCAATTTTTAACCATAAACTTAACATACAATTTTAACAAACAGCTTCTTCTAATCAGTTTGATCGTAAAATAGAAGTAGCATATGCATTTTAACTTACTGCAAACACACAAATGAGCGGATCAACTAATGTATATGTGACAAGTGCATATAAGTGACAAGCACATAAGACCTACAGTAAATATAAAGGAGTACTTACACCACATTGCTACAGTTTTCTTCAGCCATTTTAAGTCTGCCTTGAGCCAAGACTGCAGCCAGGAAACATTGACACAAAAATAGAAGCAAACAATATTTATGTTTTGCTTATCAGTGTCGACAACCTTCCTCATGGTTCACCGCATTCACGCAGTGTCTGACGTCACATGACACAATTAATAATAGCTGTCAGGTATGGTCTCCTAATGTATCAACATTGTGGTGGTCCGTATTCTTCTAAAGGAATGAAAGTCGTGAGGTGTATCATTTCTTCTTCTTCTTCTTACCTTCCTTCCTCATCTGCCTTTCAGCGTCGAGAGGAGATATAATTTGCGGTCTTTTGCTCTTCTGTTCGCCTCTGCTTCTGTTATGTTTCCTAGTGCTTCTTATATTCCATCGACCCATCTTTTTCGTGGTCGACCCTTGGGTCTGGTGTCCTCACAGCGTTTGTTGAAGGCTCGTTGTGTTGTATTTTGTTCTTTCTGCCTAGTCACGTGGCCAAACCATTTTATCTGTTGTTTCCTTATATATTCTATGGCAGGGGCTAGTCCTAGCTTTTTTCTCAGTTGTTCATTTCTGATCGTGTCTCTCAGGCTGTGTCCTGTCATTCGTCTAACACATTTCATCTCTGTAGAGGTTATCTTTCTTATTGTTCTTGCATCTAGGGTCCAGGTCTGTCATTGGTAGCACAACGTTGGGATGAAGATTGTATTGTATAGTGCTCGTTTTGCCTCCAGAGTTATTTCCTTATTGGACAATAGTGGTGATAACTGTCCGATGATTTGACAAGCTTTGTTGCATCTTGATTCTGTCTCTGCTGTTTGAGAATGATGGTTTGTCATTAGACTTCCTAGGTATTTGAATTCCTCTACTTGTTTTAGTTGTCTGCCTTCTATAGTTATGTTGATGTTCTGTTTATTTTTGGCGACATTCATGACTTCTGTTTTATTGATGTTGATTTTCATGTTGTATTTTGTGCCTGAGATGTTGAGTTTGTTTAAGTGTTCTTGTAGGTCTTCTATTGTTTCATGTATTAGTGCCTGGTCGTCTGCAAATAGAAGCTCGTTGATCTCCTCTGTTTCAGATGGGTTGGCTAGCTTGCATATAGGGTCCATGTATGTTCTAAACAGTTGGGGGGGGGGATTGTACGCACCCCTGTCGAATACCTGATTTAACATCATTTCAACTGTCTTAATTAGTACAATACCATCTCCGTACACAGTCTTCTCATAAAGTAATGAAACCCGTGGAGTATATCATTTCAACTGTCTTAAATAGTAAAATAACATCTCCGTACACAGCCTATCATAAATGATTGAAAGTGCATTCTGGGTCTGATTAATTTCGGTTCTCCGTTGCACTTTTCAGCGTTAAAGTCAAAATGATGATATACTTATTACATCTGCGCCGCTAAAGCGAAGTCGTACGCCGGCAACAGTCCCTTTTTGACAAATCAAGTGTTGTGAATGCGACCTTCCACCGTCTATACTTGCTCTGCGCTTTACGTCACACTGGTGCTGTTCATGACCGTTGTTGGAATTCCTTGACGCAAGCTATTTACATTTTACCCATTATTGTGAAATGCTTCGCCAGCCGCAGTTTATCTCTTTAGGGAAAACGCTGTTATGTGTGCTACGTCATCGTTATGGCTCATCGTAAATCCCTAGACCGGCCTTACGCTAATCTTACGGTCTGTTGTTTGATGTGCGACGGGAATAATCTGACGACTGTGTGTTTATATGTTCGAAATTGGAGTCAACAGCGATGGCTTAACATAATCAGGCGCTATACATAAAAAAAAAAAATGACGATCATCATTTTCAGGAGGACGTGAACTTCGCAGTATATGGTGGATAGACGGCAGGAACAATTAAAGGCTATGCATGAAAAGTGTTCCTTGTTGAAGTTTCCTCATATTCCCAGTCCATGGGGGACTTGTTGGTCTCGAGGCAAGACGCCGGCCTCGAGACAGAGAGGTTGTTAGTTCAAATCTCGGTTACACCGGTTAGGATTTTTATTTATGATTTCTCTCTGCGGCAACCACCACTGGTCTCAGCAGCGAGACCCGGCTTGAAGCGTCAGTTACTCATCGACGGAAAAAACATGAGTACCTCCGAAGTCGGAGTTATCTGCCTGTGTGGCGAGGGACCCCTGTGCACACGGCTGCCAGGGAAAAATGGATTAACACTAAAAATTCAGTTCCTAGTCTCTAGGGACTTCATCAGAGATGAAAGCTGGCGAACGCAACAACAACAATTAGTAAAATAACATCTCCGTACACAGCCTATGATAAATGATTGAAAGTCGTGCGGTGTATCATTTCAACTGTCTTAATTAGTAAAATAACATCTCCGTACACAGCCTATGATAAATGATTGAAAGTCGTGCGGTGTATCATTTCAACTGTCTTAATTAGTAAAATAACATCTCCGTACACAGCCTATGATAAATGATTGAAAGTCGTGCGGTGTATCATTTCAACTGTCTTAATTAGTAAAATAACATCTCCGTACACAGCCTATCATAAATGATTGAAAGTCGTGCGGTGTATCATTTCAACTATCTTAATTAGTAAAATAATATCTCCGTACACAACCTTCTCATAAAGTGTCACAAAATAATGGTTAGCACTAGAAAGTATCACTTTGCTGTGTCGTAATTATTGCATCTACTTGAAGGTGTATAATCTACCTCGTAAATAATTGAAAAGCCAGAGAGAGAGAGAGAGAGAGAGAGAGAGAGAGAGAGCACCATTTTGCTCATTACCTTTTCTTGATGTTACTAACTGTAATTGGTTAATCATTCCAGCTCCCATTGCTATCCTTTTATCACTATCTTCTTCTTCTTGTGCTGCTTTATGGTTGCGAATCACGGACAGTAAATAAAGAGATACAACGCCGGATAAAATAAGTAAAATGTGTGTGTTTTTGTACGTATGTGTTTTTTTTTTAGGAGGAAATTAAAGATATTGTGGACGGCCAAACAAGTCAATCAGGGGGTATGAAAAGATACAGACGAAGAGATGAGATTACGAAGCAAATTATGAAAATACAGTCGAGACTTGTGGGATGTGTGTGGGGAAGTGATGGGTCAAAAAACTTAGTGACAGGAAGAAAAACTGAAGCCTGGAGAGGCAGAGGTGGACAAAGAGAAGAGATCGTTTGACAGAGTAACGGGGGGTGGAGGGGGTAAACTGTGGAATTGTTACATAGAGCACCAAATCGAGGCTTATGGGGGAACATGGTGCCCTACGCCTGTCGGAATGGCTTTTCTATTCTTCTTTCACTTCTTTTATTGTAACGAGTTTTCGGCCCAAAACATTCGACTTAAGCACAGTATTTTTGATTACCGGATTGCCTTTCCTCTACGATGCCTACTTTCTTGGCCAGACTAGACTGGTTAGTCTGTTTCAAGAGGCACCGCGATGCAGTGGAGTAGGGCCTGGATAGTTCTGGTTCACCAATCCAGGTACAAACCATCATCGATGAGTCGCTGAGAACTTCCTGCCCTGTTGCTGGTCCCAGACAGTTTCAGCCTCATTCATTCTCACTGGGTTCTCATGTATAGTCGCAATGACACTTCCGCTCCTCCTAACTCTGACTTTACTTCTACTGTAATCACTTAACTTTATTGGTTGTCTACCTGAACCACAATAGAAACAAGAAAAAGAGTTCTTAAATGTTACGTAGAACCAGTCTTAACATACGGATGCGAATCATGGACAATAGGACAACAGACAAGAAAATCACTGGAGTCTGTAGAAATGTGGTTTTAGAGAAGAATGTTGAGAATACCATGGACAGCAAAGAAGAGTAATGAAGAGGTTATGAGAAAGGTCAAAGCGAAAAGAGAGCTAATTTCCAATGTTAGGAAGAAACAATCATCATTTTTTGGCCATATAATGAGAAGAGAACAACTTGAATATATTGTAACAACTGGAAAAATTGAGGGACGAAGAGATAGAGGGAAGCAAAGAGAAAAGATAACAGACTGCTTAAGAGAATGGCTTGGCAGAAGGTCAACAACAGAAATGATAAATAGCTGCCGAGATCGAATGTTGTGGAGAGACATGATCACCTACGCCAATAGGCCCGGTACTTGATGATGATGACCTGAACCACTTTTGTCAAGTATTTTTCTTGCTAAAATCTCTTTTATCTCAGCCGCGCCTGATTACTCCTCGACAAAAGCAACATGCCTGTGACTGTAAGTAAAGGACGTAGCGAAATACAAGCCATTTTAGACTACTGCCACCACGAAGCGGACATCAATGTGTTAGGTTAAAGCTAGGACAGTTGTGTACGACCGGGTTTGGACAGTAGATTCTATCAGAAGTATTGCGTTGAATAGGTTAAGTTAATTGCAGGCCGAATATTGTGTGAGCATTAAAGCTCAATGCCGGGAGCCGCGATAGCTCAATGGTTAGTGAACTGGACTACAAAGGACAAGAGGTAGGGTTCGTTCTCAACCGACGGCTTCCGGGTTCACCCAGCCTTTAATAGGTACCGGATTTTCTGAGAAAGTCAAGCGGCACTGGCGTAATACCGACCACACTACCCCACAAATCATATGCCGAAGGTCTGTAAAATATATGGCCACTAACACCATATTCACTATACGCTACTTGGCGTGACGGATCACTAACACCATATACTCTATACACCACTTGGCGTGACGGGTCACTAACACCATATTCACTATACGCCACTTGGTGTGACGGATCACTAACACCATATACTCTATACACCACTTGGCGTGACGGATCACTAACACCATATTCTCTATACGCCACTTGGCGTGACGGGTCACTAACACCACATTCTCTATACGCCACTTGGTGTGACGGGTCACTAACACCATATTCTCTATACGCCACTTGGCGTGACGGGTCACTAACACCATATTCTCTATACGCCACTTGGTGTGACGGGTCACTAACACCATATTCTCTATACGCCACTTGGCGTGACGGGTCACTAACACCATATTCTCTATACGCCACTTGGTGTGACAGGTCACTAACACCATATTCTCTATACGAAACTTGGCGTGACGGGGGCTCTTTACTTTACTTTATTCAAGCTCAATGCA
The DNA here is from genome assembly GCA_032433765.1 of Megaustenia siamemsis. Taxonomy (NCBI): domain Eukaryota; kingdom Metazoa; phylum Mollusca; class Gastropoda; order Stylommatophora; family Ariophantidae; genus Megaustenia; species Megaustenia siamemsis. Next base: position 47,986,542 of record JAVIAB010000046.1, on the reverse strand, counting down.
GCAGAAGATCGACACCTCGGAGTCATGACCCAGGCGGGCCCACCTCCCCTAGAATATCAAGAAGTTAAAGGCTGAAACACTACATCGACGTGAGTCTTATTCTGATGATCAGATTACCGCCTTCTGTAAAGCTCTGTATAAAGAGTTTCCTATTATTTTCTTATTTCTTTGACCACAGATCTACAATATAAGGTCCGCTTTCATATCCCGTAATGCAGGAACAGATCTGCAATAAAAGGTCCGCTTTCATATCCCGTAATGCAGGAACAGATCTACAATATCTGTCCGCTTTCATATCCCGTAATGCAGGAACAGATCTACATTATCTGTCCGCTTTCATATCCCGTAATGCAGGAACAGATCTACAATTTCTGTCCGCTTTCATATCCCGTAATGCAGGAACAGATCTACAATATAAGGTCCGCTTTCATATCCCGTAATGCAGGAACAGATCTACAATATAAGGTCCGCTTTCATATCCCGTAATGCAGGAACAGATCTACAATATAAGGTCCGCTTTCATATCCCGTAATGCAGGAACAGATCTACAATATAAGGTCCGCTTTCATATCCCGTAATGCAGGAACAGATCTACAATATAAGGTCCGCTTTCATATCCCGTAATGCAGGAACAGATCTACAATATAAGGTCCGCTTTCATATCCCGTAATGCAGGAACAGATCTACAATATCTGTCCGCTTTCATATCCCGTAATGCAGGAACAGATCTACAATATCTGTCCGCTTTCATATCCCGTAATGCAGGAACAGATCTACAATATAAGGTCCGCTTTCATATCCCGTAATGCAGGAACAGATCTACAATATAAGGTCCGCTTTCATATCCCGTAATGCAGGAACAGATCTACAATATAAGGTCCGCTTTCATATCCCGTAATGCAGGAACAGATCTACAATATCTGTCCGCTTTCATATCCCGTAATGCAGGAACAGATCTACAATATAAGGTCCGCTTTCATATCCCGTAATGCAGGAACAGATCTACAATATAAGGTCCGCTTTCATATCCCGTAATGCAGGAACAGATCTACAATATAAGGTCCGCTTTCATATCCCGTAATGCAGGAACAGATCTACAATATCTGTCCGCTTTCATATCCCGTAATGCAGGAACAGATCTACAATATCTGTCCGCTTTCATATCCCGTAATGCAGGAACAGATCTACAATATCTGTCCGCTTTCATATCCCGTAATGCAGGAACAGATCTACAATATCTGTCCGCTTTCATATCCCGTAATGCAGGAACAGATCTACAATAAAAGGTCCGCTTTCATATCCCGTAATGCAGGAACAGATCTACAATATAAGGTCCGCTTTCATATCCCGTAATGCAGGAACAGATCTTGCGATAAAAATGACTGTTGCATGCAATTACTTGTTAACTCTACCGACTTTTGACTGTATTGTCGGATCACAGGCATTATTTTTCATTGGTTATATATATCAGAATAATCATGTAGTATTTGTTACACAGTTAAAATTTCACTGGTTATATATCAGAACAATCCTGTAATATTTGTTACACAGTTAAAATTTCACTGGATATATATCAGAACAGTCTTGCAATATGTGTTAAGCAGTTAAAATTTATTTCACTGGTTATATATCAGAATAGTCTTGCAATATGTGTTAAGCAGTTAAAATTTATTTCACTTGTTATATATCAGAATAGTCTTGCAATATGTGTTTAAGCAGTTAAAATTTATTTCACTGGTTATATATCAGAATAGTCTTGTAATATGTGTTAAGCAGTTAAAATTTATTTCACTTGTTATATATCAGAATAGTCTTGCAATATGTGTTTAAGCAGTTAAAATTTATTTCACTGGTTATATATCAGAATAGTCTTGTAATATGTGTTAAGCAGTTAAAATTTATTTCACTTGTTATATATCAGAATAGTCTTGCAATATGTGTTTAAGCAGTTAAAATTTATTTCACTGGTTATATATCAGAATAGTCTTGTAATATGTGTTAAGCTTTTAAAATTTATTTCACTTGTTATATAATATCAGAATAGTCTTGCAATATGTGTTTAAGCAGTTAAAATTTATTTCACTGGTTATATATCAGAATAGTCTTGTAGGCTGTGTGAGGCAGTTATACATCGACATGGGATCTGCTTTCTTACAATGACGTCGAATCTTCATCTCCTTACCTTGAAAGGAGGGTATGTGGACTCACATGCGTTGTGTTATGATTTGCAGCAGACTGCGATATCTGCGCCTTTCAACCCAAAACATCCGTGTCTTAACTTGATATATGTGGATACTTGGCTGCCCTCTTTCTCGTTACCCATTAGCTGGGACAGAGAAGTTGGTCGGCTGTAAGAGCCACCTCTTCTTGGTGGACTAGGATCTCGATCAGCTCTTGTTCGCTGATCTTGACACAAAAAGCCAATTTAGAAGTGAAAAAGTAAGGTTCGGTTACTTGGTCATGCTGTAGAAGAGTAATATAAAACAATCACTGCACTTCATACTCAACGTTTGCTATTGAGGGGGGCCAGTGCTCTTCCTCAATATCAATACTTTTCCCAAAACTCAACGACTCAAGTACCCATTACATTTTTAAGTTGGGTCAACTGTAGAGCGCCAAACTGTGTTTTAACCCACGTTCACTTTATCGCCAAGCTAGTACGTTACCACTGTACTACTCGCACTCTCGATAGTCAGCTATGAGTCACTGACACTGGCTCAACGGCAAAAAACGTTAAAAATACTTAAACGGATATAACAAATGATGACGCAAGCAAATGACGAGAGTCGCCTGACTCTTGACAAAGAAAACATTGCCAAGTTTGTTCGTCACACTAAAGGTGGAAAATGGGTCGGGTCGATCTTGAGTGCCTAGTGGGGAAAGATGTATCAGAATTAGACACCTCACTGGAACAATCAAGACCTAATATACGCAGGTAAGAGGAAAAGAGGCCGACTCAGAGAGACACTGAGAAGGAAGAACTTTGATCAGAGAGGCAAGCGCATAAAGAATCGGCTCCCTCAATAAGATAAAGTTGCTTGTACAGAACAGAGACAAATGACGAGATTTCATAAAAGATTTTTACAAGAACTGAAAACTGCTAGAATAAAAATGTAGACAAGAGAAAGAGTATCTGGGTCTATGTCCTATGGGCCGGCTACAGCTCGAAAGGTTAATAGATAACAACATACGCATCGAAAAATGCTGGGACGACGGTGGAGCGGATATGGAGATGCCCCAAATGCAATGGAACTGATCCGATGAAGGGAGCAGAATAAAGAATGAATGAAGCCATAAATATGAACCCTTTGTTAAGACTTAGACACATAACGATTCATAACAATGTTGTATTTTATTTGGACACACTGAAACTGCAATCGACGAAAGTAAATTACATCAACTATTTGCTTCAGCATTTAACAAACAAATAAAAAGACAATGAGAGGCCTCAGAGATGGAATTTCTCAAAAGAATGCTGAAAGTTCACTGAACAGGTAAAAAGGCCAACAAGGAAATTCTCAAAGAGGCCAACACAAAAAGGGAGCTCTTGGGGGACTGGTTGGTCTCGAGGCAAGACGCTGGCCTCGAGACAGAGAGGTTGTGGGTTTAAATTCCGGCTGCACAAGTTGGGATAGTTATTTATGATTTCTCTCAGCGGCAACCACCCCAGGTCTCAGCAGCGAGGCCCGGCTTGAAACATCAATTACTCATGGACGGAAAAAATATTAGTACCTCCGAAGACGGAGTTATCTGCCTGTGCGGCGAGGGACTCCTGTGCACACGACTGCTAGGGAAAAAACAGATTAACATACAAAAGTCAGTTCTTAGTCTCTAGGGACTTCGTCAGAGGTCCCCCGCGGGCGAACGCAAAAAAAAAGGAGCTCCCAAGAAACATCAGAAAGAAACAATCAACATTTTTCCGGCACATCATGATAAGAGAAAAGTTGGAATACTTGGTTACAACTGGCAAAATACAGGGAAAGAGAGATCGAGGACGGCAAAGGGAGAACATACTTGATAGCTTGGTGTCATGGCATTGAAAACAGCAAAAGCATAATTGATAAGATGCGCGATGGATGGAAGGTTGTGGAAGGACATGATCGCCAACGCTAACCGGAATGGCACATGATGATGATTTATTGCAGGTAACTAAATATATTTTGTTAAGTAAGCGTGACTAATATTAAGAACAAAAATCCGCAGCCACATTCACAAACAAGATATAACCTTCTCATGAAATGAATATGCTACAATCATGTTGTAAATCAAAGATTAAATCCTTAGACTTACATTTAATGAGGTAATGTAAATACATTTGTTTCCCCTAGTGAATTACTTTTGTTGAACAGCTAACAGAGACGGCCTTTGTTATGTTGTGTGGTGCGTTATCAACGTTTTCATACATTGAAATAATATTTTTTTTTTGCCTAGTATTTAAAAAGTCTTACAGCAGTTTAGAGGACAGCGATTTGAACGCTTCAGAAAGTTAGCACATGCACAGTCGTTTGTTTGGGCTTTGTAAATGATATTTTGTATTCTTGTAGTATTTTTAGAGTTCCTTCCTTCCTTCCTTCCTTCCTTCCTTCCTTCCTTCCTTCCTTCCTTCCTTCCTTCCTTCCTTCCTTCCTTCCTTCCTTCCTTCCTTCCTTCCTTCCTTCCTTCCTTCCTTCCTTCCTTCCTTCCTTCCTTCCTTCCTTCCTTCCTTCCTTCCTTCCTCCCTCCCTCCCTCCCTCCCTCCCTCCCTCCCTCCCTCCCTTCCTTCCTTCCTTCCTTCCTTCCTTCCTTCCTTCCTTCCTACATTCCATCTATCTTCATATATCAGGTGCATCCTTCTTACATCCCTTCCTCCAGTCTAATCCTGTAGTCCTCAGATACTTTGCTGCAATACCGACAGCCGCAACAAGCTTCCCCCTTTCCACGAAGCTGCTCATATTCGCAGACAAAGCCCCGACATTTCAATTCCCATGTTGTCTTCCAATTTCTTTTATCTTGACTTCTGCATCCTATTAGCCCTGTCATTGTTCCCTTAACGTTGATTATTCCATGACTCCCCCCTCCCCCTCCGCGACTTTGGCGACAAGACGTAAGTTTACATTTGTTCACAATGGTCATGGAGACTAAGGTGGCTTGGTCATGCCAGAAGAATGGCAAACACTCGTATGCCCAAACAAATATTATATGGTGAACTTATGGACTGAAAGAAACAAAAGGCTGAGATATATTGTTTATATAAATGTTTCTTCTTTTCTTCCTCATCTGCCTTTCAGCGTCGAGGGGAGATATAATTTGCGGTCTTTTGTTCGCCTCTGCTGCTGTTATGTTTCCTAGTGCTTCTAATATTCCATCGACCCATCTTTTACGTGGTCGACCCTTGGGTCTGGTGTTCTCACAACGTTTGCTGAAGGCTCGTTGTGTTGTGTTTTGTTCTTTCTGCTTTGTCACGTGGCCAAACCATTTTATCTGTTGTTTCCTTATATATTCTATGGCGGGGGCTATTCCTAGCTTTTTTCTCAGTTCTTCATTTCTGATCTTATCTCTCAGACTGTTTCCTGTCATTCGTCTAACACATTTCATCTCAGTAGAGGCTATTTTTTCTTATTTTTCTTGCATCTAGGGTCCAGGTCTGACATTGGTAGCACAACGTTGGGATGAAGATTGTATTGTATAGTTCTCGTTTTGCCTCCATAGTTATTTCCTTGTTGGACAATAGTGGTGATAACTGTCCATTTATTTGACAAGCTTTGTTGCATCTTGATTCTATCTCTGCTATTTGAGAATTATCGTTTGTCACTAAACTTCCTAGGTATTTGGATTCTTCTGCTTGTTTTAGTTGTCTGCCTTCTATAGTTATGTTGATGTTCTGTTTATTTTTGGCGACATTCATGACTTCTGTTTTGTTGATGTTGATTTTCATGTTGTATTTTGTGCCTGAGCGGTTGAGTTTGTTTAAGTGTTCTTGTAGGTATTTTATTTTTCATGCATTAGTGCCTGATCGTCTGCAAATAAAAGCACATTGGTCTCCTCTGTCTCTGATGGGTTGGTTAACTTGCATACATGGTCCATTTATGTAATAAATGTTTGCAGCATAAATATCTCTATCAGTAAAAGAAACTGGCAGGATATGGCTTCAGATCATAACACACGGAGAACACAATTTAAAACAAAAAACGACACAACAATATTCGAGACAGCGTTGATATAAAATTTAGAAGACAAAAGGACCAGGAGGAAAGAGACGATGCCAGGCGCCATGAATACATCTTGTTAGTGCTGCAGTCGAATCTGTCTATCCATTACTGTCAGGTTCAGCCAAGAGAGAAGCTGTTCTACATAAAACATTCTAACATAGGACGCATATATTTGACCAAACTCACTTACCATGATAGCTTTCTACCAACCGTCAGTCAAGAGAGAAGCTGTTCTGCATAATAAATTCTAACATAGGACGCATATATTTGACCAAACTCACGTACCATGATTGCTTGCTACCAACCGTCAGTCAAGACAAAAAAGGCTATATATCCATGGGGTCTTGTAGGAATGAGTGTCTTCCTTGGTTATGTCTTGAGCATATTCATTTGTATCATGGACAATAGGACAACAGACAAGAAAATCACTGGAGTCTGTAGAAATATGGTTTTAGAGAAGAATGTTGAGAATACCATGGACCGCTTAGAAGCGTAATGAAAATGTTCTGAAAGAGGTCAAAGCAAAAAGAAAGCTAATTTCCAAAATTAGGAAGAAACAATCATTATTTTTTTGGCCATGTAATAAGAAAAGAACAACTGGAATATATTGTAACAACTGGGAAAATTGAGGGACGAAGAGATAGAGAGAAGCAAAGAGAAAAAATACCAGACAGCTTAAGAGAATGGCTTGGCAGAAGGTCAACAACAGAAATGATAAATAACTATCGAGATCGAAAGTTGTGGAGAGACATGATCACCTACCCCAGCAGGCCCGGTACTTGAGGATGGTGATGATATTAATTTGTGGCGTGGTCCTGATTTGAGACAGCGCTTTTTTGTATCATCAAAGATCGTAATTATCTCTGTGTTTAGGCTTGCTGGTAGTTGAAGCGATTCGGCTTCTATTTCTGCCTTCGTTCTACTTGTGTTCACCGTTTGCCTTTAAAGAATATAGGGGGGGGGGGGGCGTTGATACGCTGCGATGTCGTTTGCTGCCAAGTGCGATGTTTTGTAAATTTTCCGATCCGACACATTCGACTTCAGCATGGCTTTTCAAGCATCGTGTTACCTTCCCAGTTAGATCCCTGCTGGCCTGGTCAGACGTGCTGGAAAAAAAATATCAGGGGAACTATCGACAGGTGAAGCAGGATCTTGGTCACATTTGGTTCACTGATCATGACCCGAAGAGAAGGTGCAGAAATACATGTAGATGAGAGGCCATTGAAACCCTTAAGAACATCAACCTAGACTGGAGAGACGTCGAGAAAATGTTCGAGAATAAGGGTGGCTGGTGAGTTCATGGCCTATGTTCGGAAAAGGGATGGGTCTAAAAGGTTCTCATTGATCATGACAAGAGCAGTCAGCGATGAGATACTGACCACGTCCAGTCGAAATGTTATGGTGTGCCCATGGGGTGTCTTGTGGATTTGATTAGTGATTAGTAGTTAGTCGAAAGCCCTGGTATCACTGCAAGCGAATTAAAATCCATAATTGCTCAACCGCCCGTGCCAGTGGAATCTTAAAATTAAAAGTCGTCTCATTGAAGGATCCAAACAAAGAATTACAACTGCAGTCGCCATCATAGCAGCTAAAGTAGAAGTCAAAAGACTTAAGGCCAAGCGGCGACGCAAGTGAACGCTGATGCCCTGTTCTTCGTAATATGATATCATTATTCATCGTTAGCAATTGAAATATGATAACATGATCCGGATGAAAAGCACAGCTCATGATGTGCACAGAGCATTAAACTGAATAGCTCCGGCAGCAAGCCGAACTTGGAGTATGTGGAAACTGCAACAAGGAACACATTTAAAACAGAGCCTCACTGGTTCCTGGCGCCTATCCACTATATTGACCGGAAGTCAACTAGGAAGGACTGGTCGTTATCCAATCAGGTGAACGGGAGTTCGATTTCCGGTGAAACTAAACAGTTCATTTCTATCAAGGCTGGCATGTACTACCCGTGGTTACTGCATCGGAGCATGCTTCTCATATTCTCCAGTCCCAACAAAAATCCCTGGCAGACCCCAGTAAATAAAAGATAGTCCGCTTGATACGCCATATAAACTTTGATAAGAATGGAATATTTGAGTTATCTTGTGTGAGGACAAACCAAAACTGAGGAGTAGCTAGGATAAGATAGAACATATGTTTCTATAGTTTAACTCAGACTTGAGGGTTGAAAGAGAATCCCCGGAATCACGGAAAGTTTGAGACATCTTCAGCTATGCGAACTATAGACTGCCGACGTCATTTTACCCACAACCGCCATTGCTCGCAAACATGAAAACGCCCCCAAACTTTAGGTAATTCCTTTCAGTCAGCAGGGCTTAATATTATAGAGGACTGTTAGTCGATCATGCAGCTTATTCAACGTCACGGCGTGTTTCCACATGACAAGTCAAAGCACTAAAGTCAGCTTTCAACGCACCGGCATTTCCCCTAGTCCTTTTATACTCCCCCAAAAATGCCGTATCGCAGAATTTATCGTTTGTTCAATGCAAAGTATAGAGACACCATTTCCCTACAGGAATAATAACATAACTATAAATAAAAGGGCGAATAACTCTCCTAGCAACTGCTATAAATATCCAAAGGGAGAACACTCTAAATGGTGGATACGGGCAGAATAATAATAATAATAATAATAATAATAATAATAATAATAATAATAATAGTCAATAAATTGTTTTGTGTTTGATTTACAGCAGCGATCTTCAACATAAGCGGTACCGTACACAGGTGGGGAAATTCTGCCTCAGGCTGGTGTCACAATAATTCTACTCTATGTTATATGATGAAATCATGGCCTTCTATCATCATCATCATGTGCCATACCGGTTGGCATAGGCGGTGATGTCTTTCTACAATCTTCTATCTACAGTGCAACTATATTAGTTCTGTTGTTGACTGTTTGCCATGCCATGACATCAAGCTATTTAGTATTTTCTCTTTTTGTCGTCCGCGATCTCTCTTTCCTTTTATTTTGCCAGTTGTAACCAAGTATTCCAACTTTCCTCTTCTCATGATGTGCCCGAAAAAATGTTGATTGTTTCTTTCTGATGTTTTTTTTTTAGAAGCTCCCTTTTTGTGTTGGCCTCTTTGAGACTTTCTTCATTGGTCTTTTTAGCTGTCTAGGGAACTTTCAGCATTCTTCTGAGCTATTTATAGATCTAGAAAGACCTGCTGGCTGACAGGAAACTTTCAGCATTCTTCTGAGCTATTTATAGATCTAGAAAGACCTGCTGGCTGACAGGGAACTTTCAGCATTCTTCTGAGCTATTTATAGATTTAGAAAGACCTACTGGCTGACAGGGAACTTTCAGCATTCTTCTGAGCTATTTATAGATTTAGAAAGACCTACTGGCTGACAGGGAACTTTCAGCATTCTTCTGAGCTATTTATAGATTTATAAAAATCTACTGGCTGACAGGAAACTTTCAGCATTCTTCTGAGCTATTTATAGATTTAGAAAGATCTATTGGCTGACAGGGAACTGCTAACTACCGTGACGTTTTCAGCATTACGAGCAGTGGTGACTGTGGGTAGAATGACGTCAGTACTTCTTTCATTCTGCTGTTAGTGTAGTCTGTGTGTACGAAACATGTGATGAAGTCTACTTCTTTCATTCAGCTGTTAGTTCAATCTGTGTATACGAAACATGTGATGAAGTTTACATCTTTCATTCTGCTATTAGTGTAGTCTGTGTGTACGAAACATGTGATGAAGTCTACTTCTTTCATTCAGCTGTTAGTTCAATCTGTGTATATGAAACATGTGAAGAAGTTTACATCTTTCATCAGTAGCTAATTGAGTCTGTGTGTACGTCTATGTGTGTGATACATGTGTGTAACAGTGGCGAATACAATATGAATACACATATACATAACATAGAACATGTAACTATAAATATTCAGAACAACACTTGTGTTTGACACTTCATATGGTGACACAAGACGGCGTCTAGATCTCGTTCACAAATGTATTCACAGAGTTCTTGAGGCACACTTCACATATCATCTGGTAACATATCTTGGTTGCATATAAGAGTCACACATAAAACATAATGTTGGCTATGACCGTCTAAACATCTACAAAAAATATATCCTTAGCGGCAATAATGCGTATATGTATAAGGTTACCGCCAGTGTTATGACACCCTCTCAGGTTCTGTAACTAAATATGACTTTAGTGTATAACTTGTATCAATATTTTCACCCAAGAAATCTCTGTACTTCTAGGCATACACAAATTGTAAAGTATCCCAGTCACGCCAAGTGGCGTATAGGGAATATGGTGTTAGTGACCATCAATTTTACAGACTCTCGGCACATGATTTTTGAGGTAATGTGGCCAGTATTACGCCCGTCCCGCTTTAGTTTCCCAGAAAAAAATCCGGTACCCATTAAAGATTGGTGAACAGGAAGCAACCGGTTGGTATCGAACCCTACCTCTTGTCCTTTGTAGTCCTGTTCACTAACCACTGAGCTATCGCGGCTCCCACTTCTAGGCATGATCTCCCTAATATGCAATGATCTTTTAAAAGATGAACATATCTATGTATATCTAAATCTCTTCCCTTGAAATAATTCTGCCGGAAAGACCCTCTCTCTAAGACACTTAACTGTTTGTCTTTTGAGTTCCTCTGAATATTTCCCCAAAACTAAGCGCAGTTTCCTTAAATAGTGAATTAACGCCTCTAAATCCGTCTTGTTTCAGCAGCCTTTGTCCAGCGGCTGCGTGATTATCTGCTTTGACAGTGTCACTCGCCATTGTTGTCGTAATTCTACATGTCTTGGGGCTGGACACATTCAAGCGCTTATAATGAAACATCCTGACAATATCAAACATGCTAAGGCCTCCTACGCGCGCTGAGGCTGTACCATTGGAGGCCGTCTAAGGTCGCCCGCGATTACTCGTCATTTCTTGATGTCCTTGTCTGCATTCAGATACCTGCCTACTGAAAGTCGACGACAGTACGGGATTCGCCTGGAGGTATCCAAATACACGTATGCACTGCCAGTAAACTATGATGTTGGATGATTCACTCTGAAATACGCCTTGGCCTACGTGCGTATTATCAGTAAGAGGACAACAAATGATTCCCATGGGGGTGTTCAAAATACGGGAGCCGCGATAGCTCAGTGGTTAGTGAACTGGACTACAAAGGACAAGGGGTAGGGTTCGATTCCAATCGACGGCTTCCGGGTTCACTCAGCCTTAAATGGGTACCGGATTTTTTTTCTGGGAAAGTGAAGCGGCACAGGCGTAATACTGACCACATTGCCCTAAAAATCATGTGCTGAAGGTCTGTAAAATTTATGGTCACTAACACCATATTCCCTATACGCCACTTGGCGTGACGGGGGTACTTTTTTTATGGCCTTCTAGCCTGCAAGCGTTTGAACCTTTGTTTATTCCTAAACATATCGAAGACATGTTGTGTCAATAGCATACAGTTGTAACACCAAGCATCTAGCACAGGACTATAGACCGTTCAGAAATTCATAATCACACCTGAATTAGTTTTGCGTGATAACCGCTTGTTATTTTGGTTTCAAATTTTGCATGCAATCTTAGAATATTGATGACGCAAAGATTTTGGTATTTTTTATTCCACAAACACAACAGATTTTGCACATCAGCGAATTCCATTGATATTTTATGACGATATCACACAAGTTGATTCAAATTTTAGAGTTTACAGTATTCGTGTTAAATTTTCCAGTTTACTGCAATTCTTGTCAGAGGCGTATCTACATAGTGCTTAATTGTGGGTGTTGTTCGTTATGTGTATTTGCAAAACATGAATTCAATTGGTTACAATTAGTCTTGTCCTTCGGTCACCATTAGACCACAGGACGTCCTAACTGCAGCTGGAATTGAATTCATATTAATTTTAATCATTCCGAATCTGACGATTCCAAGAGGTTAATAATCATTACTCGCTGGACAAATAGTAATCCATATCTTTTCCAGTACTCATCTTCCACCTGCAACACACGTTCAACACATTTCTTCCAGGAACGGAATGTCTATTTTTGAGAGAGACTCGCGTGTCAGAACTTCAACATCACACATTTTAAACGTCCCGTTCTGTTCTGCAACTTGTCCTTTGACGTGAACCCAGACAAGTTCGATTGGATTAAGGTGCGCATGATATGCAGGGAGTCGAAGAGAGGTGTGGCCGTATTTCTCAATGATTTTGTCAACATGGTACACCTTTTTCTTATTCGTATTCTTCACAAGTTGTAACAATTCGGGTTTTAAATATGTGTCGTCAAATTTGACATTTTCATTCGCAAGCCATGTCCTAATTTGCTCTTTTGTATTTTATGCAGTAGGCACTTTGTCTTCCTCTGACACGACATTGTGGTATGATGCATTATCCATGACTATGCATGAAGGTCTCTCCAGGATTGGTAAAAGATCGTTCTCCAACCAGTGCCTGAAAATGTTTCCATTCATTTCAGTATGGTAGTCCCTACCGTCGGTACTTTTTGATTGGAAAATAAGACCCGCATCATGGACAAGGCCGTTTTCAGTGCTTCCAGCATGCGTTAATATAATGCGCTGGCCTTTGCTGCTCGGAATTGTTCTTTTGAGTTTGCCATTTACTGACTGCCATTCTTTAGCATAGGTGTGGTGTGTGTTGACCCATGATTCGTCCAAATATACAATATCATACCGTTCACTCCGCCGCTCACGGATCTGTCTAAGGTATTTGCTTCGAGCAATGACCAAGTGTGGTTTTTCACAAATAATATTCCTGCCCCCAACAGTTTTTCGGAAAGTGAAGCCGGCTCCTCGCACAATCTTCCATAGAGTACTTTTAGAAATGTCAATATTGCAATCTGCATGCAATTTTAATTTCAAATTCCTGAGAGTAACAAGTACATTATTAGCAAACATTTTCAATATCTCACGTTTTATGACATCCATGTCAAAGCTGTCGACTTTCCTTTTCCTTCCTTGATTGACATGAGTGCACTCTGAGTCTTGTTTAATCCAACGAGAAAATGACGATCTATTAAGACCAAACGCGAGTTGCGTTCGTCTCTCTGGGTCATGAATATCACAATATAAATGTCCCATCTTGGAATCCCTAAGGAAGTGCTGATATAGTAAAACAGTAACCTTTTGCATAGTTATAAATTTGCATTTCAAATTCATTGTAATTTAGATTTAAATGTTGGTATCTAAAGTCAACAAATTGTCTACTGAGACATCAAAAAATTAATAAAGATACGCCTTCCCTTCGGTAATTAATGCCCAGGCCGTGGTGCGTCATGTCGTTTAATAACAATTCAGTTTTGTGCACGGGATTTTCCTGAAGTTAGTGTTTCTGCAATAGGCAAACTATTTTACGTGAACGACCGCACCAAATTAATGTATATATCCTAAAATGGTGTCAATTTCGAACAGGGTGAATTTAATATAGCCTAAAGAAGAAAACTTTTAAACTAGATCAAATTTCTCAGAGCAAAAACTATTTCTATAACGTCATCAATATTCTAAGATTGCTAGCACAATTTGAAAGCAAAATAACAAACGGTTATCACGCAAAACTAATTCAGGTGTGATTATGAATTTTTGAACGGACTATAGTACTACTACACGTGTAAATATGATTGTTAATAGATAATGAAGTCAACACATTTTATTCAGATGTTAGTTTAGTTTGTATATGCGAATATGATTGTTAACAGATAATAAATTCAACTTATTGTAACCAGCTGTTAGTTTAGTATGTGTGGAAATGACTGTTAAATCTGACTGTTCGGGCCTGGAACAATCTAGGACAGTTATTCCTTGTTATAACTGCTGGTAGTACAGGATCCATTTCGCAAAAGTTTAATAACCTCCCTGTCAAGCTTCGCTTGTTCTGTTACATGTAGTGCCCTGTGATAGATTTTTGTGTTTTATTCTTTAGATTTTATCTATTGGCTTAGCTATCCTTTACAGCATCTCTGTCGCGTACACCAAACATTTGAAGTTAAACTAGATCAGGGGGAGAATTGAAAAAGAAAATAGAAAAAAATGATTTGGTTAACGCTTCACTTAATTGATGGACGACACGAATTTAAACGACGTCTCGGCTCAATAAGCTTTCATCAGGAACAAATAAACAACACACACAGATATGTCAGTGAATATAACTAATCCTACATAGCTAACTAGTAATGAAACAACCAAAATAAAATAATCGAAACTGGTTTAAGAAACGAAATTTTCTTCCCTGTGTCGGGGACCGTGGCCAGAAGGAGAAAGAAGGATTCGCGGGTACGCACTGTAATTACCCTGTCAGTTGGAGGGTCAACAACGTGTAAAGGGTTCTAAAAATATGTGAATTGGGGGAACACTGTCTAGGTTGTCTCGATTACAGCACCACCGACAATGTCTATACGCATCTACGAGCCCACACATTCATGTACACACACACACACATACTAGATCGCAGGTTTGACAACTCCTTGCTTTAAAAGTATGAGTCAGAACATGACATCTCAGCACATGCATGAGTAGAGCGAGAACTTCAGACTCAAAGCGCGTCAATGTGGCGGCAGATCCCACCTAGACATGATATGATTCAGTAGCAAAGTAACATGCGATTATGGAACATCCAAACAAACTTCAAAGAACATCCTCTCAGGACTGTGTCGTAGTCAACACACAAAGACAAAAATGGCCCACAGAAACAAGATTGCATGACAAATTATGGAAAAGCGCTGAAGACCTCAAAATGTCCGCCTTGTTCATGACAAAAGATGGTATAGCCATGCTGAAGAACATGACCCATGCTAGACTAACAGTGCTGGAGAACATGACCCAAGCTAGAATAAAAATGCTGAGAACATGACCTATGCTAGACAAACAGTGCTGGAGAACATGACCCATGCTAGACTAACAATTCTGGAGAACATGACCCATGCCAGACTAACAATTCTGGAGAACATGACCCATGCTAGACTAACAATGCAGAGAACATGACCCATGCTAGACTAACAATGCTGAGAACATGACCCACGCTAGACAAACAGTGCTGGAGAACATGACCCATGCTAGATTAACAGTGTTGGAGAACATGACCCATGCTAGACTAACAATGCAGAGAACATGACCCATGCTAGACAAACAGTACTGGAGAAAATGACCCATGCTAGACAAACAGTGCTGGAGAACATGACCCATGCTAGACAAACAGTGCTGGAGAACATTACCCATGCTAGACTAACAATGCTGAGAACATGACCCATGCTAGACAAACAGTGCTGGAGAACATGACCCATGCTAGATTAACAGTGCTGAGAACATGACCCATGCTAGATTAACAATGCTGAGAACATGACCCATGCTAGATTAACAGTGCTGAGAACATGACCCATGCTAGATTAACAGTGCTGAAGAACATGACCCATGCTAGACTAACAATGCTGAGAATATGACCCATGCTAGACTAACAGTACTAGAGAATATGACCCATGCTAGACTAACAGTGCTGGAGAATATGACCCATGATAGACTAACAGTGCAGGAGAATATGACCCATGATAGACTAAATGTGCTGGAGAACATGGCCCATGCTAGACTAACCATGCTAGAGAAGATGACCCATGCTAAACTATCAATGCTGGAGAACATGACCCATCCTGGAGAACATGAGTCATGCTAGACTAATAATGCTAGAGAACATAACCCATCCTAGAGAAGATGACCCATGCGAAACTGTCAATGCTGGAGAACATGACCCATCCTGGAGAACATGAGCCATGCTAGACTAACCATGCTAGAGAAAATGACCCATGCTAGACTAACCATGCTAGAAAAGATGACCCATGCGAATTTATCAATGCTGGAAAACATGACCCATCCTGGAGAACATGAGTCATGCTAGACTAATAATGCTAGAGAAGATGACCCATCCCAATCTAGCCATGCTAGAGAACACGACACATGCTAGTCTAAGAATGTTAGAGAACATTACTCATGCTAAACTAACAATTCTGAAGAACACGACCCATGTTAGTCTAATCATGCTAGAGAACATGACCCATGCTAGCCTAGTCATGCTAGAGAACATGACCCATGCTAGCCTAGTCATGCTAGAGAACATGACCCATGCTAGCCTAGTCATGCTAGAGAACATGACCCATGCTAGCCTAGACATGCTAGAGAATATGACCCATGCTAGCCTAGTCATGCTAGAGAACATGACCCATGCTAGCCTAGTCATCTAGAGAACATGACCCATGCTAGCCTAGTCATGGTAGAGAACATGACCCATGCTAGCCTAGTCATCTAGAGAACATGACCCATGCTAGCCTAGTCATGCTAGAGAATATGACCCATGCTAGCCTAGTCATGCTAGAGAACATGACCCATGCTAGCCTAGTCATGCTAGAGAACATGACCCATGCTAGCCTAGTCATGCTAGAGAACATGACCCATGCTAGCCTAGTCATGCTAGAGAACATGACCCATGCTAGCCTAGTCATGCTAGAGAACATGCCCCATGCTAGCATATCCATGCCTAACCCGTTCTGATTAAAATCCTTCTCCACCTATCCACGGAAGCTCTGACAAGCGAATCATCTGTCCAGTCTTGTGAGTCTGGACCGAGATGGAAGGCAACACTGTATCAAAATATTTCACCCTAAAGACGGATGTATTAGGTCGAAAGGCGCACATATCGCAGCTTCCTCCAAATCACAGAACAACGCATCTACGTCCACATCATCATCATCATCATCATCATCATCATCATCATCATGTACCGGGCCTGCTGGCGTAGGTGATCATGTCTCTCCACAACTTTCGATCTCAATAGTTATTTATCATTTCTGTTGTTGACCTTCTGCCAAGCCATTCTCTTAAGCTGTCTGGTATTTTTTCTCTTTGCTTCCCTCTATCTCTTCGTCCCTCAATTTTCCAGTTGTTACAATATATTCCAGTTGTTCTCTTCTCATTACATGGCCAAAAAATGATGATTGTTTCTTCCTAATATTGGAAATTTACTCTCTTTAGAGATGATTTACAGATATCTCTATATCGTAGTTTAGGTCTGCCGATTTGTCTTTGTCGGTGTATTAGTTCGCCATATAGTATTTGCCAGGGGAATGCTGTTTTCTTCTATTCGCTGGACATGCCCCAGTCATCTTTGCTCACACTATGACGCAACATATTCTTCTTTTATTCTTACGCATTGCTCTCAATGTAACACTTTCTCATTGATGTATGTATATTATTTAGTGTTGTGATTTGTTTCTTTCTCACACAAATTTCCTTTATTTGATGAAATTAAGAGAGAACACATTTATTGACTATTGGAAGATCTTCTGATAAATAAACTACAAAGAAACGTTTCTTGTAATGAACTCTTATGTCAACCAAGATTGGCTTGTGGAATCACATTTCATCACAACCGCTCCTGAAAGTGAACTAAGATTGGCTTGTGGAATCACATTTCATCACAACCGCTCCTAAAAGTGAACTAGGATTGGCTTATGGAATCACATTTCATCACAACCGCTCCTAAAAGTGAACTAAGATTGGCTTGTGGAATCACATTTCATCACAACCGCCCCTAAAAGTGAACTAAGATTGGCTTGTGGAATCACATTTCATCACAACCGCTCCTAAAAGTGAACTAACTGTAATTTATGCAAATTCTGAAATTCAAAGGTTGTCTGTTTTTGAACTTGTCAAGTTTATGAAAGAGATAATCAGTTAGACTCTGAACTGATGAAGTGTTCAATTTAATTGAACCTATTTGACTATTCCTTGCACTGTAAGCTCATTAGAGCCTCCATTTTCTGCTCTTAATGGGATACATAATTCCTGGAGGTGCACTCACAGCTAAATATCGTTTGAGTGGCTTGAGTATTTGTTTTCAATTGAAAAGGAAAAGTTACAAGACAAGATTTAAAGACACATAAACACAAAATTAGTGATTTAAAGGTAAAGAGTAAAGAAATGACACTGGAATTAAATGTAAAAAAACTATAAAAAAATACACGCGGTGTTAAGATTTGGAAATATACTAACAGTGGGCGTTCTAGACTTTTGCTATTTAAGACTGGTGTATTTTTCCTTATTATAAAACGTTTAATTGTAAAAGAAAACAAATATCAACAGAAAATGTTTAATATTTATCGGTGTTGCACATTCATTCAACAGCTACCGCCAAGTGCAGAAGAGAGGTCAAGATATCAGCAAGACACAGTTGGAAAGACAAAACAGAAAGCTTCATCGTCGACAAAAATAGATACAAACTGTAGAAACTTGCAGAAAAACATGGAAGGGGAGGTTACTAAGTCAATAGTTACATGAACATTTACACAAATTTGACATAGCCGAGCCTGAGGCCCTCAAAGATGCCACAAATTTAGTTATCCAGCACAAAAATCATGTGCACCAGAAATTGGTGATAGTGATCGATGCACTTTCTGTCCTAATTACATCACAGAAAACCCCCAGGAAGAACGAGCTAAATGACTTGAGAACAAACCTAGAGCAAATGTGCAATAATTTCCAGATACAATGGATTACAGCACAGTGCAATATACAAAGAAACACATGAACAAACCTAGAGCAAATGTGCAATAATTTCCAGATGCAATGGATTACAGCACATTGCAATATACAAGGAAACACATGAACAAACCTAGAGCAAATGTGGAATAATTTCCAGATGCAATGGATTACAGCACATTGCAATATACAAGGAAACACATGAACAAACACACAAGACAAAACTGGAGGATGATTACCAAAACGATTCATCTGGTCAGCTATGAAGAAGCCAAGTCCATCATCACAGGCCAGTATTACAAGAAATGGAAGGAAGAGCACCACAAGTATAACGAGAAGGATGGATCAAGTCAACATAATTCGCCTACGCACTGGCCACAACAGCATGAGAAATCACATGATCACCAAGCTCAAAATAGGAACTACAAGCCAGTGCCACTGTACCCTGGATAACATGACAACAAAGCACGCTCTCCAGGATTGCATCCAGTACACGGACCTGAGGAGGTCAACGTGGCCACAACCACCACTCTGAAAAAGAAAATCTGCGGAACATCCGAATCACCGAAACAGACAGCAGCTTTCATAAGAGAGTCCGGAATCCTAGTCTGAATGACGTCATGATCGCAGCAGAAGAAGAAAATAAAATCACTACATTAACATGAGCAAATACTGTGTGAAGGACATTGGAAAAAGCAACAAGATTTTTGGTTTAGAATATTGAACTCTCACACTGTAGCACACCAAGTGTCAGGAGCCGCCACAGGTGCTAGTGTCCATATTTGGTACAAACCAACGACACATTTGTGGGTGATGCGGTGAGTATAACGTCAGGTTGACCAACTTTTAAAGAAATAAACTCTGACGTCAATTTTCAGTGGCTGCATGAACAAATCAATCACAATGAGATTAACTTATCTCCTCGGAAAACAAAACAACACCCTTATCTGTTTATCAACTTTTAAAAGAACAACACCCTTCTCTGTTTATCAACGTTTGACTCAATAACACCCTTCTCTGTTTATCAACTTTTAACACAACACCCTTGTCTGTTTATCAACTTTTAACACAACACCCTTGTCTGTTTATCAACTTTTAACACAACACCCTTATCTGTTTATCAACTTTTAACACAGCACCCTTATCTGGTTATCAACTATTAAACAGCAACACCTTTCTCTGTTTGTCAACTTTTAAAAGAACAACACCCTTCTATGTTTATCAACTTTTAACATAACACCCTTCTCTATTTATCAACGTTTAACTCAACAACACCCTTCTCTGTTTATCAACTTTTAACACAACACCCTTCTCTGTTTATCCGATGTTTAACTGAAAAACACACTTATCTGTTTATCCAATGTTAAACAGAACAACACACTTATCTGTTTATCCAATGTTTAACTGAACAACACACTTATATGTTCATCTCTTCTATTTTAGATAACCACTTTTGCCAAATCCGAGTCATAACTCCTGTATTTTAGAGAAATGTTATAGTTTTGTACTTCATCACTAGATGCAAACAATCTATACCCCATTTGATTTAACAAATGCACGCATGATTTTTCTATCACAGAAATCGTTTCATAATCTAAAATGTCTCTCCAGTGGTGAGCAGTTTCTAATGAATTGTTCCGCACAGTACGGAATTTATATTCTATCTGCGTGTTAGCGTTTGTGATATTCCAAATATAATCTTGAATGTTCGATTCCATCTCTAAATCAAGAAATCGATACAACTGCCTTGCCGCTTCAATTGGAGACTCAGCTATGTCTTCGTATCGAACTGTTAGTACTCGGTTAGGGTATCTTTTGGAAATTGATTTTGAGACTTCGATATTTTCCAAAACCTGGGAGCACAACTCTTGTGATTTCTTGTCCATGTTTGTTATTCTTCGAACTTTGGAGAGATCTATTCGAGAGTTTAGAACACCGCGAGGGTCACGAATCAGATGAATGACCTTGACAGTTGGGTCTGAAGAAACGAGAACTTCCGCTTCTCTCATGCTTAACCGGATACACTTAACTGCCTTGATTTTGATTTTGTCAGCTCGGCACTTGGAGTTTACCGGTTGAAAACACTTCAAAAGTTTCTCCCAAGTGGATTCTGATTTTTCTGAAAACATAAATTCAAATACGATTGTGGTTAGTCTTTGAATATTAAGGAACGTTGGTCGCTGGTTAAATGCAACGATAGATAGAGATGTGGATGAAATTAGTCTCTAAGAAAAAATCTAATGAAACCAGAAATACAGTGGTGACTTACTCTATTTGAGATAGATTGATGACAACTTGCATAAGAAAAAAAAAAACTATTGAAAACCCTACTGACATTTTATTGTAAAAAGCCTGAAAGGAAATGATCTTATTTATTTCCTAGATGAATAATTACAAAGATAGAGTAGATTTTCGCAGTTATGTAGAAGATTAGTGATATTAGATTATACATATATACACGGATAAACAAAGACTAGAAGAGGAACTGAAATCTGCCGAGAACTAGTTGAGACATCACAAAGCACAGAGAGCAACGTAGCCTATAAAGCAGCCTCTGCCAAATACAGAAGAGAGGTCAAGATATCAGCAAGACAGAGCTGGAAAGACAAAACAGAGAACCTCAATCTAGACAAAAATGGACATAAACTCTGGAAACTTGCGAAAGCTCTGAGCGACGAAAACAACTGCCGACCTTCAATAACATTAGTACACAATCAGAACATCCATACAGACAAAAGGGCAGTAAACATACAGATAAAATCTTACAAAAACACAAGTAGAATAAATATTCCAAAAGACCAACAGAAATCTGCAAGAAAGGAAAACCAAGATGCAAAACACATGCCTTTAGCACAAGAAAAACACCAGACGACCATCTTTACACCAACAGAACTAGATGAGCCCTGAAAGGATTGAAACTCAAGAATTCCCCTGAAAAGATGGAATAACCAACGAAATGCTCATAAAACTGGAACAGAAAGCCATGGGCCAGCTTCTATGGATAATAAATGCCAGCTGGAAGAGAGGTCAAATGCCGGCAACCTGGAAAGAAGGCATTCTCAAGCCCATCCTCAAACATGGAAGAAACCGACTGGACCCAAGAAGCTACAGATCAATTAACCTATTGAGCTGTCTGAACAAACTCATGGAAAGGCTGGTCAACAGAAGACTCATGTGGCATTTGGAGACACAACAACAAATCGTACCACAACAAAGTGGCTTCCGTCAGCACAGATCAACTGAAGACCTGATCACCTACATCGCACAGGAAATAGAGGATGCTGTACAAGAAAAGAAACACACACTGACAGTGTGGGTCGACATGGTGAAGGCTTCTGATAGGGTATGGAGAGAAGGATTAAAGAACAAGCTTCTCAGACTTGGCATCTGAGGCCGTTTATTAAATTGGATATCTCAATACCTACAAGACAGAACGGCCAGGGTAGAAGAACATGGACAACTAAGTAAGAAAGCCAGAAACGAACAAGGTGGAGTCCTATCCCTGACGCTCTTTTTAACATTCATAAATGACATCGTAATGGACATTCCACCCAGAATACACCCAACAATGTAAGAAGACGATCTGGCGATATGGGCACGTGAAGAATCTATGTCAGTGGCTAGCTCCAGAATGCAAGATGTCCTAGGAAAACTTGAAAAATGGACGATCACCTGGTTACTATCAATTAACGAAAAAAAAACTACAAACACAATTTTTAGCCTATCAAGAAACACACTCTCTGCAAAACCGAAGATAAAAGACCATACACTTCCTATTGACAAAAACCCAACATATCTTGGCGTCAACATGGATTGCAAAATGACATGGATAAATTAGATAGACAAAGCAAACAAGAGCTAGAAAACGAACAGATATTATGAAGAAATTGTCAGGAACGGACTGGAGAGCAGACAGCAATATCTTGAAACGACTATACGTAGGAAGAGTAAGACCAGTCCTAGAGTATGGAGTCACAGCCTGGGCTACAGCTTCCAAATCACAGCTTAGCAAAATTAACAGAAAACAAAACCAGGCTGCCCGTATCATCACTGGTGCTATGAAATCTACACCTATCAAGACTCTAGAAACAGTAACAGGTTTACAACCCTTAGAAGACAGACGGAAAACTAAAGTAATGCAACAAGCGGAGAAATATAACAGGCTCCTTAACCACTCCATGCACCAAAGAATAACTGGTTTCGGAAAATGAAGATTAAAGAGGAGCAACTTCGCTGCAATCTCCAAAGAACTGACAACTAGTGACCCAGTACTGTCCCAAACAATGCCGAAACCCATAAGCCCATCTGGTATGACTCCTCATGGAAAACACAAAATACCAGAACTTAAGGAAGAGATAATAGGAATCATGAAAAAAGGCACACAAACAGACACAGAGAGAAAACACATGGCAGAAAAATACATAAACGACAACTACCAACAGGACTCCTGGTCACACATATACACAGATGGCTCCGCTACAAATGCCACCAGAAATGGGGGGGGGGGAGGTGTGTTCTTGAGGCTGAATAACCAGGAAGAGATCACCAAGTCAATAGCTACTGGGAAGTTCTCAAACAACTTTAAAGCAGAAACTGAAGCTCTCAAAGATACTGCAAAACTGACTATCCAACTCAAAAATAACATGCACAAGAAATTGGTGATACTGACTGATGCACTGTCAGTCCTAACAGCTCTAAAATAAACCCAGGAACAGTGAGCTAGATGACTTGAGAACAACCCTAGACCAACTGTGCAATAACTCCCAGAGAGTGGTCATCCAGTGGGTACCATCACACTGTAATATACACGGAAACGAACGTGCAGACAAATTAGCTAACGAGGGAGAGATATTACCACAAGAGAACCAACTGGTCAGCTACAATGAAGCCAAATCCATCATCAAAGGCAGTACCATGAAAAATGGAAACAATAACACCTAAAGTATAACGAGAGGGACGGATACCTCCAACTACCAAGGAGGGATCAAGTCATCATACTTCGCCTACGCACTGGCCACAATAGAATGAGAAACCACATGTTCACCAAACTCAAAATAGGAACTACCAGCCAATGCCACTGCACACTGGATAACATGACAACAAAATATGTTCTACAGGATTGCCCCCAGTACACAGACTTGAGAAGAGCAATGTGGCCCACACCCACCTCCCTGGAAGAGAAACTATACGTGCAACCAAATCACTTAAACAGACAGCGGCCTTCATGAAAGAGTCAGGAATCCTAGTCTGAATGAGCCATGATCACAGAAGACGAAGAAGATTATACAAGGAACCTGTATATGATTAATGACACTAGTCTACAGAGAGTACATTTCCCAGCTATATATCAGATCAATGACACTAGTCTACATACAGAGAGTACATGTCCCAGCTATATATCAGATCAATGACACTAGTCTACATACAGAGAGTATATTTTCCAGCTATATATCAGATTAATGACACTAATCTACAGAGAGTACATTTCCCAGCTATATATCAGATCAATGACACTAGTCTACATACAGAGAGTATATTTTCCAGCTATATATCAGATTAATGACACTAATCTACAGAGAGTACATTTCCCAGCTATATATCAGATCAATGACACTAGTCTACATACAGAGAGTATATTTTCCAGCTATATATCAGATTAATGACACTAATCTACAGAGAGTACATTTCCCAGCTATATATCAGATTAATGACACTAATCTACAGAGAGTACATTTCTCGGACTTCCGTGTCATGGCGGCTACGTGCAGTCGTTTTTATATTTCGGCTCTTGCCGATATATTTAAATCATTTGCGTGACAGTCGAGTTATGAAATTATGTGTTGCTATTTCCCGTTTGGTGTTTGTTTTACTTCTAACGTGTGGATGGACTGTGATTACCGATATTTAAGTGGAATATGATTTATTCTTCTTTGTGTCGTGTGTTCGCGGTTCGATAGTCAAGCACATGGTTCGACAAAAAAAAATGTCGCCGCCGGGTATGTTCAACCCGAATATAAAAGGTCTGTGTCGGTGGATGGGGCGGAGGAATCGAAAATGATCAACAGCCCAGAAAGCGAAAACAGCAAAGTGTGTGGTACACATGAGGCATATTCAGAACACGAAAGACGAATATGGCAGACCACCGTGAAAGAGGGGTGTCCGGTTAGCGCAATCGATAGGCGGTTGGCTTACCACGGCAACAGCCGGGGTTCGTAATCCTGGCGAGGACACCTGGGTTTTACTAATTCCCTAAAAATTAGTAGGAGCCGTGATAGCTCAGTGGTTAGTGAACTGGACTACTACGGACAAGGGGTAGGGTTCGATCCCAACCGACGGCTCCGGGTTCACCCAGCCTTAAATGGGTACCGGATTTTTTCTGGGAAAGTAAAAGCAGCACGGGCGTAATACTGACCACATTACCCCAAAAAAATCATGTGCTGAAGGTCTGTAAAATATAAGGTCACTAACACCATATTTCCCTATACGCCACTTGGCGTGACGGGGGTACTTTACTTTACTTTTACCGTGAAAGAGATTGGAGTCTCATCACGTAACACTCCAAAGAAAGCCATGGAGAGAAATTCTAACTACTGTATTAAGAACGAATTAAAAATAGCTACATGGAATGTTAGGACCTTATGTTAGGACAAGGAAAATTAGAAAATCTAATGGTAGAAGCAGAGTGATTAAACATATGTATCTAAGGCATATCAGAAACAAGATGGAAGGAAAGTGGATACATACAAGACGATAAATATACATTTATATATTCAGGTAACACAAAAGAACATCAAAGAGGAGTAGGCATTCTAATAAAACGAGAGCTACAAAAATATATAAATACTCACTTGACATACAATGATAGGATTATACTATTAAAAATGAAGGCAAAACCATTCGACATAGCAATAAGACATACGCACCTACTCAAGACTATACAGACGAACAAATAGAGATATACTATGAAGATCTAAACACAGTTATGAAGCAAGTGAAATCATCAGACATCTTGATTATAATGGGTGATATGAATGCTAAAGCAGGAAAAGGTAAATATAAGACCATTATAGGAAATCATGGTCTAGGAAAAAGGAATAACAGAGGAGAAAGATTAATACAATTTTGTGAAGGAAACAGACTGCTAATATGCAACACCTTCTTTGAGCAAGAGAAAAGGAAATTATACACATGGAAAAGCCCCGGAGACAACAAGAGAAATCAAATAGATTACATAATGATAAAAGACAGATTCAGGAACAGCGTCAAGAAATCCAAAACCTACCCAGGAGCAGATATTAATTCAGACCACAATCCTGTAATGATAAAAATGAAAATCAAATTAAAGAGAAACAAACAAAAAACTAATGCAGCAACACCAATAGATATAACAGCGTTATACCAGAAAGATGTACAAGAAACTTATACTGTACAAGTAAAGAACACATATCAAAAGCTACTAGAAGAGGGGATTGAGCAGTACAGGAGAGAAAATCCTGAGGAAAAAGTCACAACAAAATGGCAATGCATAAAAAACAGCATGCAAGAATCCTGCAACACCTTGCCCAAAAGGAAAGTAACAAAAAACAAAAATGGATAACTGACAAAATCTTAGAAAAAAATGGAAAAAAGAAGACAAGCGAAAAACACTGCCAGATACAAAGATATAGACAATGAAATACGGAGAATGTGCAAAAAGGCAAAAGAAGACTGGCTGAACCAAAGATGTCTAGAAATCGAAACTATGGAAAGTAAACAAAACCTAAGAGAGATGCACACAGAAATAAAGAGAATGACGAATAAAGACAAAAAAAGCTGTACGAAACGGATGTATTGCAAATAAAGAGGGAAGAATACTAACAGACAACAAAGATATAATAGACAGATGGCAAGAGTATATAACAGAATTATTTCATGACGAAAGGGACAAAAAGCCAGACATAAAATGTACATACAACTATAAAATCCTGAAATCTGAAGTAGAAAAAGCCATAAAAACAATGAAAAAGGGAAAAGCAGCAGGGCCTGACAATATACAGATAGAGATGATACAGGCTATAGAAGAGTTTGGCATCGCAGTGATCACAGACATATGCAATGACATATACCATACAGGATACATACCAAACGATCTAAAAACATCAACTTTCATTGCATTGCCTAAAAAGAATGGTGCAGTTGAATGCAGTGATTTCAGAACAATAAGCCTAATAAGCCAGGTAACAAAAATTGTACTAAAAGTTATACAGGGAAGGATTCAGAATAAAATCAATACTGAATTAGAGGAGTCAACAGTTTGGATTCAAGAAAAACAGTGGGACAAAAGAAGAAATATTCAGCATGAGAACATTGAGTGAAAAGTACACAGAAGTAAACAAACTAATATATGCCTGCTTTATAGACTACACCAAAGCTTTCGATAGAATACACCATAACCAACTCATAGACTGTCTAAAGGATATAAACCTAGATGACGCAGACATACGACTAATATGTAATTTGTACTGGGAGCAAACAGCAATAATAAGATATAACAAGGAGAACTCTACACCCATGGACATAAAAAGAGGAGTAAGACAAGGATGCATCCTATCACCAAGCTTGTTCAATCTATACACTGAGCAAATCTTTAAAAACATCTCAGAGATACCAGGCCTAAGCATTATTGGAAAGATAATCAATAACCTAAGATATGCTGATGATACTGTTCTACTAGCAGAAAATCCTAAAGACCTACAACAATTGCTTAATGTGATAAACATAACAAGCAAAAAATATGGACTAAAAATGAATATAAAAAAGACTAAAACTATGATCATAAACAAAGAAAATTCTCAAGACCTACAATTAAATATCACAGTTGAGGGAATACATCTGGAGACAGTCCAGAGCTACAACTACCTGGGACATACTATACCCAATGATGGAAAATGGAAAATTGAAATAAACAAAAGAATAGGTATGGCAAAAAGTAATTTTAATGCCATGAAAAATATACTAACAACAAAACAAATATCAACAGGGCTGAAACTAAGAATGGCAAAATGTTACATCTAAATATTCCTGTATGGTGCAGAAACATGGACATTAGACAAGAAAACAGAACAGAAAATTAAAGCCTTTGAAATGTGGATTTATAGAAGAATAGGTAGAATTTGATGGAAACAAAAGATAACAAACGATGAAGTTTTAAAACAACTGAAAATAAAAAGAGAACTACTAAATACAATTAAGACAAGACAAATGAGATTTTTGGGGCATGTTAAAAGACACAACAGCCTACTGAAAGTAATATTGGAAGGAAAAAAACAAGGTAAAAGAGGCAGAGGCAGACCAAGACTAACATGGACGAATAACATCAAAAGATGGACAAGTCAATCTATGACAGCCTGCACCATCAAAGCAAGAAACAGAGTAGAATGGCGATCCATGGTAGCCAACCTTTGTTGCGGAGAAGGCACTCAATGATGATGATGATGATTGTAGATAAATGACACTGGTCTACAGAGTAGAGGTTTTCTGTTTATATTGCAGATAAATGACACTGGTCTACAGAGTAGAGGTTTTCTATTTATATTGCAGATAAATGACACTGGTCTACAGAGTAGAGGTTTTCTATTTATATTACAGATAAATGACACTGGTCTACAGAGTAGAGGTTTTTTATTTATATTGCAGATGAATGATACTGGTCTACAGAGTAGAGGTTTTCTGTTTATATTCCAGATAAATGACACTGGTCTACAGAGTAGAGGTTTTCTGTTTATATTGCAGATAAATGAAACTTGTCTACAGAGTAGAGGTTTGCTGTTTATATTGCAGATTAATGATACTGGTGCCTACGTCATTCAAGGGAACTTTCTCGTGTATTGTCACACTCGACAGGAAAAGCAGGGAACAGAACCCGGTTGTGGTTAATGCTGAGGTTAACGGTCTCATCTGCGATAACACCGATGAGAAAGATGCAGTCATCTATACAGACGGATCTGTAATACGACACCAAAGAAGTGCATGGGCATTTACAGCACGCTCGGCAGGCAGAAAAGAAGCACAACAGAACGAGCCTTCAACAAACGTTGTGAGAACACCAGACCCAAGGGTCGACCACGAAAAAGATGGATCGACGGAATATTAGAAGCACTAGGAAACATAGCAGCAGAAGCAGAGGTGAACAGAAGAGCAAAAGACCGCAAATTATATCTCCCCTCGACGCTGAAAGGCAGATGAGGAAGGAAAGAAGAATGTTTAATTTCAACTCACTTTTCTTTTTGCGGCAATTGAACGCCTTTAACGTTGAGTTACTCTTATTCATATGCGATTGCTGTAACAAATGAGGAGACAATATCAGATACACGTATATTTAACTATTCGTCTGTCTGTATAACAATCGATGTTATAAATAATCACATACAAATATATGTTAGAGTTTTATGATTATTTGAATGAACGTACGGCACCGAATGCTTGTATGTACTTAGTGATGCAGATTACTGTCTACTTTCTGTTTCTGTTTGTGTGTCTACCTACCCACCTTCTTACTTACCTAACCTGGTCTGAACTGCTTACCTATCTTTCAATCTACCTAACTACCTATCTTTCATCTACCCAACTGTCTATTTTACTTTCTACCTAACTGTCAATCTTTCTTTCAACCTAACTGTCTATCTTTTTTTCTACCTAACTACAAATTTTTCTATCTTTCTATCTACCTAATAGCCTATCTTTCTTTCTACCTAACTGTCTATCTTTCTATCTACCTAACTGTCTTTCTTTCTACCTAACTGTCTATCTTTTTATCTACCTAATAGCCTATCTTTCTTTCTACCTAACTGTCTATCTTTCTTTCTACCTAACTGTCTATCTTTCTTTCTACCTAACTGTCTGTCTTTCTTTCTTCATAACTGTCAATCTTTCTTTCTACATAACTGTCTATCTTTCTTTTTACATAACTGTCTATCTTTCTTTCTACATAACTGTGTATCTTTATATCTGCCTAACTGTCTATCTTTATATCTACCTAACTGTCTATCTTTCTTTCTACCTAACTGTCTATCTTTCTTTCTTCATAACTGTCTATCTTTCTTTCTACATAACTGTCTATCTTTCTTTCTACATAACTGTCTATCTTTCTTTCTACATAACTGTGTATCTTTATATCTGCCTAACTGTCTATCTTTATATCTACCTAACTGTCTATCTTTATATCTACCTAACTGTCTATCTTTATATCTACCTAACTGTCTATCTTTCTTTCTACCTAACTGTCTATCTTTATATCTACCTAACTGTCTATCTTTATATCTACCTAACTGTCTATCTTTATATCTACCTAACTGTCTATCTTTATATCAACCAAAATGTCTATCATTCTATCTACCTAACTGTCTATCTTTATATCTACCTAACTGTCTATCTTTATATCTACCTAACTGTCTATCTTTATGTCAACCTAAATGTCTTTTTTTTCTACATACCTAACTGTCTATCTTTCTACCTATCTAACTGTCTGTCTTTCTATCTACCTAATCGCCTATCTTTCTATCTACCTATCTGTCTATCTTTCTATCTTCCTAACTGTCTATTTTTATCTACCTAACTGTCTATCTTTCTATCTGCTTAACTGTCATCTTTCTATCTACCTAACTGTCTGTATCTTTCTATCTGCTTAACTGTCTATCTTTCTACCAACCCAAATGCCTATCTTTCTACATACCTGACTGTCCATCTTTCTATCTACCTGTCTATCTTTATATCTATCTAACTGCTTATCTTTCTATCTACCTAACTGTCTATCTGTCTATCTACCTAGCTGTCTATTTTTCTATCTGCCTAACTGTCTATCTTTCTATCTAGCTAACTGTCTATCTTTCTATCTATCTATCTAACTGTCTATTTCTTTCTATCTAACTGTCTATCGTTCTACCTACCTAACTGTCTATATCTTTCTATCTACCTGTCTATTTTTCTATCTACCTAACTATCTATCTTCATACCAAACTGCCTATCTTCGTCCTTTTTTTTATCTGCCTACACACCCAATCCTG
This sequence comes from Megaustenia siamemsis, assembly GCA_032433765.1. Lineage (NCBI taxonomy): Eukaryota > Metazoa > Mollusca > Gastropoda > Stylommatophora > Ariophantidae > Megaustenia > Megaustenia siamemsis. The sequence continues at coordinate 47,955,782 of JAVIAB010000046.1, read as the reverse complement.
ACTACCTACCTGCATACCTATCTGTCTGTCTGTCCATTCATCTACCTAATTTATAAATGTATATATATATATATATATATATATATATATATATATATAGTGTTTTTTTCGTCAATTACCACAACTATATTATCAACAATCCTTTTTTCTTTCAATTTCCATCCTCCTATATGTAATACATCTCTCTTTCGTTTCATGATGTAATCTCTTATCCCTTTTTTTTTTAAAATTGGTTCTTGAATTACCTGTCCCGCACATCCTAGATGTAGTAGAGTTTATCTTTATTTTGTTGTTCGTTTATGTTGTTCTTGTTTTCTGAACAAGGTCTCATGTAGGCCGAAGATGTCTTCACTGTATCTCTCACTGTATCTCTCACTTTATCTCTCACTGAATCTTTCACTTTATCTCCACTTTATCTCTCATTTTATCTCTCACTTTATCTATCACTGTATCTCTCACTTTATCTCTCACTGAATCTTTCACTTTATCTCCACTTTATCTCTTATTTTATCTCTCACTTTATCTCTCACTGTATCTCTCACTTTATCTCTCACTGAATCTTTCACTTTATCTGTCACTTTATCTGTCACTTTATCTCGCACTTTATCTGTCACTTTACCTCTCAATTTGTTTCCTCTTTTTATAAATCTTTTCTCCTTTCCACTTTAACCTCATTTTTATAAATCTCTTTTCCTTTCCACTTTAATCTCATTTTTATAAATCTTTTCTCCTTCTCACTTTAATCTCATTTTTATAAATCTTTTCTCCTTCCCACTTTAATCTCATTTTTATAAATCTTTTCTCCTTTCCTCTTTAATCTCATTTTTATAAATCTTTTCTCCTTCCCACTTTAATCTCATTTTTATAAATCTGTTCTCCTTCCCACTTTAATCTCATTTTTATAAATCTTTTCTCCTCTCCACTTGAATCTCATATTTATAAACCTCCTCTCCTTTCTTACTTGTATCTCATAGTTCATTCATGTATCTCTTTGTGGTCTCACAATTTAATCAATCTGTGTTCAATCTAAACATTTTTCTTGGGCATTTTTATTTTCTTCACATTTCAACTATTAGATTTTATATTCTTCCTATTCCAAATATTCGATTGTGTATTCTTCCTATTCCAACTATTAGATTTTATATTCTCCCCATTCCAACTATTAGATGTTATATTCTTCCTATTCCAACTATTAGATTTTATATTCTCCCCATTCCAACTATTAAATTTTATATTCTCCCCATTCCAACTATTAGATTTTATATTCTTCCCATTTGAACTATTACATTCTCTATTCTTCCAATTTCGACTATTACATTTCATTTCTTCCCATTCCAACTATTACATTCTTCTATTAAACAGAGTGAAAAATGCCAAATAATAATTGTGTACATCAAACGGTAATAATTAATTGAGAATGAACGAAAGTTACATTAGATTATATTATAATATTCTAATATTAGTTGGTGGCAAGGAAGTATAATTGTCATGAAAATAAACGAAAAAATATTGGGTGCAAGTTAAAACAAAATTTTTTAAGTCTACATTAAACGATTAGAGAAAGTTGGGTAGGAAAAAACAAGATATTTAAAAATGCTATGGGTACAGCTCTACGTAAAGAAACGTCAACACAAAAATCGTAAGACGTTGCGGCTCATTAGGCCTTCAGCAGGAACAATATACAACACATACACTTATGTGTAGGTAAATAAAATTAACACTACATTCATCATTATGTGCCATACTGGTTGGTGTAGGCGATCATGTCTTTCCACAATCATCTATCTACCGTGTATCTTATCAGTTCTGTTGTTGACTGTTTTCCATGCTATGACACCAAGCTATCCAGTATTTTCTCTCTTTGTCGTCCGCGATCTCACTTTCCTTTGATTTTGCCAGTTGTAACCAAGTATTCCAACTTTCCTCTTCTCATGATGTGCCCGAAAAATGTTGATTGTTTCTTTCTGATGTTTCTGATGAGCTCCCGTTTTGTGTTGGTCACTTTGAAAATTTCCTAGTTGGTCTTGTTAGCTGTCTAGTCTAGGGAACTTTCAACATTTTTCTGAGAAATCCCTTCTCTGTGGCCTCTAATCGTCTTTTCATTTGTTTGTTTACTGTCCATGATTCGCTTCCATAGGCCAGAATTGGTTCTATATATCACCGACAAACTCTTTTTGTCACTTCTATTGACATATATTTCTTCTTCTTCTGCGATCATGACTCTTTCAGAGTAGGATTCCGGACTCTCTCATGAAGGCAACTTTCTGTTTAAGTGATAGTCCGTTAGATCCACTCTGAATGATTACACGCTGAAACGTTGCACTGTGTTTAGCGCCATTGGCCCAGTGCATCCGATTTCTGCCAGCATTTTATTTAGGTTTTCTTTCCTTAGCGTTTGATTGTCCCCACTCTTCCTGCAAGGCAATAGCTTGCCTTTTCTGTAGAGGGATTCTGCCCTTAGATGATCTGCCCTTAGATGGTATGTCCTTAGATGGTCTGCCCTTAGATGGTCGGCCCTTAGATGGTCTGCCCTTAGATGGTCCGCACTTAGATGGTCGGCACTTAGATGGTCTGCCCTTAGATGGTCTGCACTTAGATGGTCCGCACTTAGATGGTCGGCACTTAGATGGTCTGCCCTTAGATGGTCTGCCCTTAGATGGTCCGCACTTAGATGGTCTGCACTTAGATGGTCTGCCCTTAGATGGTCGGCCCTTAGATGATCTGCCCTTAGATGGTCTGCCCTTAGATGGTCTGCCCTTAGATGGTCTGCCCTTAGATGGTCCGCCGTTACCCCTGGGCGACAGATGGATAGAGCCTAAGCTCAATCCACGTATGAATCCACTGTTCATATTATCAAAGATGGGTCAACTTACATTGAGTCCGCAGTGAATGAAAATACCCTCCAATCCTTATCAATGAAATTACACCATCATCATCGGATAAATAAAAACAATCACAGGAATCATGCAGGATATAACTGCTACAGGCATATGTGCCCTCTGCTAGAATCTTTAATCAAAATACACACGGCTAGGACGCCATCTTGAAAAACGTTAGATCGCTTTCTAAACTAAGCGTCACAGACTTGTAATGTTGTTCTGTATTATTCTAGCTGGACCAAACGCTCATTAAAACAGTGCAGTTGATCTTTGAAATATATGCTTATTTGAAATAACCAAGAGAGTGCGGTTTCTATGAATCCATTTGTCTTCATATTCTCCAGCCAGATCGAACACTACAATTTTCCAGCGGTCCGCGAAAACAGAAAATAAACACGACCTCCATCTTGGAACACACCGGAAGCCCTGACATAGATTTGTTGCATAAGATATTTTTTATTTTTTGAAATTCTATTTTGACCTGAGCTATTCTGCTTTTTATTTCTCCGATGGATCTTTCATCTGAGACTACATAGCTAACTAATATATTTATATATCAAAATAAAAATAAAATTATGAAATTAGAAAAAAAAATGACTCAACTTCCAGCTGCGGTGTCAGATCCAGAATCGAAATGGCCTCGGTCGGAGTTCGGTGAGGGGATCGGCGTACGGGTGTGGGAGGTGGGGGGGGGAGGGGGGGTAGGCGGGGAGTGAGCGCATGTAATGGACTCTTGTTGGGGTAGGTGTACATGTATAAACGTACATATAAGCTTACATATACACACATACCCAGAAGTATCCACACATAGGTCAGTGCGTATGCACAGAGAGTAGGCCATGCAGTATATAAGGGATGCCCAACAAGAGGGAAGAGTGAAGTGTCTCAGAATGGGGTACTCTAAGAACACATACAAAGTGAGGCCCCGTGTAGGGCAGGTGGAAATAGGGGTACCAGGCCTTGAATGTAAGCGGCGCAGAGAGAAGAAATAGTTAGGGCAACAATAGTGTCACAATGTGGTCTTGTAGGGGGGAACAGACAATAGCATTGGTGACATCTGCCTATGCTAATATACGCATACCTGCGCATAAGAGGCAAATATGCAATTGGGGGGGGGGGGGGAGAGTTGGTTATTAAGTTTAAGCAGTTTTTTTTTTTTTTTTTTGCGTTTGTCAGATTTCACCTCTAGCGAAGTATCGTAGAGACAAGGAACTGAATTGTGTGTGTTAATTCATTTTTCCCTGGCAGCCTTGTGCACAGGAGTCCCTCGTCGCACAGGCAGATAACTCAATATTCGGAGGTACTCATTTGTTTCTCTCGATGAGTAATTGCCGTTTCAGGCCGGGCCTCGCTGCTGAGGCCAGGGGTGGTTGCCGCAGAGAGAAATCATAAATAGAAATCTCAACTGGTGCAGACGGGATTTGAACTCACAACAGACCGTCGTCTTGCCTCGAGACCAACCAGTCCCACGATTTAAGTAGTTTGAAAACCACTGCGTTAAACAATCATTTAGGGTTGGGCACCAAGGTTACAAAAATTTGATAACCACTGATTTCAACAGTAAAACAACGTTTAGTTTACATTCATAATGGCATATAATGAACTATTTAATCAATTACTGGCCAAAGGGAAATAATACAGTTAGTAACATCACAAATAATCCAACACAAGATCCAACATTACCGACAATGTTCCATTATCAAGTTGATGAAATCTGCAGCTGAAGATCGACTTTATTGTCTCTATATACAAAGATGATTTCTCTTCTCCTCTCAATTGGCTTGCACTGAGTAATAATCAATTTTAATGTTTGAATTTGGTCGGGTTAGCATCGATGAAAATACAAAACTAAATTCAGACAGTAAATACACAAAATAAGTAGCATAGATTACTAAAAAAATAATGTTATTACTGCTACTTCAACCAAATGTGCAGCTTAATGGCTAAAATCAGCTGTGTAATATGGGAAAAGTCATAAAAAGTTTGCTACAGACCGCTGTACTAATTTTCCTAGGGCATCGTGAACAGTGATTTTAATTGCTTACAAGCACTGGCCACGCTATACGGATCCGCGATTGATTAGCAGTACTTTTATACCCGTCCATGCTTGAAACATTTTTGGTCCTGCGCCCAGTGACGCCCCCCCCCCTGTGGTTTCTGGCTCTCTGGACAAGCTAAACTGCGGCGCCCTTTTTACGTTTCATTATAACAATTTTCACATGAAAAAAAAAAAAATTCTGGAAAATCCTTGATGGTGCCCATAAGCACATGTTGCTCCCAGGCAACCGATCGAGTTGGCAGTACCTGCGCCTGTATCTCTCAGTCAATGGTTGCCTATCCTGCGTTTTCACAATCTTGTCGACAGTCCACGAGGATTTAATAATCTGGGAGTTGAGAGATTCTTTTTTGGCCGTGACCATCACACTTTACTTACAAGAAAGACACATTTAGCTGACGACGACTTGACAAAACTGGCCAATGAGTTTAATGCCAGTATTCGGAGTGGCCAGATTAAGGATGAGTGGCTACACAGCTACTTACTACCGCTACCGAAGCCAAACAAGGACCATTCTCAGATCAGTGCCTACAGAATCATCACAATCCAGAACACTGCGGGTAAGCTGCTGGAGAAAATAGTTGCCCGTGTCCTCACGTGTCGCCTTGAACAGAAACGCGCATTCCCACCCACACTCGGAGGTTATAGATATAACAAAGAGACATGGCTCAATGTGGCAGTCTTTGCCTATGATGTCTTCAAAGGCTTCCACAGACGAGAGAAGACGTGCTACTGCTATAGATCTGGAGGATGCATACAACAGGGTACCATTTGAATATCTCATGCATATGCTCCTCAAACTGGCGGTGCACCCCTTCCTCATTAGATGGATCGCCGCGGCACTGTTTCAGAGGAAGGTGATACTCAGATGTGGAAGTTGGTCTTCCGAGCCAACATCCACTTGTACAGGGCTGACAAGGCTCACCATTGTCACCAGTTCTATTTAACGTGTACACAATAACGATCACAGAACAACAACTGGTTGGGGGGGGGGGAAAGAACTATGACTTTTGCTGATGATATTCTGGTATATCGACAGGGAAGAGACAGACGGGGAATCGCCTCCACAATGCAAGAAGAACTCGATCGCATTTCATCCTGGTGTGGGGTTTCATGTGCCTTGGTTAATCCTAATAAAGCATCAGTTTCATGGTTCTCCTTAACAATCATATCGTTAATACGACCACACCGGTAGTACGAATGGGAGCTGATGAGGTGACCAGGAACAAGTTGATGACATACCTCGGAGTTAAGTTTGATCGCAGCCTGTGTTTTCGGGACCACGTCGACCATGTGATAACAAAATCACGCAAAGGATTAGCCGCCTTGAAGGTCATGGCAGCTGCCAACATCGAGCAGAGGCTACTTACTATTCTGTTCCAGGGATTAGTCCTCGCACCAATTGAGTATGCCCTGACAATTCTTACTGTCAGTACGACTCAAATTGATAGGCTGGAGAAAATACAACATGAAGCCATGCGCATTATCTTGGGATGTACACTCCCTGTGTAGCAATGAGGTATCTTCTTGACTTTCCAACCATGGGTGACAGAACCAAAATCTGGAGAGCACGAGCATACCTGAAGATTAGTTCAGATACAGAGCATCAATTGCACCACGTGCTCAACACAGAGAAAGGTGACAGGCTAAAAAGAGGCAAATCATGGGTGGGTCGAGCAGAAGATATTATCAAACAGGTCTGTTGGCTTACCAATATCAGCGTTGGTGAGGAGTGGATACCGGTGCCTACGTCATTCAAGGGGACTTTCTCGTGTATTGTCACACTCGACAGGAACAGTAGGGAACAGAACCCGTCGTGGTTAATGCTGAGGTCAACGGTCTCATCTGCGATAACACCGATGGGAAAGATGCAGTCATTTATACAGACGGATCTGCAAGACGACACCAAAGAAGTGCATGGGCATTTACAGCACGCTCGGCAGGCAGAATAGTCTACGAAGACAGTGGTGCATACATTATGACCACGAGTATCATGACAATGGAGGCGATGGCAGTGACCAAGGCATTCAATGGTTAGAGTCACAAGACTACACCCACGCATGTATACTGAGTGATTCGATGAGCATGATAAAAAAAAGTGGAGGCGGGCTCTGTACGCATGCAATGGGCAGAGTCGTTGCAGAAATCCAAAATACGTAAGGTCACGTTTGTCTATGTCCCTGGACATGCGGGAGTACGGGGAAATGAAAGAGCGGACAGGTTGGCTAGCTGCGTTGTCGTTGAGGACGGGCAACCGATGGATCGGGCGGACATCATCAATGCCCTCCGAGATGTAGGAAGAGCACAGGACTTCGACAAACACAGATCCACGCCACTTCTTCGGATAATGGAAATGGGAGTTTGCTTTGTTGTCTGTTCTGTTTTCTTGTCTAATGTCCATGTTTTTGCACCATATAGGAATATTTAGAAAATGTAACATTTTGCTATTCTTAGTTTTAGCCCTGGTGTTATTTGTTTTGATGTTAGTATGTTCTTCATGGCATTAAAATTACTTTTTGCCATACCTATTCTTTTGTTTATTTCAGTTGTACATTTTCCATCACTGGTTATAGTATGTCCAAGGTAGTTGCAGTTCTGAACTATCTCCAGGTCTATTCCTTCAATTTTGATATCCACCTGTGGGTTTTGAGTATTTCCTTTGTTTATGATCATAGTTTTAGCCTTTTTGATATTCATATCTAGTCCATATTTTTTGCTTCTCATGTTTGTTTCATTAAGTAATTGTTGTAGATCTTTAGGATTTTCTGCTAGTAGTACAGTATCGTCAGCATATCTTAGGTTATTGATTATCTTTCCATTAATTTGTAGGCCTGGCATCTCTATGATGTTTTTAAATATTTGCTCAGTGTATAGATTGAACAAGCTTGGTGATAGGATGCATCCCTGTCTTACTCCTCTTTTTATATCAATGGATGTAGAGTTCTCTTTGTTATATTTTATTATTGCTGTTTGCTCCCAGTATAGATTACATATTAGTCGTATGTCCATGTCATCTAGATGTATCTCCTTCAGGCATTCTATGAGTTGTTTGTAGTGTACTCTATCAAAAGCTTTGGTGTAGTCTATGAAGCATGCATATATTGGTTTGTTTACTTCTGTGTACTTTTCGATTAATGTTCTCATGCAGAATATGGCATCTTTTGTCCCACTATTTTTCCTAAATCTAAATTGCTGCTCTTCTAATTCAGTATTGATTTTATTCTGAATCCTTCATGGTATAACTTTTGGCAAGATTTTTGTAACATGGCTCATTAGGCTTATCGTTCTAAAGTCACTGAATTCAACTGCACCATTCTTTTTAGGCAATGCAATGAAAGTCGATGTTTTTAGTTCATTTGGTATGTATCCTGTATGGCATATGTCGTTGCATATGTCTGTAATCACTTCAATGCCAAAAGCGTCTAGTGCCTGTATCATCTCTATCTGTATACTGTCTGGTGCTGCTGCTTTTCCTTTTTTCATTGTTTTTATAGCTTTTTCCACCTCAGATTTTAAGATGTTATAGCCTGATGTACATTTTATAACTGGTTTCTTGATCCTTTCATCATGAAATAGTTCTATTATATATTCCTGCCATCTATCTATAATATCTTTATTGTCTGTTAGAATTTTTCCTTTTTTGTCTGCAATGCATCCACCTTCTGTGGCTTTTTTATTTTTATTAGTTATTCTCTTTATTTCTGTGTGCATTCCTCTTAAGTTTTGTTTTGTTTAAGTTAAGTTTTGTTTCATAGTTTTTTTTCTATACATTTTTGGCTGTGCTAGTATTATTTTGCCTTTTTGCACATTTTACGTATTTTATTATCTATTTTATTGTTTTGGGCAGTGCTCTTCGCTTGTCTCCTTTCTTCCATTTTTTTCTAAGATTGAGTTAGTTATCCATTTTTGTTTTTTGTTCTTCTCTCTTTGGGTAAGGTGTCGCAATTTCTTGTATGCTTTTCTTTATGCATTGCCACTTGGTTGTGGCTTTTTCATCAGGATTTTCTCTTTTGTATTGCACAATTCCTTCTTCTAGCAGCTTCTGGTATGTGTTCTTTACTTGTATTGTATAGGTATCTTTAATATTGTTTTGATTTAAATCTGTTATATCTAGTGAATTTGTTGATGAATTAGACTTTTGCTTGTTTCTCTTTAGTTTGATTTTCATTTTAATCGTTACAGGATTGTGATCTGAATTAATATCTGCTCCTGGGTAGGTTTTGGCTTTCTTTACGCTGTTACGGAACCTTTCTTTTATCAGTATGTAATCAATTTGATTCCTCTTCTTGTCTCCAGAGCTTTTCCATTTGCATAGTTTCCTTTTCTCTTGCTCAAAGTAGGTGTTACATATTATCAGCCTGTTTTCTTCACAGAATTGTATTAATCTTTCTCCTCTGTCATTTCTTTTTCCTAAATCATGATTTCCTATAATGGTGATGATTTTAATATTTAACAAATGAAATCAAAACTTGTGTTCATGTGTACACTCACTTTGTATGTTTCTGAGTGTACACGTGAAAAGATCTGTACTTGTAATGTAGTTCAAATTATTCGATTCTTGCACTCCTGGTCACAGCACAGAAATCAATTTGTAAAATAGTCAAGATCACTCGTTGGTTAGTTAGTTATTTCCCCTGAGGTTGAAGACAACACGTAGTGCAGAAGTCATAAGTAACAAAAAGTAAAGTACCCTGTAACGCCAAGTGGCGTATAGGGAATATGCTGTTAGTGACCATCAATTTTACAGACTTTCAGCACATGATTTTTTGATGTAATGTGGTCGGTATTATGCCCGTGCCGCTTTACTTCCCCCCCCCCCCCCCCAACAAAAAAAATCCAGTACCCATTTAAGGCTGGGTGAACCCGTAAGCAGTCGGTTTGGATCGAACCCTACCTCTTGTCCTTTGTAGTCCAGTTCACTTAACCACTGAGTTATCGCGCTCCCAGTGCAGAAGTCATAGTTCTCCACAATTGACGATTTGCTACTAATTCTTGTAGGTCTTGTCTCAGTCCCATGGTTGAGCCTTCCCTAGTCATTGATCTGTGTCGTGTTTTACCAGACGGTTTCCACATGCTGCATTGGGAAATCTTTTTTTTCCATTCATTCAGAAGAAATAACCGATGTATTTCCAGCGTTTTCTTCTTATAACTCTCACTACGTATTCTTGTTTAATTTCGTCTATTATCACTTATACTTATAACTCTCACTACGTATTCTTGTTTAATTTCGTCTATTATCACTTATAACTCTCACTACGTATTCTTGTTTATTTCGTCTATTATCACTTATAACTCTCACTACGTATTCTTGTTTAATTTCGTCTATTATCACTTATAACTCTCACTACGTATTCTTGTTTAATTTCGTCTATTATCACTTATAACTCTCACTACGTATTCCTGTTTAATTTCGTCTATTATCACTTATAACTCTCACTACGTATTCCTGTTTAATTTCGTCTATTATCACTTATAACTCTCACTACGTATTCCTGTTTAATTTCGTCTATTATCACTTATAACTCTCACTACGTATTCTTGTTTAATTTCGTCTATTATCACTTATAACTCTCACTACGTATTCTTGTTTAATTTCGTCTATTATCACTTATAACTCTCACTACGTATTCTTGTTTAATTTCGTCTATTATCACTTATAACTCTCACTACGTATTCTTGTTTAATTTCGTCTATTATCACTTCGTTTGATATGGACCCTCTCCAACTCATGTATTGAGCGTTTTGTGATAAATGCGCTCCTTTTCAACGACACTTCTTAGTGTATGGATGATGTGGTTGACATTACGCCAGGTCGCTTTATCTTTTAAGGGACAGAAATTAATGCGGTAATCGCATTCTCCCCAGACCAACAGCATGCCTTTCAGTAGCCATGTTCATACTCTCTGTGACAGGTCGTGTGGATTATCTTCAAGACAAAAGTACAAAGCCTCACCATTTCTCGTAGACTATATCACCACTGGAGTCATGAACACAAACATTGGATATCAATATCTTGATAAGTTTGGTTCGATCGAAAATGAGCTCTCCATTTCATTTCTAGAACCGATGTAAAATTACGCAGTAAAATATGGTAAATTGGTTAAATAAAGCAGTGCAAATGATATCATGGTTTGTTCTCATACTTTGGAACTGGTGGACCAAGGGGGGTACATATTTATAGTGGTATTACTTTCTTTAACTAAAACCTCAATGAGATGATCACAAGCTCCCAATCAGGATGCCTCTCATAATGTGAATAGATGGGAACACGTTATCATAATACACCTCAGAATAGGGCACAATCGACTCCATAGTTACATGTATACAAAATTCAAGATCGGCACCTCAACTACATGTACATGTGGTCAGCGCCCCAGACTGCTGAACATCTATTTCAAGACTGTACTGAATATAGTAGACTGAGGAAAATCCATTGGCCCATATATACAATTCTACAGACAAAACTATATGGGTCACTGCAAGAATTACAAAAGACAGTCACATTTATACAGGAAACGACATTGGAGATATAGACAATACTTTAGGCGAACGAAAGGTAGATATACTCTCTTTAACCCGTGAGCTGTTAGCCATTCTCAACTGTTGGTATTTAACTATAGAATGCATTGTGCGAACGAACCCACGACCTTTGAGTAGCGGCGGATAGCGTGTGCCAACCCTGAGGAGACCAATACGTGAGACTGAACTTTCAGGTTGACATTTAAGCTGCTAATTTACGACGTAAAGGTGACTTCAATTTACACCGTTTACAAATATTTCTTCAATTATTGCCCAAAATTATTATAATTATAATAATACCATAACATATTAGTTTTATTTGCATTAGAATTTATGAAAGAAGCTTGTTTTTCCTGTTAATTAACATCTTTTACAGATTTGTTCACGTTTGCTATATACAGACGCAACGCAGTGTTATAAGTAGGCACTTGATAAGCCTGCATCATATTGGCTTTACTTTTACGTGTCGATAAAGAGATATAACGCCACCTCTTTAGTTGTTCCTCTGTTATTATAGCAACCACGAGCTGAATGCAGAAATGCTCTACCCAGTTCTCATTCATATTGCAAGGTCGGTGCGACTGTGGTAAGTTTTAGTTCCATAGACACTAAAGCCTATTTATTAGTAACGGCTCGAATTACTTGAACATTATAAGAGCAAATTTATGGAGTACAGTGGCTGGTTGTACATTGACATTTAACCCATTGAGTTGCGACGTTATTGTGTTATATATTCTGAGTAAAAATATTAGAGGAGTCGTGGCCTCCGTTACCTCCTCTGAGTATCCGCCACTGCCTTTGAGATTTACATGTAGCCCCATATTCACTAGAATAGGACACTTTCATTAACATATGTCGTCTCAGCTCTCTAAAGAGCTTTTAACAGCAAGGAAAAAAATGGTAAAGGGAAATAATTTTGCAAATTCGCTACAACCAATATTCGATGCAGCCTGACTGCCGTATCTCCCTTGGAAGCCTCTTGAATGATGATACATAATGAAGACTATTCACGATTTTCTCGGTTCCCTTCCTTTGCGAGCTACTTTTCATGTTTGACATAACATGCTTGTCAGGAACCGTCTTTCTGCCCCCTCCTACAGACATCGGGCAACGATCCGCTGTAATTGCAGTCTATGTAAAACATGCAACAGCTCTCTCCGGACAGATAGAGTTCTCTTCCCCAATGGTCCTTTTGAGATGAGAGAGTGATTTACTTGTACATCACGTAACATTATCTATGCCAACATATGTAAGCGATGTCAGTTGATCTACATAGACAAATGAGAACGCCGTCTCTGGAGAAGATGCCGTGAACATATGTATGACAACACTCGCGATGCAGCAACCCCTGCAGCATCCCACTTTAACTCTCGGGACCATCAGAGTAAGACGAATGTCCTAGGAACTGGCCTGGTGTCATGTTCGTCTAACAGCCGCAGCCGATTCACTTCAGAGAATCGCCATTTTGTCCGTATGGGTTGCCTCCACCCACGAGCATCAATGTATCCCTGTCCTATGATAACCTATCTCTCTCTCTATCCCCTCCTCACTCCTCTCTTTTTCTTCTTTCAGTCTCTCCTCCCCTCAGCTTTTTCCCACCCGTCTCTACTTTCCCTTTTCCCTCCCCTGCTCTAGTTTTGGTTCCCCACCACCAGACATGTCTTCCTCAGGCAAATTCCTGGATCTATACTACATATCTCGATAATCCTCTATCACGCCTCTCTTATCACAACGGTGTCTGAGTAATGTCTGGCCGCCTCGTCTGCTTTTACATCCCCAATATCTCTAATCAGTACCTGTCCCTCATTTCGCCCCACACATTGCTAGGGTACCTGGGCTATGTCGGCTTAGTCTGTTTACTTTTACACCTTCATGGATCCTCAGTCTTTACCTGTGTCACGCTTGACTGATTCACAACCCGTCTGACCACGTGACTGATTATCTAGTAGGCGATTCCTTCCATTTGATAGCCGTCTCTCACTGTGAGCGGACGGATTCTACCTACAAGCTGTCTCAATTTTATATAATATCATTTATCTATATAAACTTATACTTCTATATTTCCACATTTCACCTATCCTCCAACATGTAGAACATATCTCTCTCTCTCATTTCATCATCATTTCCTATCCCTCTGTCTACTTCTCCTTAACTTACCTGTCCCAATCATCCTAGATGTAGCAATATTTATCTGTGCCTTATCGTATGTTGTTGTTCTCGTTTTCTGAAGAAAATATAATATAGACCGAAACGTCAGTATCTTGTTATGTTCCTTTTCTGTAAAGCTGTCACCATATCTTATAGGAGTGTACGTTACACCTCACGACTGGCTCCTTGCTACCAGTTTTACCGCAGCACTGCATTTATTTACCCGTTCTCTAATATACATTATATTTGCATTCTTTTAATGCCGACGATATATAAAAGTAGTCATAGGACAAAAGCAGCAACCTGGACTAAATAAGACGTTACCGATGCTTGCTGTCTTGTACTGAGATGGTAGTAGACTTCATGTTTATCTGGATTAAGTAAAAACAATTTCCCCGTCCATCCCTTGCTATCATAAATCAACATCTTGTTTACTTAGCTATAGGACATGACATTAATAACAATTAAACACAACAACTAGCCACGAACTGAATCACTCTATAGGTGTAACAATTAAACACAACAACTAGCTACGAACTGAATCACTCTATAGGTGTAACAATTAAACACAACAACTAGCCACAGACTCACACTATAGGTGTAACAATTAAATACAACAACTAGCCACGAACTGACTCACTCTATAGGTGTATCCATTAAATACAACGACTAGACACGAAATGACTAACTCTATAGGTGTATCAATTAAATACAACAACTAGCCACAAACTAACTAACTCTATAGGTGTATCAAATAAACACAACAACTAGCCACAAACTGACTCAATCCATAGGTGTAACAATTAAATACAACAACTAGCCACGAAATGACTCACTCTATCGGTGTAACAATTAAATACAACAACTAGGCACGAACTGACTCACTCTATAGGTGTATCCATTAAATACAACAACTAGCCACAGACTCACTCTGTAGGTGTAACAATTAAATACAACAACTAGGCACGAACTGACTCACTCTATAGGTGAAACAATTAAACACTACAACTAGCCACAGACTTACTCACTCTATAGGTGTATCCATTAAATACAACGACTAGGCACGAAATGACTAACTCTATAGGTGTAACAATTAAATACAACAACTAGTCACGAAATGACTCACTCTATCGGTGTAACAATTAAATACAACAACTAGGTACGAACTGACTAACTCTATAGGTGTAACAATTAAATAACAACTAGCCACAAACTGACTCAATCCATAGGTGTATCAATTAAATACAACAACTAGCCACGAAATGACTCACTCTATCGGTGTAACAATTAAATACACCAACCAGCCACGAACTGACTCACTCTATAGGTGTAACAATTAAACACAACAACCAGCCACAAACTGACTCACTCTATAGGTGTAACAATTAAACACAACAACCAGCCACGAACTGACTCACTCTATTGGTGTAACAATCAAACACACCAACTAACCACGGATTGATTCACTTTATAGATGTAACATTTAAATACAACAACTAGCCACACACTGACTCACTCTATAGGTGTAACAACAACTAGCCACGAACTGACTCACTCTCTATGTGTAACAATTAAACACAACAACTACCCACAAACTGCCTCAAACCGTAGGCGTAACAATTAAATACAACAACTAGCCACAAACTGACTCACTCTATAGGTGTAACAACTAAACACAATAACTAGCCACAAACTGACTCACTCTATAGGTGTAACAATTAAACACACCAACTAACCACGGATTGACTCACTTTATAGATGTAACATTTAAATACAACAACTAGCCACACACTGACTCACTCTATAGGTGTAACAACAACTAGCCACGAACTAACTCACTCTCTATGTGTAACAATTAAACACAACAACTAGCCACAAACTGCCTCAAACCGTAGGTGTAACAATTAAGTACAACAACTAGCCACAAACTGACTCACGCTATAGGTGTAACAACTAAACACAATAACTAGACACGAACTGAATCACTTTACAGATGTAACAATTAAAAACAACAATTAGCAACAAACTGACTCACTCTATAGGTGTAACACCTAAACACAACAACTAGCCACAAACTGACTCACTCCATAGATGTAACAATTAAACACAACAACTAACCACAAACTGACTCACTCTATAGGTGTAACAATTAAATACAACAACTAGCCACCAACTGACTCACTCTATAGGTGTAACAATTAAACACAACAACTAGCCACCAACTGACTCACTCTATAGGTGTAACAATTAAACACAACAACTAGCCACCAACTGACTCACTCTATAGGTGTAACAATTAAATACAACAACTAGCCACCAACTGACTCACTCTATAGGTGTAACAATTAAATACAACAACTAGCCACAAACTGACTCACTCTATAGATGTAACAATTAAACACAACAACTAGCCACAAACTGACTCATTCTATAGGTGTAACAACTAAACACCACAACTAGTCACAAGCTGACTCACTCTATAGGTGTAACAATTAAACATAACAACTAGCCACAGACTCACTCTATATATAGATGTAACAATTAAACACAATAACTAGCCACAGACTCACTCTATAGATGTAACAATTAAACACAACAACTAGCCACAGACTCACTCTATAGATGTAACAATTAAACACAACAACTAGCCACAGACTCACTCTATAGGTGTAACAATTAAACACAACAACTAGCCACAGACTCACTCTATTGGTGTAACAATTAAACACAACAACTAGCCACAGACTCACTCTATAGGTGTGACAATTAAACAAAACAACTAGCCACAGACTCACTCTATAGATGTAACAAATAAACACAACAACTAGCCACAGACTCACTCTATAGGTGGCTTCTTCAGGTAATGAATCATCTTTCCCCTTTTTAAATAACCCTCAACTTGCTGACCTATTGTCATCAAAGGTTCGAAAACATAAAAGACACGAGGGTGTTGCTGAATGATGTCCCCTGTAAAGCTTGATCCACTTCTTTTATAGGCCAGGACAATTACCTTCCAACTGGGTTTTACTTCAGTTTCTGGTTTTTGTCTCAACAAACGAAGCAGTCTATCTGTGAAAGAAACGATGTAGCAACATTAGTGCGAATACTTGCTTTGGTATCGGAAATATCGAACCTACTGCAACTATACATTAGATAACGAGTACGTCGATATCTTAACCCCACTACGTCACGGGCAGGAGACTTGTGAAAGGAAAAGGCCGAGAAATTAAAATGTAAACAAAATATCTGGAACGATCGCTACAATCAGGTCTCCAAACGAGATACAGAAGACCAGCACTAAGTGTGAATAACAAGACATGGAAACTGAACACAGCGGAATTAGGAAACAAAATACATTGACAAAATAGACATCATCATCATCATCATCATCATTGAGTGACGTCTCCGCAGCGAAGGTTGGCTACCATGGTGCGCCATTGCACTCTGTCTCTTGCTTTGATAGTGCAGATTGTCATAGGTTAACTTGTCCATCTTTTGATGTTACTCGTCCATGTTAGTCTTGGTCTGCCTCTGCCTCTTTTACCTTGTATTTTCCATTCCAATATTACTTTTATTAGGCTGTTGTGTCTTTTAGCATGCCCCCAAAATTTAATTTTTCTTGTTCTAATTGTGTTTAGTAGTTCTCTTTTCATTTTTAGTTGTTTTAAAACTTCATCGTTTGTTTTCTTTTCTTTCCATCCGATTCTACCTATTCTTCTATAAATAAACATTTCAAAGGCTTTCAAAGACAAACTAGACAAGGATGGCAAATCACAAATGGAAGATATAAATGAGCCACTTTTTGCTGTCGACCAGGCCTTAATAAGTTTTTTTTTTTAAAAAACTTCAACATCTTACCTTGAAGCAATAATATAAAGTGAAAAACATGAAAATAAACAGTGAAAAAACATATCGTATTTATAAGAAAACAAAATAAGACATTACACATAGCTATAGAACACCAAGTTATAAAACAAGTAACACATTTTAAATATCTGAGCACATTATCTGAAGATGGTAACATTGATGAAGAAAAGACATCCGATGTAACAAGACAAAAACAAATATTGGAACAGCTGTACCCTATACTTAACAGGAGGCGAGGGGGTGGGGTAGGTTTTTTTTGGGGGGGGGGATGGGGGGGGGGTCTTTTACATTGTTGAAAATGTACAGTTTGTGGTGATGATAGTGCTAGTAGTGACGATAATAATGATGTTGAAAGCTTATGCTTAGACTAAGGTAATGACTTTGGTGACGATGTTGATGCTGGTGTTGATGCTGGTGTTGATGCTAGTGTTGATGCTAGTGTTGATGCTGGTGTTGATGCTAGTGTTGATGCTGGTGTTGATGCTGGTGTTGATGCTGGTGTTGATGCTGGTGTTGATGCTGATGTTGATGCTAGTGTTGATGCTGGTGTTGATGCTGGTGTTGATGCTAGTGTTGATGCTAGTGTTGATGCTGGTGTTGATGCTAGTGTTGATGCTGGTGTTGATGCTAGTGTTGATGCTGGTGTTGATGCTAGTGTTGATGCTAGTGTTGATGCTAGTGTTGATGCTAGTATTGATGCTGGTGTTGATGCTAGTGTTGATGCTAGTGTTGATGCTAGTGTTGATGCTAGTGTTGATGCTAGTGTTGATGCTGGTGTTGATGCTAGTGTTGATGCTAGTGTTGATGCTGGTGTTGATGCTAGTGTTGATGCTGGTGTTGATGCTAGTGTTGATGCTGGTGTTGATGCTGGTGTTGATGCTAGTGTTGATGCTGGTGTTGATGCTAGTGTTGATGCTAGTGTTGGTGCTAGTGTTGATGCTAGTGTTGATGCTAGTGTTGATGCTAGTGTTGATGCTAGTGTTGATGCTGATGTTGATGCTGGTGTTGATGCTGGTGTTGATGCTGGTGTTGATGCTGGTGTTGATGCTGGTGTTGATGCTAGTGTTGATGCTGATATTGATGCTGGTGTTCATGCTAGTGTTGATGCTAGTGTTGATGCTAGTGTTGATACTGGTGTTGATGCTGATGTTGATGCTGATGTTGATGCTAGTGTTGATGCTAGTGTTGATGCTGGTGTTGATGCTGATGTTGATGCTAGTGTTGATGCTAGTGTTGATGCTGGTGTTGATGCTGGTGTTGCTGCTAGTGTTGATGCTAGTGTTGATGCTAGTGTTGATGCTAGTGTTGATGCTGATGTTGATGCTGATATTGATGCTGATGTTGATGCTGGTGTTGATGCTGATGTTGATGCTGGTGTTTACGTTAGTGTTGATGCTGGCGTTGATGCTAGTGTTGATGCTGGTGTTGGTGCTAGTGTTGATGCTAGTGTTGATGCTAGTGTTGATGCTAGTGTTGATGCTAGTGTTGATGCTGGTGTTGATGCTAGTGTTGATGCTAGTGTTGATGCTAGTGTTGATGCCGGTGTTGATGCTAGTGTTGATGCTAGTGTTGATGCTGGTGTTGATGCTAGTGTTGATGCTGGTGTTGGTGCTAGCGTTGATGCTAGTGTTGATGCTAGTGTTGATGCTAGTGTTGATGCTGGTGTTGATACTAGTGTTGATGCTAGTGTTGATGCTAGTGTTGATGCTAGTGTTGATGCTGATGTTGATGCTAGTGTTGATGCTAGTGTTGATGCTGATGTTGATGCTAGTGTTGATGCTGATGTTGATGCTGGTGTTGATGCTGGTGTTGATGCTGGTGTTGATGCTGGTGTTGATGCTGGTGTTGATGCTAGTGTTGATGCTGATATTGATGCTGGTGTTCATGCTAGTGTTGATGCTAGTGTTGATGCTAGTGTTGATACTGGTGTTGATGCTGATGTTGATGCTGATGTTGATGCTAGTGTTGATGCTAGTGTTGATGCTGGTGTTGATGCTGATGTTGATGCTAGTGTTGATGCTAGTGTTGATGCTGGTGTTGATGCTGGTGTTGCTGCTAGTGTTGATGCTAGTGTTGATGCTAGTGTTGATGCTAGTGTTGATGCTGATGTTGATGCTGATATTGATGCTGATGTTGATGCTGGTGTTGATGCTGATGTTGATGCTGGTGTTTACGTTAGTGTTGATGCTGGCGTTGATGCTAGTGTTGATGCTGGTGTTGATGATTGTCTTGATGCTGATGTTGATGCTAGTGTTGATACTGGTGTTGATGCTGGTGTTGATGCTAGTGTTGACGCTGATGTTGATGCTGGTGTTGATGCTAGTGTTGATGCTGGTGTTGATGCTAGTGTTGATGCTGGTGTTGATGCTGGTGTTGATGCTGGTGTTGATGCTGGTGTTGATGCTGATGTTGATGCTAGTGTTGATGCTGGTGTTGATGCTGGTGTTGATGCTAGTGTTGATGCTAGTGTTGATGCTGGTGTTGATGCTAGTGTTGATGCTGGTGTTGATGCTAGTGTTGATGCTGGTGTTGATGCTAGTGTTGATGCTAGTGTTGATGCTAGTGTTGATGCTAGTATTGATGCTGGTGTTGATGCTAGTGTTGATGCTAGTGTTGATGCTAGTGTTGATGCTAGTGTTGATGCTAGTGTTGATGCTGGTGTTGATGCTAGTGTTGATGCTAGTGTTGATGCTGGTGTTGATGCTAGTGTTGATGCTGGTGTTGATGCTAGTGTTGATGCTGGTGTTGATGCTGGTGTTGATGCTAGTGTTGATGCTGGTGTTGATGCTAGTGTTGATGCTAGTGTTGGTGCTAGTGTTGATGCTAGTGTTGATGCTAGTGTTGATGCTAGTGTTGATGCTAGTGTTGATGCTGATGTTGATGCTGGTGTTGATGCTGGTGTTGATGCTGGTGTTGATGCTGGTGTTGATGCTGGTGTTGATGCTAGTGTTGATGCTGATATTGATGCTGGTGTTCATGCTAGTGTTGATGCTAGTGTTGATGCTAGTGTTGATACTGGTGTTGATGCTGATGTTGATGCTGATGTTGATGCTAGTGTTGATGCTAGTGTTGATGCTGGTGTTGATGCTGATGTTGATGCTAGTGTTGATGCTAGTGTTGATGCTGGTGTTGATGCTGGTGTTGCTGCTAGTGTTGATGCTAGTGTTGATGCTAGTGTTGATGCTAGTGTTGATGCTGATGTTGATGCTGATATTGATGCTGATGTTGATGCTGGTGTTGATGCTGATGTTGATGCTGGTGTTTACGTTAGTGTTGATGCTGGCGTTGATGCTAGTGTTGATGCTGGTGTTGGTGCTAGTGTTGATGCTAGTGTTGATGCTAGTGTTGATGCTAGTGTTGATGCTAGTGTTGATGCTGGTGTTGATGCTAGTGTTGATGCTAGTGTTGATGCTAGTGTTGATGCCGGTGTTGATGCTAGTGTTGATGCTAGTGTTGATGCTGGTGTTGATGCTAGTGTTGATGCTGGTGTTGGTGCTAGCGTTGATGCTAGTGTTGATGCTAGTGTTGATGCTAGTGTTGATGCTGGTGTTGATACTAGTGTTGATGCTAGTGTTGATGCTAGTGTTGATGCTAGTGTTGATGCTGATGTTGATGCTAGTGTTGATGCTAGTGTTGATGCTGATGTTGATGCTAGTGTTGATGCTGATGTTGATGCTGGTGTTGATGCTGGTGTTGATGCTGGTGTTGATGCTGGTGTTGATGCTGGTGTTGATGCTAGTGTTGATGCTGATATTGATGCTGGTGTTCATGCTAGTGTTGATGCTAGTGTTGATGCTAGTGTTGATACTGGTGTTGATGCTGATGTTGATGCTGATGTTGATGCTAGTGTTGATGCTAGTGTTGATGCTGGTGTTGATGCTGATGTTGATGCTAGTGTTGATGCTAGTGTTGATGCTGGTGTTGATGCTGGTGTTGCTGCTAGTGTTGATGCTAGTGTTGATGCTAGTGTTGATGCTAGTGTTGATGCTGATGTTGATGCTGATATTGATGCTGATGTTGATGCTGGTGTTGATGCTGATGTTGATGCTGGTGTTTACGTTAGTGTTGATGCTGGCGTTGATGCTAGTGTTGATGCTGGTGTTGATGATTGTCTTGATGCTGATGTTGATGCTAGTGTTGATACTGGTGTTGATGCTGGTGTTGATGCTAGTGTTGACGCTGATGTTGATGCTGGTGTTGATGCTAGTGTTGATGCTGGTGTTGATGCTGGTGTTGATGCTGATGTTGATGCTAGTGTTGATGCTGGTGTTAATACTGGTGTTGATGCTAGTGTTGATGCTAGTGTTGATGCTGATGTTGATGCTGGTGTTGATGCTAGTGTTGATGCTGGTGTTGATGCTGGTGTTGATGCTGGTGTTTATGCTGGTGTTGATGCTGGTGTTGATGCTGGTGTTGATGCTAGTGTTGGTGCTGGTGTTGATGCTGGTGTTGATGCTGGTGTTGATGCTATTGTTGATGCTGGTGTTGATGCTGGTGTTGATGCTAGTGTTGATACTGGTGTTGATGCTGGTGTTGATGCTGGTGTTGATACTGGTGTTGATGCTAGTGTTGATACTAATGTTGATGCTGGTGTTGATGCTGGTGTTGATGCTAGTGTTGATACTAGTGTTGATGCTGATGTTGATGCTGGTGTTGACGATAGTGTTGATACTAGTGTTGATACTGGTGTTGATGCTGGTGTTGATGCTAGTGTTGATGCTGATGTTGATACTGGTGTTGATGGTTGTGTGGATGCTAGTGTTGATGCTGGTGTTCATACTAATGTTGATAATGGTGTTGATGCTAGTGTTGATGCTAGTGTTAATGCTGATGTTGATACTAGTGATGATGCTAGTGTTATGCTGATGTTGATACTGGAGTTGATACTGGTGTTGATGCTGGTGTTGATACTGGTGTTGATGCTGGTGTTGATACTGGTGTTGATGCTGGTGTTGAGGGCGAATGTAATAATGATGGCGATGGTAAGGATGATGATGACGAAGGTAGCGATGTTGTGATTATACTGGTAGATTGTATTGCTGTTGTGATTATACTGGTAGATTGTAGCGATATTGTGATTATACTGGTAGAATGTAGCGATGTTGTGATTATACTGGTGGATTGTAGCGATGTTGTGATTATACTGGTAGATTGTAGCGATGTTGTGATTATACTGGTAGATTGTATTGATATTGTGATTATACTGGTAGATTGTAGCGATGTTGTGATTATACTGGTAGATTGTATTGATGTTGTGATTATACTAGTAGATTGTAGTGATGTTGTGATTATACTGATATATTGTAGTGATGTTGTGATTAAACTGGTAGATTGTAGCGATGTTGTGATTATACTGGTAGATTGTAGTGATGTTGTGATTATACTGGTAGATTGTAGTGATGTTGTGATTATACTGGTAGATTGTAGTGATGTTGTGATTATACTGTTAGATTGTAGTGATGTTGTGATTATACTGGAAGATTGTAGCGATGTTTTAATTGTACTGGTAGACTGTAGTGATGTTGTGACTATACTGGTAGATTGTAATGATGTTGTGATTATACTGTTAGATTGTAGTGATGTTGTGATTATACTGGAAGATTGTAGCGATGTTTTAATTGTACTGGTAGACTGTAGTGATGTTGTGATTATACTGGTAGATTGTAATGATGTTGTGATTATACTGGTAGATTGTAGTGATGTTGTGATTATACTAGTAGATTGTAGTGATGTTGTGATTATACTGGTAGATTGTAGCAATGTATTGATTATACTTCTAGATTGTAGTGATGTTGTGATTATACTGGTGGATTGTAGTGATGTTGTGATTATACTGGTAGATTGTAGTGATGTTGTGATTATACTGGTAGATTGTAGTGATGTTGTGATTATACTGGAAGATTGTAGCGATGTTTTAATTGTACTGGTAGGCTGTAGTGATGTTGTGATTATACTGGTAGATTGTAGTGATGTTGTGATTATCCTGGTAGATTGTAGTGATGCTGTGATTGTACTGGTAGATTGTAGTGATGTTGTGATTATACTGGTAGATTGTAGCGATGTTGTGATTATACTGGTAGATTGTAGCGATGTTGTAATTGTACTGGTAGATTGTAGTGATGTTGTGATTATACTGATATATTGTAGTGATGTTGTGATTATACTGATATATTGTAGTGATGTTGTAATTGTACTGGTAGAGTGTAGTGATGTTGTGATTATATTGATATATTGTAGTGATGTTGTGATTATACTGATATATTGTAGCGATGTTGTAATTGTACTGGTTGAGTGTAGTGATGTTGTGATTATACTGATATATTGTAGTGATGTTGTGATTATACTGGTAGAGTGTAGTGATGTTGTGATTATACTGATATATTGTAGTGATGTTGTAATTTTACTGATATGTTGTAGCGATGTTGTAATTGTACTGGTAGATTGTAGCGATGTTGTGATTATACTGATATATTGTAGTGATGTTGGTATGGTGACTGAGATAGAGGTCATGTTGATCTGGTGATGTTAACATAATGATGGTACTGTTGAAGGTGGTAATTGTATTTCTAGTATTAGTGACGGTGGTAATTATGATGGTGATCAATGTGATATTTGTGATGGAGATGGTAATGATAGAGTTAGTGATAATGATGGAACAAATGGTGAAAGTGGTCATGGATGTAATACTACTCCTCGTGATAATATTCAAAGAGTAATTATTACAATAGTAAGAGTAGTATCTTACCAAATAAAAACGTATTATAAAACAGAGACACTGCTGCCATTATTAGGAGTAGGGTTATAAATCTGATTTGTAGTCTAGCCATAGTTGCTTATATCAGATAGCACTTCTCTGGTCTGAGGACCGGCTTGTGTGTCTGTAGTTGGGAAACAAATACGCTTTTAGGAATGTCACCAGCAAATTAAGTGTTTATTATGCGAATGTATGTAGTATGCGAGTGTTTGTATTATTACACAATAACGTGAACATATGCAAATAAAGATTCATCATCATCATCATCATCAAGTACAGGCCTGCTGGTGTAGGTGATCATGTCTCTCCACGACTTTTGATCTCGACAGTTATTTATCATTTCTGTTGTTGACCTTCTGCCCAGCCATTCTCTTAAGCTGGTATTTTTTTCTCTTTGCTTCCCTCTATCTCTTCGTCCCTCAATTTTTCCAGTTGTTACAATATTTTTCAGTTGTTCTCTTCTCATTACATGGCCAAAAAATGATGATTGTTTCCTCCTAATATTGGAAATTAGCTCTCTTTTTGCTTTGACCTCTTTCAGAACATTTTCATTACTCTTCTTTGCTGTCCATGGTATTATCAACATTCTTCTGTAAAACGACATTTCTACAGACTACAGTGAAATAAAGACTAACAAAGAAGAAAACGAAGTGATTTGACACAGCTCTAAAATTTCAGGACATATATGTAAGATCTAATACTGAGATTATAATATTATCATAACGTTTCTTCTGGCTATTTACTATCAATATCTGTCATGGATATAAACAGTCTAAGAAAAATCTTCTGGTAGCCTTCATTGACCAGGAAAAAGCATTCGACAGAGTAAACAAAGAACAACTGTGGGAGATACTAACAACATATAGGAGTAAGCCAACATCTAACCAACATTATTAAAAGTCTCTACGCCAACAGCAGCTGCAGGGTCAGAACAGCAACAGGCTACACAGACCACTTCGAAGTTAGATCAGGTGTAAGACAGGGGTGCGTACTATCCCCCCTACTGTTTATTACATACATGGACCATATATGCAAGCTAGCCAACCCATCAGAGACAGAGGAGATCAACGAGCTTCTATTTGCAGATGACCAGGCACTAATACATGAAACAATAGAAGACCTACAAGAACACTTAAACAAACTCAACATCTTAGGAACAAAATACAACATGAAAATCAACATCAACAAAACAGAAGTCATGAATGTTGCCAAAAATAAACAGAACATCAACATAACTATAGAAGGCTGACAACTAAAACAAGTAGAGGAATTCAAATACCTAGGAAGTCTAATGACAAACGACAATTCCCAAACAGCAGAGATAGAATCAAGTTGCAACAAAGCTTGTCAAATCATCGGACAGTTATCACCACTATTGTCCAACAAGGAAATAACTCTGGAGGCAAAACGAGCACTATACAATACAATCTTCATTCCAACGTTGTGCTACCAATGACAGACCTAGACTCTAGATGCAAGAACAATAAGAAAATAACCTCTACAGAGATGAATGACAGGAAACAGTCTGAGAGATAAGATCAGAAATGAAGAACTGAGAAAAAAGCTAGGAATAGCCCCAGCCATAGAATATATAAGGAAACAACAGATAAAATGGTTCGGCCACGTGACAAGGCAGAAAGAACAAAACTCAAAACAACGAGCCTTCAACACACGTTGTGAGGACACCAGACCCAAGGGTC
Organism: Megaustenia siamemsis; assembly: GCA_032433765.1. Taxonomy (NCBI): domain Eukaryota; kingdom Metazoa; phylum Mollusca; class Gastropoda; order Stylommatophora; family Ariophantidae; genus Megaustenia; species Megaustenia siamemsis. Next base: position 47,929,859 of record JAVIAB010000046.1, on the reverse strand, counting down.
GACCACGTAAAAGATGGATCGATGGAATATTAGAAGCACTAGGAAACATAACAGCAGCAGAGGCGAACAGAAGAGCAAAAGACCGCAAATTATATCTCCCCTCGACGCTGAAAGGCAGATGAGGAAGGAAAGCAGAAGAAGAAAAATCTGAAACAAATTGTCAATGAATGTCTTCTTCATTCTCTTCAGCATTTACTCATTAAGATATCATCTTCCTCTTCAGCATTTACTCATTAAGATATCATCTTCCTCTTCAGCATTTACTCATTAAGATATCATCTTCCTCTTCAGCATTTACTCATTAAGATATCATCTTCCTCTTCAGCATTTACTCATTAAGATATCATCTTCCTCTTCAGCATTTACTCATTAAGATATCTTCCTCTTCAGCATTTACTCATTAAGATATCATTATCCTCTTCAGCATTTACTCATTAAGATATCATTATCCTCTCAATCATTTACTCATTAAGATATCATCTTTCGCTCCAGCATTTACTTCGTTTAGTGGTCGTGGTTGCGCTGTGATGCTCCTCTACGCCAAGTCGCCATATTTGCCCCTCTTGGCTCGACACATACATCTTCGACATTGATTAATTTCCCTTTTTAGTTGCTTATAAATGTTGCCATTTTGGTCTACTCATTTCAATTTGTAACTGCTACGGATTCTTAACGTGCGGAAAGTGCAAATGGGACTTCCTGTTTTTCCCCCGCTATTCGAGAGAGCTACACATCGGATCTTGCTATGCAGAGACCAGGTGATTGTAGAAAAAGCACACATCTAAAAACAACAATTCACAAGATAATGTCCTTGGACAAAGCAAAAATCGACTCAAGATCATCGTCAACAGTAAACAACTCATCAAGTACCGAGCCTGCTGGCGTAGGTGATCATGTCTCTCCACAACTTTCGATCACGACAGTTATTTATCGTTTCTGTTGTTGACCTTCTGCCAAGCCATTCTCTTAAGCTGTCTGGTATTTTTTCTCTTTGATTCCCTCTATTTCTTCGTCCCTCAATTTTTCCAGTTGTTACAATATATTCCAGCTGTTCTCTTCTCATTATATGGCCAAAAAATTATGATTATTTCTTCCTAATATTGGAAATTAGCTCTATTTTTGCTTTGGCCTCTTTCTGAACGTTTTCATTACTCTTCTTAGCTGTCCATGGTATTCTCAACATTCTTCTGTAAAACCACATTTCTACAGACTCCATTGATTTTCTTGTCTGTTGTCCTATTGTCCATGATTCATATCCATATGTTAAGACTGGCTCTACATAACATTTAAGAACTCTTTTTCTTGTTTCTATTGTCGAAAATGGACTGCATAGCATCTTCCTCATTTTTTGGAAAGCTGCTTTTGCCTGAACCATTCTGCATCTCACCTCTTTTGTACATCTTCCGTCTGAGGTTAACAAAGTTCCCAAATATTAAATTGAAAGTGTAGCAAAACTATAAACATCTGCGATCTGTTGTAACTAACAATGAAGACCTGCTAGAAGGATATCAAAGGAAGACTATATAGCAATGTTGATTGTGCACAAATAAAGCGCCACAAACATGTGACCCAACACCAGCAAGGCAGTAACATTACAATTACTGAGGACCTGTACCTTCCCGTTAGTAAAAATGGTTGTAGAAAAAGAAATCCATTGGATAATGATAAAGAGCAATGGAGACATATTACAAGTATTAAACATGACAAAGAATTGGCTTATACACACCATTCTACGGAGCAAATTAAAATACTATGGTCACGTCACATGAAACAGCGGGCTGGAGAGAACAATAATGGAAGGCATGGTTCCTGGGTATGCATCGGACCAACGAATACAACATCGCCATTATCATCAGGGGGAGCCGCGATAGCTCAGTGGTTAGTGAACTGGACTACAAAGGACAAGAGGTAGGGTTCGATCCCAACCGACGGCTTCCGTTTCACCCAGCCTTTAATGGGTACCGGATTTTTTTCAGGGAAAGTAAAGCGGCACTGGCGTTATATCGACCACATTATCCCAAAAATCATGTGCCGAAGGTCTGTAAAATTTATGGTCACTAACACCATATTCCTTATACGCCATTTGGCGAGACGGGGATACTTAACTTTTTTTTAAAAATTATCACCAGGCCGCACGTAATTTACAAACGTTGCACTCACTACAGCCCGTCTGAGTGAATCTCTGTCTCTAGCCAGATCTCATACATCTGTTGTCATGTTCTATGTCTCTCTGATGTCTTGAAACAACCTTTTTTTTAGGTCTACCCTTGTCTCGTCATCCAGGAACCATGCCTACTATTATTGTTCTTTCCACCCCGCTGTGTCTTTTGACATGGTCATATTATTTTACCTTTCTCTTTAGAATGTTGTTTATAAGCCAAATCTCTTTAATGGTTACTGTGCAGCAGAAGACAATTTATACATGCATGTATGTGACATAGACTGCACTAAAGCAACAGAATAACAAATATTTTAAAATACCAAGAAATGCATTTTTCCCATTACAAATAATTAAAATAATAGTCACTCAAATAAAGCAAATATGCAACCATGCGAAGAGAAGTCGGGATGCATCGTCTCTCTCCATGTCTTCAATAAGCATGCAACAAATAATGTCCAAAACGCGAGAGGAGACCGTCGAAAGTTTCACACGTTTATAAATACATGACTACATTAATTCACCTGATCTCAAAGTCAACATAGTTCTGGCGCCAGCGCGCAGATAGTGCTGTGGGCGACTGACTTTTCATTAAAGTGGAACGTTACCAGGCCTCAGCTTTGTCATGGAACGGGATGTGTGACCTGTGTTCAACTACAAATTCACCACCAGCTGGACTACGGTCGAATCGAATGATTCACTGAAGTGTGGCCTGATTTAACTTTGTTGAGACAGCTATACTTGAGGCACGTTTACTGATCATGAAATCTACACCGATCTGGCGCTGTCGTATGAAGGTCGTGTTGCCCGCGACGGCTATTACAGCGAACCGTAAATCCTGAGTTGAGCACCTGTTTTCAAAATGCGACACGTTCACTAGAACAGTCTGAACGATTAGAATGAAAACTTTGTTCCTTGCTGGAACAGGGGCTGAGCAGATATTGGAATATCCCGTCTGCAATGACGTCATTCTGTTCTAGTCTAAAATTTAAAAAAGCCTAAATTTTAAAAAGTTTATCATGTATAAGGCTCTTTTTTTAAAGTAGTGGTCTTAAACGTTATTATCAACTCAGAATTGCAGAACAAATATCAAGCCTAGACTAGAGAAATGGATTGTTGGATGAACGGTTGAATGGATGGTTGGTTGAATGGATGGATTGATGGATGTTTGGATGGGTGGTTGAATGGATGGATTAAAAGATGGATAGATGATCTGACAGATGGATGGAGAGACCTTGTTTATGGCCTATGCACCAAAGATTCATCTAAACCAATTTGAGTTACTTTGATGAATGGAACAAGGTGTGAACAACAATACAAAAATCGTGAAACACTAACAATAGCCTAAGCCACGATTTTACTACTTACATGTAGATTAAATTGTGACCATCATCACACTGTATAAGGTGAGCATCACGACGCAAGTCCGTATTTTATTCTTTTCTAAACAATTCTATGGTAATGGTAGGCTGTGCGAACCTCAAAGCTGATGGTATGAACTGAACTCAACCCTTTCCACTCAACGAGGATGGATGGATGGTTGAAAGGATGGATGGATAGTTGAATGAATGGATGGATGGTTGGATGGATGAATGGATGGTTGGATGGATGGATGATTGGATGGATGGATGGTTGGATGGATGGTTGATTGGATGGATGGTTGGATGGATGGATGGTTGGATGGATGGATGTTTGGGTGGATGGACAGTTGGATGGATGGTTGGTTGGGTGGATGATTGGATGGATGGTTGGATGGATGGATGTTTGGGTGGATGGATGGTTGGATGGATGGTTGGAAGGATGGTTGATCGGATGGTTGGATGGTTTGATGGATGGTTGATTGGATGGTTGGATGGATCGATGAATGGATGGTTGTGTGGATGGATGGATGGTTGGATGGATGGTTGGATGGATGGATGGATTGTTGGATGGATTGATGGTTGGATGGATGGATGGTTGGTTGGATAGATGGTTAAAAGGATGGATGAATAGTTGAATGAATGGATGGTTGGATGAATGGATAATTGGATAGATGGATGATTGGATGGATGGATGGTTGATTGGATGGTTTGATGGATGGATGGTTGATTGGATGGATGGTTGGATGGATGGTTGGATGGATGGTTGATTAGATGGATGGATGGTTGGATGGATGAATGGATGGTTGGATGGTTGGTTGCATGGAAGGTTGGATGGATAGTTGGATGGATGGATGGATGGTTGGTTGGACGGTTGGATGGATCGTTGGTTGAATGGATGGTTGAAAGGATGGATGAATATTTGAATGAATGGATGGATGGATTGTTGGATGGATGGATGGTTGGATGTATGGATGGATGGTTGATAGATGTATGGTTGGATGGATGGATGATTGGATAAATGGATGGATGGTTGAGTGGATGGATGGTTGGATTGATGGATGGATGGATGGATGGTTGGATGGTAGATGGGTGGATTAATGGGTGAACGGTTGTATGAATGGATGGTTGAATGGATGGATTGATGGATGGTTGGATGAACGGTTGAATGTAAGGAAGGCTGAACGGATGGATTGATGAATGGTTGAATGGATGGTTGGTTGAATGGATGGTGGAATGGGTGGGTGGTTGAATGGATGGATTGATAGATGGTTGAATGTATGGGTGAACGGTTGGATCGATGAATGGATGGTTGAATGGATGGATGGATGGTTGAATGGATGGATGGTTTGATAAACGGCTGAATGGACGGATGGTTGAATGGACGTATGGTTGAATGGGCAGGTTGGTTAGATGGATGGATAGTTGAATGGATGGATGTTTGATGGATGGTTGGTTAGATGGATGGATGGTTTAATGGATGGATGGTTAAATAGACGGTTGGTTAGATGGATAGATGGTTGAATGGATGGTTGGTTAGATGGATGGATGGTTTAATGGATGGTTGGTTAGATGGATGGATGGTTGAATGGATGGATGGTTGAATGGATGGTTGGTTAGATGGATGGTTGAAAGGATGGAT